>CM055064.1:29355622-29487287 GCA_029204045.2 Tillandsia leiboldiana
CCAAAGCCGTAAAGACTGATAAAAAGAAGCTGGAGCCTCTCAACAGCTATCATGCCTCTAAGCTTGCTATGCCTGCCATGCCTGCTATGCCTGCCATGCCTGCCTATGCCTGCCATGCCTGCTATGCCTGCCTATGCCTGCTCTGCCTGCCTATGCCTGCCATGCCTGCTCCGCCTGCCTACGCCTGCCATGCCTGCTATGCCTGCCCTGCCTGCCTATGCCTACTATGCCTGCCATGCCTGCCTGCCTGCCATGCCTGCCTATGCCTGCTATGCCTGCCTATGCCCGCCATGCCTGCTCTGCCTGCCTATGCCTGCCTATGCCTGCTATGCCTGCCTATGCCTGCCATGCCTGCTCTGCCTGCCTATGCCTGCTCCGCCTGCCTATGCCTGCCATGCCTGCTATGCCTGCCCTGCCTGCCTATGTCTACTATGCCTGCCATGCCTGCCTGCCTGCCATGCCTGCCTATGCCTGCTATGCCTGCCTATGCCTGCCATGCCTGCTCTGCCTGCCTATGCCTGCTATGCCTGCCTATGTTACGGAATTTGAGTTGGCGTAGTTTCGTGAAAGTCTCAAGTCTTGAAGATTGAAGGTGAAGAAAGTTGGATCATTTAACTCAATCTCAAGAAAGAAGAATTCAAAAGGATCAGGTATGTTTAACTAAAGATTTTGTGTGATCCGAATACTTCTTGTAGTGTAGAAACACTTGGAAGAATCTTTCATTGCATAAAAATCAAAAACTGAACTTGGGACATGTTCAGGATCCGGATCAGGTTGTTCGATCCGGATCCCGAAGGTGGTTCGTTCATACACCAGTTCAATCCAGATCGTAGTCTCTTGATCCGGATCCCGAACAGTGAGTTTACCATTTTCCTTGAACGATCCGGATCATGCTTCGCAATCCGGATCCCGAACGTTGATGTTTGGTAAACTGTATGAACGATCCGGATCATGCACTTCGATCTGGATCCCGAACCTTCGTTTTTCTGGAACTGGCTGTCTCGTTACGACGATCCGGATCCTAGCTAGTCCGATCCGGATCGCCGTCCGTAAAATTTCCAGAAATGTTAGGTTTTTGATTCTTATCTCCTTCCTAGGGTTTCTAACCTATAAATAGACCCTATGACTCTTTTTCTAGGGGTAATCCACATAGTCTTTAGCCGTCATTTTCATATACCATTTTATACGGCTATAGATCCACATATAGAGAAGAAAGGAAATCATTAGAGAATACTCTATGTTTCTTCATCTATATTGATTAGTTTGATTCTAGGCTTTCATACTCACATCTCGAGTTGAATCAAACTAATGAATACTTAGATGGTATTTCCGATCTATCTTTGATCTAAGTATTCGGCGGATCATCACCACCCAAAACAACGATTTACCCCAAAAATCGGCGCGTGGATTCGCGTGTCCTTGTGGATTCAAGGTTCAACCGCTCTCGTGGATTCGGAGCGAGGCACGTTCGTGGATTCGAAGGGTGCTATTGGGTGAAGACCGTGGATTCGGTCGGACGTCGTGGATTCGACGTTGGACGCCGTGGATTCGGCGTTGGGCGCAGATCGTGGATTCGAGAAGCGTCGCGGAGCGAGCGGAGAAGATCCTCTAGGAGCGTATGGAAAAGGTTGAGTCGTAAGTGTGTACGGTAAATCACCTTGTACGTGTTTTAATTCTAGTGGATTTCTGCCGTGTTATCGGTCCCGTGGTTTTTTACTCCGGTGATGGAGTTTTCCACGTAAAAATCTTGCGTATTATTTTTATTTCCGCATTGGGTTTTATCGCAACGATTTTTTTGAGTGTTTATACGTTTACACCTATTCACCCCCCTCTAGGTGTTTTTTCCCCTATTTAGATCCGTATTACATATAACCCAACAAGTGGTATCAGAGCGGGAATAGGGTTGTAAACAATGGTTGAAGGTGGAAACATCAACCGACCCCCGTTCTTCGATGGAACAAATTATGCGTACTGGAAAGTACGGATGAAAGCCTTTTTAATTTCCATCGACGAACGGGTGTGGCAATCGATTGAATTAGGATGGTCTAATCCAACTGAATTTAATGGTGATGTTCGCACCTTAAAACCTAGGTCGAAATGGACCAAGGAAGAGTTAGATTCATCTTCTTACAATGGCAAGGGAATTAATGCTATCTTTAATGCCTTATCTCAAACTGAATTCTCTCGCGTCTCGGCGTGTGAGACTGCGAAAGAAATCTGGGATGTTCTTCAGGTTACACATGAGGGAACTAACCTCGTGAAGATTCAGAAACTGCAAATGCTTACGAGCAAGTTTGACTCTATCTTAATGGCAGAAAATGAATCTTTCACGGACTACTATACACGATTGCAAGACATCGTAAACTCATGTGCTAATCTGGGAGAGAAGATTCCAAAATTTAAGATTGTAAGAAAAATCTTAAGAACTCTTCCTGAACGATTTCGCCCAAAGGTTACTGCCATTGAAACTATTAAACACCCGGACGAAATACGTGTAGAAGAATTAGTTGGTTCATTACAAACTTATGAAATGACATTTACTACTAACAATTCTTCTGGAAAGGCATCCACTTCTAAGTCTTCAGGTTATGCGTTGAAAACAACTAAGGAAGAAGACGCGGATACGTCCTCCTCAGACGATGACGAGAACCTTTCTATGGAGGAATTTGAGAAGCAGCTAGCTCTCTTGACAAGGAAGTTTCGCCGCAACTTTCGAAGGGGTAATGCAAGCAAATCTCCATCCTTCGGAAAGTCGAACAAAGGCAAGGGTACTTCAGGATACAAGTCAAGAAAGCAAGAGAACTTCTCAAAAGATAAGAAAAGTTCAGAAGGACAACTGCAATGCTTCAAATGTCGAGGCTACGGCCACATTGCAACGGAATGTCCTAACAAGTATCCGGCAAAGAAGAAGGCGATGCAAGTCGTCACTTGGGATGACAACTCAACGTCAAATGAGTCGTCTTCGAGTGATGAAGAAAAGAGCTCCACCGCTTTCCACGCGTCCGTATCTTCACCCTTCATGTGCTTTATGGCAAATACATCTGAGTCGTTGTCCAACTCCACTGTTGTCACGCCCCGGGGGTTCGAATCGCGCGGAAGAGGAGCCACCGATGCCCCTGATTCAGCCATATATTTTTTTTTTGTAAAACATTACTCCCCGGCGCGTGCACAGACCCGCCGCATACACAAATTCGCTCTGCAAATGAGCAGAGGCCCCTTTGTATATGCACGGCGTCTCAACTACAAAGTGTCTCACAAGGCGTAGTACATACAATCTCTAACCACATCAGTTGGGGTCTCGTACACATACAACCAAACAATTCACGTGACATTCTAGCATTCACTTAGAGCATAGAGGCCGGTGTTTTGAAAGGATAAATAATCACAAGGTTTTGAAAGCGGCATCCACACGATGCCCTCATTTGTGAAAACAGTTCGTAAACACATAAATCCCACAAGGTTTATAAAGCTTGGTGCCCACACGACACCCACGTTTTAAAAATAGTTTTCGCAAACGGTTTTCTTTGTTTTTCATCGTTCAAAACGGCCAAGTAAGAGAGAACGTAGTATTCATTCAATTATTCAAAAAGAAAGGAAAGAAAAGGGCAACATCCACTTCGACCCCACGGGGGTGTCGCAATCCACAACTAGCTACCATGAATAATAAAAGAAAAGGGAAAGAAGAGTCACTGTATCTGAAGTCACCCATAAATCAGATCAGCACCCTAACGTCCTCACCGGCGCCCTAGCACTCGCCCCTGGACGAACCTGTCACGAAGTGGGAAGTCAGTGACTAGAAATAGCATGATAAGCGTAGTAAACAAAGATAAGGCAAACCACAAACACCGGAGCAACTATCCCTCCCATGCACCTTCCACCTTAACCACACCCTGTATCATTACGACATCGGGCACCTTCCCCGATGCCCACCGCCGAGCACCTGCCTCACAAAGCAACATCGGGCACCTTCCCCGATGCCCACGGCCGAGCACCTGCCTCGGCCGCCGAGCACCTGCCTCGACGTCACCGCTCACACCCCCCACCCATGGGGGCCCCCATTCCTAACGCCACCTCCGCGTGGGGTACACGGGTCAACGTACCACTTTTCCGGAAAAGCACACCCTTGCGGTGGCCAAACCGCGGGTGTGCGTGTAGCAAATTTGAGCCTCAGATTGACATTGAGTATCATAACATAACATAACAGGGTTAGTGCATAAACAGAAGGAGACTGACAATTCCACCTTGCCCCAACATGCTATTTCTAACAGTTAAACCCCATTCCCGAAACCCCCGGGAACGTACCCACCTTGTGTGCGTCGTCCTGCGTTCGTCCAGTCCGCGTCTGTGCTCCAGTCGCCCACAGCGTCCCGCACTCCTGAAGGAACATAGGCAAATCGAGACTTAGAAGTCCGAAACTTACAACGACTCCCTACAGCGTGCGGCGGAGTTCTTCGCACGGCACCGGCCCGTGCGACGAACACCCTGTCAGGGCGCAGCCCCGCGCGGCACCAGCCCGCGGGGCGCCCCTCCTGCGGGCGGCCCCGCGCGGCCGAGCGCCGCGCGGGCGCGCGGCCCGCGGTGCGGGGCGACCCCGCGCGGCACCAGCCCGCGCGGGCGCCCCTCCTGCGGGCGGCCCCGCGCGGCCGAGCGCCGCGCGGGCGCGCTGCCCGCGGTGCGGGGCGACCCCGCGCGGCACCAGCCCGCGCGGCGCCCCTCCTGCGGGCGGCCCCGCGCGGCCGAGCGCCGCGTGGGCGCGCTGCCCGCGGTGCGGGGCGACCCCCGCGCGGCACCAGCCCGCGCGGGCGCCCCTCCTGCGGGCGGCCCCGCGCGGCCGAGTGCCGCGCGGGCGCGCTGCCCGCGGTGCGGGGCGGCCCCGCGCGGCACCAGCCCGCGCGGGCGCCCCTCCTGCGGGCGGCCCCGCGCGGCCGAGCGCCGCGCGGGCGCGCTGCCCGCGGTGCGGGGCGACCCCGCGCGGCACCAGCCCGCGCGGCGCCCCTCCTGCGGGCGGCCCCCGCGCGGCCGAGCGCCGCGTGGGCGCGCTGCCCGCGGTGCGGGGCGACCCCGCGCGGCACCAGCCCGCGCGGGCGCCCCTCCTGCGGGCGGCCCCGCGCGGCCGAGTGCCGCGCGGGCGCGCTGCCCGCGGTGCGGGGCGGCCCCGCGCGGCACCAGCCCGCGCGGGCGCCCCTCCTGCGGGCGGCCCGCGCGGCCGAGCGCCGCGCGGGCGCGCGGCCCGCGGTGCGGGGCGGCCCCGCGCCGGCACCAGCCCGCGCGGGCGCCCCCCTCCTGCGGCGACCCCGCGCGGCGGAAGCGCCGCGCGGGGCGCGCGGCCCGCGGTGCGGGGCGGCCCCGCGCGGCACCAGCCCGCGCGGGCGCCCCCCTCTGCGGGCGGCCCCCCGCGCGGCCGAGCGCCGCGCGGACGTGCGCGGCCCGCGGTGCGGGGCGGCCCCGCGCGGCACCAGCCCGCGCGGGCGCCCCCTCCTGCGGGCGGCCCCCGCGCGGCCGAGCGCCGCGCGGGCGCGCGGCCCGCGGTGCGGGGCGGCCCCGCGCGGCCGTGCGCCGCGCGGGCGCGTGGCCCGCGGTGCGGGGCGGCCCCGCGCGGCACCAGCCCGCGCGGCGCCCCTCCTGCGGCGGCCCCGCGCGGCCGAGCGCCGCGCGGGCGCGCGGCCCGCGGTGCGCGACGGCGCCGGGCCTCCTCCCTCCTCGTGACCAACAAAAGAAAGAAAGAGGGAGATTCCCCCGAACGAAACGCGTCCGACTCACCTTGATGTGCGAAAGAGGAGGAAGAGAGGGATCGTCCGCTTGCCTCCACCGGTCCACCCTTGCGGTGTGCTTGGTTTCTCTTTGCCGGCGGCTACGAGGGAGGAAGAAAAAGAAAAGAGGCGGCCACCAAAAGAAAAATAAGAGGAACCCTAATCCTCTTTCCCTCACGGCTACATATATATACTAAGAGAATTAGGGTTTACCTTAAAAGGTGTGCGGCTGCCAACACGGATCCCGAGGCGTCTAAGGGGGACCCCAACTTCGAGAATTAATTCTGGTCAGACCGGGAGTCGGAAAAATAAACCGATCGCGCCCACGCGCTCCGTTCCGCGAGCTCTACCGCCTAAAATTATTTGCGGGCCCCGACGGTCTGTCCGGAAAAATGCCAAAAATGAGGCCCCCGGTCAGGCATTACAAGAAGAGGGTGACCAGAAGGGTTAAGGAAAAGCCGGGTCTTACACCACTTACCGCTAAAAACAAGTTTCGTCCCCGAAACTTAATCTTCCCCAGCGGCGAACAGGTCCGGGTAGCACTCCCTCATCTTTGACTCGGGTTCCCAAGTTGCCTCACGCTCTTCTTGATTGCTCCAAAGCACCTTTACGTAGGGAATCGTCCGACTACGCAGCTTTTTGTCCTCCCGGGCTAGGATCCGCACGGGTACTTCCGCGAAACTTAGATCCTCCTTGAGTTCAATCGCGGAGGCGTCAAGCACTCGCGATGGGTCGGGGAGGTATTTTCGAAGCATGGATACGTGGAACACATCATGAACGCGGTCAAGGTTCGGCGGTAGGGCGAGGCGGTAGGCTACCGGGCCGATGCGCTCCAGAATCTCAAACGGCCCTATGTACCGCGGGCTCAGCTTGCCCCTCAACCCAAACCGCTTCACCCCCTTCGACGGCGACACCCGCAGTAACACGTGCTCTCCCACCTGGAATTCCAAGTCGCGACGTCTCTGGTCCGCGTAACTCTTTTGCCGGCTCTGGGCGGTCGCCAAACGTCGCCTGATGAGGCGCACCCTTTCCTCTGTCTCGGCCACTAGGTCCGGCCCCAAAAACTTTCTCTCCCCCAGATCGTCCCAGCAGATCGGGGATCTACAGCGTCTGCCGTACCACGCTTCGTACGGCGCCATCTTAATGCTCGCTTGGTAGCTGTTGTTATAAGCGAACTCTGCAAGGGGTAGGTAGCGCGACCATCCGTCTCCCAAATCCAGCACGCACGCCCGAAGCATGTCCTCGAGTATCTGGATCACCCGCTCGGATTGCCCGTCCGTCTGGGGGTGAAAGGCTGAGCTGAAGTGTAACTTGGTCCCCAAGGCTCGTTGTAGACTCTTCCAAAAGTTCGAAACGAACCTCGTGTCCCTGTCCGAGGTGATCGTCGTTGGCACCCCGTGCAGCCTTACAATCTCGCTGAGGTAGACCTGTGCCAGCCGGTCACGTGTCCAGGTCGTGTGGATGGGTAGGAAGTGAGCTGACTTCGTTAGCCGATCCACGACAACCCAGATAGCGTCGTGTCCCTGTTGCGAACGGGGGAATCCGGTGACGAAGTCCATTGTGACTTGCTCCCACTTCCATTCGGGCACGGGTAGAGGTTGCAATTTCCCCGCCGGCCGCTGATGCTCGGCTTTCACCTGTTGGCAAATCAAACAGTGAGCCACGAACAGCGTCACATCTCCCTTCAATCTTGGCCACCAGAAGGTCTGTCGGATATCCCGGTACATCTTGGTGCCTCCAGGGTGCGCCACGTAGGGGGCGCAATGTGCTTCAGTCAGGATTTCTTTCTTTAGATCCGGCAGATCGGGCACGCAGATCCGCCCTCGGAACCGAAGGGTGCCGTCCGTTCCCACTGCAAAGTCTCCTTCTTGCTCCGGTGAAATCCTATCTCGTTCCAGCTGTAGCTGCGGATCCGCACCTTGGCCTTCCCGAATCCTCTCCAATAGGGTCGGCGCGACTGTTAGGGTCAACAGTCGCTCAACCGTCCCTGCTGGTACCACTTCCAACCTCAATCGTGAAAATTCCGCGATCAAGTCGTTCTGCTGCGTGATCGCGCCCGCCGAAGTTCCTTCTGCTTGTCCCTTTCGGCTTAGAGCGTCGGCTACCACATTTGCTTTCCCCGGGTGGTACTGGATGGTTAAGTCGTAGTCCTTCAGTAGCTCCAACCACCTCCTCTGCCGTAGGTTAAGCTCCTTCTGGGTGAAAAGGTACTTAAGGCTTTGGTGGTCCGAGAACACGTTGCAATGCACACCGTAGAGGTAGTGCCTCCACAGTTTCAGAACGAAGACCACTGCGGCAAGCTCCAAGTCATGGATCGGGTAGTTCTGTTCGTAATCCTTGAGTTGTCTTGAAGCATAGGCAATGACTCTTCCTTGCTGCATTAGTACTCCTCCCAGTCCTATTCGCGATGCATCGCAGTAGACTTCGTAGTCTTCTCCAGGGGTTGGTAAGGCAAGCACAGGCGCTCTTGTAAGCCAAGTACACGTTCTCCGGAAAATCGGGGTACATCAGTCGTACCTCGCGCTTCTCGCAGTCTATGACCGCAAGGTACCACGTGAGCCAATCCATTCCGAGCACTACATCATACTCTTTCAATGGAATGACTACCAGATCCCAGGGGCACGGAAGCCTTCCCATCCATATAGGGCAGGAAGGCACCATGTTGCGTGCCTCCAAGGATCCCCCCGCGGTGTGTACGGTCATCAAACTGGGTAAGGGTCTCAACTCAAAATCATGGGTCAGTGCGAAGTCTCGGGACATAAACGAGAGGGTCGCTCCGGTGTCAAAAAGGGTTCTAGCGCGATAAACAGAAGCAAGAGTGATACCTGCGACGACGTGCTCAGACGGGTGCGTCTCCTGCTGACCCATCGAATAGACGCGGCCTCCCGAAGGCGGTGGCTTTTCCCCTACAGATCGGGGTGCTGGCGGTCTGGGGGCTGACGTCATTGGCGCTTTCCCCCGCCCTGCGTGCTGGGGTGAAGGCACGGAGGCTGCTGAAGATGTGGTGCCTTGGTTCAGGGGACAGTTGAAACGGAAGTGTCCCTGCTTGCCACATCGGAAACAATGGTCCTGTCTCTTGGAGCAATCCATCACTCGGTGCGCCCCGCCGCAGATCACGCATGAGCGGTCCTCCGGGCGTTGTCCCTCTCCCGGCGCTCCCCTGGTCCTTTGCTGGGGCCTCCACCGCTTAGGGGGCCGATTCCCGCTGGAGGAGCCCCCTCCCCCTGAAGCCGTCTGGGTCCGCTTCCTGTCGTCTTGCTGGTGGGAGCCTTCCCTTCGGGCGCGCGTGACGGCAAAGCCTTGCTCCACGATGGTGGCTCGGTCGACCACCTCCTGAAAGGTATGCAGATCCGCCGCGTCCACCACTTGGAAAATGTCAGTCCTCAATCCATCCACAAACAGTTGTGCCTTATGGGATTCGTCCCGAATGACGAACGGGACACAGTTCGCCAGTCTCACGAACTCCCTCTGGTACTCCATTACTGTTTTGGTTCCCTGCCTGATGTGGTTTAGGTCGTCCTCCAGTTGTTTCTTCACGCTGTTGGTAAAGAACGCCCCGAATAGCTGCTGTTTAAAGGTAGTCCATGACGGAAGGGTAGCGCCCGACGCAGAGTCGGGGCGTACGGTCTTCCACCAAATGCGGGCGTTCCCCTCGAGCAAGTGGGCGGCCAGGGGGACCCGCTCATGGTCTTCCATCAATAGGTCCTCGAATAATTTCTCCATCGTATCCACCCATTTCTCCACAACCCAGGGGTCCGTCGTGTCCCCCCCCTCGAACGTTGGCGGATCGTATTTCTTGAAGTCGGCCAGGTTGGCGCGCACACGGTCTCGCTCGTTTGGTAGGTTCGCCCCCTCCTTCGCGACGTTGGCGGTCGCGGCGGGAGTGGGTAACACTACCGTCACACTCGGAGCAATTCCGACGATTGGTGTCGCCGCCGGCCCTGCCGTTGCCGTCGAAGGGGCCACCTCTGGGGCCGAGGCCCGGGTGGGGGCAGCCCCTCCTTTGGTCTCCATCACCGGTGCAGCTGGCCCCGGGAGAGGGCCCGGGGCAACCTCTGCCGTCGCAGCGGCCTGCTGTTGCTGCGTCAGTTGGCGCACGCGGTCGTTCAGGGCTGCCAACTGTTCTGCCATCTCTTGTAGCTGCTGCCTTAGGAGCTGATTCTCCGCAGTCATCGCTTCCGCTGCGTCCGCCCCCGTGTCCTCGGCTGTGGATCTAGTCCTGGTCATGATCTGAACATTTGCACGAACCAGTTACTCCTAGTTTAAATAAGACGGCACGCCACTAGTGCTGGCACTAGAGGGAGAAAAGAAAAGAACACTAATTCCCTCCCCCCTTTTTCCCCCCAACGAGCACTCGCGTTTTATTTATCCCGTGTTCACTTTATTACTCAGTAGCCAGAGTATTGCGCCCGTGGATGTTAGGCCCCGACTGTTGTGGTTAAAGTTTACCTCTCTGATACCATCTTAATCTGTCACGCCCCGGGGGTTCGAATCGCGCGGAAGAGGAGCCACCGATGCCCCTGATTCAGCCATATATTTTTTTTTTGTAAAACATTACTCCCCGGCGCGTGCACAGACCCGCCGCATACACAAATTCGCTCTGCAAATGAGCAGAGGCCCCTTTGTATATGCACGGCGTCTCAACTACAAAGTGTCTCACAAGGCGTAGTACATACAATCTCTAACCACATCAGTTGGGGTCTCGTACACATACAACCAAACAATTCACGTGACATTCTAGCATTCACTTAGAGCATAGAGGCCGGTGTTTTGAAAGGATAAATAATCACAAGGTTTTGAAAGCGGCATCCACACGATGCCCTCGTTTGTGAAAACAGTTCGTAAACACATAAATCCCACAAGGTTTATAAAGCTTGGTGCCCACACGACACCCACGTTTTAAAAATAGTTTTCGCAAACGGTTTTCTTTGTTTTTCATCGTTCAAAACGGCCAAGTAAGAGAGAACGTAGTATTCATTCAATTATTCAAAAAGAAAGGAAAGAAAAGGGCAACATCCACTTCGACCCCACGGGGGTGTCGCAATCCACAACTAGCTACCATGAATAATAAAAGAAAAGGGAAAGAAGAGTCACTGTATCTGAAGTCACCCATAAATCAGATCAGCACCCTAACGTCCTCACCGGCGCCCTAGCACTCGCCCCTGGACGAACCTGTCACGAAGTGGGAAGTCAGTGACTAGAAATAGCATGATAAGCGTAGTAAACAAAGATAAGGCAAACCACAAACACCGGAGCAACTATCCCTCCCATGCACCTTCCACCTTAACCACACCCTGTATCATTACGACATCGGGCACCTTCCCCGATGCCCACCGCCGAGCACCTGCCTCACAAAGCAACATCGGGCACCTTCCCCGATGCCCACCGCCGAGCACCTGCCTCGGCCGCCGAGCACCTGCCTCGACGTCACCGCTCACACCCCCCACCCATGGGGGCCCCCATTCCTAACGCCACCTCCGCGTGGGGTACACGGGTCAACGTACCACTTTTCCGGAAAAGCACACCCTTGCGGTGGCCAAACCGCGGGTGTGCGTGTAGCAAATTTGAGCCTCAGATTGACATTGAGTATCATAACATAACATAACAGGGTTAGTGCATAAACAGAAGGAGACTGACAATTCCACCTTGCCCCAACATGCTATTTCTAACAGTTAAACCCCATTCCCGAAACCCCCGGGAACGTACCCACCTTGTGTGCGTCGTCCTGCGTTCGTCCAGTCCGCGTCTGTGCTCCAGTCGCCCACAGCGTCCCGCACTCCTGAAGGAACATAGGCAAATCGAGACTTAGAAGTCCGAAACTTACAACGACTCCCTACAGCGTGCGGCGGAGTTCTTCGCACGGCACCGGCCCGTGCGACGAACACCCTGTCAGGGCGCAGCCCCGCGCGGCACCAGCCCGCGGGGCGCCCCTCCTGCGGGCGGCCCCGCGCGGCCGAGCGCCGCGCGGGCGCGCGGCCCGCGGTGCGGGGCGACCCCGCGCGGCACCAGCCCGCGTGGGCGCCCCTCCTGCGGGCGGCCCCGCGCGGCCGAGCGCCGCGCGGGCGCGCTGCCCGCGGTGCGGGGCGACCCCGCGCGGCACCAGCCCGCGCGCGCCCCTCCTGCGGGCGGCCCCGCGCGGCCGAGCGCCGCGTGGGCGCGCTGCCCGCGGTGCGGGGCGACCCCGCGCGGCACCAGCCCGCGCGGGCGCCCCTCCTGCGGGCGGCCCCGCGCGGCCGAGTGCCGCGCGGGCGCGCTGCCCGCGGTGCGGGGCGGCCCCGCGCGGCACCAGCCCGCGCGGGCGCCCCTCCTGCGGGCGGCCCCGCGCGGCCGAGCGCCGCGCGGGCGCGCGGCCCGCGGTGCGGGGCGGTCCCGCGCGGCACCAGCCCGCGCGGGCGCCCCCCTCCTACGGCGGCCCCGCGCGGCCGAGCGCCGCGCGGGCGCGCGGCCCGCGGTGCGGGGCGGCCCCGCGCGGCACCAGCCCGCGCGGGCGCCCCCTCCTGCGGGCGGCCCCCCGCGCGGCCGAGCGCCGCGCGGGTGCGCGGCCCGCGGTGCGGGGCGGCCCCGCGCGGCACCAGCCCGCGCGGGCGCCCCCTCCTGCGGGCGGCCCCCGCGCGGCCGAGCGCCGCGCGGGCGCGCGGCCCGCGGTGCGGGGCGGCCCCGCGCGGCCGTGCGCCGCGCGGGCGCGTGGCCCGCGGTGCGGGGCGGCCCCGCGCGGCACCAGCCCGCGCGGGCGCCCCTCCTGCGGGCGGCCCCGCGCGGCCGAGCGCCGCGCGGGCGCGCGGCCCGCGGTGCGCGACGGCGCCGGGCCTCCTCCCTCCTCGTGACCAACAAAAGAAAGAAAGAGGGAGATTCCCCCGAACGAAACGCGTCCGACTCACCTTGATGTGCGAAAGAGGAGGAAGAGAGGGATCGTCCGCTTGCCTCCACCGGTCCACCCTTGCGGTGTGCTTGGTTTCTCTTTGCCGGCGGCTACGAGGGAGGAAGAAAAAGAAAAGAGGCGGCCACCAAAAGAAAAATAAGAGGAACCCTTATCCTCTTTCCCTCACGGCTACATATATATACTAAGAGAATTAGGGTTTACCTTAAAAGGTGTGCGGCTGCCAACACGGATCCCGAGGCGTCTAAGGGGGACCCCAACTTCGAGAATTAATTCTGGTCAGACCGGGAGTCGGAAAAATAAACCGATCGCGCCCACGCGCTCCGTTCCGCGAGCTCTACCGCCTAAAATTATTTGCGGGCCCCGATGGTCTGTCCGGAAAAATGCCAAAAATGAGGCCCCCGGTCAGGCATTACAAGAAGAGGGTGACCAGAAGGGTTAAGGAAAAGCCGGGTCTTACAACTGTTGAAAAGAATGCAACGGACAACGAATTGGATGATTCGGAAGGTGAAGAATTTGCTCTAGCCTATCACAGATCTTTACGGGATTTAAAGAAACCGGCTAAGCAAAACAAGGGGTTGAGAGGGAGATTGCAGGATCTCGAAGAAGAAGTAAACAGGGTAACTTCTCTCTCGACCGATCTTGAAGTGGAAAGGGATAAACTGATAAAAGAAAATGTTTCCCTTCAAGAGTCCAATGAGCAACTCGAGAAGAACTATATAGATATGGTGAACAAAGCAAACTACTTCTTGAAGCTCTACGGCGAGGCCCGACGGGAAAAATTGGAAATGACAGAGACCATTTGCCAACTCAAGGATGACTTACAGCAATTTTCCTTAGGAAGGAGTAAGTTGGATAAACTTCTTGGTCTTGGTCAAACAAACAAGTTCGGCCTCGAATACAATCAAACTGAAGACAATTTTAGTTCGGTTGGGACAGTCTTTGTGCCTCAGTCGGTATCTCCTCCTCCGACACCGGAAATCATGACAACTAACGACAACAAACCTACTTCATCCTCTTCAGAATCGTCAAGCACAAAGGTATGTTTTCGTTGTAATTCTGCAGGGCACATTGGAAGAAATTGCAAGATTGGAGCTCAAAGATCAAATCAACCACATCTTGCAACTGCTACCAACAAGTTCACTCCATGGAACTCAAAGAAGGATTTTTCTAAAGAAAAGGACATTGGTAGTACTTCAAACAAGACGATGACAAAAGAAAAAGACCAATCTTGTAAAACGTCTTCATCAAGGAAAACTTCTCAACCATTGCCAACATACTCCAAAACTCAAAAGGTTTGGGTATGCAAAGGTGAACTCCTCCTTGTCTTTAATCGTTCTTCGATTAAATCTTGTGTAGTTTATGTATACTACTTTCTTTTCTTCTTTTTCTTTTGGCCGACCCGTCAACCATCTTTGGGAGGTAAATGGTACATCTTTTTATTGGTTGATGATTTCTCTCGGTTTTCATGGGTAGCATTTTTGAAAGAGAAAGCTGATACGTTTGACTCTTTTCATGAGATTTGCCATCGTATTATGATTGAAAAGAATGAAAAGATCATTCGTGTTAGAAGTGATAGAGGTGGAGAATTCATAAATTCAAAATTCATTGATTTTTGCACTTCAAATGGAATCAAACATGAATTCTCGGCACCCTATACACCTCAGCAGAATGGTGTTGTTGAGCGCAAGAACAGGGTTGTTCAAGAGATGGCGCGTGTGATGCTTCATAGCCGGAATTTACCGTTACATTTTTGGGCTGAAGCTGTGAACACCGCTGTCTATGTCATTAATAGAGTTTACTTGCGCCCAGGAACTTTAAATACACCATATGAGCTGTGGTTTAGTAGAAAACCCAATATCAAATATTTTCGTGTCTTCGGGAGTCGATGTTACATTTTACGTGACCGTGAAAATCTTGGAAAGTTCGACTCTCGAAGTGATGAAGGGATCTTTTTGGGTTATTCTACGAATAGCAGAGCATATCGAGTATTTAACATTGAATCTAAGACGATCGTAGAATCTATAAATGTTAAAGTAGATGAAGCTTTTCACTTTGAAACTGGAAAATCTACCCTCGATATCTCTCTAGATGATGATTCTCCTGCTAGTGCATCTTCTCATAATAATACTTCCAATATTAATGATGCATCTAATGGTTCTTCTAGTTTATCTGATGTGCAGGAATATCTCATATATCTCCGAGTACTCCGCTTCAACAAACGTTACGAATCTCCAAGGATCATCCGGAATCGAATATTATTGGAGATCCACAAGAAGGAGTCAGAACTCGGAGGCAGTTGGTTTGTGGATTCGCTTGCTACGTATCTTTAATCGAACCAAAGAACATAGATGAAGCTCTTCAGGATGACTACTGGATTAAAGCAATGCAGGAAGAGCTCCATCAATTTGAGCGAAACAAAGTCTGGGAATTAACGAAGCCTCCAAAGCAACACAATGTGATAGGTACCAAATGGATCTTCAAGAACAAGAAAAATGAGGATGGTACTATCATCAGGAACAAGGCACGATTAGTTGCTCAAGGCTACTCTCAAGTAGAAGGTATAGACTTTGACGAAACATTCGCCCCTGTAGCTAGACTCGAGTCCATTCGTATACTGTTTGCTATTGCTTGTCATTTTAAAATCAAATTATTTCAAATGGACGTTAAGAGCGCATTTCTAAATGGGTTTTTAAAAGAGGAAGTTTATGTGGCTCAGCCGAAAGGTTTTGTAGATCATAAACAACCTAACCATGTTTTTCGTTTGAAAAAGGCTCTTTACGGTCTGAAACAAGCACCGCGAGCATGGTACGAAAGGTTAACAAAGCACCTTTTGGAGAAGGGCTATACTCGAGGGGGAGCTGATAGGACTCTCTTTGTGAAGCATTATCAAAACAATTTCATTGTAGCACAAATATATGTCGATGACATAGTATTTGGCGCAACAAGAGATAACGATGCTTCTAAATTCGCGGAGACCATGGAAAGCGAATTTGAGATGTCCATGATGGGCGAATTGACTTATTTCCTTGGATTGCAAATTAAACAAAATGATGAAGGTATTCACTTGAGTCAATCCAAGTATGCAATGGAGTTGGTCAAAAAGTTTGATCTAGAAAATTGTAAAGATTTTCCGACTCCAATGGGAACTAGCCACAAGGGACTTGGAAGTGAATCACATAGTGAGAATGTAGACGAGAAATTGTATCGAAGTATTATTGGAAGTCTACTTTACCTCACGGCTAGTCGCCCGGATATATCTTTTGGTGTTGGGATTTGCGCGAGATATCAATCAGCACCAAAGGAGGTTCACCTGAAAGCGGTGAAAAGGATCATCCGGTATATCAAAGGATCAATTAATTTCGGAATTTGGTATCCTATGGGAACAAGTTTGGTTATTGTTGGATACTCAGATGCCGATTGGGCAGGATCAGTGGATGATCGGAAAAGCACGAGTGGTGCATGCTTCTATCTTGGCCATTGCCTTGTTGCATGGCACAGTAAAAAGCAGAATTGCATAGCACTCTCGACTGCCGAAGCGGAATACATTTCAGCTGGAAGTTGCTCAACTCAACTCATTTGGATGAAAAGCATATTGAGCGACTTCCGCATTTCAGCATCTTCGGTAACAATACTTTGTGACAACACTAGTGCTATTAACATTTCTAAAAACCCTGTGTTGCACTCTAGAACAAAACATATTGAACTTAGATATCATTTTCTTAGAGAGCTAGTTGAATCAAATACTCTTCAACTTTCATATATTTCAACTGAGGATCAATTAGCTGATATTCTAACAAAACCTTTGGATCAAAAACGTTTTATTCATTTACGAAAAGCAATTGGGATGCTTTCCTTGAAATAATCTTCTTTTTGAAATCTTTGCTTAGGATAGGTTTTGTATTTGTTTTTGTTTTGTTCATTATCTATGTTTGTACATAGGACATAAATTGAGCATAGATCATAATTGACCTTAATTGCATCTTTTCGCACATTTAGAAATTTATTATGCTTTTGCCATCATAATATTTCACTGTTGCAATGATCATTTATGTTAATTAAATCATCTTCTAAAGTGATCAAAGTCAATTTCTCTCTCTCTATGATCTCTTGGTATAGTCATTATCTTATTTGACTGCTTAGTCGAGTATGAAATCGAGATCAATATTTGGTTGAATACTTTATATCTTAAATAATTGATAGCCAATTGAGGGGGAGTCTTAGAAAAGGTAAAATGCTCAAAAGATGTGGAAAGAGTTACATCCCAATGAGGAGTGTGAAAACTACCACCACATGGAGGAAAGAGCTACCACCTCGGTCGTCCGAGTATTGTGTGCAGCTACCACATGTATACCAAGCATGGTTGTTCAAATTTTTGATTAAGTAAAATGCATGTTGAAATACTTGACTCTGTCAAATTTCAAGGTTGGTATAAGGTGGGTTTTTAAAGAAAGATGCTCAAAGAGCCACTCTCTTCAACAGATTGTCTAGTTACATTATCTACTATATTTGGGATTTCAAACATCTATTGATCTTTGTATTTCATTTTCTTTACTGAATTGATGATTTGATAAAGGCATTACTCATAAGATCAAGTTAGATGTGATTGAAGGTGTTCAACTTTAAGGGATTTAATTTTTGTAAATTTTCGTTTCATTTTTGGATATTATTGATAGATTTGGCATAATCTAATTCTTGTTGTATGAAACGATGATTTTTGTTTAAAGTTGATACACATTTGTGCTTACAATCTTTTTCTGGTTTTTCTTGAATTTCTCTGAAATTTTCTAAAGAAAAAGTTGGGGCCGATCCGGATCGGGCTAGATGATCCGGATCCCGAACGCAGGAATTCTTCTGCGGGCTGACGATCCGGATTGTATCTGCCGATCCGGATCCCGAACGCAGTTTCTTACTGCGGGTAGCCGATCCGGATCGCAGTTATGAACTGATCCGGATCGCGGCTAGGTTTTATATGGAACGAAAGGGGTTTTTGATTTCTTTACTCCAATCTTTTGTTCCAAAGTTTCCAGAGCCTCTCTCTCTAGATTTCATCCTTCCTGGAAGCTTTCAAACTCAAGTTCTTCAATTCCAAGTAAGTTTTATTGATCAAAATCTCGGTTTTTCACCGTTTTTCTCTTTTACTCCTCAAACGTGATGAATTTCTTGGATCAACTTTGTTTGTGGATGGTTTTTGATCAAATTTCTTTTGAAATAAGAACTCTGGGTAGATTAGTTTTGATTATATGCTAGGTATTCTCCTGATTAACGGATTTTTAGGCTTCGATTTCTAAAATTTCAGTTTTAGGGCATATAATAAGGATTTTCGAAAATCATGCAATTGATCTATTTTTAAAAGTCCTTTTGCAAAACTAATTTGATTCTTAGTCTCTCTACATGATTATGATTGTTTGGGTACAATTTTTTCAATCTTTGAAAATTAACAATTTTTCATGTGTTCTTGAGTTGGTCTACACAGGATTCCTTTTCTCAAGAAACCATTAGCAATGGTGATCACTTGGATTGTGTTTCTACTTGCGGCTATGGTTCATACAAGAGACACCGTCAAGCCTAAGAAAGCTAAGAAAGCTAAGAAAGCGAAGAAAGCGAAAGATGATTCCGATACAGAATCTGAAACGGAATCAATTGACTGGGATGAACTGCAAGTTGAAGCAACGACTGTTCCCACTGCTTCAAAGGGAAAAGCGCCTGCGGAAACATCGAAGGCTCCGCCTACTGCTGCTGAAAAAGGGAAAGCTCCAATGGAAGAAACTTCTGGGAAGACAAGAAGAAAAAGTGTTGCTCGCAAGAGAGGAAGTGCTCGAGGAATCACCATTGAGCAACCAGCTGCTGGCCAAGCACCTGCACAAGACTTTGTCAGCTCGGCCAGAATAAAGGATTTTGAAAACAGAGAATGAATTGGAGAAAGGCGTGTTGATGTAAAAGCCTTAAAGCAGCGTTCTCAGACGTTTGGGACTTTGTTTGACCAGAGAGGTCTTGCTTCCATTTGCGAGTTCCCGGAGACCACTGGGTATTGTCTTCACTCAGTAAGGATGTTTTATCAGAATGCCTGCTATCTAGTTGATCAGGAAAGCGGGCGTCGGGATTTTCAAACATTAGTCAAGAATGTCAGAATCAAAGTAACGCCTCAGCTAATTGGTGAAGTACTAGGGATGGACGCCCGAGCCGATGGCACTCATTACCTGAAGAATCAAGCCTTCAACACCTTCTCCTGGAGAGTGGTAGTTGATGGAATCTGTGTTCCAAATACTCGGTCGACAGGAAACTCCGTTTTCTCGAAAGAACTACGACCAGAGTACCGCATCTTAAATCTTATTGTTTGTTACAATATTATTCCAAACATGAACACAAAGGTTCTTCGGTGGGAAAGAATGATATTCCTTTATCTACTTGGAAACCCCGCAGCAGCAATGGGAGCTAACTTAAACATTCCCTACGTCATGTGGTCAAGTATGGCACGATATGTGGAGCAAGCTCATCCGTCAGAGAGACTACCTTTTCCCATGATCATCATGCGCATTCTTCGCAAATTTAAAGCTGACACAAATGCGAGTTCCTATCTGCACAGTTTAGGAACGATCAATGACACAACAATTGTAAAGTCTCTTTCGACGAAGCCAGATGAACCTTTCATACCTCTTCACCGGCAACGAGAACAACGACAACAAGCAACAACCTCTGCACCGGCAGCAGCTCCTCCAGTTCAACCAGCACCTCCGGCACAAGAAGCACCACAATCAACTTCTGATGATGATGCATCTGTTACCTCAATCTATAAAGAACAGCAAAGGCTCTCCA
The DNA here is from genome assembly GCA_029204045.2 of Tillandsia leiboldiana. Taxonomy (NCBI): domain Eukaryota; kingdom Viridiplantae; phylum Streptophyta; class Magnoliopsida; order Poales; family Bromeliaceae; genus Tillandsia; species Tillandsia leiboldiana. The sequence goes on from CM055064.1 coordinate 29,375,066, forward strand.
ACGAGCAAGAACGTATATCAAATGAACTAATTGAGGTAAAGGAAGAAATAAAGAAGGTAAATAAAAATCAATCAGCAATGAACAAGCGAATAAAGAAGATTTTCCAAATCCTCGGCTGTGTCAGTTCAGACGAGTCTGAATAATCCGTATCCTTCTAATTTCTGTTTATTATGCATATGCTTAAATCCTTCTGTTGTGCAGGTTTTTAAGTTTTAATTTGAGTTTTTAGTTCTCGAACTTAAACTGTTAACCATTCTCTCCACTTATGTAATTTTTGGCTTTATTTGTGACAAAAAGGGGGAGAGAGTTTAGAACAATGAGAGAGTTTAGAGCAATGATTGAACAATGACTGTGAACTGATGATGAAGATTTTGTGATGATGAAGATTTTGTGTATATCAAGGTAAGTATGATCTCAACTTCAACTTTGGTTTTCATCTTGTGATTGTTTGCATGTCTCGACTAACTATTCGACTAACTATTTGGGCATGTAATATAACTAACAAGTTGATGTTGGACTAACATTTTGTGACATTTGGTTTTTAGTTGCATAGAAGATATGTTGGTTTTTGACTATGATTCTCTTACATATCTGAATTCTCAAATGTCATGGTGATTAGATAAACTCTATCTCTGTACTAGGTTTTGTATGCTAAATATTCTTGAGGTATCTAACGATCTCATTTTGTCAAGAATGATTTCTTTGTGCAGAGAGTACAGATGTCTAAGTCTAGAGTCTGTTTTAGGAGTTTATCTCATGTTTTTAAATTTTTTGGATCTCCATTGTAAATTTTTGTTGTATGGTGATAGCAACAAAAATATCTTTTTGAATTTTCTTTAGTGGATCTATGTTTTGTCACGAAACCGCCAAAGGGGGAGATTGTTACGGAATTTGAGTTGGCGTAGTTTCGTGAAAGTCTCAAGTCTTGAAGATTGAAGGTGAAGAAAGTTGGATCATTTAACTCAATCTCAAGAAAGAAGAATTCAAAAGGATCAGGTATGTTTAACTAAAGATTTTGTGTGATCCGAATACTTCTTGTAGTGTAGAAACACTTGGAAGAATCTTTCATTGCATAAAAATCAAAAACTGGACTTGGGACATGTTCAGGATCCGGATCAGGTTGTTCGATCCGGATCCCGAAGGTGGTTCGTTCATACACCAGTTCAATCCGGATCGTAGTCTCTTGATCCGGATCCCGAACAGTGAGTTTACCATTTTCCTTGAACGATCCGGATCATGCTTCGCAATCCGGATCCCGAACGTTGATGTTTGGTAAACTGTATGAACGATCCGGATCATGCACTTCGATCCGGATCCCGAACCTTCGTTTTTCTGGAACTGGCTGTCTCGTTACGACGATCCGGATCCTAGCTAGTCCGATCCGGATCGCCGTCCGTAAAATTTCCAGAAATGTTAGGTTTTTGATTCTTATCTCCTTCCTAGGGTTTCTAACCTATAAATAGACCCTATGACTCTTTTTCTAGGGGTAATCCACATAGTCTTTAGCCGTCATTTTCATAAACCATTTTATACGGCTATAGATCCACATATAGAGAAGAAAGGAAATCATTAGAGAATACTCTATGTTTCTTCATCTATATTGATTAGTTTGATTCTAGGCTTTCATACTCACATCTCGAGTTCAATCAAACTAATGAATACTTAGATGGTATTTCCGATCTATCTTTGATCTAAGTATTCGGCGGATCATCACCACCCAAAATAACGATTTACCCCAAAAATCGGCGCGTGGATTCGCGTGTCCTTGTGGATTCAAGGTTCAACCGCTCTCGTGGATTCGGAGCGAGGCACGTTCGTGGATTCAAAGGGTGCTATTGGGTGAAGACCGTGGATTCGGTCGGACGTCGTGGATTCGACGTTGGACGCCGTGGATTCGGCGTTGGGCGCAGATCGTGGATTCGAGAAGCGTCGCGGAGCGAGCGGAGAAGATCCTCTAGGAGCGTATGGAAAAGGTTGAGTCGTAAGTGTGTACGGTAAATCACCTTGTACGTGTTTTAATTCTAGTGGATTTCTGCCGTGTTATCGGTCCCGTGGTTTTTTACTCCGGTGATGGAGTTTTCCACGTAAAAATCTTGCGTATTATTTTTATTTCCGCATTGGGTTTTATCGCAACGATTTTTTTGAGTGTTTATACGTTTACACCTATTCACCCCCCTCTAGGTGTTTTTTCCCCTATTTAGATCCGTATTACATATAACCCAACAGCCTATGCCTGCCCTACAACGGTCAACAACTCACAATGACCTTGGGACCACCGTACCCCCAAACGGTTCCCAACAACACTAGCACTGGTCCAAACACCGCCACTAGACTCCACTCGGTCCCCCTGACACGAGCGCAACTATAAAGCAAATGTCTGTAATAAGCCCAATCTAATGCCACCAGTAGAACTGGTACTGCCTGCTGTGCCTGCCAAATCGGGTATGCCAGCCTACTCATAACACCGATAGGGGATGGGAGTCTCAAGGTCTGCCAAATCGGGTATGCCAGCCTACGCATAACACTGATATGGCATAGGAGTCTCAACGTCAGCCAAATCGGGTATGCCAGCCTACGCATAACACCGATATGGGACAGGAGTCTCAAGGTCTAAAAATCGCACACTCCGGAGTGGCACTCGAGGGGAGCGACCCACACGAGTAAAGTGCCTCAGTAACAAGTATCATGAATCAGCAGGACTGGATCATAACTCGGATCAAAGTGGGAAACTCTGTCCACTAGAGAAATCAAATACCCAATCTGGTGCATAAATAAATGTCCGGTCTACCGCCCAATATCCGCGGATGCCGCAAAGCCCCACAACTAATCCAACCTGTCCCAGACACCAAGTCCCGACTACACTACCCAGAACCTCTGCTCGAACCTGAGCAACACAGACCACCTGACTAACAAAGAAGGAGAAAAGGATAACATGGTTTCTCCTAAGTCAAGTTCCAAAAGTAGTGCAGCGGTAAAAGATGGCCTAACTACATGTCCATGCACGCATGCTTTGTTCTCAGAAATAATAAAAGTGGGTGAAGCATATAATAGTAAAGCATGCTAAAACATTCCTACTATGGTATACCAATCTCACCTAAGTGGGCCATTCTTTGCTTACCTCTCGCTCATATCGGTTGTACATCAAATACGCCTGTTATCAATCATAGAGGGATGATAACCCCACATGTGCACTTACATTCACCATGATATAAAAATCTTATACAGTTACTAAATTAAGCTTACCCACCAGAAGTGCTCAATCCAAGGCAAACCTGGAGTCGGTGAAGAGCATGTGCACTTGCACACACAATCAGCTGAACCCATAACCACGGTACATGTCGCGCAAACCTCGGCTCCTAGCAGTGTTCCAAAAATACTCGCGAACCCTCCTGGGTACAACAAAAGGTCCAAGGTTACACTTTATGCTAAAATATCCAAGTATACACCATCTGCTGGAACCAGCCCTGAAGATGTGCAATTTTCACCTACAGAATGGACTCAGAAAAATCCACCAAAAATACGGACGCGATCGTCGCGTCGAGCCCTTCGAAACGAGTACCTGCACGCCAAAATCCAAGTCCCGGAGGCCAAGTTACAAATTCCACAATGCGGTGAGCGCGAAAGTCCACAACAAACACAACTGTACTACGCCGCACAGTAAAGGGGAAAGAAGTATACCTTGGGCGAATCTCAGCAAATTCCCCGAAAACACGACGGTAATCCTTGTGACGCGTAGATCCAAAGAGTGTAAAGGCACGCCTCAAACCGAGCTCGTACAACAAGTTGCACGCAAAACGGTGCACACTGCCAGAGTCCGCACGTAAAACGGTGAACGGTGCCGAAATCCGCGCGCAAAACGGAGTCCGCAAGCAAAACGGTGCACGTTACCGAAATCCGCGCTCAAAACGGAGTCCGCACGCAAAACGGTGCACGGTATCGAAATCCACGCGCAAAACGGAGTCCGCACGCAAAACGGAGCACGCCGTCGGGGTCCGCACGCAAAACGGTGCAGTAAAAATACGGTCCCTAGCACAGATAAGAATAAGGGGTTAAATCCAATGTCCAAAAGGATGCTCCAAAACTGTGCCAAAAACACTGTAAAACTAACGCGTGGGACCTACCCGACTGCGCCGCGCCGCCCAGCCGCCCCATTGGAAAAACTCACGCGCTCCACGAGGCCCACGAAGCGCCGCCGCACCACCCAAAATCCCCTCGCTCACCCTCTCTCACACTCGGTTGGAGAAGAAAAGGAAGAAGAAGAGAAAATGGGTGCGCGGGTGGAGAAGAAAGAAGAAAAGAGGAGAAGGAGGAGAAGGGGTGGTCCATTGGACCCACCCCACGGTTCCCCCCAATGGGGAACCGCCAAGTGGCGGTCCACCACACTCGGGCGCGTGCACCCGGCCCAGGCACGCGCCTGCCTGCCCACGCGGCACGCGGCCAGCGTGCCATGCGGGCGTGGTTGCCGCGCGCCACACGGGCGCGTGACACCCAACGCCGCGCAGGCGCGGGACACCGTGCGCGGGACACCTTGCGCACCCCCCCCTCCCGCGCGGGCGCCAGTGGGGGCCAGCCACGTGGCGGCCCCTGCGTCACGCGCGCAGGAAGCGCCTGCGTGCCAGCTGCTTGCGTGCGCAGCACTCCACGCCCTCGAGCCGCGCACCGTCACGCCAACGCCTCGGGATCCACGCGCCGATGCCTAGAGATTCGCGCACGCGCCTCGAAAAACGTGCGCGTCAACCGGGCTCCGAAAAAAGCAAGTAAATAGTCTATTCTCAACGATTTCGCGCGCTGAATCCAAAAACGATGTCCATTTCTCCAAATTCTCATCCGAAAATTTGCCGAATGCCCCCGGATAGCCCACTTGATCCGATTTCCGCGCCGGGTCCAATTCTGAAGTCTGATTTGCCACATTCCAACTCTAAAAATCCCCGAAAGCAACCGGAGAGGTGATCCTTTATCCAAACTTCGCCCAGAGTCCAATTTTAATATCCATTGCGCGCGAAATCACTTCTAAGCATTCAATGGGGCCATCTGACTACTCTTGTGATCCAATTAACACACCGAGTCCATCAAAAGTGTCCAATTGGTGTACAAATGCCACCAACACGCCACAAAGGCCTCCAGAAGCGGCTGGTCAACCAGTAATCACATCGGGGAAAACCAGGTCCTCACAGCGGTAGCACCTTGAATCCACAAGGCCACGCGAGTCCACGTGCCGATTTTGGGATAAATCGTTGTTTTTTGGGTGGTGATGATCCGCCGAATACTTATATTAGAAATAGATCGGAAATACCATCTAAGTATTCATTAATTTGATTCTACTCAAAATCTGAGTTTGGAAAACCTAGAATCAAATTAATAATATAGATGAAGAAACATAGAATTAAATCATGTATTTCCTTTCTTCTCTATATGTGGATTTTTCTTTTTCGGTCGTATTTTACGCTTACCCTAAAAGATGAATCATAGGGTCTATTTATAGGTTAGAAACCATTGGAAGAAGATAAGCATCAAAAACTAACCATTTCTGGAATTTTGAAGGACGACAGTCCGGACTGGAATTGACGGTCCGGACTGTCTCAGCGAAACAGACTATTTCCAGAAAAGACGACATTCGGGGTCCGGACTGCAATCCACGGTCCGGACTGTTCATGCTTTTCTTGCAAATTCCACGTTCGGGGTCCGGACTGAGATCCACGGTCCGGACTGGAATTGCGCACGAACAAACCTACGTTCGGGGTCCGGACTGAGATCCACGGTCCGGACTCTGAACATGTAAAATGCCCAGTTTTTGATTTTTATGCAATCAAAAATTCATCCAAGTGTTTCTACACTATAAGAAGTATTCGGATCAACAAACTTATTGAATTAAACGTACCTGATCCATTTGAATTCTTCTTACTTGAGATTGAGGTGTACGATTCAACTTTTTCATCTTCAATCTTCAAGACTTAATCGATTTCACGAAATACGCCAACTCAAATTCCGTAACAATCTCCCCCTTTGGCGGTTTCGTGACAAAACACAAATCCACTCAAGAAAATTCAAAAAGATATTTTTGTTGATATCACCATACAACAAAAATTTACATTGGAGATCCAAATAAAGATAAATACATGAGTTAAACTCCTAAAACAGACGCTAGACTTAGACATCTGTAATCTCTGCAAAAAGAAGCATTCTTGACAAAAGAAATTGTTAGATACCTCAAGAATTTTTAACAATCAAAACTATTACGGATTTTGTTTTGGCGCATTTCGTGAAAGTGTTAAGTCTTGAAGATTGAAGATGAATGAAGTTTGGATCATATACCTCAATCTCAAGAAAGAAGAATTCAAAAGGATCAGGTAAGTTTAACTAAAGATTTTTGGTGATCCGAATACTTCTTGTAGTGTAGAAACACTTGGAAGAATTTTTTTACTGCATAAAAATCAAGAACTGAACAAGGGACATGTTCAGGATCCGGATCAGACAGTCCAATCCGGATCCCGAAGGGTGCTTGTTCATTGGCAAATCCGATCCGGATCAAAGGCCATTTCGATCCGGATCCCGAACATGGGAATTTGCTGGAATACATGAACGATCCGGATCGAGCATTTTCAATCTGGATCCCGAACCCTGTTTTTTTGGAATTGCCTGACTCGTTACGACGATCCGGATCACAGTTAATCCGATCCGGATCGCCGTCGTAAAAATTTCCAGAAACGGACAGTTTTTTATCCTTATCTCCTTCCAATAGTTTCTAACCTATAAATAGACCCTATGATTCATTTTTCTAGGGTAAGCCTGATAAGCCGTTAATCCCAAAAAGCCGTCATCTTTTATACGGCCTAAGATCCACATATAGAGAAGAAAGGAAATCATTAGATATTACCCTATGTTTCTTCATCTATATTGATTAGTTTGATTCTAGGTTTTCATACTCACATCTTGAGTTGAATCAAACTAATGAATACTTAGATGGTATTTCCTATCTATCTTTGATCTAAGTATTCGGCGGATCATCACCACCCAAAAACAACGATTTCCCCAAAATCGGCGCGTGGACTCACGTGGCCTTGTGGATTCAAGGTGCAACCGCTCTCGTGGATTCGGAGCGAGGTACGTTCGTGGATTCGAAGCGTGCTACTGGGTGAAGACCGTGGATTCGGTCAGACGTCGTGGACTCGACGTTGGACGCCGTGGATTCGGCGTTGGACGCAGATCGTGGATTCGAGACGCGCTGTGGAGCGAGCGGAGAAGATCAACTAGGAGCGTATGGAAAAGGTTGAGTTGTCTGTGAGTACGGTATATCACCTTGTACGTGGTTAATTCTAGTGGATTTCACCGTGTTATCGGTCCCGTGGTTTTTTACTCCGGTTTGGAGTTTTCCACGTAAAAATCTTGCGTGTTCATTTATATTTCCGCATTGGGTTTTTAATTGCGCAATAATTTTTTGAGTGTTTATTGTTTACACCTATTAACCCCCCTCTAGGTGTTTTTTCTCCTATTTAGATCCATTATTACATATAAACCCAACAAGTGGTATCAGAGAAGGAATAGGGTTGTAAACAATGGTTGAAGGTGGAAACATCAACAGACCCCCATTCTTTGATGGAACAAATTATGCGTACTGGAGAGTACGGATGAAAGCCTTTTTAATTTCCATCGACGAACGGGTGTGGCAATCAATTGAATTAGGATGGACTAATCCAACTGAAATTATTGCTGATGTTCGCACCATCAAACCTAGGTCGAAATGGACCAAGGAAGAGTTAGATTCATCTTCTTACAATGGCAAGGAAATTAATGCTATTTTTAATGCCTTATCTCAAACTGAATTCTCTCGCGTCTCGGCATGTGAGACTGCGAAAGAAATCTGGGATGTTCTTCAGGTTACACATGAGGGAACTAACCTCGTGAAGATTCAGAAACTGCAAATGCTTACGAGCAGATTTGACTCTATTTTCATGGCCGAAAATGAATCTTTCACGGACTACTATACACGATTGCAAGACATCGTAAACTCATGTGCTAACCTGAGAGAGAAGATTCCAGAATTTAAGGTTGTAAGAAAGATCTTAAGAACTCTTCCTGAACGATTTCGCCCAAAGGTTACAGCCATTGAAACTATTAAACACCCGGACGAAATGCGTGTAGAAGAACTAGTTGGTTCATTACAAACTTATGAAATGACATTTACTACTAACTATTCTTCGGGAAAGGCATCCTCTTCTAAGTCTTTAGGTTATGCTTTGAAAACAACAAAGGAAGAAGACACGGATTCATCCTCCTCAGACGATGACGAAAACCTATCTATGGAGGAATTTGAGAAGAGCTCGCTCTCTTGACAAGGAAGTTTCGCCGCAACTTTCGAAGGGGCAATTCAAGTAAAACTCCATTCTTCGGAAAGTCAAGAAAGCAAGAGAACTTTTCAAAGGATAAGAAAAGTTCAGAAGGACAAGTCCAACGCTTCAGGTGCCGAGGATACGGCCATATCTCAACGGAGTGTCCAACTAAGAATCCGTCGAAGAAGAAAGCGATGCAAGTCGTCACCTGGGATGACAACTCAACGTCAAATGAGTCATCCTCAAGTGATGAAGAAGAGAGCGCAACGGCATTCCACGCGTCCACATCTTCACCCTTCATGTGCTTAATGGCAAGTACTTCAGATTCATTGTCCAACTCCTCTCGGGTTGAAAAAACTGCAACGGATGATGAATCGAGTAACTCTGAAGGTGAAGATTTTGTTTTAGCCTACCACAGACTTTTGAGGGATTCAAAGAAACTGGCTAAACAAAACAAGGGGTTTAAGAGGGAGATTACAGGATCTCGAAGAAGAAGTAAAAAGGGTGACTTCTCTCTCGACCGATCTTGAAGTGGAAAGGGATAATCTGATAAGAGCAAATATTTTCCTTCAAGAGTCCAATGAGCTTTTTGAGAAGGAACATACAAAACTGGTGGATAAAGCGGATCACTTCTCAAAGCTCTACATCGAGGCCCAACAAGATAAATTGGAAATGACAAAGACCATTCTCCAACTAAAGGATGACTTAAAGAGATTTTCTTCTGGAAGGAGTAAGTTGGATAAGCTTCTTGGTCTTGGTCAAACAAATCGGTTCGGCCTCGGGTACACTCAAACTGGAAACAGTCCAAGTTCGAGTGGGACAGTCTTTGTGCCTCAGTCGGTATCTCCTCCCCCGACACCGGAATTCACAACAAGCAACGACAACAAGCCTACTTCACCCTCCTCGGGATCGTCAAGCACTAAGGTATGTTTTCGTTGTAATTTTGCAGGGCACATTGAAAGAAATTGCAAGATTGGAGCTCAAAGATCAAATCAATCACATCTTGCAACTGCTACCAATGAGTTCACTCCCCGGAAATCAAAGAAGGACTTTTCAAAAGAAAAGAACATTGGTAGTACTTCAAACAAGACGATGACAAAAGAAAAAGATCAATCATACAAGACGTCTTCATCAAGGAAAATTTCTCAACCATTGCCAACATACTCTAAAACTCAAAAGGTTTGGGTATGCAAAGGTGAAATCTTTCCTTGTCTTTAATCTTTCTACAATTAAATGTTGTGTAGTTTATGTAGACTATTTTTCTTTCTTTGAACCGACCCGTCAACCATCTTTGGGAGGTAAATGGTATATTTTCTTATTGGTTGATGATTTCTCTAGGTTTTCTTGGGTAGCATTTTTAAAAGAGAAAGCTGATACGTTTGATTCTTTTCATGAGATTTGCCATCGTATTATGATTGAAAAGAATGAAAAGATCATTCGTGTTAGAAGTGATAGAGGTGGAGAATTCATTAATTCTAAATTCATTGATTTTTGCACTTCCAACGGCATAAAACATGAATTCTCAGCACCCTATACACCTCAGCAGAATGGTGTTGTTGAGCGCAAAAACAGGGTTGTTCAGGAGATGGCGCGTGTGATGCTTCATAGCCGGAATTTACCGTTATATTTTTGGGCTGAAGCTGTGAACACCGTTGTCTATGTCATTAATCGAGTGTATTTGCGCCCAGGAACTTTAAATACACCATATGAGCTGTGGTTTAGTAGAAAACCGGATATCAAATATTTTCGTATCTTTGGGAGTCGATGTTTTATTTTGCGTGATCGCGAAAATCTTGGTAAGTTCGATTCTCGAAGTGACGAAGGGATCTTTTTGGGTTATTCTACAAATAGCAGAGCATATCGAGTATTTAACATGGAATCTAAAACGATTGTAGAATCTATAAATGTTAAAGTAGATGAAGCTTTTCACTTTGCATCTGAAAAATCTACCCTCGATATCTCTCTTGATGATGATACACCTGCCAATGCATCTTCTCATAACAATTCTTCCAATAATAATGATGCATCTAATGTCTCTTCAAGTTTATCTGATGTGCAGGAATCATCTCATGTACCTCCGAGTACTCCGTTACCTCAAACGTTACGCATCTCCAAGGATCATCCTGAATCAAACATCATTGGAGACCCACAAGAAGGAGTTAAAACTCGGAGACAGTTGGTTTGTGGATTCGCTTGTTACGTTTCCATGTTAGAACCAAAGAATCTGGATGAAGCTCTTCAGGATGACTACTGGATTAAAGCAATGCAGGAAGAGCTCCATCAGTTTGAGCGAAACAAAGTCTGGGAATTAACAAAGCCTCCAAAGCAACACAATGTGATAGGTACCAAATGGATTTTCAAGAATAAGAAAAATGAAGATGGTACCATCGTCAGGAACAAAGCACGTTTAGTTGCTCAAGGCTACTCTCAAATAGAAGGTATAGACTTTGATGAAACTTTCGCCCCTGTAGCTAGACTCGAGTCCATTCGTATCTTATTCGCGATAGCTTGTCATTTTAAAATAAAATTATTTCAAATGGACGTTAAGAGCGCGTTTTTAAATGGGTTTTTAAACGAGGAAGTTTATGTGGCTCAACCGAAAGGTTTTGTAGACTGTAAACAACCTAACCATGTTTTTCGTTTGAAAAAGGCTCTTTACGGTTTAAAACAAGCACCGCGAGCATGGTACGAAAGGCTAACAAAGCACCTATTGGATAAGGGCTATACTCGAGGGGGAGCTGACAGGACTCTCTTTGTGAAGCATTATCAAAATAACTTCATTGTAGCACAAATCTATGTCGATGACATCGTTTTTGGTGCGCCAAGAGATAATGATGCCTCTAAATTCGCTGAAACCATGAAAAGCGAATTCGAGATGTCAATGATGGGCGAATTGACTTATTTCCTTGGATTGCAAGTGAAACAGAGTGACGAAGGCATCCATTTGTGTCAATCCAAGTATGCTATGGAGTTGGCCAAAAAGTTTGATCTAGAAAATTGTAAAGATTTTCCGACTCCAATGGGAACTAGCAATAAAGGATTAGGAAGTGAATCTTTTAGTGAGAATGTAGACGAGAAACTTTATCGGAGTATGATTGGAAGTCTACTTTACCTCACGGTTAGTCGCCCGGATATATCTTTTGGTGTTGGGATCTGCGCGAGATATCAATCTGCACCAAAGGAGGTTCACCTGAAAGCGGTGAAACGGATCATCCGATACATTAAAGGAACCATAAATTTCGGAATTTGGTATCCTATGGGAACAAGTTTAGATATTATTGGATACTCAGATGCCGATTGGGCAGGATCTGTGGATGATCGGAAAAGTACGAGTGGTGCATGTTTTTATCTTGGTCATTGCCTTGTTGCATGGCATAGTAAAAAGCAAAACTGCATTGCACTCTCGACTGCCGAAGCGGAATATATTTCAGCGGGTAGTTGTTCAACCCAACTCATTTGGATGAAAAGTGTGTTGAGCGACTTCCGGATTTCAGCAACTTCGGTAACAATTCTTTGTGACAACACTAGTGCTATAAACATTTCCAAAAACCCTGTGTTGCACTCTAGAACAAAACACATTGAACTTAGATGTCATTTTCTTAGAGAGCTAGTTGAATCAAATACTCTTCAACTTTCATATATTTCAACAGAAGATCAATTAGCTGACATTTTAACAAAACCTTTGGATCAAAAACGTTTTATTCATTTCGGTAAAGCAATTGGAATGCTTTCCTTGAAATAAACTTCTTTTTGAAACTTTTGCTTAGGTTAGGTTTTGTTTTTGTGTTTTTGTTCTTTATCTATGTTTATACATAGTACATTAATTGAGCATGTGTATTATTGACTTTACTTGCATCCTTTCATATAATTAGAAATTTATTATGCTTTGGATATCATAATAATTCAGTTGATGCATTGATCATTTATTTAAATTAAATCATTTTTAATTGATCAAAGTCAATTTCTCTCTCAATGATCTCTTGGTATTGTTTTTATCTTATTTGACTATTTGGTTGAGTATGAATTCGAGATCAATCCTTGGTTGAATACTTTATATCCTAAATTAATTGATAGCCAATTGAGGGGGAGTCAAAGAAAAGTAAAATGCTCAAAAGATGTGGAAAGAGTTACATCCCAATGAGGAGTGTGAAAACTACAACCACATGGAGGAAAGAGCTACCACCTCGGTCGTCCGAGTATTGTGTGAAGCTACCACATGTATACCAAGCATGGGTTTGTAATTTTTTATTAAGTAAAATGCATGATTGAAATACTTGACTCCGTCAAATTTCAAGGTTGGTATAAGGTGGGATTTTTAATGAAAGATGCTCAAAGAGCCACTCTCTTCAACAGATTGACTAGATACATTATATAATTTATTTGCGATTTCTCCGTCGTATCCGTCACCGTCGCCGACTTCGTCTCCTTGAAAAGGCGCGGAACGGACGGCGGAGGCGCGCGATGCCGCTAGGGCATCGCGCGGAGGAGGGTCACGGACGGCACCGCGCGGGCGCCGCGCGGCCGCCGCGCGGGAGGCACCCGCGCGGGCCCGCACCCGTGCGGGCACCGCGCGGGCGCCGCGCGGCTGCCGCGCGGGCGGCCCCCGCGCGGGCCCGCACCCGTGCGGGCACCGCGCGGGCCCCGCGCGACTGCCGCGCGGGCGGCACCCGCACGGACCCGCAACTGCGCGGGCGCCGTGCCGGGCCGCACCCGCGCGGGCACCGTGCGGCCGTCGCACGGGCAACCCACGCGGGGCACCGCGCCGCGAGGGCATCGTCCGCGGAGATACGCCGCGCGGTTCTGAACCGCGCGGGGCTCCGGCAGACGGCGACGGCGGCTCGGGAATTCCGTTTCGTCAACCGGACAATGTTGGACTTTTCCGTCAAAAACAAATGAGTAAATCGGGTCTTATGTTTTCGGATGTAAGTACACGCTTTTAACTATAGTTATCCTTGCGGACTTTCTTTAGGTCCAGACGCGCAGCGGGGGTGCGCGAAAGATTCGAGTGTTCCGATCTCTCTCCAAATAGGTGGGTACGGTTGCTGTAAATACAACCAGTGCAGTAAGTGCATCTATCGTCATTAAAGTGCTCTCAATTTATCTAACAAAGTAGATGGACAGTTTAACCTTTCGCATAATTGTGTTATTATCTAACAATTGAAGCGGCTGCGGTCACAATGTTCATGACACGCCGATCTCGGCAAAAACCGTTTTGGGATGCTGCACGTACACAGGCGGATTGGCCTCCGCATGGGTGTACTTTTCCGGAAGAGTGATCTTGTATGACCCGTGTTCCTCACAAAGGGGTGGGAGCCGTGAGGACCCCTTCGCGCCCGCTGGGAATAGCACACCAGCACCGTGGAAGGGGTTAAATGCATCAAAGGAGTGCTTGCGCACGAGGGGAGACTTTGGTCTCTCCGATAAACATTCTGGGGTTGGTGCCCAATTAAATTGATAAATCTGGGGTCGGGGCCCAGCTTAATATGTGCAGGGTTTTTAGCGAAATGGTTACGGTGTTTCCGGTTTGCTCCTTATTCCTTATTGTTGTTAGACATCTACTTTGTTTGTCACTGACTTTACCCACTCCGTGACAGGCACTACGAGGGGCGTTACCCGGGAGATTGTTGAGACTGCGTCGCGAGGACCGTAGTCAGAACGCTTGGTTATTATCATTATCTCATCTCTTTTACGCATGTTAGTTAATTTGCTTGTGAGTAGAAATATTCGTGGACATGTATTACTTGGCACTGTAGATGAGTTGTGCTTTTATAGTTTAGTTCTTCTGATGATGTTTCTTATGCGGCATGTTTTCATGATAAACCAAATGATTTCAAAAAGGGTTTTCTCAAAACGAAGTGCCATGTGGGCACGGGTTTTGCAAATGCTGGCTTTATCCTTTCTACACATTGATGCCGCTTTAATATTCCGCTTGATGTAGAATGTCTATTGTATGGTTGATGGTTGATGATTGTTGTATGTTGTTGTAAATGAGACGCCGTGCATATACAAAGGAGACTCTGTCCGCGGACAGGGAGAATTTTGTGTATGTGGCGGTCTGGCACGCACCGGGGATGAGGGTTAATGTACCATGTTCAGAGAAAAAAAAAAGATACACACGAATTTCCGCTTTGATAGACTCAAAAACCCCCGGGGGCGTGACAGATTAAATGGTATCAGAGAAAAACAACCATAACCATAGTAGACGAGATCCACATCCACAGTGTAGGGTAGCACAAGCAAATTAGACATGAGATAACCAAGGTATAGGTGCGTAGTACGTGAGAGTACGGGGAATAGGGGAACGTAACGTAGGTATAATCGTAAGGCAGGGTATTAGGGTTATAACCTTAGGGTTAACGTGGTTTCTTTGTATTACAGCGGACAACGGCCAGGATCCGGCCACCGAGTGCTAACCATTCTCAATGGACAGGATGGATTCCATAGCTGCAGCCAACCGCATACTCCGCAACCAGCTACGCGACATAGCGGGGCAAATGCTAACTCTCACAGAGCGCCTAGGCATACTGACTCAGGATTTTGAGGGTGTCGACCGCATCCGGCAAGACGCCAGGAATGGCGCCTATCGGGGTATGCCGCCGACAGGATTCCCTACTTTTAATGAAGCGGTTATATCGGCCCAGCGGGCAGAGCAAGAACTGGCCGAGGCACGCGCTCGGCAGTGTTATCCCTATCCCAGACTGGCAGAGAACCCCTTCCAGCAGGGCCCGACACTCAAACGTCCGAGGACAGAGGGAACCTTTGGAAAGGTAAGGAGAGGAGGATCCAAACCGCAGGGGAAACCGTGTCCCATATGCAGCGGGGCGCATCAGGTGACTGACTGTCCATGGAGTCACGACCACTGCTACCGGTGTGGCAAGCCAGGACACGCACGCTTCGAGTGCCCACGGAAACCGGGCACCACCAGGCCTCCGGCACCGCGACCGAAGAGGACGGGGAAGACTGCTGCACCCGTTCCACGAGGGGGCCCCGCCCCGGAGGGCCAAGGAGGAAGACGACCGGAGAAAGTGCGGGAGGACGAACCGACACCAGCAAGGGACGCGAAACCACTTCAGGGACCGTGCGTAATCTGCAAGGGAGCTCACCCGGTGGCAGAATGTACGTGGAGGTACCACTACTGCAATCAGTGCGGCTTACCGGACCACTCCCGTGCCTTCTGCCCTCAGAGGCCCACTTCCGCCGCCGCCGCGCCACCACAGCAGGAAGGACCAGAGAATGTCGCGGCCCCCGTTCAGCCAAAGGATTCGCCTGACGACCAGCAACCTGCAGACTCCTCAGACGACAAGTCCCTTCCCCAGCATGCCGTACGACGCTGGCCCAGGGGCTGTGGACGGGCTTCCCGGGATACTACGGTGGAGGACGCCACGTCCCAGACCTAGTGACGGCAGGTAAACTTTTGGTTCCACTTTTTCCTTCTTAGATTAGGAGCACCGGTCACACCTTAGCCTGCTACCCCTGTTAGACGCTCTCTCTCTCTCACTCCCTCTCTTTAGAATCCTTAAGTATTAGGCGAAGCCTCCCCCGGCCGATGTGCGCGGGCGGGCTTCGAAGCATAGGAGAACCTTGTGTACTCGGGGCCCGTTAAGGGCCATGCAAGGAACAAATAGGCTCCACCCTATGCCTTGTAGCCGAGGACCCAATGGGTCGATAGGTAGTTCAGGGCCGCTCCCCAGATAAGGATCAGCGGTCCCGTAGTAAGGGAATTTCCGGACGTATTTCCGGCAGAGCTCCCCGGAGCGCCGCCGGAACGAGAAGACGACTTTCCCATTGAACTACTTCCCGGCACCAAACCCATCACCAAGGCACCGTACAGGATGGCCTTCGCAGAGTTGAAGGAACTCAAGGCACAGTTGGAGGACCTTTTGGATAAAGGCTTCATCAGACCTAGCGCGTCACCCTGGGGCGCGCCCGTCCTGTTTGTGAGAAAGAAGGACGGAAGTCTCCGGTTGTGCATCGACTACCGGGAGATAAATAAGGTCACCGTTAAGAACAAGTACCCCCTGCCAAGGATCGACGACCTCTTCGACCAACTACAGGGGGCGACGGTGTTCTCAAAGATTGACCTGCAGTCGGGCTATCATCAGGTCCAGGTCAAGGGGGAGGACATCCCCAAAACGGCTTTTCGGACTCGCTACGGTCATTACGAATTTACAGTAATGCCGTTCGGGCTCACGAATGCCCTGGCAGTGTTCATGGACATGATGAACAGGGTATTCAAACCTTTCCTGGATTTATTCGTGGTGGTCTTCATCGACGATATCCTCATCTACTCCCGTACAGACGAGGAACATGAAGAACATCTGCGCACAGTCCTCCAGACCCTACGGGAACAGAAACTCTACGCCAAACTCAAAAAGTGTGAGTTTTGGCTCCGAGAGGTTGGCTTCTTGGGGCACGTAATCTCAGCGGCTGGAGTCGCAGTCGATCCGAAGAAGATAGATTCGGTGACGGACTGGTCCCAACCGACGACGGTAACAGAGGTTCGAAGCTTTCTAGGATTAGCCGGGTACTACCGGCGCTTCATGGAGGGTTTCTCCAGGATAGCCACCCCCTTAAACCGTTTGACTAAAAAGGGGGAAAAGGTTCATCTGGACGGACAAATGTCAGAGGAGCTTCGAGGAGCTCAAGGATAGATTGACGCGAGCACCGATTCTCGCCCTACCGGAACCAGGGGAGGATTATGAAGTGTATTGCGATGCGTTGCGAAATGGACTGGGTGGAGTGCTCATGCAACAGGGAAAGGTTATAGCCTTTGCGTCAAGGCAGCTCAAAGAATACGAGCGAAACTACCCCGTGCACGATTTGGAACTCGCAGCAGTTGTGTTCGTCCTCAAGCTTTGGAGACACTACCTGTATGGGGCACACTGCAATGTGTACTCAGATCATAAAAGTCTTAAGTACCTTTTCACCCAAAGGGAGTTAAATTTGCGACAAAGACGGTGGCTCGAGCTATTGAAGGAATACGATTTAACGATCCACTACCACCTGGGAAAGGCAAACGTGGTGGCTGACGCCCTGAGCCGTAAGGGACAGGCCGAGAAGGCAGGGATAAGTACCATCACCCAGCAAGATGGTCTGATTGCGGAATTTTCGCGATTAAGACTAGAAGTAGTACCAGCGGGTACAGTCGAACGACTTCTGACACTGGTGGTCAGACCTACCCTGCTTCACAGAATTCTCGAAGGGCAGTCGACTGATGACCAACTCCAGCTGGTGCGAGGTAGAGTAACTGCCGACCCAGGAGGTGATTTCACAGTAAACTCCGACGGCACCATACGATTTCGGGGACGAATCTGCGTGCCGGATCTACCAGAACTCAAAGAGGAAATCCTGCGGGAGGCGCATACAGCTCCATATACAGCGCATCCCGGGGGAACGAAGATGTACAAGGACGTCAAACAGACCTTCTGGTTGCCCAAAATGAAGGGAGACGTGACTCGATTTGTGGCACACTGCCTGGTGTGCCAACGAGTGAAGGCCGAGCACCAGCGTCCAGCAGGAAAATTGCAACCCTTACCGGTGCCCGTGTGGAAGTGGGACATGATTACCATGGATTTTGTGACCGGGTTCCCGAGATCGTCACAGGGACACGATGCAATATGGGTAATCGTGGACCGTCTGACGAAATCGGCCCACTTTCTGCCCATACACACGACGTGGGCGCGGGAACGACTGGCGCAAACCTACATCAACAAGATAGTAAGGCTGCATGGGGTGCCGACGTCCATCACGTCGGACAGGGACACGCGATTTGTGTCAAACTTTTGGCAGAGCCTGCAGCGAGCAATGGGAACCAAGTTGCACTTAAGTACGGCTTTTCACCCGCAGACCGATGGACAATCAGAGCGGGTGATACAAATTGTGGAAGACATGCTTCGGGCATGCGTTTTAGACCTGGGCGAAGGATGGGCACGGTGCTTGCCCCTAGTGGAATTTGCCTACAATAATAGCTACCAGGCCAGCATTCAGATGGCACCATACGAGGCCCTGTACGGGCGCCGCTGTCGGTCTCCAATATGCTGGGACGACCTGGGTGAGCGTAAGTTTCTGGGCCCAGATTTGGTGGAGGAGACCGAAGCAAAAGTGCGATTGATTAGACAGAGGCTACTAACCGCCCAAAGCAGACAGAAAAGCTACGCGGACAACAGACGTCGGGACTTAGAGTTCATGGTGGGTGAGCACGCGTTACTCCGAGTATCGCCCTCCAAAGGGAACCGACGCTTCGGCATAAAGGGAAAGTTAAGCCCGAGGTACGTAGGACCGTTCGAGATCCTAGAACGCGTAGGACCGGTGGCGTACCGATTAGCCCTGCCGCCGAATCTCGAACGAGTCCATAACGTATTCCATGTCTCAATGCTCCGGAAATACTTAGCTGACCCCTCTCATGCCTTGGATGCCTCCACCATCGAGTTGCGAGAGGATTTAAGCGTCGAGGAGACGCCGGTGCGGATTTTGGCAAGAGAGGACAAGGAGTTGCGCAATCGAACTATCCCCTATGTGAAGGTCCAGTGGAGCAACCACGAAGAGCGCGAGGCAACGTGGGAACTGGAATCGAAGATGAGGGAATGTTTTTCCGAATTAATTAATGGGGTTTGTATATAAGTTTCGGGATGAAACTTTTTATAAAGTGTGAGTGGTGTAGTGATCCGGTCTTTCGGGGTACTTTTGACTTACGTGTAGTCGTTTAGGCCTTTAAGTGAAATAGAATTATTCAATTCTTGAAGTTGGTCCTTGTGGGACGCTAGTATTTTTCTGCGATTGTGCGCAGAAAAAGAAAGCCGACGGCGCGATCAGATCTGAAATCCGATATCGGGAACCCCCTGAACGGGATTCAAAGTGATACGGTAATTAGTCGTGCATCGGAATCCGTGCTAAATATCTTGCACCCGTTAGAGATAATGTGGTTTATCTCGTGGGGGATAATTAATTAGTTAATTAATTATCCCAGACGGAAAATTAATTAATTCTCTTACGTACGAATTAAAGAGGAATTAATTAAAGGTAAAGTACGACTATATAAGGGATCCCGATTATCGGAAAGGAAAAGAAAAAGGAAATAAAAAAAAAAAAAAAAAACCCTAATCGGAGAAAAGGAAAAAAAAAAAAAGAAAAAGAAAAGATGAAACCCTAGCCGGAAGAAAGGGAAAGGAGAAAGAGAAGGAGCCCGATCTTCCCGGACGCCGAACCGAAGACAAGAACACGACCGAACAACCTTCCCGTCGATCTTCGGTTAGTAAAATAATTTATTTAAATTATTTGGGATTTTTGTTCGTTGTCTTTTTTGTGAGTTCTTGGTTTCTTGTTTTCTCCGTCGTATCCGTCACCGTCGCCGACTTCGTCTCCTTGAAAAGGCGCGGAACGGACGGCGGAGGCGCGCGATGCTGCTAGGGCATCGCGCGGAGGAGGGTCACGGACGGCACCGCGCGGGCGCCGCGCGGGAGGCACCCGCGCGGGCCCGCACCCGTGCGGGCACCGCGCGGGCGCCGGGCGGCTGCCGCGCGGGCGGCCCCCGCGCGGGCCCGCACCCGTGCGGGCGCCGCGCGGCTGCCGCGCGGGCGGCCCCCGCGCGGGCCCGCATCCATGCGGGCACCGCGCGGGCGCCGCACGACTGCCGTGCGGGAGGCACCCGCGCGGGCCCGCACCCGTGCGGGCACCGCGCGGGCGCCGCACGACTGCCGCGCGGGCGGCACCCGCACGGACCCGCAACCGCGCGGGCGCCGTGCCGGGCCGCACCCACGCGGGCACCGTGCGGCCGTCGCACGGGCAACCCGCGCGGGGCACCGCGCCGCGAGGGCATCGTCCGCGGAGATACGCCGCGCGGTTCTGAACCGCGCGGGGCTCCGGCAGACGGCGACGGCGGCTCGGGAATTCCGTTTCGTCAACCGGACAATGTTGGACTTTTCCGTCAAAAACAAAAGAGTGAATCGGGTCTTATGTTTTCGGATGTAAGTACACGCTTTTAACTATAGTTATCCTTGCGGACTTTCTTTAGGTCCAGACGCGCAGCGGGGGTGCGCGAAAGATTCGAGTGTTCCGATCTCTCTCCAAATAGGTGGGTACGGTTGCTGTAAATACAACCAGTGCAGTAAGTGCATCTATCGTCATTAAAGTGCTCTCAATTTATCTAACAAAGTAGATGGACAGTTTAACCTTTCGCATAATTGTGTTATTATCTAACAATTGAAGCGGCTGCGGTCACAATGTTCATGACACGCCGATCTCGGCAAAAACCGTTTTGGGATGCTGCACGTACACAGGCGGATTGGCCTCCGCATGGGTGTACTTTTCCGGAAGAGTGGTCTTGTATGACCCGTGTTCCTCACAAAGGGGTGGGAGCCGTGAGGACCCCTTCGCGCCCGCTGGGAATTGCACACCAGCACCGTGGAAGGGGTTAAATGCATCAAAGGAGTGCTTGCGCACGAGGGGAGACTTTGGTCTCTCCGATAAACATTCTGGGGTTGGTGCCCAATTAAATTGATAAATCTGGGGTCGGGGCCCAGCTTAATATGTGCAGGGTTTTTAGCGAAATGGTTACGGTGTTTCCGGTTTGCTCCTTATTCCTTATTGTTGTTAGACATCTACTTTGTTTGTCACTGACTTTACCCACTCCGTGACAGGCACTACGAGGGGCGTTACCCGGGAGATTGTTGAGACTGCGTCGCGAGGACCGTAGTCAGAACGCTTGGTTATTATCATTATCTCATCTCTTTTACGCATGTTAGTTAATTTGCTTGTGAGTAGAAATATTCGTGGACATGTATTACTTGGCACTGTGGATGAGTTGTGCTTTTATAGTTTAGTTCTTCTGATGATGTTTCTTATGCGGCATGTTTTCATGATAAACCAAATGATTTCAAAAAGGGTTTTCTCAAAACGAAGTGCCGTGTGGGCACGGGTTTTGCAAATGCTGGCTTTATCCTTTCTACACATTGATGCCGCTTTAATATTCCGCTTGATGTAGAATGTCTATTGTATGGTTGATGGTTGATGATTGTTGTATGTTGTTGTAAATGAGACGCCGTGCATATACAAAGGAGACTCTGTCCGCGGACAGGGAGAATTTTGTGTATGTGGCGGTCTGGCACGCACCGGGGATGAGGGTTAATGTACCATGTTCAGAGAAAAAAAAAAGATACACACAAATTTCTGCTTTGATAGACTCAAAAACCCCCGGGGGCGTGACAGAGGCTAAGTTACAGTTTTCAGAAATTTTATTGGGAACAACATAACAATTGTTTTCAGATCTAACCCCCTTTAAAAGGAAAACATGGTCCTTATCAGTTACAACACATTCAACAGATGAAAAATTAACTGAAAAACCATTGTCACAAAGTTGACTGATACTTATGAGGTTAGTCTTAAGGCCTTCAACAAATAACACATTATTCAGTACCGGGCCATCTGGAATAGCTACAGTTCCTTTTCCAACAATTTTGGAAGACCGACCATCTCCGAAAACTACAAGTCCTCCGGAGATTTTCTCAAGATTTTGAAAGCAGTTTTTGTCACCGGTAATGTGACGGGAACAACCGCTATCCAGATACCAAGACGAATTATCATATGCATGCAAGAAAATATTAGTAACAAGACAAGGGAAGATTTCACCTTTGCGTACCCAAACCTTTCGAGTTTTGGTGTACGTCGGAAATGATTGTGAAGTTGATACCTTTGGTGAAAGCGTCTTGTTTGATCCATCGCTTTTCCTTGACGTCGTCATCTTGTTTGATGAACTACCAATGTTCTTTCCTTTTGAAAGATTTTTCTTTGATTTACGGGAAATGAACTCATTGGTAGTAGTTGCAAGATGTGCTTGATTTGATCTTTTCGCTCCATTCTTGCAATTTCTTCTTATGTGCCCTGCAATACCACAACGAAAACATACCTTAGTGCTTGACGATCCCGAAGAGGGTTAAGTAGGCTTGTTGTCGTTGCTTGTCGTGAATTTCGGTGTCGGAGGAGGAGATACCAACTGGGGCACAAAGACTGTCCCACTCGAACTAGGAATGCCTCCAGTTTGAGTGTATCCGAGGTCGGACCGATTTGTTTGACCGAGACCAAGAAGCTTATCCAACTTACTCCTTCCAGAAGAGAATTGCTTTAAATCATCCTTGAGTTGGAAAATGGTCTCCGTCATTTCCAATTTTTCCTGTCGAGCCTCGCCGTAGAGCTTCAAGAAGTAATTCGCTTTGTTCACCATATCTACATAATTCTTCTCGAATTGCTCATTGGACTCTTGAAGGGAAACATTTACTTTAATCAGATTATCCCTTTCCACTTCAAGAGCGTTTGAGAGAGAAGTTGCCCTTTTTGCTTCTTCTTCGAGATCCTGCAATCTCCCTCTCAAACTCTTGTTTTGCTTTGCCAATTTCTTTGAATCCCTCAAAAGCTTATGGTAGGCAAGAGAAAAATCTTCACCTTCAGAGTTACTCGATTCATCATCGGTTGCAGTTTTTTCAACCCGGGAGGAGTTGGACAATGAATCTGAAGTACTTGCCATTAAGCACATGAAGGGTGAAGATGTGGTGGACGCGTGGAATGCCGTTGCGCTCTTTTCTTCATCACTTGAAGACGACTCATTTGACGATGAGGTGTCATCCCAAGTGACGGCTTGCATCACCTTCTTCTTTGCCGGATTCTTATTTGGACACTCCGTTGAGATATGGCCGTATCCTCGGCACTTGAAGCATTGGACTTGTCCTTCTGAGCTTTTCTTATCCTTTGAAAAACTTTCTTGCTTTCTTGGCTTTTTGTGACACCCCCGGAATTTGGATTAGTCCTCTATATAAATGATATAATAGGACTAAATCTCTAACCCGGCTATAGCATTTTGGATGGTAGCAAGATCCAAGAGGAACATGAGAGTTAAGCGTGCTAGAGCTAGAGTAGTTATAGGATGGGTGACCCCCTGGGAAGTGGGGCATCACAGTTGGTATCAGAGCCATTCACCAGCCGGAAATGTGAGATGAGTCTCGGCTGAGCCAGGGTTATATAGCGGGTAGAGCGAGGCTCCCCGGCTAATGACCGTTGTGAGTGGAGTGCAGCTCCTCACAAGGTCGGCTAAGGCTAGCGAGACGAGTCTCACATCGCCTGGTGCTTGTGAGTGTGCTTGAGCCTGACGTGGACGTCAGGGCTTAAAAGGGGGGAAGAATGTGACACCCCCGGAATTTGGATTAGTCCTCTATATAAATGATATAATAGGACTAAATCTCTAACCCGGCTATAGCATTTTGGATGGTAGCAAGATCCAAGAGGAACATGAGAGTTAAGCGTGCTAGAGCTAGAGTAGTTCTAGGATGGGTGACCCCCTAGGAAGTGGGGCGTCACACTTTTGGCTTGAAAAACCTTTGCCTTTCTTCCTGTAGAAACTCGAAATATTTTATTTTTAATAAATAGTCTAAAAGTGAATTTTGATCTGGTTTTGGATTCAAAAGACCCCTGTTGGCCTATATGGTCAATCGCCAGTGTGCAAGTTGCACGATTTACGAGGCAAAAAGGCTAATTTCCAATCTGGACGTGATCTTGGAAATCCGAATTGACCGTTGCGATCGTCTCATCGAACTGAACGAGATTCATATTCAGCACTTTTCGATCCGACGGTCGGATCTTCCAGAAATCGATGAAGAAGCGAGCAAATAACCGCAAACAGTGTAACAGTGCTCTCTGCACAGTGTAAATTAAGTTGTTACTGTAGGTGAACAGTAACCCTAGTTTTCGGAACCCCGACGGACACAACGTTGACTAATTCGCTGGCTGGAAACCGATCATAGCACTTCAGGTAGGCGTTTCGAACGGTTTCGACGTTCGGGAAGCAATGGCGCTCACGGAATCTCCGTTTGACGACCCTAGAGTCTCGAAAAGCGCGAAAACTGTATTCCGGAACAGTATTTTATGGACCGAGATTTTATCCGGACAGTTTCTCGAAAATCAGAAATCGCTACCTGATGGGTTTCGTCGAGCGGGGCGCCGTGGAGCAGTCCATTTTCCGTTTCGACGACCGGATCGCCTCGAATAGCGTGAAACAAGGCGAAAAAGGTGACAATTGCACATGAAACCCTATAGAACCTGCCTCGATTTGCATGCCACAGCTTGGAGAGGGACTTAAGTGTGAAAATAAAATGCTGTGAAGGACTTAACTGAAAGTGTTGAGAGATCAAGGGCTAAAATGCAAATAGTACATATACTATATATATATGTATGTATCCGAGTTAGGGTTCTACAAAACCCTAAGACCTGTAGCCCTCAGCCCTAGCCGCCTACACAACAGACCTCCTCTCCTCTCTGCGCACTCCCCGGAACCTCCCCGCACCGGCCGCCGCCTCCCCGTCGCCGGAGAAGAGAAGAGCAAGAGACACCTTGCTCTCGGGTGCTTGGAAAGGAGGGTGATCGGGAGGACTCTAGGTAGATCAAGTCTATACCGGAGGTACCCTCTGTGAAGCCGCAGCCGAGCCCAGGGTGGACCGACGCCTGGCTCCGCCCTACGCCGCCGCGGGAGACACCTTCCCCTTTCCAAACTCCGGCAAGGGTGACATCTTGGAACTTTTCCCTTTTCTTTGGCACCTGGACCTTACCAAAGGGTTTCTGACACCCGCGAGACCCTTCGGGTCCAGTCCGAGCCGAGGCCGCCGTCCCGATCGCCGGCGGGAGCCATCATCGCCGGATTATCGTTTTCTTGGCCGATCTCGTGCGCCGCCGTCATCCGGCCGTCAACCTCAAGATCAGCACCGTTGGATCGACGCCTCTGGACGACTGCTGCACCTCCACGGAGTTGGAGGGTGATCGGACAAGGATCGGACCCGCGCGAGCCTGCCCTAGAATCCGGTTTTCTTCAACCTCGGCCGATATCGGCCGTCCGGCGCCACCGCTGCACCCCGACGCCGGCCACCACTGCACCAAGCTCCGTAGCGTCGAGAAAAAGCTTCTGGACCAAGTTGCTCCGGCCCGGAGCCGCCGCGCCGGAATCCGCCATTAACGGCCCTTGAAGCTCCACCGAGCTTCACCGGCACCGCCTCGCCGACGCTCCCCAGTCGCCGGAAACCGTCCTGGTAAGCTCGTATGGCCTATAGGAGTCCTTCCATCGCGTTGCATGCAGAGCTTAACGTCGGGGTTTTGATCTGTAGGGTTGCACCCGACTTGGCTTCAAGTTCGGACTCCGGCGAACCCCGGCGCTCCGGACTCCGGCCAACCCCACAGGTAAGCTGTAAATATTAATTAAAGGAGCTCCATGATTTTATTTTGGTCCAGGGTGGTTCCTGTAGATGGGTTTTCTCTTACACCCGAAATGCTCTTTTCGGGCTTAACTCCGGCCGCCGCCGCCTCCGGCCGCCGGGGCTCGACCCCACATGGACAAAATTTCTCCTGGGACCTCTATTTACCTGGTGCTCCACTCTGTAGCAGGTCCGAACCAGGTTTTCTCCAAGAACACCCAAACTGAGCTCCTTGCGGATTAGGGTGCTGCTCCGGCTACTGTTCCGGACAACCTCCGGCAAGCCTCAGGTGAGCCCCATTGTACATGGTCCATGCTGATCACCATGCTCTAGTTAACTGTCAGATTGATCATGTATAGGTTAAGTTGTAGCATAGTGGCTTGTTGGACTTAGTATTTGTTGGGGCCAACCTTGCCCCCGGGATCCGGGTCAGGCCAAACTTGTGAGCACGGCCTTGGTCTCGTCGTAACGAACGCGCTGAAAGTTACGGCGCAGCTTTTGGACCCCCGGATTTCAAGAACAAGTCAAAACGAGCAATAATGTTAGGTTTTTATGCAATTTAAGAAACCATTAGGGATCAAATTATAATTGGGACACGCTGGCAGTCTTTAGTCAGCTCTCTTTTTCATACCTGCTGGACAGGTTGTTAGAGTTCCGTGGGCTCTTGTTGAGCGGGAATCGGACCTTGTTCCATAAATCGGCTATATTATTCCGTGTTAACGTTGTGTTGCTGTAGTGTTGTCAGGATGGGTATGTGTGAGTCTAGTTCTGACTACAGTCTCTGTTCAGGGCCCAGCAGTTCAGCACCAGCCTCCCGGTAGTCTAGCGGGAGTTCGGGATCGGCCTACATTCAGGTGGGTTTTATTTTTAAGTCTTAGCATTTGACTCTATCATGTTGGACGGGGTCAATCTTATGTGTATGTGGGTTTCGTCATAGTGTTTAGCGTCGGTCTCCGACGGTCGTTCTCCTTTTGATAATTATATGTTGGCGGGCTACCTTCGAGTGCACGTATTATTGCCTTTACTTTGATTATACATGATAGCGGGTTACCATCGATCGCATAGGCTACGGTTTTACTTTTGAGTATACATGTTGCCGTTTTACGCTGGTTACATATATTATGATGCTGACATGATGGTGTTTATGGTTACTTGGCTCGAGGCTGCAACACGCGCACCCGCGGTTTGGCCACCGCAAAGGGTGCGCTTTTCCGGAAAAGTGGTCTATGACCCGTGTATACCCACGAGGTGACATAGTGGGGCCCCTTATTAGTTGTGGGGTTTGAGGCGCCGAGGTGCGAGCGGTGCGACCCGTCGGTTTAGTTGTCCGACGTGGTCGGGTTTCTGCAGGTGCGGTATGGGCCGTCGGTTTAGTTGTCCGACGTGTCCGGGTATTACAGGATACAGGTGTACAGGTTGCCTTTCCTCCTTGAGAGGGTGGTTGCTCCGGTTGTCTTCACGGTTTGTTTTATTATATTCTCCTGCTCTACTATTTTTACGTCACTGACTTCCCACTTCGTGACAGGGTTCAGACGGGGGGAGATGTAGGCGGTGGTGAGGACGGGACAGGAGCAGCTGGGTCGCTGGGGACCCTAGACTGTATTTCTTCTTTCATTCTTGCATTTCATTTACATTGTAGTTATGTGAGAGGTTCTCGATACCCTCGTGGGGTCGGCATGGATGTCGGTACGGGTTGCATTTAGTTATACTCTTATGCGTTACTCTTCCTTTTATTTCTGTTGGCCATTTGAAAATGAAAAAAAGCAAAAGCCAATGAAAAGATTGCGAAAACCGTTTTTAAAATCTAAGTGTCGTGTGGGCACTGATTTCAAAACCCTGTGGATTTATGGATTGCGAAAGGGATTCCAAAACTTGGTGTCGGGTGGGCACCGTTTTTAAAACCTTGTGGATTTATGCGGATTTCGAAACTCGCTTTCAAAACGTAAGCGCCGGGTAGGCGCTCTTTCAAACTGTGGATTTATCCTTTCCAAATTGATCGGCCATACGTTTTTAAGTAAATTAGAATGCTGGTGGTATATGAATAATTGTTGTGATTGAGTGGATGTGTATGTTTGGAATATGTACCGAACTCCACGCCGGGCATATACAGGGGAGGCTCTGTCCGTTTACAGAGTGATCCTGTATGTGTGGCGGGTCTGGGCATGCGCCGGGGAAGAGGGGTTCTCCTTTATCAAAAAAAAAATTTATACGTCAAATGCTTGACTTTTGTGAATCGTTTCCGCTAAAACAAACCCCCGGGGCGTGACAGATTAAATGGTATCAGAGCGGTTCTTTCAATCACAACAGTTAGTGCCGACATCCGCGGGAACACCTCACTTGCCTACACATGAATGAAATGGGTAGGGCATAGTTCTGTAGAACGTGAGTGACCGAGGGAGGGGGGGAAATGTTGAGTCCTTTCTCTCACTTTATGGTTGTTGTTAGTAGGGTAGTCTAAAGTTGACTCTTGTGATGTGTGACAGACATGGCCCGTACTAGATCATCGGCCGGGGACGCAGAGTCAGTGTCCGACATCCACGGAGATACCACACTTAGCTACGAATGAATGAATTGAGTAAGGCATAGAAGCGTAGAACGCGAGTGATCGGGGGAGCGGGGGAAAAGTATATGTCCCGTTTTCTCGATAGTTGGTTAAGTGCTATGCTAGCGGAGTCTAGAACTGACTTGTGTGGTGTGTGAGTACGGGTTAAGTTTTGTTTCTCGGTTTAGCTCGGTTGTCGCGTTTGTGTAGTCGTGTTGTTTGGGCTCGTGTAGTAGTGTTGTTATGGGGGCTGGGATCGAGGCCGGCTGCCACCGAGGTATTGATGGTTGCTAGGAATCAATGGATTAAGCAACCAGCGTGGGACACGGTGGGCCTGCTGACAGGTGTTCATGCACATGGTGCGGCTGTTATCACAGCAGATCGTTGCGCCGGGTGATTTTTTTTATTTCGAACCCCTCCCTCTACCAACGCTTTGGTCGTCGTTAGTAACGGCGACTGGTGGTAGGGTAATCCGCCGGTGGTTGTTAGTGAATCGTCCGTTTTGTCGGTCGTGAGTAGCTGGGTAGTCTCTTTGCCTAAAATTGTACCTTCCAGGACAACGGGTTTTAGGTTACAGCAGAGAGTCGGCCAATTCTTTTGCATCTTGGATAGGGTAGGGGTAGGTATGAGGACTCTTCCCCTACGGTTGTTACCCATGGTTCGGCTCTTTACTGTGGTCACTGCGATGGTTGTAGGAATCGTCACGGTGGGGTCTTGGGATTCCCCCTGGGGTTGAGAAAAGAGACCACCGGGACTAGCAAATCTTGTTCGTTTGGGCTTGATTCTTTCTTTTTGTTGAGCATACCTAGAGCTTAAATACTCCTAGTTGGGAATGTGATCGTTTGGTCTGGGGGTATGCAGCTCGGCTCAGTGCATGGTGCTTGGAAGGGCAATGGATTGGGACCGAGCGGTAGAGGTTAATCAGAGTGTCGCACCCCCTTGGGTGCCAAGACGGAAGTAGGACCGTGCTTCTTGGGTTTTGTCGCCAGCTCCCAATGACCAAGGCATAGTCTTGAGGTTTTGGGTTGCGAGTTTGTGATTGTGAAGCAGTACAGATCACGAGGGGCGCAAGGCCAATGGGAAGCGCAAGTCGGACATGTTTGGCCACTTTTCCCATGTATTGGATTCCTGGCGTATTTAAGTTTCGGGGATGAAACTTCTTTTAAGGTGTGAGTGATGTAGCACTCGAGAAATTCTAGTGTGCTTGCGGGCGAGGAAGCAGATCTAACCTTAGCGATTTGCATACCGGTGCGTGAATTGCATAGTTTCCGATGCACAAATTTCTGCCTTTCCGATCCGATACCTGGGTATTTGGTTAGGAACGAACCCTAGGATGACTTGTGTTCACGAGAGAGCGCAGGGTATTGGCATAGTGGTTTGGAGCTCAGGTGTGTTTCACACAGTTGAGTCTCGTTGTTTCGGTTATTAGTCGTACGCACTCTGGTTTTTGGGATCGTTGTTAGTGCAGGGTTAGCCGCGGTCATGGTTTCGGCTGTGGGCTTGATGTTTCAATGGAGCCAGAGTACTCGGATCAGTTATAGTGGTTAAAGGTTAAATCACTGTTCTTATCGTAATCGTCCAGCTGATGGCACAGCAGTAGATGACTGCTATTATTGCACTAGCCTCACAGTTTGCTTAGAGGTTGAACAAGTTGTTGATCCTTCAGTGTCCCCGTGTCATAATTCAATGGCCTATGGGCCCGATGGTAACCCTGTTTTGGGACGGATGCTAATTGACCCCACCTTTTGCACAGATTTTGTGGATCGACGTGGACTCGCCTATGTGTTAGTCATGGTGATGTTTGTGACCACGAGGTGGTAGTAATCCTTGATAAAGGTTCTGTTTTTAGCACTGAGATTGTGTTGGGAGGTATGTGATATACCTTCTGATAGGAGTTGCGTCCCCAACTAGTTATTGGCGACAGTTCTATGGTATTTCGCTGTTCTTTTGGTAAGCACGTTGGCTGCAGGCAACGGACTGTCGAAAGAACTGAGGAAATACTCTGCCCTGTAATGGGGAGTATCAGATTGGGTCTAAATTAGTAGCCTTAGAGTTGTCGATACCTTGCGACTGACTTGTAGCCCTCGAATAAACTTTTTGAGCATTTCATAAAGTATGACTTCAGGCTGTAAGCTCCGGGAATGAAACTTTTTTTAAGTTGTAAGTTTCGGGGACGAAACTTCTTTTAAGTTGTAAGTGATATAGAAACTCGAAATATTTTATTTTTAATAAATAGTCTAGAAGTGAATTTTGATCTAGTTTTGGATTCAAAAGACCCCTGTTGGCCTATATGGTCAATCGCCAGTGTGCAAGTTGCACGATTTACGAGGCAAAAAGGCTAATTTCCAATCCGGACATGATCTTGGAAATCCGAATTGACCGTTGCGATCGTCTCATCGAACTGAACGAGATTCATATTCAGCACTTTTCGATCCGACGATCGGATCTTCCAGAAATCGATGAAGAAGCGAGCAAATAACCGCGAACAGTGTAACAGTGCTCTCTGCACAGTGTAAATTAAGTTGTTACTGTAGGTGAACAGTAACCCTAGTTTTCGGAACCCCGACGGACACAACGTTGACTAATTCGCTGGCTGGAAACCGATCATAGCACTTCAGGTAGGCGTTTCGAACGGTTTCGACGTTCGGGACGCAATGGCGCTGACGGAATCTCCGTTTGACGACCCTAGAGTCTCGAAAAGCGCGAAAACTGTATTCCAGAACAGTATTTTATGGACCGAGATTTTATCCGGACAGTTTCTCGAAAATCAGAAATCGCTACCTGATGGGTTTCGTCGAGCCGGGCGCCGTGGCGTAGTCCATTTTCCATTTCGACGATCGGATCGCCTTGAAGAGCGTGAAACAAGGCGAAAAAGGTGACAATTGCACATGAAACCCTATAGAACCTGCCTCGATTTGCATGCCACAGCTTGGAGAGGGACTTAAGTGTGAAACTAAAATGCTGTGAAGGACTTAACTGAAAGTGTTGAGAGAACAAGGGCTAAAATGCAAATAGTACATATACTATATATATATGTATGTATCCGAGTTAGGGTTCTACAAAACCCTAAGACCTGTAGCCCTCAGCCCTAGCCGCCTACACAACAGACCTCCTCTCCTCTCTGCGCACTCCCCGGAACCTCCCCGCACCGGCCGCCGCCTCCCCGTCGCCGGAGAAGAGAAGAGCAAGAGACACCTTGCTCTCGGGTGCTTGGAAAGGAGGGTGATCGGGAGGACTCTAGGTAGATCAAGTCTATACCGGAGGTACCCTCTGTGAAGCCGCAGCCGAGCCCGGGGTGGACCGACGCCTGGCTCCGCCCTACGCCGCCGCGGGAGACACCTACCCCTTTCCAAACTCCGGCAAGGGTGACATCTTGGAACTTTTCCCTTTTCTTTGGCACCTGGACCTTACCAAAGGGTTTCTGACACCCGCGAGACCCTTCGGGTGTAGTCCGAGCCGAGGCCGCCGTCCCGATCGCCGGCGGGAGCCATCATCGCCGGATTATCGTTTTCTTGGCCGATCTCGTGCGCCGCCGTCATCCGGCCGTCAACCTCAAGATCAGCACCATTGGATCGACGCCTCTGGACGACTGCTGCACCTCCACGGAGTTGGAGGGTGATCGGACAAGGATCGGACCCGCGCGAGCCTGCCCTAGAATCCGGTTTTCTTCAACCTCGGCCGATATCGGCCGTCCGGCGCCACCGCTGCACCCCGACGCCGGCCACCACTGCACCAAGCTCCGTAGCGTCGGGAAAAAGCTTCTGGACCAAGTTGCTCCGGCCCGGAGCCGCCGCGCCGGAATCCGCCATTAACGGCCCTTGAAGCTCCACCGAGCTTCGCCGGCACCGCCTCGCCGACACTCCCCAGTCGCCGGAAACCGTCCTGGTAAGCTCGTATGGCCTGTAGGAGTCCTTCCATCGCGTTGCATGTAGAGCTTAACGTCGGGGTTTTGATCTGTAGGGTTGCACCCGACTTGGCATCAAGTTCGGACTCCGGCGAACCCCGGCGCTCCGGACTCCGGCCAACCCCACAGGTAAGCTGTAAATATTAATTAAAGGAGCTCCATGATTTTATTTTGGTCCAAGGTGGTTCCTGTAGATGGGTTTTCTGTTACACCCGAAATGCTCTTTTCGGGCTTAACTCCGGCCGCCGCCGCCTCCGGCCGCCGGGGCTCGACCCCACATGGACAAAATTTCTCCTGGGACCTCTATTTACCTGGTGCTCCACTCTGTAGCAGGTCCGAACCAGGTTTGCTCCAAGAACACCCAAACCGAGCTCCTTGCGGATTAGGGTGCTGCTCCGGCTACTGTTCCGGCCAACCTCCGGCAAGCCTCAGGTGAGCCCCATTGTACATGGTCCATGCTGATCACCATGCTGTAGTTAACTCTCAGATTGATCATGTATAGGTTAAGTTGTAGCATAGTGGCTTGTTGGACTTAGTATTTGTTGGGGCCAACCTTGCCCTCGGGATCCGGGTCAGGCCAAACTTGTGAGCACGGCCTTGGTCTCGTCGTAACGAACGCGCTGAAAGTTACGGCGCAGCTTTTGGACCCCCGGATTTCAAGAACAAGTCAAAACGAGCAATAATGTTAGGTTTTTCTGCAATTTAAGAAACCGTTAGGGATCAAATTGTAATTGGGACACGCTGGCAGTCTTTAGTCAGCTCTCTTTTTCATACCTGCTGGACAGGTTGTTAGAGTTCCGTGGGCTCTTGTTGAGCGGGAATCGGACCTTGTTCCATAAATCGGCTATATTATTCCGTGTTAACGTTGTGTTGCTGTAGTGTTGTCAGGATGGGTATGTGTGAGTCTAGTTCTGACTACAGTCTCTGTTCAGGGCCCAGCAGTTCAGCACCAGCCTCCCGGTAGTCTAGCGGGAGTTCGGGATCGGCCTACATTCAGGTGGGTTT
This sequence comes from Tillandsia leiboldiana, assembly GCA_029204045.2. Classification (NCBI taxonomy): domain Eukaryota; kingdom Viridiplantae; phylum Streptophyta; class Magnoliopsida; order Poales; family Bromeliaceae; genus Tillandsia; species Tillandsia leiboldiana. Next base: position 29,408,066 of record CM055064.1, read on the forward strand.
TATTTTTAAGTCTTAGCATTTGACTCTATCATGTTGGACGGGGTCAATCTTATGTGTATGTGGGTTTCGTCATAGTGTTTAGCGTCGGTCTCCGACGGTCGTTCTCCTTTTGATAATTATATGTTGGCGGGCTACCTTCGAGTGCACGTATTATTGCCTTTACTTTGATTATACATGATAGCGGGTTACCTTCGATCGCATAGGCTACGGTTTTACTTTTGAGTATACATGTTGCCGTTTTACTCTGGTTACATATATTATGATGCTGACATGATGGTGTTTATGGTTACTTGGCTCGAGGCTGCAACACGCGCACCCGCGGTTTGGCCACCGCAAAGGGTGCGCTTTTCCGGAAAAGTGGTCTATGACCCGTGTATACCCACGAGGTGACGTAGTGGGGCCCCTTATTAGTTGTGGGGTTTGAGGCGCCGAGGTGCGAGCGGTGCGACCCGTCGGTTTAGTTGTCCAACGTGGTCGGGTTTTTGCAGGTACGGTATGGGCTGTCGGTTTAGTTGTCCGACGTGTCCGGGTATTACAGGATACAGGTGTACAGGTTGCCTTTCCTCCTTGAGAGGGTGGTTGCTCCGGTTGTCTTAACGGTTTGTTTTATTATATTCTCCTGCTCTACTATTTTTACGTCACTGACTTCCCACTTCGTGACAGGGTTCAGACGGGGGGAGATGTAGGCGGTGGTGAGGACGGGACAGGAGCAGCTGGGTCGCTGGGGGCCCTGGACTGTATTTCTTCTTTCATTCTTGCATTTCATTTACATTGTAGTTATGTGAGAGGTTCTCGATACCCTCGTGGGGTCGGCATGGATGTCGGTACGGGTTGCATTTAGTTATACTCTTATGCGTTACTCTTCCTTTTATTTCTGTTGGCCATTTGAAAATGAAAAAAAGCAAAAGCCAATGAAAAGATTGCGAAAACCGTTTTTAAAATCTAAGTGTCGTGTGGGCACTGATTTCAAAACCCTGTGGATTTATGGATTGCGAAAGGGATTCCAAAACTTGGTGTCGGGTGGGCACCGTTTTCAAAACCTTGTGGATTTATGCGGATTTCGAAACTCGCTTTCAAAACGTAAGCGCCGGGTAGGCGCTCTTTCAAACTGTGGATTTATCCTTTCCAAATTGATCGGCCATACGTTTTTAAGTAAATTAGAATGCTGGTGGTATATGAATAATTGTTGTGATTGAGTGGATGTGTATGTTTGGAATATGTACCGAACTCCACGCCGGGCATATACAGGGGAGGCTCTGTCCGTTTACAGAGTGATCCTGTATGTGTGGCGGGTCTGGGCATGTGCCGGGGAAGAGGGGTTCTCCTTTATCAAAAAAAAAATTTATACGTCAAATGCTTGACTTTTGTGAATCGTTTCCGCTAAAACAAACCCCCGGGGCGTGACACTTCCACTTTCCGGAGGATGAGGTTTTGCTTGAATTACCCCTTCGGAAGTTTCGGCGAAAATTTCTTGTCAGGAGAGCAAGCTGTTTCTCAAAGTCCTCCATAGATAGGTTCTCGTCATCGTCTGAGGAGGATGAATCCGCGTCTTCTTCTTTTGTTGTTTTTAATGCATAACCTGAAGACTTAGAAGAGGATGCCTTTCCAGAAGAATAGTTAGTAGGAAATGTCATTTCATAAGTTTGTAATGAACCAACTAATTCTTCTACACGGATTTCGTCCGGGTGTTTAATAGTTTCAATGGCCGTAACCTTGGAACGAAATCTTTCAGGAAGAGTTCTTAAGATCTTTCTTACAATTTAAAATTCTGGAATCTTCTCTCCCAAGTTAGCACATGTGTTTACGATGTCTTGCAATCGTGTATAGTAATCTGTGAAAGTTTCATTTTCTGCCATGAAAATGGAGTCAAACTTGCTCGTAAGCATTTGCAGTTTTTGAATCTTCACAAGGTTAGTTCCCTCATGTGTAACTTGAAGAACATCCCAGATTTCTTTCGCAGTCTCACATGCCGAGACGCGAGAGAACTCTGTTTGTGATAAGGCATTAAATAAAGCATTAATTCCTTTGCCATTGTAAGAAGATAAATCAATCTCTTCCTTGGTCCATTTCGACCTAGGTTTGATGGTGCGAACATCAGCAAGAATTTCAGTTGGATTAGACCATCCTAATTCAATTGATTGCCACACCCGTTCGTCGATGGAAATTAAAAAGGCTTTCATCCGTACTTTCTAGTAGGCATAATTTGTTCCATCGATGAACGGGGATCTGTTGATGTTTCCACCTTCAACTATTGTTTACAACCCTATTCCCTCTCTGATACCACTTGTTGGGTTATGTATAATTGGATCTAAATAGGAGAAAAAACACCTAGAGGGGGGTGAATAGGTGTAAACAATAAACACTCAAAAATCTTTGCGATATAAAACCCAATGCGGAAAAATAAATAACACGCAGAGATTTTTACGTGGAAAACTCCAATCCGGAGTAAAAAACCACGGGACCGATAACACGGTGAAATCCACTAGAATTAACACACGTACAAGGTGATTTACCGTACACACTTACGTCTCAACCTTTTCCATACGCTCCTAGTAGATCTTCTCCGCTCGCTCCGCAACGTTGCTCGAATCCACGATTAGCGTCCAACGCCGAATCCACGGCGTCCAACGTCGAGTCCACGACGTCCGACCGAATCCACGGTCTTCACCCGGTAGCACGTCTCGAATCCACGAACGTACCTCGCTCCGAATCCACGAGAGCGGTAGCACCTTGAATCCACAAGGCCACGCGAGTCCACGCGCCGATTTTGGGATAAATCGTTGTTTTTTGGGTGGTGATGATCCGCCGAATACTTAGATTAGAAATAGATCGGAAATACCATCTAAGTATTCATTAATTTGATTCTACTCAAAATCTGAGTTTGGAAAACCTAGAATCAAATTAATAATATAGATGAAGAAACATAGAATTAAATCATGTATTTCCTTTCTACTCTATATGTGGATTTTTCTTTTTCGGTCGTATTTTACGCTTACCCTAAAAGATGAATCATAGGGTCTATTTATAGGTTAGAAACCATTGGAAGAAGATAAGCATCAAAAACTAACCATTTCTGGAATTTTGCAGGACGACAGTCCGGACTGGAATTGACGGTCCGGACTGTCTCAGCGAAACAGACTATTTCCAGAAAAGACGACATTCGGGGTCCGGACAGCAATCCACGGTCCGGACTGTTCATGCTTTTCTTGCAAATTCCACGTTCGGGGTCAGGACTGAGATCCACGGTCCGGACTGGAATTGCGCACGAACAAACCTACGTTCGGGGTCCGGTCTGAGATCCACGGTCTGGACTCTGAACATGTAAAATGCCCAATTTTTGATTTTTATGCAATCAAAAATTCATCCAATTGTTTCTACAATATAAGAAGTATTCGGATCAACAAACTTATTGAATTAAACGTACCTGATCCTTTTGAATTCTTCTTACTTGAGATTGAGATGTACGATTCAACTTTTTCATCTTCAATCTTCAAGACTTAACCGATTTCACGAAATACGCCAACTCAAATTCCGTAACATGCCATGCCTGCCTGCCTGCCATGCCTACTATGCCTTCCATGCCTGCTATGCCTGCCATGCCTACTATGCCTGCCATGCCTGCCTGCCTGCCATGCCTACTATGCCTTCCATGCCTGCTATGCCTGCCATGGCTACTATGCCTGCCATGCCTGCCTGCCTGCTATGCCTACTATGCCTGCCATGCCTGCCTGCCTATGCCTACTATGCCTGCCATGCCTGCCTGCCTGCTATGCCTGCCTGCCTGCTATGCCTACTATGCCTGCCATGCCTGCCTGCCTGCCTGCTATGCCTACTATGCCCGCCATGCCTGCCTGCCTGCTATGCCTGCCTGCCTGCTATGCCTACTATGCCTGCCATGACCTCAACCTAGTGCCACTAGTAAAACTGATACTGCCTGCTGTGCCTGCCTGCCTGCTATGCCTACTATGCCTGCCATGACCTCAACCTAGTGCCACTAGTAAAACTAATACTGCCTGCTGTGCCTGCCAAATCGGGTATGCGGGCCAACGCATAACACCGATAGGGGATAGGAGTCTCAAGAACTCAAAGGTGCCTGCCAAATCGGGTCAGCCAGCCTACGCATAACACCAATGGGGGATAGGAGTCTCAATGACTCAAAGGTCTGAAAATCGCACACTCCGGAGTGGCACTCTAGGGGAGCGGCCCACACGAGTAAAGTGCCTCAGTAACAAGTATCGTAAATCAGCAGGACTGGATCATGACTCTGATCAAAGTGGGAAAGCCCAACCACTAAAGAAAGCCTCGGTCCTCAATCAGATGCAAAAATACTCAAATAGTGGGAAACTCTGTCCACTAGAGAAATCAGATACCCAATCTGATGCATAAATAAATGTCCGGTCAACCGCCCAATATCCGCGGTTGCCGCAAAGCCCCACAACTAATCCAACCTGTCCCAGACACCAAGTCCCGACTACACTACCCAGAACCCCTGCTCGAAACTGAGCAACACAGACCACCTGACTAACAAAGAAGGAGAAAAGGAATACATGGTTTCTCCTAAGTCAAGTTCCAAAAGTAGTGTAGCAGTAAAAGATGGCCTAACTACATGTCCATGCAAGCATGCTTTGTCCTCAGAAATAATAAAAGTGTGTGAAACATATATTAGTAAAGCATGCTGAAATATTCCTACTATGGCACACCAATCTCACCCAACTAGGTCATTCCTTGCTTACCTCTCGCTCATATCGGTTGTACAACAATATGCCTGTTATCAATCATAGAGGGGTGATATCCCCACATGTGCACTTGCATTCAGCATGATATAAAACCTTATACAGTTACCAAAATTAAGCTTACCCACCTGAAGTGCTCAATCCAAGGCAAACCTGGGGTCGGCGAAGAGTGTAGACGCTCTCAGTCCAAAATCTGCTAAAACTGCTCCCTCGGTATAAGTTGCGCGAGCCTCGGCTCCAAACAGCTGAAAACACCCAGAATTCACTATCTCCAATTTTCCCCAGTTCCAACAGGTTCAGAAACGGTCGCTAACCTTCCTGGGTACAACAATAAGGTTCCATATTACATTTTTATTCCAAAATATCCAAGTACGTAAAATTCTGTTGGAACAGTCCCAAAGATGCGGATTTTTCACCTGCAGGAAGAAACCAGAAAAATCCACCAAAAATAGTATCGCGTTCCTCGCGTCGATACCTTCGAAACGAGTACCTGCACGCCAAATTCCGAGCCCCGTAGGCCGAGTTACAAATTCCACAACACAGGGCGCTCACAAACACACAACCATACATCTGTATTTCCATGCACAGATAAAGGAAGAAAAATCTACCTCAGGGAAAGCCTCAGAAAATTCCAATCAAAATACGGTGATAATGCTCGCGTCGAGTAGATGAAAAAAGTATAGGCACGTCTCCAACCGATGCCCGGTTGCGGAGATAAAAATCCGGCAAGGTGTCGCTGTCCAGAAATTCCATCAGAAAAAGGGGTCCCAGTAAGCATCGAAAATCTCCTCGAAAAGCGCGAAACGAGAAAACGCTGAAGAAATAAAAATCGTAGCTTTACCTGTCGCGGATCCAACAGCGAAGAAATCGCTCGAAAATATGGTCGGAGTAGGCCGGGGGAGCTCTCGCACCGAAATGCGACGAAGGAGAACACAAATGGACGAGCGTCGCGCCGCGCCGTAAGAATGGAAACCTCGATAAGCGTGCCACCAAAAATCTCCAAACTCTGCAGATGGATGCAGCACAGGGTGTGGATCAACTTTGCTGAAGGCCTCAAGTTGGTTTGCCGCTCGGAAATGGCGGAAAAAGGGGAAAGAAGAAGGTTCGGATCGCTTTTTATAGGCTCTAGAAACAAATCGAAAAATGACGGCCATGTCCCCACTTTCGGGCCCCAGAAGATCCGGGCTGCTACAGTGTTGGGCCCGGCCCAACACTGTGCAGGCCCGAACCTTCCACGGGCCTCCACGTAGCCCGCCACACAGGCGACACCGAAGGCAGCCATTGCACCGGCGACACGTGGCCACCCCCAACGCCGACACGCGGCCCGGCCAGGGGTCAATGCGCGCCTGGCACGCGCACATGCGCGTGTTAGCGCCGCCTGCGCACTATGCACGCACGCGCCCCGAGGCGGCCCGCACCCGCTCTGTGGACCGCGCGCATGAGAACCAACCAACCAACGACCGCCACGCGTCCTTCCCCCTGTCCACCGTGCACCCGCTCGTTTTCCCTATGGACCACGCCCACAACGCCAACAAACCACGAGCTGCCACGTGGCCCGCCTCCGGTGCACGCCGGCACCGTAGACCGCGCACCTGCCCGCGCCCATGTGCACCTGCCCGTGACCCTGCGCGCCTGCCCGCGGCCGCGCGCCGCCTGCCCGAGCCAGGCCGCCGCTGCCTGCTGCCGTGCCGGTGCCGGCCGTACGCCGGAACAGTACCCTGCACCTCGAAAATCGTGCCAAGTCATCCGGGCTCCGAAAAATGCAAGTGAATAGTCCATTTTCATCGTTTTCGCGCGCTGAATCCAAATCCGAAGTCCGATTTGCCAAATTCCAACTCTAAAAATTGCCGATGGCATCCGGAGAGGTGATCCTTTATCCAAACTTCGCGCTGAGCCCAATTTTAATATCCATTGCGCGCAAAACCACTTCTAAGCATTCGACGGGGTCATCTGACTACTCCCGTGATCCATTTAACACACCGAGGCCATCACTAGTGTCCAATTGGTGTACAAACGCCACCGACATGCCACATGGGCCTCCAGGAGCTGCTGATTAACTAGTAATCTCGTCGTGGGGATCCAGGTCCTCACATTTGCATGTCAACTTTAAACAAAAATCATCATTTCATGTCAAGAGAAATAGATTATGCTAAATCTATCAATAATATCCAAATAATGAAACGAAAATTTATAAAAATTAAATCCCTTAAAGTTGAACAAGTTCAATGACATCTATCATGATCTTATGAGTAATGCGTTTATCAAATCATTAATCTTGCAAAGAAAATGAAACACCAAGATCAATAGATGTTTGAAATCCCAGATAAGTTAGATAATATATCTAGTCAATTATTATAAGGAGTGGCTCTATGAGCATCTTTCAATAAAATCCCCACCTTATACCAACCTTGGAATTTGACAGGGTCAAGTATTCCAAAAAGCATTTTATCTAACCAACTTGAAAAACCATGCTTGGTATACATGTGGTAGCTGCACACAGTACTCGGACGACCGAGGTTGTAGCTCTTTCCTCCATGTTGTGGTAGTTTTCACACTCCTCATTGGGATGTAACTCTTTCCCCCTCAATTGGCTATCAATTATTTAATATATAAGGTATTTAACCAAAAATTGATCTCGATTTCATACTCCACTCAATTGTCAAATAAGATAAAAACTATACCAAGAGATCATTTGAGAGAGAAATTGACTTTGATCAAAACAAAGATGACTTAATTGACATAAATGATCATTGCATCAAATGAATTATTATGATATCCAAAGCATAATAAATTTCAAAATATATGAAAGGATGCAATTAAAGTCAATAATACTAATGCTCAATTAATGTTTTATGTCTAAGCATAAATAAGGAACAAAAACACAAAACAAAACCTAACCTAAGCAATGGTTTCAAAAAGAAGTTATTTCAAGGAAAGCATTCCTATTGCCTTACGCAAATGAATAAATCGTTTTTGATCCAAAGGTTTTGTTAAAATGTCAGCTAATTGATCTTCAGTTGAAATGTAGGAAATTTGAAGAATATTTGACTCAACTAGCTCTCTTAGAAAATGATATCTAAGTTCAATGTGTTTTGTGCTTGAGTGCAACACAGGGTTTTTAGAAATATTTATAGCACTTGTGTTGTCACAAAGAATTGTTACCGAAGTTGCTAAAATTCGGAAGTCGCTCAACACGCTTTTCATCCAAATGAGTTGGGTTGAACAACTACCCGCTGAAATATATTCCGCTTCGGCAGTCGAGAGTGCAATGCAGTTTTACTTTTTACTATGCCGTGCAACAAGGCAATGGCCAAGATAAAAACATGCACTACTCGTACTTTTCCGATCATCCACAGATCCTGCCCAATCGGCATCTGAATATCCTATAATGTCAAGAGATGTTCGCATAGGATACCAAATTCCGAAATTCACGGTTCCTTTGACGTACCGGATGATCCTTTTCACCGCTTTCAGGTAAACCTCCTTTGGTGCTGATTGATATCTCGCACAGATCCCAATACTAAAGGATATGTCCGGGCGACTAGCGTGAGGTAGAGTAGACTTCCAATCATGCTACGATAAAGCTTCTCGTCTACACTCTCACTAAGAGATTCACTTCCTAATCCCTTGTTGCTAGTTCCCATCAGAGTCGGAAAATCTTTAGAATTTTTTAGTTCAAACTTCTTAACCAACTCCCTTGCATACTTGGATTGGCACAAATGGATGCCTTCTTCATTTTGTTTCACTTGCAATCCAAGAAAGTATGTCAGTTCGCCCATCATAGACATCTCAAATTCGCTTTCCATGGTTTCTGCGAATTTAGAAGCATCATTGTCTCTAGTTGCACCAAATACAATGTCATCGACATAGATTTGTGCCACAATGAAGTTATTCTGATAATGCTTCACAAAGAGAGTCCGATCTGCTCCCCCTCGAGTATAGCCCTTCTCCAAAAGGTGCTTTGTCAACCTTTCGTACCACGCTCGCGATGCTTGTTTTAGACCGTAAAGAGCCTTTTTCAAGCGAAAAATATGGTTAGGTTGTTTATGGTCTACGAAACCTTTCGGTTAAGCCACATAAACTTCCTCGTTCAAAAGCCCATTTCAAAACGCACTCTTAACGTCCATTTGAAAGAGTTTTATTTTAAAATGACAAGCAATTGCGAATAAAATACGAATTGACTCGAGTCTAGCTACCGGGGCGAACGTTTCATCAAAGTCTATTCCTTCTATTTGTGAGTAGCCTTGAGCAACTAAGCGTGCTTTGTTCATGACAATGGTACCATCCTCGTTTTTCTTATTCTTGAAAATCCATTTAGTACTAATCACGTTGTGTTGCTTCGGAGGCTTCGTTAATTCCCAGACTTTGATTCGTTCGAACTGATGGAGCTCTTCCTGCATTGCTTCAATCCAGTAGTCGTCCTGAAGAGCTTCATCGATGTTCTTTGGTTCTATCATGGAGACGTAACATGCGAATCCACACACCAACTATCTCCGAGTCCTGACTCCTTCATTTGGGTCTCCAATAATGTTAGATTCCGGAGGATCCTTGGAGATGCGTAACGTTTGCGGTAACGGAGTACTCGGAGGTACATGTGATGATTCCTGCACATCAGATAAACTTGAAGAACCATTAGATGCATCAACATTATCGGAAGAATTATTATAAGAAGATGCATTTACAGGAGAATCATCATCAAGAGACATATCAGGGATAGATTTATCAGATGCAAATTGAAAAGCTTCATCTACTTTAACATTTATAGATTCTACTATCGTTTTAGATTCCAAGTTAAATACCCGATATGCTCTACTGTTTGTAGAATAACCCATGAAAATCCCTTCGTCACTTCGAGAGTCGAATTTACCAAGATTTTCGCAGTCACGTAAAATGTAACAGCGACTCCCAAAGATACGAAAATATTTGATATTCGGTTTTCTACAGAACCATAGCTCATATGGTGTATTTAAAGTTCCCGGGCGCAAATACACTCGATTAATTACATAGACAGCGGTGTTCACAGCTTCAGCCCAAAAATATAGCGGTAAATTCCGGCTATGAAGCATAACACGTGCCATCTCTTGTACAACCCTGTTTTTGCGCTCGACAACACCATTCTGTTGAGGTGTATAGGGTGCTGAGAATTCATGTTTTATGCCGTTGGAAGTGCAAAAACCAATGAATTTGGAATTTATGAATTCTCCACCTCTATCACTTCGAACACGAACAATCTTTTCATTTCTTTCAATCATAATACGATGACAAATCTCATGAAAAGAGTCGAAAGTATCTGCTCTCTCTTTTAAAAATGCTACCCATGAATATCTAGAGAAATCATCAACCAAAAGAAAAATGTACCATTTACCTCCCAAAGATGGTTGATGAGTCGGCCCCATTAAATTCATGTGCAATAATTCTAAAGGCCGTTTGGTACCAACGTGGTTCAAGTTCTTGTGTGCAGCCCTTGATTGTTTTCCCTTTTGACAACCTCCACACACAATGTTATCATTAAGCAAAAGTTTAGGAACCCCCTTAACCACGTCTTTATTTGAAATCCTTGCTAGTTCCTTAAAATTTATGTGACCTAGTCTTTCATGCCAAAGAGTTTCATTATCTAAAGAAACTAGGTTACAATGTTCAGAAATTTTATTTGGAACAACATAGCAATTGTTTTCAGATCTAACCCCTTTCAAAAAGAATACATGGTCCTTATCAGTTACAATACATTCTGCTGAAGAAAATTTAACTGAAAAACCATTATCACAAAGTTGACTTATGCTAATGAGGTTAGTCTTAAGGCCTTCAACAAATAAAACATTGTTCAAAACCGGGCCTTCTGGAATAGCAATTGTTCCTTTTCCAACAATTTTAGAAGAACGACCGTCTCCGAAAACTACAAGTCCTCCTGAGATTTTCTCTAAAGTTTGAAAACTGTTTTTGTCACCGGTCATGTGACGGGAACACCCGCTATCCAGATACCAAGATGAATTGTCAGAAGCATGCAAAGAAGTATGAATGACAAGACAAGGGAAGATTTCACCTTTGCGCACCCAAACTCTTTTGGACTGCGTTGGCAATGAATGTGAAGTTGTTCTCCTCGGTGAAAGCGTCTTGTTTGATTGGTTGCTTTTCTTTGATGACGTCGTCTTGTGCGGTGAACTACCAAGGCTCTTTTCCTTTGAAAAGTTTTCCTTTGATTTCCGGGGAATCACCCTTTTGGTAGTTGTTGCAAGAGGCGTTTGAGTTGATCGTTTCGCTCCCATCTTGCAATTCCTTCAAATGTGCCCTGCAAAACCACAACGAAAACATACCTTTGTGCTTGACGATCCCGAAGAGGGTGAGGTAGGCTTGTTGTCGTTGTATATATGCTGTAAATTCCGTCATCGGAGGAGGAGATACCGACTGGGCACAAAAACTGTCATACTCGAACTAGGACTGTCTCCAGTTCGACTGTATCCAAGGCTGAATCGGTTTGTTTGACCTAGACCAAGCATCTTATCCAACTTACTCCTTCCAAAAAGAAATCGCTTTAAATCATCCTTGAGTTGGAAAATGGTCTTCGTCATTTCCATTTTTTCCTGTCGAGCCTTGGAATAGAGCTTTAAGAAGTAACTTGCTTTATCTACCATTTTTACGTGTTCCTTCTCAAAATCCTCATTTTTCTCTTGAAGTGAAACATTTGCGTTTATCAGGTTATCCCTTTCCACTTCAAGACCGGTTGAGAGAGAAGTTGCCCTTTTTACTTCTTCTTCGAGATCCTGCAATCTCCCTCTCAACCCCTTGTTTTGCTTTGCCAGTTTCTTTGAATCCTTCAAAAGTTTATGATAGGCAAAAGCAAAGTCTTCACCTTTGGAATTACTCGATTCGTTGTCCGTTGCATTCTTTTCAACTTGGGAGGAGTTGGACAATGAATCGGATGTACTTGCCAGAAAGCACACGAAAGGTGAAGTTGTGGACGCGTGGAACGCCGTTGCGTTATTCTCTTCATCACTGGAAGATGACTCATTTGACGTTGAGGTGTTATCCCAAGTGACTGCTTGCATCGCTTTCTTCTTCGACGGATTCTTATTGGGACACTCCATTGAGATATGGCCGTATCCTCGGCACTTGAAGCATTGGACTTGTCCCTCCGAGCTTTTCTTATCCTTTGAAAAGCTCTCTTGCTTTCTTGACTTGTAGCTTGAAGAACCTTTGCCTTTCTTCGACTTTACGAAGGATGGAGTTTTACTTGAATTACCCCTTCGAAAGTTTCGGCGAAATTTTTTTGTCAAGAGAGCAAGCTGCTTCTCAAAGTCCTCCATAGATAGGTTCTCGTCATCATTTGAGGAGGATGAATCCGCGTCTTCTTCTTTTGTTGTTTTCAACGCATAACCTGAAGACTTAGAAGAGGATGCCTTTCCCGAAGAATAGTTAGTAGGAAATGTCATTTCAAATGTTTGTAATGAACCAACTAATTCTTCTACACGGATTTCGTCCGGGTGTTTAATAGTTTCAATGGCCGTAACCTTGGAACGAAATCTTTCAGGAAGAGTCCTTAAAATCTTTCTTACAACTTTAAATTCTGGAATTTTCTCTCCCAAGTTAGCACATGTGTTTACGATGTCTTGCAATCGTGTATAGTAATCTGTGAAAGATTCATTTTCTGCCATGAAAATAGTGTCAAACTTGCTCGTAAGCATTTGCAGCTTTTAAATCTTCACAAGGTTAGTTCCCTCATGTGTAACTTGAAGAACATCCCAGATTTCTTTCGCAGTCTCACATGCCGAGATGCGAGAGAATTCAGTTTGAGACAAAGCATTAAATAAGGCGTTAATTCCTTTGCCATTGTAAGAAGATGAATCTATCTCTTCCTTGGTCCATTTCGACCTAGGTTTGATGGTGTAAACATCAACAATAATTTCAGTTGGATTAGACCATCCTAACTCAATTGATTGCCACACCCGTTCGTCGATGGAAATTAAAAATGCTTTCATCCGTACTTTTCAGTAGGCATAATTTGCTCCATCGAAGAAAGGGGGTCTATTGATGTTTCCACCTTCAGCCATTGTTTACAACCCTATCCCCGCTCTGATACCAATTGTTGGGTTATACTTAATATGGATCTAAATAGGGGAAAAAACACCTAGATGGGGGTGAATAGGTGTAAACAATAAACACTCAAAAATCTTAGCGTAATAAAACCTAATGCGAAAATGAAAAATAACACGCAAGATTTTTACGCGGAAAACTCCAAAACCAGGAGTAAAAAACCACGGGACCGATAACACGGTGAAATCCACTAGAATTATAACACGTACAAAGGTGATATAACACACTCACAGACGACTCAACCTTTTTCCATACGCTCCTAGTTGATCTTCTCCGCTCGCTCCGCAACGCGTCTCGAATCCACGATTAGCGTCCAACGCCGAATCCACGGCGTCCAACGTCGAGTCCACGACGTCTGACCGAATCCACGATCTTCACCCAGTAGCACGTCTCGAATCCACGAACGTACCTCGCTCCGAATCCACGAGAGCGGTAGCACCTTGAATCCACAAGGCCACGCGAGTCCACGCGCCGATTTTGGGAAAATCGTTGTTTTTGGGTGGTGATGATCCGCCGAATACTTAGATCAAAGATAGATCAGAAATACCATCTAAGTATTCATTAATTTGATTCTACTCAAAATCTGAGTATGAAAACCTAGAATCAAATTAATTAATATAGATGAAGAAGCATAGAATTAAATCTAGTTATTTCCTTTCTTCTCTATTTGTGGATTTCTCTTTTTCGACCGTATTTTGGATTACCCTAAAAAAGAATCGTAGGATTTATTTATAGGTTAGAAACCATTGGAAGAGGATAAGAATCAAAAACTAAACTTATCTGGAATTTTTCAGGACGACGGTCCGGACTGGATTACTGCGTCCGGACTGTCATAGCTAAACAGACTATTTCCAGAAAAACACACATTCGGGGTCCGGAACGAAATGCCACGGTCCGGACTGTTCATACATTTTCAGCAAAACCCACGTTCGGGGTCCGGAACAGATCCAGGTGTGTTCCGGACTGAATTGCGCATGAACTACCCAACGTTCGCGGTCCGGACTGTAGTCCGCTGTTCCGGATCCTGAACATATACCATGTCCAGTTTTTGATTTTTATGCAATTAAAAATCCATCCAAGTATTTCTACACTATAAGAAGTATTTGGATCACCAAAAATGTTTAGTTAAACGTACCTGATCCTTTTGAATTCTTCTTTCTTAAGATTGAGGTATATGATCCAAACTTCTTTATCTTCAATCTTCAAGACTTAATCACTTTCACGAAATATGCCAAAACAAATTCCTTAACAAAAAGATGTGGAAAGAGTTACATCCCAATGAGGAGTGCGAAAACTACCACCACATGGAGGAAAGAGCTACCACCTCGGTCGTCCGAGTACTGTGTGCAACTACCACATGTATACCAAGCATGGTTTTTCGAGTTGATTAGATAAAATGCTTTTTGGAATACTTGACTCTGTCAAATTCCAAGGTTGGTATAAGGTGGAGATTTTATTGAAAGATGCTCAAAGAGCCACTCCTTACAATAAATTGACTAGATATATTATCTAACTTATTTGGGATTTCAAACATCTATCGATCTTGGTACTTTATTTTCTTTACCAAATTGATGATTTGATAAACGCATTACTCATTAGATCGTGATAGATGTCATTGAACTTGTTCAACTTTAAATGATTTAATTTTTATAAATTTTCATTTCATTACTTGGGTATTATTGATAGATTTAGCATAATCCATTTCTTTTGATATGAAACGATGTTTTTGTTTAAAGTTGACATACAAAAGTGCCTAGAATTTTTTTTCTGGAATTTCTGGAATTTTTCTAAATTTTTCTGAAGAAAAAGTTGGAGCCGATCCGGACTGGAATTCCTTTTCCGGATCCCGAACGCAGGAATTGTCTGCTGGTAGCCGATCCGGACTGGATTCATAAGCCGTTCCGGACCGCGGTTAGTTGGGACTTATAAAACCCTAGGCTTTTGGCAGCCCCTAGGATGACAGGGCGTGAGTGACGCGATATTCTTTGAAAGTCGGCGATTTATTTATTGGACTCTTCCAGTGAGTGAAGAGGGATTGGCATATCCTATTTCTGGTGGACAATTATGTTGGCTGCAGACAACATAAAGTTACAGAAATAGGGGGATGCCTTTGACTTTCGCTAGATTGGGTCGAGGGTGGTTTTGGTTACTGATGCGTGGTTTCTTGTGGCAGGATGCCTCCCCGACGGCAGATCCCTACCCGGGGTACCCCTGCAGCCCCGGAGGAGCCGGAGCAGTCTCGGCCTTCTGAGCTCAGCGAGTCGAGGGCCATGGTGGCCCTGTTGGCAGAGAGTCACCGCCGGCAGGAGCAGAGGATTGACCGGTTACTCGCCCAGAGAGAGGCGCCTCCCCCTACTGCTTTTGAGGCCCCTACACCACCAGCTATACCACATGTACCAACGGCGCCATCGTCGAGCGGCGGGGCACAGGGAGCGATCCAGCCATTGACCTCGGCGGAGGAGCAGGAGATAGCTGACAAGCTTGCCAAGTTCTGTCAGCATGGACCGCCCAGATTCTCGGGGCGGAACACCCAGCCTTGGGAGATTTGATCATGGTTAGCAGCGATGGAGAAGCTGTTCAAGGACTTCTTCATCGATCCGAGGTTCAGGGTGCATATGGCGGTGCACTATTTAGACGGTGATGCAGATGCTTGGTGGCATCGAGTGGAGCCACCGGAGTTTCAAATTACCCGACAGCTACCCTGGTCTGAGTTCCGACGGATGATCTTGGACACCTACTTTTCTACGAGTGTAAAGCGGAAGCTAGAGGATGATCTGAAGAACCTGCAACAGGGCGACCGGTCAATACAGGCCTACTTTCAGCAGTTTACGCAGTTGCTTAACTGCGATACCTTTTGCCGCTCGGGATGGACCCCATCAGGTGGAGTTGTTTGAGGTAGGTCTCCGCACTGAGATTTATACCTTGGTGCATGCTCAACGGCTTCAGACTCTCGAGGAGGCCGCGGAGCATGCCCAGTGGGTTGAGAGAGGAGACTACTTAGTCGCCAGGCAAGGCGGTATGGTCGCACTGTGATGACCCGGATCTCCAAAGAGAGTTTACAGTGTGTTTGGGGACTTCTGGAGACCTATGGTGTATGTTGGAGGTGATTGCGCGCAAATCGAACCCCAGTTTTGGACCCGGCACAAAAAACGGAACAAGTTTGCTTCTCCGGGAATTTTCGGCAAATTTTGGAGGTGGAATTTGGCAAAACGGACATCGAATTTGGATTCAGCGCGCGAAAATGATGGAAATGGACTATTTATTTGTATTTTTCGGAGCCCGGATGACGCACACGGATTTCAAGGCACTTGGCACTGTTCCGGCGACCGGCGGGCAGCGGCGGAGCGGGCTCGGGCAGGCGGCGAAGCGGGCGCGGGCAGCGCGCGGGCGCGGGCAGGCGTGCGGGCGCGCGGGCAGGCGTGCGGGCGCACGGGCAGGCGCGCGGTGCACGGGAGCATGTGCCACGTGTCACCTCCCCATTGGTTTGCCAAGAGACGCGACCGGCGGGCAGCGGCAGAGCGGGCTCGGGCAGGCGGCGGAGAGGGCGCGGGCAGGCGCGCGGGCGCGCGGGCAGGCGCGCGGTGCACGGGAGCATGTGCCACATGTCACCTCCCCGTTGGTTTGCCAAGAGACGCGTGGCAGCAGGCGGTAGGCCGGTGCAGTGGACCGGGTTCATGGAGCTTGTGTAGCCGGCCTCGGGGAACGTGCCTGGCAGGGGCGCAGGCGGAGGCGCAGGCCCGCGTTGACCCCGTTTCCCGCGCGAGTGCGCGCCACGCGACGGCGTCCGCGGTGGCCATGCGTCGTTCGGTGGGTGGCCGCTTTGGCTGTCGCCTGTTCGGGGCGACGTGGCGTCTCCGGGCGGATTCGGGCGCGGTCGGATGAGGTCCATCCGACCCGGTTTTCGGCTCCCGAAAGATTCGGGCGCCCGATACCGAGGACACACCCGGTATTTCCGGAATTGTTTTACCAGCCTATTTAAGGACCCGAGCCGCCCTTTTCTTCCTCTTTTCCACATTTCGGAGACTCCCCTCGCCTCGGACCCTTTAGCAAAGTTGCTCCCCGCGCTGTGCTGCATCCACCTGAGGTTTTTTGGGATTTTACGTGGCATACTTCCCGAGGTTTCCATTTCTTTGGCGCGTCGCGACGCTCCTTCGTCGGTGTTTCCTTCCGTCGCGTTTCGGTACGCGAGCTCCCCCGGCCTACTCCAACCACCTTTTCGAGCGATTCTTACGCCGTTGGATCCGCGACAGGTAGGGCTACGATCTTGGTATTTTAGCATCTCCTAGTTTTGGGTTTTTCTTGTAGGTTTCCCGTGCTTACTGGGACCCTTTGTTTGTTGTGAGGATTTCGGGGATAGTAGCTTGTTGCGTGGAGTTCTCCGCACTCGAGCGTCGAATCGACGTGGGCCTATACACTTTTTACATCTACTCGTCGCGAGGAGTATCACCGTATTTTTTTGGGATTTTTTTGAGGCTTGCCCGAAGGTATATGTTTTCTCCCTTTATCCGTGCATGGGATTACAGTTCTGTTGTTGTGAGGTTGTGTGCACCCCGTGTTGTGGAATTTGTAACTCGGCCTACGGGGCTCGAAATTGGACCTGCAGGTACCCGTTTCGAAGGTCTCGACGCGACGATCGCAGCAGTATTTTTATCAGATTTTTTGGAGCCCTTTCAGCAGGTGAATATTTAGCATCTTTGGGACTGTTCTGCAGGTTGTGTATACTTGGATGAATTTTTGGAATAAAGTGTAACTGTGGACATTTTGTTGTACCCAGGAGGGTTTGCGAGTTTTCCTGAACCCATTGGAACTGGAGAAAAGTGAAGATGATTGTTCCTGGGTATTTTCAGCTGTTGGACTTTGGACAGTTAGCACCTTCAGGTGGGTGGCCTTGTCTCCAAGATTGATGGGCTGGACATTAATTCTATTATAGTAGGACTATGCATGATTGTGAGTTTATTGTGTAGCATGCTAGAATGTGTGAGTTGGTATTCCTAGTGTCATTTGACGATCATGTGATTCTTCTGCTTCCTAAAATCTGTTAAATTATTGTTATCTTGGGACTTGACCTAGCACCCCCGTCATATGTTGCATGTGTAACCAGACAAATAGAAAACCCTCACCTGGGCTAGGGTTATTTATGTTTTAGACATCCACACTGTTCTTCTATTCCTGGACATAGTGTCTTCCTCACCCGGTTAGTGGGCTGAGTGGTCGGGTTCTCTTAGTGTGGGATGCATGTTACACTCGTGCTAGGGGGCCGAGTGGAGTCTGGTAGATATAGCTAGTCGTTTATTTTTGGCGGGAGCCGTTTGGGTAGACGGTGGTCCCGAGATGTCGTGTTCTTCGATTTGGGTGTCGCTACAGTGGTAGTGGCAGTAGTGTATCAGTGACAGCAGGACCTTGTGTCACGTCCCGGGGTCGAAACTGCGACTCGGGCCCGTCAACAGATCCGCCATCTGAACGGAAAACTGCCGCACAGACGAAGCGTCTACCTTGCAAGTCAGATCTAGAGCTAAAATATGTATCAGAGCTGAAATAAAACTACTAGCTAACAAAAATCACTGAACATCTGAAATAGAAAATCTCCACTAATACACCAATCCTCAATACAGGTCTCTCAAATAAATAAATAAAATACAAGCCTCACCAATCTTACAGACTGTCCAGTACAAAAGAAGAATCATAAAGCTAACAGGGTACATCTACCTCTGACTCTCAATGCTGGTAAGGAACTAAACAGCCACATCCTCACCTCGATCAGCTGTCTCCGCGCGAGCTAAGCCGGAACAGCAGCCTTAGGAAACCTGTCACCGCAGCGGGTGTGAGATCTACTGCAGAAGGTAGATCCCAGTGGGTACCGTCACCAATATCCACGGTATGCCCACTAAGTCTACTAGAGGCACAACAGATAGGTATGCAGATAGATAGATAGATAGATAAAAGCTGAAAGGAACTATAGCTAACATGTCTCAATCATCATGCTCAAGAAACTATACTAATGATGAAATGTGCATACACTCGCTACTGCTAACATGCCTCAAGTATCATGCTCAAAGGAAAACTCATTTATGAACATGCTATGAAACCCACTCACACATATCACCCAATCCCAATGACTGTCCCTCTTTGGACCAGTCAAGCCTGCGCTCATCTACTGCCACTCATGCCCAAACAGGGCTTGGTCTTACGTTGGGTGTCCCTCAAGGACTATCTCAGTAATTACATCGCAGCCTCGTCAGGCTCGGTATCATCATCGCATCCGGAGCGTAGCTCGCGGGGAGCGACCCCGCGAACTCAAGTATCTCACAACTGCCATAAAATCCCAGGCTCAGTAGGCTATAATCCACGATCAAACAGATCAGAACTCAATGCTCAACTAGCATAACTCAGTCGGAAAAGATCCACGACTCAAACAGGAAAAGCCCAAACACTCTCACAGCTATGTCGGAGAACCCTCAATGACTCAATCTGATAATGCACGACCCGTGGCTGAGTCGGGAAACCTCCACGACTCGATCTGCCAGAACCCCCAAAACTCTCAAAGCTAAGTGGGAGAACCATCTCCACCACTAAATCAGAACACGACCCATGATCTAGAGTAAACCTGTCACGCCCCCGGGGGTTTTTGAGTCTATCAAAGCGGAAATTCGTGTGTATCTTTTTTTTTCTCTGAACATGGTACATTAAACCTCATCCCCGGTGCGTGCCAGACCGCCACATACACAAAATTCTCCCTGTCCGCGGACAGAGTCTCCTTTGTATATGCACGGCGTCTCATTTACAACAACATACAACAATCATCAACCATCAACCATACAATAGACATTCTACATCAAGCGGAATATTAAAGCGGCATCAATGTTTAGGAAGGATAAAGCCAGCATTTGCAAAACCCGTGCCCACACGGCACTTCGTTTTGAGAAAACCCTTTTTGAAATCATTTGGTTTATCATGAAAACATGCCGCATAAGAAACATCATCAGAAGAACTAAACTATAAAAGCACAACTCATCCACAGTGCCAAGTAATACATGTCCACGAATATTTCTACTCACAAGCAAATTAACTAACATGCGTAAAAGAGATGAGATAATGATAATAACCAAGCGTTCTGACTACGGTCCTCGCGACGCAGTCTCAACAATCTCCCGGGTAACGCCCCTCGTAGTGCCTGTCACGGAGTGGGTAAAGTCAGTGACAAACAAAGTAGATGTCTAACAACAATAAGGAATAAGGAGCAAACCGGAAACACCGTAACCATTTCTCTAAAAACCCTACACATATTAAGCTGGGCCCCGACCCCAGATTTATCAATTTAATTGGGCACCAACCCCAGAATGTTTATCGGAGAGACCAAAGTCTCCCCTCGTGCGCAAGCACTCCTTTGATGCATTTAACCCCTTCCACGGTGCTGGTGTGCTATTCCCAGCGGGCGCGAAGGGGTCCTCACGGCTCCCACCCCTTTGTGAGTAACACGGGTCAAACAAGACCACTCTTCCGGAAAAGTACACCCATGCGGAGGCCAATCCGCCTGTGTACGTGCAGCATCCCAAAACGGTTTTTGCCGAGATCGGCGTGTCATGAACATTGCGACCGCAGCCGCTTCAATTGTTAGATAATAACACAATTATGCGAAAGGTTAAACTGTCCATCTACTTTGTTAGATAAATTGAGAGCACTTTAATGACGATAGATGCACTTACTGCACTGGTTGTATTTACAGCAACCGTACCCACCTATTTGGAGAGAGATCGGAACACTCGAATCTTTCGCGCACCCCCGCTGCGCGTCTGGACCTAAAGAAAGTCCGTAAGGATAACTATAGTTAAAAGCGTGTACTTACATCCGAAAACATAAGACCCGATTTACTCATTTGTTTTTGACGGAAAAGTCCAACATTGTCCGGTTGACGAAACGGAATTCCCGAGCCGCCGTCGCCGTCTGCCGGAGCCCCGCGCGGTTTAGAACCGCGCGGCGTATCTCCGCGGACGATGCCCTCGCGGCGCGGTGCCCCGCGCGGGTTGCCCGTGCGACGGCCGCACGGTGCCCGCGCGGGTGCGGCCCGGCACGGCGCCTGCGCGGTTGCGGGTCCGTGCGGGTGCCGCCCGCGCGGCAGTCGCGCGGCGCCCGCGCGGTGCCCGCACGGGTGCGGGCCCGCGCGGGTGCCTCCCGCGCGGTGCCCGCACGGGTGTGGGCCCGCGCGGGTGCCTCCCGCGCGGTGCCCGCATGGATGCGGGCCCGCGCGGGGGCCGCCCGCGCGGCAGCCGCGCGGCGCCCGCACGGGTGCGGGCCCGCGCGAGGGCCGCCCGCGCGGCAGCCGCGCGGCGCCCGCGCGGTGCCCGCACGGGTGCGGGCCCGCGCGGGTGCCTCCCGCGCAGCGGCCGCGCGGGGCCCGCGCGGTGCCCGCATGGATGCGGGCCCGCGCGGGGGCCGCCCCCGCGGCAGCCGCACGGCGCCCGCGCGGTGCCCGCAAGATTGCGGGCCCGCGCGGGTGCCTCCCGTGCGGCAGCCGCGCGGCGTCCGCGCGGTACCCGCACGGTTGCGGGTCCGCGCGGTGGCCGCGCGGCGCCCGTGCGGTGCCGTCCGTGACCCTCCTCCGCGCGATGCCCTAGCGGCATCGCGCGCCTCCGCCGTCCGTTCCGCGCCTTTTCAAGGAGACGAAGTCGGCGACGGTGACGGATACGACGGAGAAAACTAGAAACCAAGAACTCACGAAAAAGACAACGAACAAAAATCCCAAATAATTTAAATAAATTATTTTACTAACCGAAGATCGACGGGAAGGTTGTCCGGTCGTGTTCTTGTCTTCGGTTCGGCGTCCGGGAAGATCGGGCTCCTTCTCTTTCTCCTTTCCCTTTCTTCCGGCTAGGGTTTCGTCTTTTCTTTTTCTTTTCCTTTCCGATAATCGGGATCCCTTATATAGTCGTACTTTACCTTTAATTAATTCCTCTTTAATTCGTACGTAAGAGAATTAATTAATTTTCCGTCTGGGATAATTAATTAACTAATTAATTATCCCCCACGAGATAAACCACCTTATCTCTAACGGGTGCAAGATATTTAGCACGGATTCCGATGCACGACTAATTACCGTATCACTTTGAATCCCGTTCAGGGGGTTCCCGATATCGGATTTCAGATCCGATCGCGCCGTCGGCTTTCTTTTTCCGCGCACAATCGCAGAAAAATACTAGCGTCCCACAATGGCCAACTTCAAGAATTGAATAATTCTATTTCACTTAAAGGCCTAAACGACTACACGTAAGTCAAAAGTACCCCGAAAGACCGGATCACTACACCACTCACACTTTATAAAAAGTTTCGTCCCGAAACTTATATACAAACCCCATTAATTAATTCGGGAAAACATTCCCTCATCTTCGATTCCAGTTCCCACGTTGCCTCGCGCTTTTCGTGGTTGCTCCACTGGACCTTCACATAGGGGATAGTTCGATTGCGCAACTTCTTGTCCTCTCTTGCCAAAATCCGCACTGGCGTCTCCTCGACGCTTAAATCCTCTCGCAACTCAATGGTGGAGGCATCCAAGGCATGAGAGGGGTCAGCTAAGTATTTCCGGAGCATTGAGACATGGAATACGTTATGGACTCGTTCGAGATTCGGCGGCAGGGCTAATCGGTACGCCACCGGTCCTACGCGTTCTAGGATCTCGAACGGTCCTACGTACCTCGGGCTTAACTTTCCCTTTATGCCGAAGCGTCGGTTCCCTTTGGAGGGCGAAACTCGGAGTAACGCGTGCTCACCCACCATGAACTCTAAGTCCCGACGTCTGTTGTCCGCGTAGCTTTTCTGTCTGCTCTGGGCGGTTAGTAGCCTCTGTCTAATCAATCGCACTTTTGCTTCGGTCTCCTCCACCAGATCTGGGCCCAGAAACTTACGCTCACCCAGGTCGTCCCAGCATATTGGAGACCGACAGCGGCGCCCGTACAGGGCCTCGTATGGTGCCATCTGAATGCTGGCCTGGTAGCTATTATTGTAGGCAAATTCCACTAGGGGCAAGCACCGTGCCCATCCTTCGCCCAGGTCTAAAACGCATGCCCGAAGCATGTCCTCCACAATTTGTATCACCCGCTCTGATTGTCCATCGGTCTGCGGGTGAAAAGCCGTACTGAAGTGCAACTTGGTTCCCATTGCTCGCTGCAGGCTCTGCCAAAAGTTTGACACAAATCGCGTGTCCCTGTCCGACGTGATGGACGTCGGCACCCCATGCAGCCTTACTATCTCGTTGATGTAGGTTTGCGCCAGTCGTTCCCGCGCCCACGTCGTGTGTATGGGCAGAAAGTGGGCCGATTTCGTCAGACGGTCCACGATTACCCATATTGCATCGTGTCCCTGTGACGATCTCGGGAACCCGGTCACAAAATCCATGGTAATCATGTCCCACTTCCACACGGGCACCGGTAAGGGTTGCAATTTTCCTGCTGGACGCTGGTGCTTGGCCTTCAATCGTTGGCACACCAGGCAGTGTGCCACAAATCGAGTCACGTCTCCCTTCATTTTGGGCCACCAGAAGGTCTGTTTGACGTCCTTGTACATCTTCGTTCCCCCGGGATGCGCTGTATACGGAGCTGTATGCGCCTCCCGCAGGATTTCCTCTTTGAGTTCTGGTAGATCCGGCACGCAGATTCGTCCCCGAAATCGTATGGTGCCGTCGGAGTTTACTGTGAAATCACCTCCTGGGTCGGCAGTTACTCTACCTCGCACAAGCTGGAGTTGGTCATCAGTCGACTGCCCTTTGAGAATTCTGTCAACCAGGGTAGGTCTGACCACCAATGTCATAAGTCGTTCGACTGTACCCGCTGGTACTACTTCTAGTCTTAATCGCGAAAATTTCGCAATCAGACCATCTTGCTGGGTGATGGTACTTACCCCTGCCTTCTCGGCCTGTCCCTTACGGCTCAGGGCGTTGGCCACCACGTTTGCCTTTCCCGGGTGGTAGTGGATAGTTAAATCGTAATCCTTCAATAGCTCGAGCCACCGTCTTTGTCGCAAATTTAACTCCCTTTGGGTGAAAAGGTACTTAAGACTTTTATGATCTGAGTACACATTGCAGTGTGCCCCATACAGGTAGTGTCTCCAAAGCATGAGGACGAACACAACTACTGCGAGTTCCAAATCTTGCACGGGGTAGTTTCGCTCGTATTCTTTGAGCTGCCTTGACGCATAGGCTATAACCTTTCCCCGTTGCATGAGCACTCCACCCAGTCCATTTCGCGACGCATCGCAATACACTTCATAATCCTCCCCTGGTTCCGGTAGGGCGAGAATCGGTGCTCGCGTCAATCTATCCTTGAGCTCCTCTAAGCTCCTCTGACATTTGTCCGTCCAGATGAACTTTTCCCCCTTTTTAGTCAAACGGTTTAAGGGGGTGGCTATCCTGGAGAAACCCTCCACAAAGCACCGGTAGTACCCGGCTAATCCTAGAAAGCTTCGAACCTCTGTTACCGTCGTCGGTTGTGACCAGTCCGTCACCGAATCTATCTTCTTCGGATCGACTGCGACTCCAGCCGCTGAGATTACGTGCCCCAAGAAGCCAACCTCTCGGAGCCAAAACTCACACTTTTTGAGTTTGGCGTAGAGTTTCTGTTCCCGTAGGGTCTGGAGGACTGTGCGCAGATGTTCTTCATGTTCCTCGTCTGTACGGGAGTAGATGAGGATATCGTCGATGAAGACCACCACGAATAAATCCAGGAAAGGTTTGAATACCCTGTTCATCATGTCCATGAACACTGCCGGGGCATTCGTGAGCCCGAACGGCATTACTGTAAATTCGTAATGACCGTAGCGAGTCCGAAAAGCCGTTTTGGGGATGTCCTCCCCCTTTACCTGGACCTGATGATAGCCCGACTGCAGGTCAATCTTTGAGAACACCGTCGCCCCCTGTAGTTGGTCGAAGAGGTCGTCGATCCTTGGCAGGGGGTACTTGTTCTTAACGGTGACCTTATTTATCTCCCGGTAGTCGATGCACAACCGGAGACTTCCGTCCTTCTTTCTCACAAACAGGACGGGCGCGCCCCAGGGTGACGCTCTAGGTCTGATGAAGCCTTTATCCAAAAGGTCCTCCAACTGTGCCTTGAGTTCCTTTAACTCTGCGAAGGCCATCCTGTACGGTGCCTTGGTGATGGGTTTGGTGCCGGGAAGTAGTTCAATGGGAAAGTCGACTTCTCGTTCCGGCGGCGCTCCGGGGAGCTCTGCCGGAAATACGTCCGGAAATTCCCTTACCACGGGAATTTCGGAAGGCGAGGGAACGGGTCGGGTGGCTAAATCTACTGAGGCTAGATAGGCCACGCACCCGCCCTCCACCAACTTCCTAGCTCGCGATGCGGAGATGATAGCCAAGAAGGAAGTGCTTTTACATAACATGTACACGTTTTCTGGGAATCCCGGCTTCTGTAGTTGCACCTGGCGCTTCTCGCAGTCGATGACCGCCTGATACTCGGTAAGCCAGTCCATGCCCAAAACTACGTCATATTCCTTTAGCGGTATGACCACCAGGTCCCAGGGGCACGACAACCTTCCAAGTCTTATTGAACAAGACGGTACTAGGCCAGTTGCCGCGATTGGCCCCCCGGGGGTCTGGACGGTCAGTAGGACATCGAGGGGACTACTTTCTAGTAGATGTGTTTGTGCAAAAGTGCGGGAAATAAAAGAGCGAGTCGCCCCGGTGTCAAACAGGGTTCGTGCTCGGAAATTAGAAACGGAGGTAATACCTGCGACCGCCTCCTCTTGCAGTGTCGCTTCATGTTGGCCCATGGAGTAGAGCCTCCCTCCTGGCTGTGGTCGCGATACTCCTTCTGCTCTTGGCGCCGGAGGGCGTGGGGGTATTCCCGTTGATGCTCTACCCCGTCCCGGTGGCTGTGCCGTTGGGGTGGAAGCTGCGGAAGATGCCGCTCCAGTGTTCAGAGGACAGTTGAATCGGAAATGCCCCGGCTTGCCACAGCGGTAACAGTGATCCTGTCTCTTAGGGCATTCCGTCACTGGATGCGATGCTCCGCAAATAACGCATGGCTTGTTCGGTGGTCGCGGTTTTCCGATTGGCGCACTCTTGCTTCCTTGTTGCGTCCTGGGGTATTTTGGGGGTCGGCTCCCACCAGACGGACCCCCTCCCGGGTAAGTCTGTGTCCGCTTCCTGTCCCGGTTATTTTCTGATCCCTCACGTCGAGCTCGGGTGATAGCGAACCCCCGCTCCACTATGCTGGCTCTATCCACCACTTCCCTGAACGTGCGCAGGTCCGCTGCCTGGACCATCTCAAAGATGTCGCTCCGTAACCCGTCCACAAAACGACGGGCCTTGTGGGGTTCGTCTCGTATAACAAACGGGGCGCAATTAACCAATCTCATGAACTCCCTTTGATATTCCATGACCGAGCGGTTCCCTTGTCTAACGTTCTTCAGGTCGTCTTCCAATTGCCGCTTGACGCTATCGGAGAAGAAAGCGTCAAAAAGTTCCTCTCTAAAGGCCGTCCATGTCGGTAACGGGTCGTTTGTAGACGGATCCGGGCGTACCGTTTTCCACCAGATGCGTGCATTCCCTTCGAGGAAGTGGACGGCTAATGGAACTCGCTCGTGTTCCTCCATCAGTAGGTCCTCGAAGAGTTTTTCCATGGTATCCACCCATTTTTCGACGACCCATGGGTCGGTCGTCTCTCCCTCAAAAGTGGGAGGGTCATGCTTCTTGAACCCAGCCAAATTCGTCCTGACCCTTTCTCGCGTCGTTCGTTGCTCCGTGACCCCTCCTACAGCGGCGGACCCCCCGAGGGTAGGGGTCGTTCCTGCCTCCCCTGTTGTAGCTCCTATCACGGGCCCCGTGGTCATCGGAGTAGGTGCGTCCCTTGGAGATGGAGGTTGTTCCGTCATCGTACCACCCGTCCCTTGCGGTCCCGTAGTGGGTGCTGTGGTTCCGGGCGGAGGGGTTGGATTGCGCTCGGCTGGCGCGGTTGCTTGTCGCTGTGCCAGGTGACGAACCTGCTCCGTCAGCGTCGCTAATTGCCCGGCCATTTCCCGCAGTTGTTGACGGAGGAGCTGGTTCTCTGCGGTGGTCGGGGCCACTCTGTCCGCGTCCGCATTCTCGGTGGACGATCTAGTCCGGGCCATCGTCCGCTATAGACAAAGAAACCACGTTAACCCTAAGGTTATAACCCTAATACCCTGCTTTACGATTATACCTACATTACGTTCCCCTATTTCCCGTACTCTCACGTACTACGCACTTATACCTTGGTTATCTCATGTCTAATTTGCTTGTGCTACCCTACACTGTGGATGTGGATCTCGTCTACTATGGTTATGGTAGTTTTTCTCTGATACCATTTAATCTGTCACGCCCCCGGGGGTTTTTGAGTCTATCAAAGCGGAAATTCGTGTGTATCTTTTTTTTTCTCTGAACATGGTACATTAAACCTCATCCCCGGTGCGTGCCAGACCGCCACATACACAAAATTCTCTCTGTCCGCGGACAGAGTCTCCTTTGTATATGCACGGCGTCTCATTTACAACAACATACAACAATCATCAACCATCAACCATACAATAGACATTCTACATCAAGCGGAATATTAAAGCGGCATCAATGTTTAGGAAGGATAAAGCCAGCATTTGCAAAACCCGTGCCCACACGGCACTTCGTTTTGAGAAAACCCTTTTTGAAATCATTTGGTTTATCATGAAAACATGCCGCATAAGAAACATCATCAGAAGAACTAAACTATAAAAGCACAACTCATCCACAGTGCCAAGTAATACATGTCCACGAATATTTCTACTCACAAGCAAATTAACTAACATGCGTAAAAGAGATGAGATAATGATAATAACCAAGCGTTCTGACTACGGTCCTCGCGACGCAGTCTCAACAATCTCCCGGGTAATGCCCCTCGTAGTGCCTGTCACGGAGTGGGTAAAGTCAGTGACAAACAAAGTAGATGTCTAACAACAATAAGGAATAAGGAGCAAACCGGAAACACCGTACCCATTTCGCTAAAAACCCTGCACATATTAAGCTGGGCCCCGACCCCAGATTTATCAATTTAATTGGGCACCAACCCCAGAATGTTTATCGGAGAGACCAAAGTCTCCCCTCGTGCGCAAGCACTCCTTTGATGCATTTAACCCCTTCCACGGTGCTGGTGTGCTATTCCCAGCGGGCGCGAAGGGGTCCTCACGGCTCCCACCCCTTTGTGAGGAACACGGGTCATACAAGACCACTCTTCCGGAAAAGTACACCCATGCGGAGGCCAATCCGCCTGTGTACGTGCAGCATCCCAAAACGGTTTTTGCCGAGATCGGCGTGTCATGAACATTGCGACCGCAGCCGCTTCAATTGTTAGATAATAACACAATTATGCGAAAGGTTAAACTGTCCATCTACTTTGTTAGATAAATTGAGAGCACTTTAATGACGATAGATGCACTTACTACACTGGTTGTATTTACAGCAACCGTACCCACCTATTTGGAGAGAGATCGGAACACTCGAATCTTTCGCGCACCCCCGCTGCGCGTCTGGACCTAAAGAAAGTCCGCAAGGATAACTATAGTTAAAAGCGTGTACTTACATCCGAAAACATAAGACCCGATTTACTCATTTGGTTTTGACGGAAAAGTCCAACATTGTCCGGTTGACGAAACGGAATTCCCGAGCCGCCGTCGCCGTCTGCCGGAGCCCCGCGCGGTTCAGAACCGCGCGGCGTATCTCCGCGGACGATGCCCTCGCGGCGCTGTGCCCCGCGCGGGTTGCCCGTGCGACGGCCGCACGGTGCCCGCGCGGGTGCGGCCCGGCACGGCGCCCGCGCGGTTGCGGGTCCGTGCGGGTGCCGCCCGCGCAGCAGTCGCGCGGCGCCCGCGCGGGTGCCTCCCGCGCGGCAGCCGTGCGGCGCCCGCGCGGGTGCCTCCCGCGCGGCAGCCGTGCGGCGCCCGCGCGGTGCCCGCATGGATGCGGGCCCGCGCGGGGGCCGCCCGCGCGGCAGCCGCGCGGCGCCCGCACGGGTGCGGTCCCGCGCGGGGGCCGCCCGCGCGGCAGCCGCGCGTCGCCCGCGCGGTGCCCGCACGGGTGCGGGCCCGCGCGGGTGCCTCCCGCGCGGCGGCCGCGCGGCGCCCGCGCGGTGCCCGCATGGATGCGGGCCCGCGCGGCAGCCGCACGGCGCCCGCGCGGTGCCCGCAAGATTGCGGGCCCGCGCGGGTGCCTCCCGTGCGGCAGCCGCGCGGCGTCCGCGCGGTACCCGCACGGTTGCGGGTCCGCGCGGTGGCCGCGCGGCGCCCGTGCGGTGCCGTCCGTGACCCTCCTCCGCGCGATGCCCTAGCGGCATCGCGCGCCTCCGCCGTCCGTTCCGCGCCTTTTCAAGGAGACGAAGTCGGCGACGGTGACGGATACGACGGAGAAAACTAGAAACCAAGAACTCACGAAAAAGACAACGAACAAAAATCCCAAATAATTTAAATAAATTATTTTACTAACCGAAGATCGACGGGAAGGTTGTCCGGTCGTGTTCTTGTCTTCGGTTCGGCGTCCGGGAAGATCGGGCTCCTTCTCTTTCTCCTTTCCCTTTCTTCCGGCTAGGGTTTCGTCTTTTCTTTTTCTTTTCCTTTCCGATAATCGGGATCCCTTATATAGTCGTACTTTACCTTTAATTAATTCCTCTTTAATTCGTACGTAAGAGAATTAATTAATTTTCCGTCTGGGATAATTAATTAACTAATTAATTATCCCCCACGAGATAAACCACCTTATCTCTAACGGGTGCAAGATATTTAGCGCGGATTCCGATGCATGACTAATTGCCGTATCACTTTGAATCCCGTTCAGGGGGTTCCCGATATCGGATTTCAGATCCGATCGCGCCGTCGGGTTTCTTTTTCCGCGCACAATCGCGGAAAAATACTAGCGTCCCACAATGGCCAACTTCAAGAATTGAATAATTCTATTTCACTTAAAGGCCTAAACGACTACACGTAAGTCAAAAGTACCCCGAAAGACCGGATCACTACAAAACCAATCAGGGAATAAATTCTCAATCTCTCACACGGGAGGCCTGGAAATTCTGAACGACTGCCACCTACAACCCTATCAAACAAGAACAGGCTGCAGGCATAGCCGCCCATAGCTTCCGCCCCCGAATTGGAAAATGCTAAAACTCTCATATGACACTAGAAAGTCAGCTCACAATGCTCTAAAAATCTACTCGGCCCCCCGGCACGAGTATACATGCACCACGAACTACCTGGTCCATTCATAATACTCTAAATATTTAAAAACCTTTTAAAATCTGAGTTTCACTTAAAACCGGTTACAAAATTATTATGAAGGTCCAGATAGTTCCCGAATCTCAAAAAAAAATGTCGTCTAGTGTCAAATGGTCTCTAGATCATGCTAAAAATATAACAGGGGCTCAGGAAAATATTCCTATAATTTTCTAGGCAACTATCAGATTTACTAAGCATAAAACAGTTAAACTAACATGATCAACATGCTTACAGAAGCTTTAGATGGCATTCCATACATTTAGGAGAAATTCCAACCCACCTAGAACGCATTCCGTAGGCAACGCTGAAGTTGGTGTAGTGCTGAAACCTCGAACTGATGAAGCTCCGAAAACCGCGCCGCGCGCGCGCACACTGCTGCGAACCTCGAAAAAAATCCCCGGAAGCGCATTCAATTTTCCTCGAGTCTTCCCAAGAATCCTGCGCGCAACCGGCACACTCACGGCCAAATCACAGTGCAACCATGGCTCAAGCACACTACAGTCAGCATCCTCGGCTCCGCGCAGTAACCCAACCAAAAAGGCCCAAAATCTGTTCACAGCAAGTCCACCCCAACTTTAATAGCTTACACTTAAAAAAATACAATCTCCAATGCATACAATAATTAAAGTCCACATATACACAATCCCTTAATTCCACCCTTACACACTACCAAATTGCATAATTTGCATAATTAAAATCCATCACAAATAAATATATGACTCGCACACAAATGCAAGCCCCAAGTATCCACAGCATCCTCCATAGTCTCTCTGCACACACACATACAAGGTCCAAATACTCACATAACATGCTCTTATACATTCCAACACCCAGCACACATACACTCTTCACAAAATACTCACCTGAATCTCACAGCACACACCCAGCCAACCAACAGCACAACGAGCCACGAAGCTCCTGCGGCTCCGTGTAGCAAAAACATCCCCAACGGCCAAGCAGCACCAAAAACTGCACCACAAATTAGCAAGAAGAGAGGAAAAAAAATCAAGATCAGTGAAAACTCGACCGACAGGCGCGATCGCCGCTAAAAACTAGCTCCGGCCAACAAAACGCAGCGAAAAAGGCAACCGGCGAACTCGCCGAAACACGCTGCCGCTGCCGCTGCCCGCGCGGCACCAGCGCGCTCGCAGCCGGCCGCCGTCGCTGCCGCGCTGCAATGCAGCATGCTGCCGCAGCGCCTGGGCCGGCCACTACAGCGCCAAGGCTGGCCGCGCGGCGCCTGGGCCCGCCGCGCGGCGCCTGGGCCCGCCGCGCGGGGCCCTGGCCCGCCACGCGCGCCAACAGCGCGCATGCTGCGCGCCCGCGCGGCGCACCAGCGTGCCCGCGCGGCGCCTGCGCAGTGCCCTTGCGCTGCGCGGCGCCCGCAGCGCCCTTGCGCAAGCCCGCCAGTGCGCGCCCCGCGCTGCGCGCCCGCCTGCGCAGCGCCCATTTGGCGCCCTTCAGCCAAGCCAAGCACTAGGACAAGCAGTCCAAGCTCCACCATTCCAAACCGAAAAAAAAAAGAAATAAATCCAAAAACCCAAGCTCCCCAAAAAAAAAACTGCTGCGAACCTTACATGCTCGGCGAACGACGCGCGCGCGCTCCACTCCGCTTGGCGCCGCGGCTCCAAGCAGGAAGTTCCCACCATCAAAGCTCAACCATTCCTCTCTCATTCCTTCTTTTCTTCCTCTTCTTCTTCCTTCTTTTCACTCTTTCTCTCTTCCTCTATTTTTGCTAAAATCCTCTGCTTTTTGCTTATTGAAGAGGACGATGAGGTGGCGACTTAATTAGTGGCATGCTTAAAGAGGGTGGTTGCAGCATTAATTGCACCTCCAAAAAATATCTCTTGCTTTCCTTCATATTCAATTTTAACTTTCCTCTCCACAGACCACAGACACAATTAACATAATTAATTAAATTATTTAATGATCCATCAAATGTCCCCCCTTCAACTCACTTTTTGTCTTCAGTGCCTCCTCACCAGTCCAAAACCTCCCGAACTCCGCTGTAATCTGAAAATACACACGTCCAAAGCTTTTTCTCCACAAAAAGCTCAACCGTGGAGTCCAGGTGCTTAATCCAAAAACCGGCTCCAAAACTCCCAGTTCCAACTCATTTTTCGCCTTCGGGTTCTCCGTGTCAGTCCGGAACCTCCCGAACCCTGCTGTAAACATAAAGTACACCTGTTCCAAGTAGTTTCAAATTTTTTGCACACCACTGTGGAGTCGGTGCTTTCCCAAACTAGTCCTCTAACGGCGCACAATGCCCGAAAAAACTCCGA
Source organism: Tillandsia leiboldiana (assembly GCA_029204045.2). NCBI lineage: Eukaryota > Viridiplantae > Streptophyta > Magnoliopsida > Poales > Bromeliaceae > Tillandsia > Tillandsia leiboldiana. The sequence continues at coordinate 29,440,425 of CM055064.1, forward strand.
ATCACGCTCGGGCTTCCGCATCGATCCGACTCAACTCGAACTCATCTGTAACCGTATATGGAACACGCTCGAGGCAATTTCCTCTCCACCACACCATCTCGCGAGGTCGGTGCGCCATCCGAAATTCCGGTATTCTACACCTTGAACCCAGAACCTTTTTGGACACACACATGATTTTTAGTCAACCAATGTTTTCTTCCAAGCATCGAAGGGTCGCCTGAGTCTGTTCTTGTTTGATTGGACGAAAGCATTAGCTCTTCGAGGTTTGGATATAAAACTTGTTTTCAAATTTGTTTTCCTAAAAAGAACTAAAAATCATTAAAAATGGATTTCTCTCACATCAAATGGCTTTCAGTAATAAATGTCACCTTTTCCTATAAACTTACACACTCGAGATGGTTCGAGTGGTCTGGGTTCTAAGGGCTGCCTTTTCTCTGGGTCTAGAACAACGAGGGGCTATGCCTGGAGCCTGTTCTTGTTTGATTTGGGTTGTAGGTTCTAGTCTTTCGGGGTTCTCGGACCCTTCATTGTTGCCGGTTGTGGAGTATACCCGGCTAGTGAGTTGCATGCCGAGCTATTATTTCTTTCTAGGGGCCTTTTATGTTTCTGTTTCGGGACGAAAGCCACGGGGACCGTGCCTGGAACCTGTTCTTGTTTGATAGGGTTGTAGGTGTTGGTCCTTTGGAACTTTCGGGCCCTGGTTAGTTTCCTCCGCATGTTTTACCGAGGGAGTTGTGTTCCCGAACTGTAAGGGGGTCGGAAACTTCGATAGGCGGACCCTGGATTCTGTTCATGTTTGATTGGGGTTCTAGACACCAACATATCTGGATTCTCGAACTCTTATGGTGTCGGTCCTTCCTGTGTTACCTGGGAGTTTGGTGTTCTATTTTGGGGAGCCGTTGGGTTGACGGCAGTCCTAGCTGTTGGATATTTCCAGCTAGTGTGTTAGAGATGTGTGTTGGTTATTGTCAATCTTGTTGATCGTGGATTTGGACTATAGCCTGCATGAGCCACATTGAGCTCGACAGAGATGCGCGGATACTTTCCTCGGTGGGGTCGCGACCCTCGAGTGCCACTCCGGAGTTGGGCCTGTTACTTTATTATCGCGACTTGTCGACGTAGTCCCTCTGGCAGGGCCAGTTTTGGCAGTCACGGATGCCCTACGTTAGTCCGGTCTTCCGTGGATGTAACGGTAGTAGGTAGGCGCAGGTTTGACTGGACCCGAGGAAGCAGTCAGTGTAGATTGGGTGATCTGAGTTGAGGGATAGTAGATGCACCATGTTTTCATCTGTTCCACTTTTTGAGCATCTAGATAGAGGTATAGTAGCTGTAGAGTTATTCTTTCCCAGCCCTTTTCTTCAGTATTACATTGTTACTTTATGCCTCTAGTAGACTTAGTGGGTAGACCGTCGGGCTTGTTGGCGGCACACACTAAGAACTACTGTGGGATGTAGTTCTCACACCCGTCGCGGTGTCTTTTTCCCCAGGGACTTCTACTCCTGTTCCTGCTGCTCCAGTTGCTGATTTTTGCTGATCGAGGTGAGGGAGTCGCGAGATAGATCCCTACCAGTTGTCTTCCAGAGAGAGTAGATGTACCCCCTTTTTATTTTTTTGAGAGTTTTATTTTGAGAGACCTTTGTAGTGAGGTTCAGATTTGTACCTTTCTTTTTCAGTTGAGAGCCCGGGTCGTATCTTTTGCAGTATCTTTCTTTTGCAGGTTAGTCGCTTCGTCTATACGGGGCTTCCCGTATGGGCGGCGGATCTGTTAGCGAGACCGGGTCGTAGTTTCGACGCCGGGGCGTGACAGATTAGAGTCGTATCAGAGCCTAGATTGTAGGTCATGGTGGACTTAGAAACCCTAGGCTTGTGGTTGGACAATAGGATGACTACGTGAGTCGTGACTTTTAGCGAGAGTCCTGATTGAGTTTTATACCTCTCCCAAGAGACGGGATGAGTGATTGACATGTTTATTCTGCTAAGCGATTATGTTGGCTGCAGACAACATAATGCTATGGAATGGATGACATGTCTTAGACTCTCGCTGGATTGGGTCGAATGGTTGTTGTGTCCTGATGTTTGTTATTATGCAGTGGACTTCGATGCCCCTCAGACGTCGTGCAGTGAAGAGGGCACATCCTGCATCAGATCAGGAACTCGAGCAGCGGGAGGCAGAGCTGTCACAGCAGAGCGAGACCCAGGAGTCACGGGCCTATATGGCACAGATGTCGGAGGTTGTCCGACGCCGGGAGGAGGCCATGGAATGTCTGATGCGCCTGTCGGAGCAGAGAGAACAGCTAGTTGCAGCACCGCCTGAGTGTCCTCCACCACATTCTTTCAATGCAGTGGCATCTCCAGTTGTACCAGTGGCACCGATTGAGCCAGCAGCTCCCTCCGTGCCGACGAGTAGTGCCGATGCACCGAGGCAGGGTGGATAGCGGATAGTAGATGAGCTTTGGGACATCATTGATCGATGGAGCAAGTCCCGGCAGTCTGATCCACCCGGATTTGCAGGATTGAACTTGGAGCCGTTGGAGGCAGAGTCTTGGATCACAGCGATGGAGCGACTCCATGAGACCCCTTTTGTTGAGGAGCAGTTTCAGGTTCTTTTGGCGACGACCACTTACATCGAGCGGATGAGTCAGTGCCGCCGGTTGGAGGGCGCCACGGGTGTTGTGAGGTCCCGGAATCCCCCGCGTAGGGGTTGCTGGTTGTTGGGCAGCTTTTAGTGGCTGTTGGGGGTGTTTGTGCGCGTGTCGGGCCCAAGAAATAGATTTGTGATGCAATTTGGGATTTAGTTGCATCACTGGAGGCCTGCGTGATGTGTCGGTGGTGTTTGCGCACAATTTGGACACAAGTGTTGGACTTCGGGCTTAAAAGGAGACCCCGTGGGAATTTGTCAGACCCGTCGGGTGTTTAGAAGTGGTTTCGCGCGTTTCAGATGTCAAAATTGGACTCCGGGCGAAGTTTGGATAAAAGTTTACCTCTCCGGTCACCTTCGGGAATTTTTAGAGTTGGAATTTGACAAATCGGACTTTAAAAATGGACCCGGCGCGAAAATCAGATCGAGTGGGCATTCGGCAAATTTTCGGTTGAGAATTTGGAGAAACGGACATCGTTTTTGGATTCAGCGTGCGAAATCGCTAAGAATGGACTATTTTCTTGTTGGTTTTGGAGTCCGGTAGAAGTGCGCGTTTTTCGAGGCAACGCGGCACAAATTCCGAGGCGAGGCGCGGCGGCACGCTCCCCGAGGCGCGCAATAGGCGCGCTGGCGCGCGCTGGGAACCGCGCTCCGGCGCGGAACGCGCGGAGCCCGCCACGTGGCGGGCTCCCACTCGCGCCCGTGCGGGAGCGGGGGCACGTGCGTCCGGTGTGGCGGGCGCGTGTCCCGCACCTGGCGCGGGCGCGGTGTAACGCGCCCGTGTGGCGGGCGCGTTACCGCGCGCCACGTGGCGCGCTGGGCGCGTGCGTGGACCCGGCGCACGCGCCCAGCCCTGTGAACCGGCGTTGGGGCTTCCGGATTGGTTGGCGCCGTGGACCAGGCCCGTGGACCGGGACCGTGGACCACCTCCTCTTTCTCTCCTTTTTTTCTTCTTCTTCTTCCTCCCCGCACCGCCATTTTCTCCCTTTCTTTCTTTCTGCAGGTTAGACGCTTCGTCTGTACGGCAGTTTCCGTACAGATGGCGGAACTGTTGGCGAGCCCGGGTCGCAGTTTCGACCTCGGGGCGTGACAGATTAGAGTGGTATCAGAGCCTAGGTTGTAGGTCGTGGTGGACTTAGAAACCCTAGGCTTGTGGTTGGATATTAGGATGACTACGCGAGAGTCGTGACTTTTAACGAGAGTCCTGATTGAGTTTTTACCTCTCCCAAGAGACGGGATGAGAGATTGGCATGTTTACTTTCCTAAGCGATTATGTTGGCTGCCGACAACATGATGCTATGGAATGGATGACATGTCTTAGACTTTCGCTGGATCGGGTCGTATGGTTGTTGTGTCCTGACGTTTGTTGTTGTGTAGTGGGCTACATTACTCCTGAGGCGTCGTGTTGTGTGGAGGACACACCCCGCACCTGATGAGTACCCGAGCAGCGGGAGACAGAGCTATCAGAGCAGAGCGAGAACCAGGAGTTTGTGTGTTGAGATAGTTTTCCCACTTTAACCGAGAGGGGCCGAACCCCTGAACGGTAAAGGATCGAAAACTTTGATAGGCTGAGCCTAGAATCTGTTCTTGTTTGACTGGGGTTCTAGGCACCGATCTATCGGGATTTTCGGATTTTTGCCGCGTCAGTCGGTTCTTCTCGCCTATGAGTGGGGTGTTGTTGTGGGAGCCGTTTGGAGTGACGGCGGTCCCAGCTGTGTGGACATTTTTCCCTGGCTGAGTTACCAGGAGGGCATTTCCTTGACTGAGTTACCAGGAGGGCATTTTCCCTGGCTGAGTTACCTTTGGGTATTTTCCCTGGCTGAGTTACCAGGAGGGCATTTCCCCTGGCTGAGTTACCAGGAGGGCATTTGTAGTGATCCGGCCTTTCGGGGTATTTTTGACTTGCGTGTAGTCATTTAAGCCTTTAAGTCAAATAGAATTATTCAATTCTTGAAGTTGGCCATTGTGGGACACTAGTATTTTTTCGCGATTGTGCGCGGAAAAAGAAAGCCGACGGCGCGATCGGATCTGAAATCCGATATCGGGAACCCCCTGAACGGGATTCAAAGTGATACGGTAATTAGTCGTGCATCGGAATCCGTGCTAAATATCTTGCACCCGTTAGAGATAAGGTGGTTTATCTCGTGGGGGATAATTAATTAGTTAATTAATTATCCCAGACGGAAAATTAATTAATTCTCTTACGTACGAATTAAAGAGGAATTAATTAAAGGTAATGTACGACTATATAAGGGATCCCGATTATCGGAAAGGAAAAGAAAAGAAAATAAAAACCCTAATCGGAGAGAAGGGAAAAAGGAAAAGACGGAACCCTAGCCGGAAGAAAGGGAAAGGAGAAAGAGAAGGAGCCCGATCTTCCCGGACACCGAACCGAAGGCAAGAACGCGACCGGACAACCTTCCCGTCGATCTTCGGTTAGTAAAATAATTGATTTAAATTGTTTGGGAGTTTTCCGTCATCTCTTTCGCTGAGTTCTTGGTGGTTTTTAATCGAGTTCTTGTTATCGGACCTCCGATCGACGTTTTGGTTGTTCGTCGATCGTTGGTTTAGTCGTTAGAATTATCGTGTATTTATTCAGAAATTTTTTGGGGATGTTTCGTTGGAACATAGTGGGTTAACGGGAGGCCGCCGCCGCCGTTGTTAAACGGGAGGCCGCCGCCGTCGTTACCATGGTCGCGGGGTCTTCGCCGGAGTCGCACGGGAGCGAAAACGGCGAAGAAAACCGCGAAATTAGGGTTTACTGTGCTTGTCCGTACAGCACGGTCCACGGGTCCAGGCGTGCACCCGGTGCATGCCCGCAGCGTCGGAAGCACCAGACCCGGTGCACGGTTTCGTGCACCGGCCCGGCCCAAGGCGCGCGGTGCACGCCTCATGCGTGCACCCGGCGCACGCGCTTGCGGCCGAAGGGCAAGGACCCGGTGCACGCTCGCGTCGTGCACCGGCCTGGCCCGAGATGCGCGGTGCACGCCTCCTGCGTGCACCCGGCGCATGCCGCCGCCGCCTGACGCCGTGAACCCGGTGCACGGTTGCCCCTGTGCACCACCCGACAGCCCAAAGTTCATTTGCTCCGTTTTTGTCCGTTTTTCCACCGTTTTGAACGCCGTCTTCGCCATTGGGATCGCAATCTCCGCGGTTTTCTTGGCATGGCCACTTGGGACCTTCTTGGTCATTATTTTATTATGTTGGGTGCCGATTTCGCCGACACTCCGCGCCTCGACAAAATCGTCGGGGGCGCGCCGTCGGGTCCCTTTTTCTCATCGTCTGCGTCGTCGGGGCTTCTCGGCTGGACCGTTGACGTCCCGAGTGGGCTACCGGTTGAGGATTGAGTTGTGTTGGACTTTTCCGTCGAAAAGAGTAAATTGGGTCTTGTGTTTTCGGATGTAAGTACACGCTTTTGACTATAGTTATCCTTGCGGACTTTCTTTAGGTCCAGACGCGCAGCGGGGGTGCGCGAAAGATTCGGGTGTTCCGATCTCTCTCCAAATAGGTGGGTAGTGTTGCTGTAAATACAACCAGTGCAGTAAGTGCATCTATCGTCATTAAAGTGCTCTCAATTTATCTAACAAAGTAGATGGACAGTTTAACCTTTCGCATAATTGTGTTATTATCTAACAATTGAGGCGGCTGCGGTCGCAATGTTCATGACACGCCGATCTCGGCAAAAACCGTTTTGGGATGCTGCACGTACACAGGCGGATTGGCCTCCGCATGGGTGTACTTTTCCGGAAGAGTGGTCTTGTATGACCCGTGTTCCTCACAAAGGGGTGGGAGCTGTGAGGACCCCTTCGCGCCCGCTGGGAATAGCACACCAGCACCGTGGAAGGGGTTAAATGCATCAAAGGAGTGCTTGCGCACGAGGGGAGACTTTGGTCTCTCCGATAAATATTCTGGGGTTGGTGCCCAATTAAATTGATAAATCTGGGGTCGGGGCCCAGCTTAATATGTGCAGGGTTTTTAGCGAAATGGTTACGGTGTTTCCGGTTTGCTCCTTATTCCTTATTGTTGTTAGACATCTACTTTGTTTGTCACTGACTTTACCCACTCCGTGACAGGCACTACGAGGGGCGTTACCCGGGAGATTGTTGAGACTGCGTCGCGAGGACCGTAGTCAGAACGCTTGCTTATTATCATTATCTCATCTCTTTTACGCATGTTAGTTAATTTGCTTGTGAGTAGAAATATTCGTGGACATGTATTACTTGGCACTGTGGATGAGTTGTGCTTTTATAGTTTAGTTCTTCTGATGATGTTTCTTATGCGGCATGTGTTCATGATAAACCAAATGATTTCAAAAAGGGTTTTCTCAAAACGAAGTGCCGTGTGGGCACGGGTTTTGCAAATGCTGGCTTTATCCTTTCTAAACATTGATGCCGCTTTAATATTCCGCTTGATGTAGAATGTCTATCGTATGGTTGATGGTTGATGATTGTTGTATGTTGTTGTAAATGAGACGCCGTGCATATACAAAGGAGACTCTGTCCGCGGACAGGGAGAATTTTGTGTATGTGGCGGTCTGGCACGCACCGGGGATGAGGTTTAATGTACCATGTTCAGAGAAAAAAAAAAGATACACACGAATTTCCGCTTTGATAGACTCAAAAACCCCCGGGGGCGTGACAGATTAAATGGTATCAGAGAAAAACAACCATAACCATAGTAGACGAGATCCACATCCACAGTGTAGGGTAGCACAAGCAAATTAGACATGAGATAACCAAGGTATAGGTGCGTAGTACGTGAGAGTACGGGGAATAGGGGAACGTAATGTAGGTGTAATCGTAAGACAGGGTATTAGGGTTATAACCTTAGGGTTAACGTGGTTTCTTTGTAATCAGCGGTCCCGTGGTAAGAGAATTTCCGGACGTGTTTCCGGCAGAGCTCCCCAGAGCGCCGCCGGAACGAGAAGTCAACTTTCCCATTGAACTACTTCCCGGCACCAAACCCATCACCAAGGCACCGTACCGGATGGCCTTCGCAGAGTTGAAGGAACTCAAGGCACAGTTGGAGGACCTTTTGGATAAGGGCTTCATCAGACCTAGCGCGTCGCCCTGGGGCGCGCCCGTCCTGTTTGTGAGAAAGAAGGACGGAAGTCTCCGGTTGAGTATCGACTACCGGGAGATAAATAAGGTCACCGTTAAGAACAACTACCCCCTGCCAAGGATCGACGACCTCTTCGACCAACTACAGGGGGCGACGGTGTTCTCAAAGATTGACCTGCAGTCGGGCTATCATCAGGTCCAGGTCAAGGGGGAGGGTGTGAGGACCCGGAATTCCCACTTATTGATCACTGTTGCGTTTACTGCTTCTGGAGGTAATTGTGGCGCGTTGGCGGGGTTTGTGCACATTTTGGACACAAGTGATGGACTTCGGGCTTTAAAGGAGATCCCGTGGGAATTTGGAAGACCCGTCGGGTGTTTAGAAGAGGTTTCGCGCGATTCAGATCTCAAATTGGACTCCGGGCGAAGTTTGGATAAAGGATTACCTCTCTGGTCGCCTTCGGGAATATTTAGAGTTGGAATTTAGCAAATCAGACTTCAGGTTTGGACCCGGCGGGGAAAATCGGATCGAGTGGGCATTCGGCAAATTTTCGGATGAGAATTTGGAAAAACTGACATCGTTTTCGGATTCAGCGCGCGAAATCGCTAAGTTTGGACTATTTACTTGTTTGATTTGGAGCCCGGATGAAGTGCGCGCTTTTCGAGGCGCGTGCACGGATCCCGAGGTGCGGCATGCTTTTCGAGGCGGCGTCGCGCGGCTCGGAGCGCGGCGGCGCACTGCACGAGGCGCGCAGGCGCCTTGGGAACGCGCTCCTGCGCGGGTGACGCAGGGGCCGCCACGTGGCGGGCCCCCGTTGGCGCCCGCGCGGTAGGGGAGCGGGGGCTTCGGTGTGGCGCTCGCGGTGTCCCGCGCGCATGTAGCGCGCGGGTGCGGCGCCTGCGTGGCACGCGGTGACGCGTGCCGCGTGGCTCTGTGGGCGCGCGCGTGGACCGGGTGCGCGCGCCCATGTGCCGTGGACCGGGGGAGGATGGCTCCCCATTGGCTGCCGTGGTGGACCTGGACTGTGGACCGGGTCCGTGGACCACCTCCCTCTTCCCCTTTTTCTTCTTCTTCTTCTTTCTCCCCCGTGCCATTTTCTCCTATTTTCTTTCTTTCTTCTCCACCCGAGCGAGAGAGGGAGTGAGGAGGGAATTTTTGGGTGGCGCAGTGGTGCGCCGTGGACCTCGCGAAGCGCGCGAGGTGTTCCAAGGAGGCGGTTGGGCGGCGCGACGCGGTCGAGGTAGGTCCCACGTGTTATTCTTGCGGTATTTTTGGCACAGTTTTGGAGCATCCTTTTGGACATTGGATTTAACCCCTTACTCTCGTCTGTGTTAGGGACCGTGTTTTATTGCTCCGTTTTGCGTGCGGACCCTGACGGCGTGCTCCGTTTTGCGTGCGGACTCCGTTTTGCGCGCGGGTTTTGGCACCGTGCACCGTTTTACGTGCGGACTCCGTTTTGCGCGCGAGTTTCGGCATCGTGCTCCGTTTTGCGTGCAGATTCTGGCGGTGTGCACCGTTTTGCGTGCAACTTGTTGTACGAGCTCGGATTGAGTCGTGCTTTTACACTCTTTGGATCTACGCGTCGCAAGGATTACCGTCGTGTTTTTCGGGGAATTTGCTGAGATCCGCCCGAAGGTATACTTCTTTCCCCTTTACTGTGCGGCGTATTACAGTTGTGTTTGTTGTGGACTTTCGCGCTCACCGCGTTGTGGAATTTGTAACTCGGCCTCCGGGACTCGGATTTTGGCGTGCAGGTACTCGTTTCGATGGGCTCGACGCGACGATCGCGTCCGTATTTTTGGTGGATTTTTCTGAGTCCGTTCTGCAGGTGAAAATTGCACATCTTCAGGGCTGGTTCCGGCAGATGGTGTATACTTGGATATTTTAGCATAAAGTGTAACCTTGGACCTTTTGTTGTACCCAGGAGGGTTCGCGAGTATTTTTGGAACACTGCTAGGAGCTGAGGTTTGCGAGACTTGTACCGTGGTTACGGGTTCATCTGATTGTGCGTGCAAGTGGCCACGCTCTTCACCGACTCCAGGTTTGCTTTGGATTGAGCACTTCAGGTGGGTAAGCTTAATTTAGTAACTGTATAAGACTTTTATATCATGGTGAATGTAAGTGCACATGTGGGGTTATCATCCCTCTATGATTGATAACAGGCGTATTTGATGTACAACCGATATGAGCGAGAGGTAAGCAAGGGATGGCCCACTTGGGTGAGATTGGTATACCATAGTAGGAATGTTTTAGCATGCTTTACTAATATATGCTTCACCCACTTTTATTATTTCTGAGAACAAAGCATGCGTGCATGGACATGTAGTTAGGCCATCTTTTACCGCTGCACTACTTTTGGAACTTGACTTAGGAGAAACCATGTTATCCTTTTCTCCTTCTTTGTTAGTCAGGTGGTCTGTGTTGCTCAGGTTCGAGCAGGGGTGCTGGGTAGTGTAGTCGGGACTTGGTGTCTGGGACAGGTTGGATTAGTTGTGGGGCTTTGCGGCAACCGCGGATATTGGGCGGTTGACCGGACATTTATTTTTGCACCAGATTGGGTATCTGATTTTCTCTAGTGGATGGGTTTTCCCACTTTGATCAGAGTCATGATCCAGTCCCGCTGATTATGATACTTATGATACTGGATATTGAGATACTTTACTCGTGTGGGTCGCTCCCCTCGAGTGCCACTCCGGAGTGCGCGGCAGACAGACTTTGAGTCCTTGAGACTCCTTTGCTTCGGTGTTATGCGTAGGCTGGCATACCCGTCGCGGCAGGCAGAGCAGGCAGTACCAGTGTCTACTGGTGGCATTAGATTGGGCTTATTACAGGCTTTTGCTTTATAGTTGCGCTCGTGTCAGGGGGACCGAGTGGAGTTTAGTGGCGGTGTTTGGACCAGTGCTAGTGTTGTTGGGAACCGTTTGGGGGTACAGTGGTCCCAAGGTCATTGTGGGTTGTTGACCGTTATAGGCAGGCATAGCAGGCATAGGCAGGCATGGCAGGCAGGCAGGCATGGCAGGCATAGTAGGCATTGGCAGGCATAGGCAGGCATAGGCAGGCAGAGCAGGCATGGCAGGCATAGTAGGCATAGACAGGCAGGGCAGGCATAGGCAGGCAGAGTAGGCATGGCAGGCATAGGCAGGCATAGGCAGGCAGAGCAGGCATAGTAGGCATAGGCAGGCAGGGCAGGCATAGGCAGGCATGGCAGGCATAGGCAGGCATAGGCAGGCAGAGCAGGCATGGCAGGCATAGGCAGGCATAGGCAGGCATAGGCAGGCATAGCAGGTATGGCAGGCATAGCCGGCATGGTAGGCATAGCAAGCTTAGTGGCTTGATAGCTGTTGAGAGGGTCCAGCTCCTTTTTATACGTCTCTACGGCTTTGGTTAGCTTTTTGTCTTTTGAGGACTTGGTGGGCAGACCGTCGGTCCTGGCGGTGGTACCCACTGAGAACTCCCTCCTTTGGTGTAGTTCTCACACCCTCTGGGGTTTTCCCCCTTCTTTTTCCTTCCTCTCCTTTGTTTTGCAGAGTCTTAGCCGGTGTTGCTGATTCTGCGGTTGTTGATCGAGGCGAGGGAGTCGCGAGCTAGATCCCTACCCATGTTTGGAGAGTAGCGGTACCCCTTCAGAGGAGAGCTTCAGTAGATTAGTTATTTTATTTTCTCTTTTGAGAGACTGATGTAGTGAGGATATGATATGTATTGAGAGCCTGTACACTGATGTATTTATTGGAGATACCTTCCGGTAGAGCTTTGAGTTTTGTGTCTGAGGATGTTGTACTATTATCATTTTTGGGAGGTGGACATTATTGTATTATTTTCAGTTGTACAGTGGTTGTTTTTAGTTATACAGCAGTTTTATCTTATAGCTCTGATATCTGTTAGCTGTAGCACTTTTCTTGCAGGTAGGACGCTTCGCCTATGCGGAGTTTGGCATAGGTGGCGGATCTGTTGGCGAGCCCGGGTCGCAGTTTCGACCCCGGGGCGTGACAGATTAGAGTGGTATCAGAGCCTAGGTTGTAGGTCTTGGTGGACTTAGAAACCCTAGGCTTATGGTTTGACCCTTGGTTGACTTCGTGAGAGTCGTGAGTTTTAGCGAGAGTCCTGATTGAGTTTTATACCTCTCCCAAGGGACGGGAAGAGTGATTGGCATGTTTATTCTCCTAAGTGATTATGTTGGCTGCAGACAACATAATGCTGTGGAATGGGTGACATGCTTTAGACTTTCGCTGGATTGGGTCGAGCGTTGTGGTGTGCTGTTTTGTTGTTTCGTCGTGGCGAGCGGCGTCTCCCCGACGCTGGGTTTTGACCCATGTGTATCCTGTCATAGCAGTTGAGCTTGAGCGGTTGGTTTTGGGCCGGACACCGGATTGAGGTCAAAGAACTCCGGACCCAGATGACACGATTGTCTGAGGCTTATCAGCGGCTGAGTGAGCGAGCAGCTGGTTTTAGTGGCACAGTTGTCGGAGCAACGGGCAGCTCGACAGTGCTTCCTTCTGAGACCACCCGGTTGCAGTATCCTCAGGGGCGGGGATTTTGTGGCACCGATGGAGTGATTAGCCCCCTCTGTGCCAATGTTCAGTGCCGAGGCACCGAGGCAGGGTGGATAGTTGACAGCTGGTGAGCTGAGGGGACGTGATCGATCTATTGAGCCAGATTTGGCAGATGAACCACCCCGACTCGTAAGATTAAGTTGGAGCATCTGGAGGCGGAGTCGTGGTTGGTGGTGATGGAATGATCAATTGATAGCCTCCCTGTGCTAGAGAGTTTTGGCAGTTGTTGAACTGCGCGCTCCAGGTTCGAAGGACGAGGCACATAGGATATGCGGCTGGGAGTGGACTGCGCTAGGATACCTTTCAGTTTATTCAGTCCCTCCGTTATAAGGTTTTGATGCCTCGTTGGAGTAGGCATTGTGTATGGAGCGTGGCGCTGCAGTTCCTTTGGATAGGGATCTGCCGCTAGAGGCGAGTTCAGGATATTGGCGCTTGGCGCCGGGTGAAGGAGGACAAATCAGCCGGCAGAGGCACTTCTGATTTCCTTTCCAGGATGACGGGTTCCTGAGATGCCAGAGATCGGGTGGACCCCGATGGTAGCATCAGCATTTATATCAGAGTGACGCAGCGGTAGCGTGGATTTGTTATCTGCGGAGGACCTTATTCGTCGCCTCAGTGTGAGCAGAGACAGAGGTCGTACTCCCTATGTGGATAGCCCTAATTTTCAGGCAGATTGAGCGACAACCACTTGCATCGAGTGGATGAACCTGTGCCGCCCGGTTGGAGGGCGCCACGGTAGTGGATCGAGTTGTCGCAGATGTGATTCCATCACAGCAGCCGGAGTTAGAGCATGTTGCATTCCTGCATGGACTAGAGACAGATTTGTTACCACGTGCACTCGAGGTACAGGTTCCTGTTAAGTGCTGTGCATGTGGAGAAGGCTTGTGGATCATGTCCAATGCAGCTGAGGCCGCGAGTTGTACCGGCAGGTTTATTGGTAATTGTGGCAGTTCGGTATTTGACCATGTGCTTGAGATTGATTGGCACGATGCAACAGGATGTTTGACTGCGGAAAGAGAGGACGTCGATTCTCTGCGAGACGGACGAGAGGAGGTTTGGTTGTAAAGACTGTTAGAGCGCACAGGCTTTTGCGACAGTGTGAGAGGTGCTTTTTGGCGGCACCGGGATTCAAGGACATCTCTGTTGCCCACGGGATCCCGGGTGTGATTTCACCTGAGCTGTTGACGATGCCGCCGGTTAGGGAGATAGAGATTGCGTTTGACGTGGTTCGGGGAACCGCGCCACCCTTGATAGCACCTCATTGGATATCGCCTGTAGAGCTGAGAGAGCTGATTGCGCAGTTGTAGGATCTGATGGATCGAGGGATCTGCTTGACCTGATGCCACGCCGTTGGTACACGGTGGTGATGCCACGTCGTTGATACACGACTGTGAGGGTCCTTTTATGGTTCGAGTGTAGACAGGTCCGGGTGGTATCTAGGACCTTTTGATGTAGTCATACTCCGGCAGTTATAGTATGGTGTGAGTACCTACTTGGAATCAGACAGCCGAGGATCTTGCTTAGATGGCGTTCAGGACACGGTAGGGCATCATGAGCTCTTAGTGAGGCCAAGTGGATTGATTAATGCCCTGCCACTTTTATGATTTGAGGGAATTGTGCTCCAGCTGTACTGATTGGATTGGTAACAAGATCCTCCGGGGATATTTGGATTTACTCCCAGAGCGATGTGGAGCGCGAGGAGCACTTGTGGATGTGCTACCATGCCCGTGTGGATGAAGTGGTATGCCAAGTTATTGAGGTACAAGTTGTAGCTCCAGAAGCATACCTTCTTGGGTCACGTTGTTCGAGCCGTAGGAGCGGCGGTGGAAATCCGGCCAATATGGATATCACTTGGGTTTTGGCCGAGATTGACAGTTATTGTCAAGGTAAGGAGCTTCTTGGACTGGGCAGTGCCAGGAGAGCTGACTGGGGTTGAGCTTGATGATTCCACAGCTGGCGCTGTGTGGACTGTTGAGGCAGACGTGGCGTGTGGTTGTGTCCCTGAGGGTTCCTTTGGATGATAGACCGCGGCTGAGTAGTTCACTCGGATGGTCAAGATTCGGGAGTGACCGAGTGAGGACCCCTCCTTGTTAGGGCTCATTTCCTTATTGGTTAATCGTGTGGGTGTGCTTCGGGTTGCCTTGGTTGAGTTGACACAGGTTGTGGTTTGGTGTGTGTTGCACTGGCGGTTATCTGGTTTCCCCCAACTTTGTTGGAACCCCGGTTGTATTTCATGTCTCAGCTCAGGAGTGTTTTGTTTTTGGATTCCTCGCCCGCGATTGACTCGCTCCATGTGAGGGCTAAAGAGTGTTTGGAGTACGAGGGACGCCCGTCACGAATTCTGGCTCGCGAGATGAGAGAATTACGCATCGGGCCATGCCGTACTTGTTGTTTTGTTGTTGTGGAGTAATCACGGGGAGTGAGTGGTGTTTGGGGAGCCGGAGGCGTTATTGATGGATACCTACCCGTGGTATTTGTGACTCCTTGTGGATTTGAGCTAGTTTCGAGGACGAAACTTCCTTTTAGTGGGGGAGGGTGTGAGGACCCGGAATTCCCACTTATTGATCACTGTTGCGTTTACTGCTTCTGGAGGTAATTGTGGCGCGTTGGCGGGGTTTGTGCACATTTTGGACACAAGTGATGGACTTCGGGCTTTAAAGGAGATCCCGTGGGAATTTGGAAGACCCGTCGGGTGTTTAGAAGAGGTTTCGCGCGATTCAGATGTCAAATTGGACTCCGGGCGAAGTTTGGATAAAGGATTACCTCTCTGGTCGCCTTCGGGAATATTTAGAGTTGGAATTTAGCAAATCAGACTTCAGGTTTGGACCCGGCGGGGAAAATCGGATCGAGTGGGCATTCGGCAAATTTTCGGATGAGAATTTGGAAAAACTGACATCGTTTTCGGATTCAGCGCGCGAAATCGCTAAGTTTGGACTATTTACTTGTTTGATTTGGAGCCCGGATGAAGTGCGCGCTTTTCGAGGCGCGTGCACGGATCCCGAGGTGCGGCACGCTTTTCGAGGCGGCGTCGCGCCGCTCGGAGCACGGCGGCGCACTGCACGAGGCGCGCAGGCGCCTTGGGAACGCGCTCCTGCGCGGGTGACGCAGGGGCCGCCACGTGGCGGGCCCCCGTTGGCGCCCGCGCGGTAGGGGAGCGGGGGCTTCGGTGTGGCGCTCGCGGTGTCCCGCGCGCATGTAGCGCGTGGGTGCGGCGCCTGCGTGGCACGCGGTGACGCGTGCCGCGTGGCTCTGTGGGCGCGCGCGTGGACCGGGTGCGCGCGCCCATGTGCCGTGGACCGGGGGAGGATGGCTCCCCATTGGCTGCCGTGGTGGACCTGGACTGTGGACCGGGTCCGTGGACCACCTCCCTCTTCCCCTTTTTCTTCTTCTTCTTCTTTCTCCCCCGTGCCATTTTCTCCTATTTTCTTTCTTTCTTCTCCACCCGAGCGAGAGAGGGAGTGAGGAGGGAATTTTTGGGTGGCGCAGCGGTGCGCCGTGGACCTCGCGAAGCGCGCGAGGTGTTCCAAGGAGGCGGTTGGGCGGCGCGACGCGGTCGAGGTAGGTCCCACGTGTTATTCTTGCGGTATTTTTGGCACAGTTTTGGAGCGTCCTTTTGGACATTGGATTTAACCCCTTACTCTCGTCTGTGTTAGGGACCGTGTTTTATTGCTCCGTTTTGCGTGCGGACCCTGACGGCGTGCTCCGTTTTGCGTGCGGACTCCGTTTTGCGCGCGGGTTTTGGCACCGTGCACCGTTTTACGTGCGGACTCCGTTTTGCGCGCGAGTTTCGGCATCGTGCTCCGTTTTGCGTGCAGATTCTGGCGGTGTGCACCGTTTTGCGTGCAACTTGTTGTACGAGCTCGGATTGAGTCGTGCTTTTACACTCTTTGGATCTACGCGTCGCAAGGATTACCGTCGTGTTTTTCGGGGAATTTGCTGAGATCCGCCCGAAGGTATACTTCTTTCCCCTTTACTGTGCGGCGTATTACAGTTGTGTTTGTTGTGGACTTTCGCGCTCACCGCGTTGTGGAATTTGTAACTCGGCCTCCGGGACTCGGATTTTGGCGTGCAGGTACTCGTTTCGATGGGCTCGACGCGACGATCGCGTCCGTATTTTTGGTGGATTTTTCTGAGTCCGTTCTGCAGGTGAAAATTGCACATCTTCAGGGCTGGTTCCGGCAGATGGTGTATACTTGGATATTTTAGCATAAAGTGTAACCTTGGACCTTTTGTTGTACCCAGGAGGGTTCGCGAGTATTTTTGGAACACTGCTAGGAGCTGAGGTTTGCGAGACTTGTACCGTGGTTACGGGTTCATCTGATTGTGCGTGCAAGTGGCCACGCTCTTCACCGACTCCAGGTTTGCTTTGGATTGAGCACTTCAGGTGGGTAAGCTTAATTTAGTAACTGTATAAGACTTTTATATCATGGTGAATGTAAGTGCACATGTGGGGTTATCATCCCTCTATGATTGATAACAGGCGTATTTGATGTACAACCGATATGAGCGAGAGGTAAGCAAGGGATGGCCCACTTGGGTGAGATTGGTATACCATAGTAGGAATGTTTTAGCATGCTTTACTAATATATGCTTCACCCACTTTTATTATTTCTGAGAACAAAGCATGCGTGCATGGATATGTAGTTAGGCCATCTTTTACCGCTGCACTACTTTTGGAACTTGACTTAGGAGAAACCATGTTATCCTTTTCTCCTTCTTTGTTAGTCAGGTGGTCTGTGTTGCTCAGGTTCGAGCAGGGGTGCTGGGTAGTGTAGTCGGGACTTGGTGTCTGGGACAGGTTGGATTAGTTGTGGGGCTTTGCGGCAACCGCGGATATTGGGCGGTTGACCGGACATTTATTTTTGCACCAGATTGGGTATCTGATTTTCTCTAGTGGATGGGTTTTCCCACTTTGATCAGAGTCATGATCCAGTCCCGCTGATTATGATACTTATGATACTGGATATTGAGATACTTTACTCGTGTGGGTCGCTCCCCTCGAGTGCCACTCCGGAGTGCGCGGCAGACAGACTTTGAGTCCTTGAGACTCCTTTGCTTCGGTGTTATGCGTAGGCTGGCATACCCGTCGCGGCAGGCAGAGCAGGCAGTACCAGTGTCTACTGGTGGCATTAGATTGGGCTTATTACAGGCTTTTGCTTTATAGTTGCGCTCGTGTCAGGGGGACCGAGTGGAGTTTAGTGGCGGTGTTTGGACCAGTGCTAGTGTTGTTGGGAACCGTTTGGGGGTACAGTGGTCCCAAGGTCATTGTGGGTTGTTGACCGTTATAGGCAGGCATAGCAGGCATAGGCAGGCATGGCAGGCAGGCAGGCATGGCAGGCATAGTAGGCATTGGCAGGCATAGGCAGGCATAGGCAGGCAGAGCAGGCATGGCAGGCATAGTAGGCATAGACAGGCAGGGCAGGCATAGGCAGGCAGAGTAGGCATGGCAGGCATAGGCAGGCATAGGCAGGCAGAGCAGGCATAGTAGGCATAGGCAGGCAGGGCAGGCATAGGCAGGCATGGCAGGCATAGGCAGGCATAGGCAGGCAGAGCAGGCATGGCAGGCATAGGCAGGCATAGGCAGGCATAGGCAGGCATAGCAGGTATGGCAGGCATAGCCGGCATGGTAGGCATAGCAAGCTTAGTGGCTTGATAGCTGTTGAGAGGGTCCAGCTCCTTTTTATACGTCTCTACGGCTTTGGTTAGCTTTTTGTCTTTTGAGGACTTGGTGGGCAGACCGTCGGTCCTGGCGGTGGTACCCACTGAGAACTCCCTCCTTTGGTGTAGTTCTCACACCCTCTGGGGTTTTCCCCCTTCTTTTTCCTTCCTCTCCTTTGTTTTGCAGAGTCTTAGCCGGTGTTGCTGATTCTGCGGTTGTTGATCGAGGCGAGGGAGTCGCGAGCTAGATCCCTACCCATGTTTGGAGAGTAGCGGTACCCCTTCAGAGGAGAGCTTCAGTAGATTAGTTATTTTATTTTCTCTTTTGAGAGACTGATGTAGTGAGGATATGATATGTATTGAGAGCCTGTACACTGATGTATTTATTGGAGATACCTTCCGGTAGAGCTTTGAGTTTTGTGTCTGAGGATGTTGTACTATTATCATTTTTGGGAGGTGGACATTATTGTATTATTTTCAGTTGTACAGTGGTTGTTTTTAGTTATACAGCAGTTTTATCTTATAGCTCTGATATCTGTTAGCTGTAGCACTTTTCTTGCAGGTAGGACGCTTCGCCTATGCGGAGTTTGGCATAGGTGGCGGATCTGTTGGCGAGCCCGGGTCGCAGTTTCGACCCCGGGGCGTGACAGAGATCCTAGAACGCGTAGGACCGGTGGCGTACCGATTAGCCCTGCCGCCGAATCTCGAACGAGTCCATAACGTATTCCATGTCTCAATGCTCCGGAAATACTTAGCTGACCCCTCTCATGCCTTGGATGCCTCCACCATCGAGTTGCGAGAGGATTTAAGCGTCGAGGAGACGCCGGTGCGGATTTTGGCAAGAGAGGACAAGAAGTTGCGCAATCGAACTATCCCCTATGTGAAGGTCCAGTGGAGCAACCACGAAGAGCGCGAGGCAACGTGGGAACTGGAATCGAAGATGAGGGAATGTTTTCCCGAATTGATTAGTGGGGTTTGTATTTAAGTTTCGGGACGAAACTTTTTATAAAGTGTGAGTGGTGTAGTGATCCGGCCTTTCGGGGTATTTTTGACTTGCGTGTAGTCATTTAAGCCTTTAAGTGAAATAGAATTATTCAATTCTTGAAGTTGGCCATTGTGGGACACTAGTATTTTTCCGCGATTGTGCGCGGAAAAAGAAAGCCGACGGCGCGATCGGATCTGAAATCCGATATCGGGAACCCCCTGAACGGGATTCAAAGTGATACGGTAATTAGTCGTGCATCGGAATCCGTGCTAAATATCTTGCACCCGTTAGAGATAAGGTGGTTTATCTCGTGGGGGATAATTAATTAGTTAATTAATTATCCCAGACGGAAAATTAATTAATTCTCTTACGTACGAATTAAAGAGGAATTAATTAAAGGTAATGTACGACTATATAAGGGATCCCGATTATCGGAAAGGAAAAGAAAAGAAAATAAAAACCCTAATCGGAGAGAAGGGAGAAAGGAAAAGATGGAACCCTAGCCGGAAGAAAGGGAAAGGAGAAAGAGAAGGAGCCCGATCTTCCCGGACACCGAACCGAAGGCAAGAACGCGACCGGACAACCTTCCCGTCGATCTTCGGTTAGTAAAATAATTGATTTAAATTATTTGGGAGTTTTCCGTCATCTCTTTCGTTGAGTTCTTGGTGGTTTTTAATCGAGTTCTTGTTATCGGACCTCCGATCGACGTTTTGGTTGTTCGTCGATCGTTGGTTTAGTCATTAGAATTATCGTGTTTTTATTCGGAAATTTTTTGGGGATGTTTCGTTGGAACATAGTGGGTTAACGGGAGGCCGCCGCCGCCGTTGTTAAACGGGAGGCCGCCGCCGTCGTTACCATGGTCGCGGGGTCTTCGCCGGAGTCGCACGGGAGCGAAAACGGCGAAGAAAACCTCGAAATTAGGGTTTACTGTGCTTGTCCGTACAGCACGGTCCACGGGTCCAGGCGTGCACCCGGTGCATGCCCGCAGCATCGAAAGCACCAGACCCGGTGCACGGTTTCGTGCACCGGCCCGGCCCAAGGCGCGCGGTGCACGCCTCATGCGTGCACCGGGCGCACGCGCTTGCGGCCGAAGGGCAAGGACCCGGTGCACGCTCGGGTCGTGCACCGGCCCGGCCCGAGATGCGCGGCGCACGCCTCCTGCGTGCACCCGGCGCATGCCGCCGCCGCCTGACGCCGTGAACCCGGTGCACGGTTGCCCCTGTGCACCACCCGACAGCCCAAAGTTCATTTGCACCGTTTTTGTCCGTTTTTCCACCGTTTTGAACGCCGTCTTCGTCGTTGGGATCGCAATCTCCGCGGTTTTCTTGGCATGGCCACTTGGGACCTTCTTGGTCATTATTTTATTATGTTGGGTGCCGATTTCGCCGACACTCCGCGCCTCGACAAAATCGTCGGGGGCGCGCCGTCGGGTCCCTTTTTCTCATCGTCTGCGTCGTCGGGGCTTCTCGGCTGGACCGTTGACGTCCCGAGTGGGCTACCGGTTGAGGATTGAGTTGTGTTGGACTTTTCCGTCGAAAAGAGTAAATTGGGTCTTGTGTTTCCGGATGTAAGTACACGCTTTTGACTATAGTTATCCTTGCGGACTTTCTTTAGGTCCAGACGCGTAGCGGGGGTGCGCAAAAGATTCGGGTGTTCCGATCTCTCTCCAAATAGGTGGGTACGGTTGCTGTAAATACAACCAGTGCAGTAAGTGCATCTATCGTCATTAAAGTGCTCTCAATTTATCTAACAAAGTAGATGGACAGTTTAACCTTTCGCATAATTGTGTTATTATCTAACAATTGAAGCGGCTGCGGTCGCAATGTTCATGACACGCCGATCTCGGCAAAAACCGTTTTGGGATGCTGCACGTACACAGGCGGATTGGCCTCCGCATGGGTGTACTTTTTCGGAAGAGTGGTCTTGTATGACCCGTGTTCCTCACAAAGGGGTGGGAGCCGTGAGGACCCCTTCGCGCCCGCTGGGAATAGCACACCAGCACCGTGGAAGGGGTTAAATGCATCAAAGGAGTGCTTGCGCACGAGGGGAGACTTTGGTCTCTCCGATAAATATTCTGGGGTTGGTGCCCAATTAAATTGATAAATCTGGGGTCGGGGCCCAGCTTAATATGTGCAGGGTTTTTAGCGAAATGGTTACGGTGTTTCCGGTTTGCTCCTTATTCCTTATTGTTGTTAAACATCTACTTTGTTTGTCACTGACTTTACCCACTCCGTGACAGGCACTACGAGGGGCGTTACCCGGGAGATTGTTGAGACTGCGTCGCGAGGACCGTAGTCAGAACGCTTGCTTATTATCATTATCTCATCTCTTTTACGCATGTTAGTTAATTTGCTTGTGAGTAGAAATATTCGTGGACATGTATTACTTGGCACTGTGGATGAGTTGTGCTTTTATAGTTTAGTTCTTCTGATGATGTTTCTTATGCGGCATGTGTTCATGATAAACCAAATGATTTCAAAAAGGGTTTTCTCAAAACGAAGTGCCGTGTGGGCACGGGTTTTGCAAATGCTGGCTTTATCCTTTCTAAACATTGATGCCGCTTTAATATTCCGCTTGATGTAGAATGTCTATTGTATGGTTGATGGTTGATGATTGTTGTATGTTGTTGTAAATGAGACGCCGTGCATATACAAAGGAGACTCTGTCCGCGGACATGGAGAATTTTGTGTATGTGGCGGTCTGGCACGCACCGGGGATGAGGTTTAATGTACCATGTTCAGAGAAAAAAAAAAGATACACACGAATTTCCGCTTTGATAGACTCAAAAACCCCCGGGGACGTGACAGCATTTTCCCTGGCTGAGTTACCAGGAGGGCATTTCCCTGACTGAGTTACCAGGAGGGCATTTCCCTGGCTGAGTTACCAGGAGGGCATTTTCCCTGGCTGAGTTACCAGGAGGGCATTTCCCCTGGCTGAGTTACCAGGAGGGCATTTTTCCCTGGCTGAGTTACCAGGAGGGTGTTGCCCCTGGCCGAGTTGCCAGGTGGGCACATCCCCTGGCTGAGTTACCAGGAGGACACTTTCCACTGGCCGAGCTACCAGATGGATACAATTCCCCTGGCTGAGTTACCAGGTGGGCACATGCCCTGGCTGAGTTACCAGGAGGACACATGCCCTGGCTGAGTTACCAGGAGGATACTTTCCACTGGCAGAGCTACCAGATGGATACATTGCCCCTGGCTGAGTTACCTGGTGGGCACATGCCCTGGCTGAGTTACCAAGAGGGTACATGCCCTGGTCGAGTTACCAGGTGGTTGCTTCAGTGAGATTGAGATGGTCTGACAGGACGCCGAGATTTTGTGGCGTCGAGTTCGTCCTGTTGGACTACCGGGAGCGCAGTTGTTGACTAGGAATCAGATTCGTGCTTTGCGGCTCAGAGCCTTCTTTTCTGACAATGTAAGCAGAAACGGGATGGGGATCTTAGACGCCTGCAGCAGGGGAGTCGACCTCTTCTGGAGTATGTTCGCGAGTTTTGCGATTGTTGAGCGGTGTACCCCCCCTGTCGCCTCGATGGGGCCCAGGAGGTTGAGCTAATTGAGAAAGGACTACCTCGGAACATCTATCACTTGGTGTATTCTAGGCGGGTGCCAACGTTAGATGCAGCGATTGAGCATGCTTAGCGGGTTAACCGAGGATCAGTGATCATGTCAGAGAGAGACGGAGCGCCAGGGATCAGCTCCGGGGAGAGGCATCCAGTGCCGCCTGTGTTTGGACAGTCGAATAGATCGAGACCCCCGGGGCCGCCACGACCCCAGTCTGAGGGTCGTGAGTCTCAGAGGAGACAGAGACCAAGAGGTTCTCCACAGCCGGTGTATCAGCAGCAGCGGGATGACTGTGTCATTTGTGGTGGGCTGCATTCTGTGCCGTAGTGTGACCACAGGCAGGGCACAGATCATGGTCTTGTCCTAAAGCGGGGTCATCAGTCGCATTGGCAGCTTCGGCTCCTCCTCCTCCGCTCTTCCAGACAGGCGGAGCTTCGACAGGTTATGGCCAGATAGTTAGGGCCACTTCTTCGCGGCAGTCCGACGGACGACCACCCCGAGCGAGAGCGTCTATGTCGCACAGGATGAGGATTCGGGGGCAGCTAGCCATGTGGTGGCAGGTATTTGAGCGTTATTTGTTACCGGAGCATCGCATTCTTTTCTTCTGTAGGGCATTTGCATTGATCTATGGGCTAGAGATAGGACCCTTAGCTTGTGCTCATGAGGTTCAGATACCTGATCACGTGTTGCACATAGATGGGTGTTATTGGTCCTGCCCAGCGCAGTTGGGGTCCTGGTTTTTGGCCCGTTGATCTTTTGGCCCTTCCTCAGCTCCGGGATTTCGAGGTAGTGTAGGGTATGTGTCACGCCCCCGGGGGTTTTTGAGTCTATCAAAGCGGAAAATCGTGTGTATCTTTTTTTTTTCTTAACAAGGTAAATTAAACCTCATCCCCGGTGCGTGCCAGACCGCCACATACACAAATTCTCCCTGTCCGCGGACGGAGTCTCCTTTGTATATGCACGGCGTCTCATTTACAACAACATACATCAACCACCAACCATCAACCATACAATAGACATTCAACATCAAGCGGAATATTAAAGCGGCATCAATGTTTAGAAAGGATAAAGCCAGCAATTGCAAAACCCGTGCCCACACGGCACTTCGTTTTGAGAAAACCTTTTCGAAGTCATTTGGTGTATCATGAAAACATGCCGCATAAGAAAACATCAACAAAAGAACCAAACTATAAGAGTACAACTCATCCACAGTGCTAAGTAATACATGTCCACGAATATTACTACTCACAAGCAAATTAACTAAAATGCGTAAGAGAAATGAGATAATGATAATAACCAAGTGTTTTGACTACGGCCCTCGCGACGGAGTCTCAACAATCTCCCGGCTAATGCCCCTCGTAGCGCCTGTCACGGAGTGGGTAATGTCAGTGACAAACAAAGTAGATGTCTAACAATAATAAGGAATAAGGAGCAAACCGGAAACACCGTAACCATTTCGCTAAAAACCCTGCACAGATTAAGCTGGGCCCCGACCCCAGATTTATCAATTTAATTGGGCACCAACCCCAGAATATTTATCGGAGAGACCAAAGTCTCCCCTCGTGCGCAAGCACTCCTTTGATGCATTTAACCCCTTCCACGGTGCTGGTGTGCTATTCCCAGCGGGCGCGAAGGGGTCCTCACGGCTCCCACCCCTTTGTGAGGAACACGGGTCATACAAGACCACTCTTCCGGAAAAGTACACCCATGCGGAGGCCAATCCGCCTGTGTACGTGCAGCATCCCAAAACGGTTTTTGCCGAGATCGGCGTGTCATGAACATTGTGACCGCAGCCGCTTCAATTGTTAGATAATAACACAATTATGCGAAAGGTTAAACTGTCCATCTACTTTGTTAGATAAATTGAGAGCACTTTAATGACGATAGATGCACTTACTGCACTGGTTGTATTTACAGCAACCGTACCCACCTATTTGGAGAGAGATCGGAACACCCGAATCTTTCGCGCACCCCCGCTGCGCGTCTGGACCTAAAGAAAGTCCGCAAGGATAACTACAGTCAAAAGCGTGTACTAACATCCGAAAACACAAGACCCAATTTACTCTTTTTGACGGAAAAGTCCAACATTGTCCGGGTTGACAAAAGCCGGAAATCCAACAAAACTCAATCCTCAGCCGGTAGCCCACTCGGGACGTCAACGGTCCAGCCGAGAAGCCCCGACGACGAAGACGATGAGAAAAAGGGACCCGACGGCGCGCCCCCGACGATTTTGTCGAGGCGCGGAGCGTCGGCGAAATCGGCACCCAACATAATAAAATAATGACCAAGAAGGTCCCAAGTGGCCATGCCAAGAAAGCCACGGAAATAACGATCCCAACGGCGAAAACGGCGCTCAAAACGGTGGAAAAACGGGCAAAAACGGAGCAAATGAACTTCGGGCTGTCGGTTGGTGCACGGGGGCAACCGTGCACCGGGTTCACGGCGTCAGGCGGCGGCGGCATGCGCCGGGTGCATGCAGGAGGCGTGCACCGCACATCTCGGGCCGGGCCGGTGCACGACCCGAGCGTGCACCGGGTCCTTGCCCTATGGCCGCAAGCGCGTGCGCCGGGTGCACACATGAGGCGTGCACCGCGCGCCTTGGGCCGGGCCGGTGCACGAAACCGTGCACCGGGTCTGGTGCTTCCGACGCTGCGGCATGCACCGGGTGCACGCCTGGACCCGTGGACCGTGCTGTACGGACAAGCACAGTAAACCCTAATTTCGCGGTTTCTTCGCCGTCTTCGCTCCCGTGCGACTCCGGCGGAGACCCCGCGACCATGGTAACGACGGCGGCGGCCTCCCGCTTAACAACGGCGGCGGCGGCCTCCCGTTAACCCACTACGTTCCAACGAAACATCCCCAAAAATCTCCGAATAAATCCGCGGTAAATCTAACGGCTAAACCGTTGATCCACGAACAACCAAAACATAAATCGGAACCCCGATCGAATTTTCGACCGAGTCCGATAAAAAGAAACCGAGAACTCAACGAAAGAGACAACAAACAAAATCGCAAATAATTTAAATAAATTATTTTACTAACCGAAGATCGACGGGAAGGTTGTCTGGTCGCGTTTTCGTCTTCGGTTCGGTGTCCGGGAAGATCGGGCTCCTTCTCTTTCTCCTTTCCCTTTCTTCCGGCTAGGGTTCCGTCTTTTCCTTTTTCCCTTCTCTCCGATTAGGGTTTTTATTTTCTTTTCTTTTCCTTTCCGATAATCGGGATCCCTTATATAATCGTACTTTACCTTTAATTAATTCCTCATTAATTCATACGTAAGAGAATTAATTAACTTTCCGTCTGGGATAATTAATTAACTAATTAATTATCCCCCACGAGATAACCCACCTTATCTCTAACGGGTGCAAGATATTTAGCATGGATTCCGATGCACGACTAATCACCGTATCACTTTGAATCCCGTTCAGGGGGTTCCCGATATCGGATTTCAGATCCGATCGCGCCGTCGGCTTTCTTTTTCCGCGCTCTATCGCAGAAAAATACTAGCATCCCACAATGGCCAACTTCAAGAATTGAATAATTTTATTTCACTTAAAGGCTTAAATGACAACACGTAAGTCAGAAATACCCCGAAAGGCCGGATCACTACACCACTCACACTTTATAAAAAGTTTCGTCCCGAAACTTAAATACAAACCCCACTAATCAATTCGGGAAAACATTCCCTCATCTTCGATTCCAGTTCCCACGTCGCCTCGCGCTCTTCGTGGTTGCTCCACTGGACTTTCACATAGGGGATAGTTCGATTGCGCAACTTCTTGTCCTCTCTTGCCAAAATCCGCACCGGCGTCTCCTCGACGCTTAAATCCTCTCGCAACTCGATGGTGGAGGCATCCAAGGCATGAGAGGGGTCAGCTAAGTATTTCCGGAGCATTGAGACATGGAATACGTTATGGACTCGTTCGAGATTCGGCGGCAGGGCTAATCAGTACGCCACCGGTCCTATGCGTTTTAGGATCTCGAACGGTCCTACGTACCTCGGGCTTAACTTTCCCTTTATGCCGAAGTGTCGGTTCCCCTTGGAGGGCGAGACTCGGAGTAACGCGTGCTCACCCACCATGAACTCTAGGTCTCGACGTCTGTTGTCCGCGTAGCTTTTCTGTCTGCTCTGGGCGGTTAGTAGCCTTTGTCTAATCAATCGCACTTTTGCTTCGGTCTCCTCCACCAAATCTGGGCCCAGAAACCTACGCTCACCCAGGTCGTCCCAGCATATTGGAGACCGACAGCGGCGCCCGTACAGGGCCTCGTATGGTGCCATCTGAATGCTGGCCTGGTACCTATTATTGTAGGCAAATTCCACTAGGGGCAAGCATCGTGCCCATCCTTCGCCCAGGTCTAAAACGCATGCCCGAAGCATGTCCTCCACAATTTGTATCACCCGCTCTGATTGTCCATCGGTCTGCGGGTGAAAAGTCGTACTGAAGTGCAACTTGGTTCCCATTGCTCGCTGCAGGCTCTGCCAAAAGTTTGACACAAATCGCGTGTCCCTGTCCAACGTGATGGACGTCGGCACCCCATGCAGCCTTACTATCTCGTTGATGTAGGTTTGCGCCAGTCGTTCCCGCGCCCACGTCGTGTGTATGGGCAGAAAGTGGGCCGATTTCGTCAGACGGTCCACGATTACCCATATTGCATCGTTTCCTTGTGACGATCTCGGAAACCCGGTCACAAAATCCATGGTAATCATGTCCCACTTCCACACGGGCACCGGTAAGGGTTGCAATTTTCCTGCTGGACGCTGGTGCTCGGCCTTCACTCGTTGGCACACCAGGCAGTGTGCCACAAATCAAGTCACGTCTCCCTTCATTTTGGGCCACCAGAAGGTCTGTTTGACGTCCTTGTACATCTTCGTTCCCCCGCGATGCGCTGTATATGGAGCTGTATGCGCCTCCCACAGGATTTCCTCTTTGAGTTCTGGTAGATCCGGCACGCAGATTCGTCCCCGAAATCGTATGGTGCCGTCGGAGTTTACTGTGAAATCACCTCCTGGGTCGGCAGTTACTCTACCTCGCACCAGCTGGAGTTGGTCATCAGTCGACTGCCCTTCGAGAATTCTGTCAAGCAGGGTAGGTCTGACCACCAGTGTCAGAAGTCGTTCGACTGTACCCGCTGGTACTACTTCTAGTCTTAATCGCGAAAATTCCGCAATCAGATCATCTTGCTGGGTGATGGCACTTACCCCTGCCTTCTCGGCCTGTCCCTTACGGCTCAGGGCGTCGGCCACCACGTTTGCCTTTCCCGGGTGGTAGTGGATCGCTAAATCGTAATCCTTCAATAGCTCGAGCCACCGTCTTTGTCGCAAATTTAACTCCTTTTGGGTGAAAAGGTACTTAAGACTTTTATGATCTGAGTACACATTGCAGTGTGCCCCATACAGGTAGTGTCTCCAAAGCTTGAGGACGAACACAACTGCTGCGAGTTCCAAATCGTGCACGGGGTAGTTTCGCTCGTATTCTTTGAGCTGCCTTGACGCATAGGCTATAACCTTTCCCTGTTGCATGAGCACTCCACCCAGTCCATTTCGCGATGCATCGCAATACACTTCATAATCCTCCCCTGGTTCTAGTAGGGCGAGAATCGGAGCTCGCGTCAATCTATCCTTGAGCTCCTCGAAGCTCCTCTGACATTTGTCCGTCCAGATGAACTTTTCCCCCTTTTTAGTCAAACGGTTTAAGGGGGTGGCTATCTTGGAGAAACCCTCCACGAAGCGCCGGTAGTACCCGGCTAATCCTAGAAAGCTTCGAACCTCTGTTACCGTCGTCGGTTGGGACCAGTCCGTCACCGAATCTATCTTCTTCGGATCGACTGCGACTCCAGCCGCTGAGATTACGTGCCCCAAGAAGCCAACCTCTCGGAGCCAAAACTCACACTTTTTGAGTTTGGCGTAGAGTTTCTGTTCCCGTAGGGTCTGGAGGACTGTGCGCAGATGTTCTTCATGTTCCTCGTCTGTACGGGAGTAGATGAGGATATCGTCGATGAAGACCACCACGAATAAATCCAGGAAGGGTTTGAATACCCTGTTCATCATGTCCATGAACACCGCCGGGGCATTTGTGAGCCAGAAACGGCATTACTGTAAATTTGTAATGACCGTAGCGAGTCCGAAAAGCCGTTTTGGGGATGTCCTCCCCCTTGACCTGGACCTGATGATAGCCCGACTGCAGGTCAATCTTTGAAAACACCGTCGCCCCCTGTAGTTGGTCGAAGAGGTCGTCGATCCTTGGCAGGGGGTACTTGTTCTTAACGGTGACCTTATTTATCTCCCGGTAGTCGATGCACAACCGGAGACTTCCGTCCTTCTTTCTCACAAACAGAACGGGCGCGCCCCAGGGTGACGCGCTAGGTCTGATGAAGCCTTTATCCAAATGGTCCTCCAACTGTGCCTTGAGTTCCTTCAACTCTGCGAAGGCCATCCTGTACGGTGCCTTGGTGATGGGTTCGGTGTCGGGAAGTAGTTCAATGGGAAAGTCGACTTCTCGTTCCGGCGGCGCCCCGGGGAGCTCTGCCGGAAACACGTCCGGAAATTCCCTTACCACGGGACCGCTGATCCTTATCTGGGGAGCGGCCCTGAACTACCTATCGGCCCATTGGGTTCTCGGCTGCAAGGCATAGGGTGGGGCCTATTTATTCCTTGCATGGCCCTTAACGGGCCCCGAGTACACAAGGTTCTCCTATGCTTCGAAGCCCGCCCGCGCACATCGGCCGGGGGAGGCTTCGCCTAATACTTAAGGATCCTAGAGAGAGGGAGCCATGTTACGGAATTTGAGTTGGCGTAGTTTCGTGAAAGTCTCAAGTCTTGAAGATTGAAGGTGAAGAAAGTTGGATCATTTAACTCAATCTCAAGAAAGAAGAATTCAAAAGGATCAGGTATGTTTAACTAAAGATTTTGTGTGATCCGAATACTTCTTGTAGTGTAGAAACACTTGGAAGAATCTTTCATTGCATAAAAATCAAAAACTGGACTTGGGACATGTTCAGGATCCGGATCAGGTTGTTCGATCCGGATCCCGAAGGTGGTTCGTTCATACACCAGTTCAATCCGGATCGTAGCCTCTCTTGATCCGGATCCCGAACACTGAGTTTACCATCTTCCTTGAACGATCCGGATCAGGCTTCGCAATCCGGATCCCGAACGTTGATGTTTGGTGAACTGTATGAACGATCCGGATCAAGCACTTCGATCCGGATCCCGAACCTTCGTTTTTCTGGAATTGCCTGACTCGTTACGACGATCCGGATCACAGCTAATCCGATCCGGATCGCCGTCCGTAAAATTTCCAGAAATGTTAGGTTTTTGATTCTTATCTCCTTCCTAGGGTTTCTAACCTATAAATAGACCCTATGACTCTTTTTCATAGGGGGCCGAAAATCCAAATAGCCGTCATTTTCATATATCATCTTATACGGCTCTAGATCCACATATAGAGAAGAAAGGAAATCATTAGAGAATACTCTATGTTTCTTCATCTATATTGATTAGTTTGATTCTAGGTTTTCATACTCACATCTTGAGTTGAATCAAACTAATGAATACTTAGATGGTATTTCCGATCTATCTTTGATCTAAGTATTCGGCGAATCATCACCACCAAAAACAACGATTTACCCCAAAAATCGGCGCGTGGATTCGCGTGTCCTTGTGGATTCATGGTTCAACCGCTCTCGTGGATTCGGAGCGAGGCACGTTCGTGGATTCGAAGGGTGCTATTGGGTGAAGACCGTGGATTCGGTCGGACGTCGTGGATTCGACGTTGGACGCCGTGGATTCGGCGTTGGGCGCAGATCGTGGATTCGAGAAGCATCGTGGAGCGAGCGGAAAAGATCCTCTAGGAGCGTATGGAAAAGGTTGAGTCGTAAGTGTGTACGGTAAATCACCTTGTACGTGTTTTAATTCTAGTGGATTTCTGCCGTGTTATCGGTCCCGTGGTTTTTTACTCCGGTGATGGAATTTTCCACGTAAAAATCTTGCGTATTATTTTTATTTCCGCATTGGGTTTTTATCGCAACGATTTTTGAGTGTTTATACGTTTACACCTATTCACCCCCCTCTAGGTGTTTTTTCCCCTATTTAGATCCTTATTACATATAACCCAACAAGTGGTATCAGAGCGGGAATAGGGTTGTAAACAATGGTTGAAGGTGGAAACATCAACCGACCCCCGTTCTTCGATGGAACAAATTATGCGTACTGGAAAGTGCGGATGAAAGCCTTTTTAATTTCCATCGACGAACGGGTGTGGCAATCAATTGAATTAGGATGGTCTAATCCAACTGAATTTATTGGTGATGTTCACACCTTAAAACCTAGGTCGAAATGGACCAAGGAAGAGTTAGATTCATCTTCTTACAATGGCAAGGGAATTAATGCTATTTTTAATGCCTTATCTCAAACTGAATTCTCTCGCGTCTCGGCATGTGAGACTGCGAAAGAAAACTGGGATGTTCTTCAGGTTACACATGAGGGAACTAACCTCGTGAAGATTCAGAAACTGCAAATGCTTACGAGCAAGTTTGACTCTATCTTGATGGCAGAAAATGAATCTTTCACGGACTACTATACACGATTGCAAGATATCGTAAACTCATGTGCTAATCTGGGAGAGAAGATTCCAGAATTTAAGATTGTAAGAAAGATCTTAAGAACTCTTCCTGAACGATTTCGCCCAAAGGTTACTGCCATTGAAACTATTAAACACCCAGACGAAATACGTGTAGAAGAATTAGTTGGTTCATTACAAACTTATGAAATGACATTTACTACTAACAATTCTTCTGGAAAGGCATCCACTTCTAAGTCTTCAGGTTATGCGTTGAAAACAACTAAGGAAGAAGACGCGGATACATCCTCCTCAGACGATGGCGAGAACCTTTCTATGGAGGAATTTGAGAAGCAGCTCGCTCTCTTGACAAGGAAGTTTCGCCGCAACTTTCGAAGGGGTAATTCAAGCAAATCTCCATCCTTCGGAAAGTCGAACAAAGGCAAGGGTACTTCAAGTTACAAGTCAAGAAAGCAAGAGAACTTCTCAAAGGATAAGAAAAGTTCAGAAGGACAACTACAATGCTTCAAATGTCGAGGCTACGGCCACATTGCAACGGAGTGTCCTAACAAGTATCCGGCAAAGAAGAAGGCGATGCAAGTCGTCACTTGGGATGACAACTCAACGTCAAATGAGTCATCTTCGAGTGATGAAGAAAAGAGCTCCACCGCATTCCACGCGTCCGTATCTTCACCCTTCATGTGCTTTATGGCAAGTACATCCGAGTCATTGTCCAACTCCACTGTTGAAAAGAATGCAACGGACAATGAATCGGATGATTCGGAAGGTGAAGATTTTGCTCTAGCCTACCACAGACTTTTGAGGGATTCAAAGAAAGTGGCTAAGAAAAACAAGAGTTTGAGAGGGAGAGTGCACGATCTCGAAGAAGAAGCAAAAAGAGCGACTTCTCTCTCAAATGCTCTTCAAGTGGAAAGGGAAAACCTGATAAAAGCAAATGTTTCCCTTCAAGAGTCCAATGAGCAACTTGAGAAGGAACATACAAATCTGGTGAATAACGCGAATCACTTCTCAAAGCTCTACAACGAGGCTCGACAGGATAACCTGGAAATGACAAAGACCATTTTCCAACTCAAGGATGACTTACAGCGATTCTCTTCAGGAAGGAGTAAGTTGGATAGACTTCTTGGTCTTCGTCAATCAAATCGGTTCGGCCTCGGATACACTCAAACTGGAAACAGTCCAAGTTCGAGTGGGACAGTTTTTGTGACTCAGTCGGTATCTCCTCCTCCGACACCGGAATTCAAGACAAACAACGACAACAAACCTACTTCATCCTCTTTGGGATCGTCAAGATCTAAGGTATGTTTTCGTTGTGGTGTTTCAGGGCACATAAGAAGAAACTGCAAGACGGGAGTCAAACGCTCACCTCAATCACCTCTTGCAACGACTACCAAAAAGGCGCCTCCCCGGAAATCAAAGCAAAACCTTTCAAAAGAAAAGAGCCTTGGTAGTTCACCGCGCAAGACGACATCATCAAGGAGCGGCAATCGATCTGACAAGACGCCTTCACCTAGGAGAATAACCTCACGACCATTACCGACGCACTCCAAAAGGGTTTGGGTGCGCAAAGGTGAAATTTACCCTTGTCTTGTTACCAATGTTTCCTTGCATGCATATGATAGTTCGTCTTGGTATCTGGATAGCGGTTGTTCCCGTCACATGACCGGTGACAAAAATAGTTTTCAAAATCTTGAGAAAATCTCCGGAGGACTTGTTGTTTTCGGAGACGGTCGATCTTCCAAAATTGTTGGAAAAGGGACGGTAGCTATTCCAGATGGCCCGATTGTGAAAAACGTCTTATTTGTTGATGGCCTTAAGACTAACCTCATAAGCATAAGTCAACTTTGCGACAATGGTTTTTCAGTTAACTTTTCATCTGTTGAATGCGTTGTAACTGATAAGGACCATGTCTTCTTTTTAAAAGGGGTTAGATTTGAAAACAATTGTTATGTTGTTCCTAATAAATTTTCTGAAAATTGTAACTTAGCCACTTTGAATAATGAAACTCTCTGGCATGAAAGGCTAGGTCACTTAAATTTTAAGGAACTTACTAGAATTTCAAACAAGGACGTGGTCAAGGGGGTTCCAAAACTTTTATTTAAACAAAACGTTGTGTGTGGTGGTTGCCAAAAGGGAAAACAGTCTAGGACTGCACACAAGAACTTGAACCACGTTGGTACAAAACGGCCCTTGGAACTTTTGCACATGGACTTAATGGGGCCGACCCGTCAACCATCTTTGGGAGGTAAATGGTATATGTTTTTATTGGTTGATGATTTCTCTCGATATTCTTGGGTAGCATTTTTAAAAGAGAAAGATGATACGTTTGACTCTTTTCATGAGATTTGCCATCGTATTATGATTGAAAAGAATGAAAAGATCATTCGTGTTAGAAGTGATAGAGGTGGAGAATTCATAAATTCAAAATTCATTGATTTTTGCACTTCAAATGGCTTTAAACATGAATTCTCGGCACCCTATACACCTCAGCAGAATGGTGTTGTTGAGCGCAAAAACAGGGTTGTACAAGAGATGGCGCGTGTGATGCTTCATAGCCGGAATTTACCGCTACATTTTTGGGCTGAAGCCGTGAACACCGCTGTCTATGTCATTAATAGAGTTTACTTGCACCCAGGAACTTTAAATACACCATATGAGCTGTGGTTTAGTAGAAAACCGGATATCAAATACTTTCGTATCTTCGGGAGTCGATGTTACATTTTACGTGACCGTGAAAAACTTGGAAAGTTCGACTCTCGAAGTGATGAAGGGATCTTTTTGGGTTATTCTACGAATAGCAGAGCATATCGAGTATTTAACATTGAATCTAAGACGATCGTAGAATCTATAAATGTTAAAGTAGATGAAGCTTTTCACTTTGGATCTGGAAAATCTACCCTCGATATCTCTCTAGATGATGATTCTCCTGCTAGTGCATCTTCTCATGATAATACTTCCAATATTAATGATGCATCTAATGGGTCTTCTAGTTTATCTGATGTGCAGGAATCATCTCATGTATCTCCGAGTACTCCGTTTCAACAAACGTTACGAATCTCCAAGGATCATCCGGAATTGAATATTATTGGAGATCCACAAGAAGGATTCAGAACTCGGAGGCAGTTGGTTTGTGGATTCGCTTGCTACGTATCTTTAATCGAACCAAAGAACATAGATGAAGCTCTTCAGGATGACTACTGGATTAAAGCAATGCAGGAAGAGCTCCATCAATTTGAGCGAAACAAAGTCTGGGAATTAACGAAGCCTCCAAAGCAACATAATGTGATAGGTACCAAATGGATCTTCAAGAACAAGAAAAATGAGGATGGTACTATCATCAGGAACAAGGCACGATTAGTTGCTCAAGGCTACTCTCAAGTAGAAGGTATAGACTTTGACGAAACATTCGCCCCTGTAGCTAGACTCGAGTCCATTCGTATACTGTTTGCTATTGCTTGTCATTTTAAAATCAAATTATTTCAAATGGACGTTAAGAGCGCATTTCTAAATGGTTTTTTAAATGAGGAAGTTTATGTGGCTCAACCGAAAGGTTTTGTAGATCATAAACAACCTAACCATGTTTTTCGTTTGAAAAAGGCTCTTTACGGTCTGAAACAAGCACCGCGAGCATGGTACGAAAGGTTAACAAAGCACCTTTTGGAGAAGGGCTATACTCGAGGGGGAGCTGACAGGACTCTCTTTGTGAAGCATTATCAAAACAATTTCATTGTAGCACAAATATATGTCGATGACATAGTATTTGGCGCAACAAGAGATAATGATGCTTCTAAATTCGCGGAGACCATGGAAAGCGAATTTGAGATGTCCATGATGGGCGAATTGACTTATTTCCTTGGATTGCAAATTAAACAAAATGATGAAGGTATTCACTTAAGTCAATCCAAGTATGCAATGGAGCTGGTCAAAAAGTTCAATCTAGAAAATTGTAAAGATTTTCCAACTCCAATGGGAACTAGCCACAAGGGACTTGGAAGTGAATCACAAAGTGAGAATGTAGATGAGAAACTGTATAGAAGTATGATTGGAAGTCTACTTTACCTCACGGCTAGTCGCCCGGATATATCTTTTGGTGTTGGGATTTGCGCGAGATATCAATCAGCACCAAAGGAGGTTCACCTGAAAGCGGTGAAAAGGATCATCCGGTATATCAAAGGATCAATTAATTTCGGAATTTGGTATCCTATGGGAACAAGTCTGGATATTGTTGGATACTCAGATGCCGATTGGGCAGGATCAGTGGATGATCGGAAAAGCACGAGTGGTGCATGCTTCTATCTTGGCCATTGCCTTGTTGCATGGCACAGTAAAAAGCAGAATTGCATAGCACTCTCGACTGCCGAAGCGGAATACATTTCAGCTGGAAGTTGCTCAACTCAACTCATTTGGATGAAAAGCGTATTGAGCGACTTCCGCATTTCAGCATCTTCGGTAACAATTCTTTGTGACAACACAAGTGCAATTAACATTTCAAAAAAACCTGTGTTGCACTCTAGAACAAAACATATTGAACTTAGATATCATTTTCTTAGAGAGCTAGTTGAATCAAATACTCTTCAACTTTCATATATTTCAACTGAGGATCAATTAGCTGACATTCTAACAAAACCTTTGGATCAAAAACGTTTTATTCATTTACGAAAAGCAATTGGAATGCTTTCCTTGAAATAAACTTCTTTTTGAAACCTTTGCTTAGGATAGGTTTTGTATTTATTTTTGTTTTGTTCATTATCTATGTTTGTACATAGGACATTAATTGAGCATAGATCATAATTGACTTTAATTACATCTTTTCGCACATTTAGAAATTTATTATGCTTTCGCCATCATAATATTTCACTGTTGCAATGATCATTTATGTTAATTAAATCATCTTCTAAGTGATCAAAGTCAATTTCTCTCTCTCAATGATCTCTTGGTATAGTCATTATCTTATTTGACTGCTTAGTCGAGTATGAAATCGAGATCAATATTTGGTTGAATACTTTATATCTTAAATAATTGATAGCCAATTGAGGGGGAGTCATAGAAAAAGTAAAATGCTCAAAAGATGTGGAAAGAGTTACATCCCAATGAGGAGTGTGAAAACTACCACCACATGGAGGAAAGAGCTACCACCTCGGTCGTCCGAGTATTGTGTGCAGCTACCACATGTATACCAAGCATGGTTGTTCAAATTTTGATTAAGTAAAATGCATGTTGAAATACTTGACTCCGTCAAATTTCAAGGTTGGTATAAGGTGGGTTTTTAAAGAAAGATGCTCAAAGAGCCACTCTCTTCAACAGATTGTCTAGATACATTATCTACTATATTTGGGATTTCAAACATCTATTGATCTTTGTATTTCATTTTCTTTACTGAATTGATGATTTGATAAAGGCATTACTCATAAGATCAAGTTAGATGTAATTGAAGGTGTTCAACTTTAAGGGATTTAATTCTTGTAAATTCTCGTTTCATTTTTGGATATTATTGATAGATTTGGCATAATCTAATTCTTGTTGTATGAAACGATGATTTTTGTTTAAGGTTGATACACATTTGTGCTTACAATCTTTTTCTGGTTTTTCTTGAATTTCTTCGAAATTTTCTAAAGAAAAAGTTGGAGCCGATCCGGATCAGGCAAGATGATCCGGATCCCGAACGCAGGTTTTCTTCTGCGGGCTGACGATCCGGATTGGACCTGCCGATCCGGATCCCGAACGCAGTTTCTCACTGCGGGCAGCCGATCCGGATCGCAATCATGAACTGATCCGGATCGCGGCTAGGGTTTTATAAAGAACAAAAGGGTTTTGATTTCTTCTACTCCAATCTTTTGTTCCAAAGTTTCCAGAGCCTCTCTCTCTAGATTTCATCCTTCCTGGAAGCTTTCAAACTCAAGTTCTTCAACTCCAAGTAAGTTTTATTGATCAAAATCTCGGTTTTTCACCGTTTTTCTCTTTTCCTCCTCAAACGTGATGAATTTCTTGGATCAACTTTGTTTGTGGATGGTTTTTGATCAAGTTTCTTTTGAAATAAGAACTCTGGGTAGATTAGTTTTGATTATATGCTAGGTATTCTCCTGATTAACGGATTTTTAGGCTTCGATTTCTAAAATTTCGGTTTTAGGGCATATAATAAGGATTTTCGAAAATCATGCAATTGATCTATTTTTAAAAGTCCTTTTGCAAAACTAATTTGATTCTTAGTCTCTCTACATGATTATGATTGTTTGGGTACATTTTTTCAAATTTTTGAAAATTAACAATTTTTCATGTGTTCTTGAGTTGGTCTTCACAGGATACATTTTTCACTAGCAATCAAAATGGTGATCACTTGGATTATTTTCCTACTTGCTGCTATGGTACATACGAGAGACACTGTCAAGCCCAAGAGGGCTAAGAAGGCTAAGAAGCGAAGAAAGCTAAAGATGATTCCGATACAAAATCTGAAACGGAATTAATTAATTGGGATGAACTGCAAGTTGAAGCAACGACTGTTCCGACTGCTTCAAAAGGAAAAGCACCTGCAGAAACATCAAAGGCTCCGCCCACTGCTGCTGAGAAAGGCAAAGCTCCAATGGAAGAAACTTCTGGGAAGACAAGAAGAAAAAGTGTTGCTCGCAAAAGAGGGAGTGCACAAGGAATCTCCATTGAGCAACCAGCAGATAGGGAAGCACCTCCACAAGACTTTGTCAGCTCGGCTAGAATAAAGGATTTTGAAAACAGAGAATGCATTGGAGAAAGGCATGTTGATGTAAAAGCCTTAAAGCAGCGTTCTCGGACGTTTGGGACTTTGTTTGACCAGATAGGTCTTGCTTCCATTTGCAATTTCCCGGAGACCACTGGGTATTGTCTTCACTCAGTGAGGATGTTTTATCAGAATGCCTGCTATCTAGTTGATCAGGAAAGCGGGCGTCGGGATTTTCAAACATTAGTCAAGAATGTCAGAATTAAAGTAACGCCTCAGCTAATTGGAGAAGTATTAGGGATGGACGCCCGAGCCGATGGCACTCATTACCTAAAGAATCAAGTCTTCAACACCTACTCCTGGAGAGTGGTAGTTGATGGAATCTGTGTTCCAAATACTCGGTCGACAGGAAACTCCGTTTTCTCGAAAGAACTACGACCAGAGTACCGCTTCTTAAACCTCATTGTTTGTTACAATGTTATTCCAAACATGACCACAAAGGTTCTTCGGTGGGAAAGAATGATATTCCTTTATCTACTTGGAAACCCCACAGCAGCAATGGGAGCTAACTTAAACATTCCCTACGTCATCTGGTCAAGGATGGCACGATATGTGGAGCATGCTCATCCGTCAGAGAGACTACCTTATCCAATGATCATCATGCGCATTCTTCGCAAATTAAAGCTGACACAAATGCGAGTTCCTATCTGCACAGTCTAGGAACGATCAATGACACAACAATTGTAGTGTACCGGTTTTTGGGTTGAGCTTTCTGACTCCACCAACGAGCTTTCTGACTGAGGAAAGGCGTGAGCGCGTGTATTTTCGATTTACAGCGGTGTTCGGGTGGTTCCGGGCGGCGGCGGAGGTGCCGGGGTCGAAAATGCTGCTGTGAGGGTGAGGGCCTGGCAGTGAAGTGGGTGGAGCTAATTAAGGGGATTGGAAGGTAGAAATTAATTAACTCCTTTAATTAATTTCTTCTTACACCTTAATTAGCTTTGGTGCTTGTATTTAATTAGCAGCCACCACCCCTTTGCCACCTCACTTTTCTTTTTCCATAAAGCAAGGCAGCAGCTTCAGCTTTGGGGGTTTGGTCTGAAGCAGAGGAAAAAGGAAGGAAGGAAGAAGGGAGAGAAGGAGAGGTGTTCTTGTGCCGTTTTCGTCGCCGCAAGGGCGTGGAGCCGAGCTGTGGGCGCGGCGAGCCTCGTGGAGGTGTGTTTTAATTATTTAATCATTTTATTTTTTGAAGTGGGTTTTGGGGCTCTCTCCCTTGTCTTTCTTTTTTTCTTTTGCTGCTGGCGGCGTGGGACTTGTTGTCCGGTTCGTGGCAGCGAGAGGCGTGGGAGGCGGGCCGTGCGTGGTCGGGTTGGGGCGATGTTCGCAGCTGCCGCCGCTGCGCAGGCGGCGAGCATGAGGCGCCGCGCGCAGCTGGCGCCCTGCTGCTGTTATTTTGCAGCAGAGCGCCAGGCCACCTGCAGCCTCGCCCTGGGTGCCCCGCTAGGGCAGGCGCGCGTAGCGGGCTGCGCGCAGGCGCGCAGCGCCGCGGGCCGCGCGCGGCACTGCGGGGCGCGCGCAGTGCGCGGGCACTGCGCGGGGCCGCAGCGCGGCACTGCTGTGCGCGCGCAGTGCCGCGGGCACTGCGCGGACCGCGCGCAGTGCGCAGGCCGCGCGCGGGACTGCGGTGCGCGCGCAGTGCCGCGGGCACTGCGAGGACCGCGCGCAGTGCCGCGGGCCCCGCACGGGCCGCGCGCGGCACTGCGGTGCGGGCGCAGTGCCGCGGGCACTGCGTGGTCTGTGGGCGGTGCCGCGGGCCCACTGCGGGCCAGGCGGGCGGCCAAGGGCCGCGCGGGCTTGCAGGCCGCGCGCTTGGCGCGCGGGCCTGCAAGGCCCCGCGCGGGCGGCCATGGGCCAGCGGGTGGCCTTGTGCGCGCGGGCTTGCAGGCCGCGCGGCCCTGCAAGGCGCCGCGCGGGCGGCTTTGTGCCGCGGCGGGCTTGCAGGCCGCGCGCTAGGCGCGCGGGCCTGCAAGGCGCCGCACGGGCGGCCTTTGTGCCGTGCGGCCGCGAGCGGCGCTGTTGCCGCGCGGGCTGCGGCCCGGCAACGCGCCGCGGCGTGGGTGCGATGGTTTTCCGCGCCACACGCGGCGTTTCTCGTCGCCGATGAGGTTTTTGTCGCCTTGTGGGCGTAGTCTTCGACCGCGGCTTTTCTGATCCCTGTTTCCACCTTTTTCGCAGTGTGCCTCCGTGTCAGCTTGGCTACGTGATGGTGGTGAGCGCTGTGCCGCGAGGAGTTGTGAGATCGCGCCGAGACCTTCGTTGGGCGCGCGGCTTTTGCGGGTTCTTCACAGGTGGGTTGGTTTCTCCGAAAGGATACGGGATGCCCATTTTCTTTCCAAGCGCAAAGGTATGGTGACCTGGTGCTATCAGGCAAGTGCGGGTCGGCCGCGCAGATCGCGGGTTATGGTTCCGACTGGGACACGTGTTATGCTAATTGGTGTTCGCTCTGGATTTCACAGCTGCATTCGAAGCCCCTGGCCGTGTTGTTACGGGAGGGCGTCTACCCTGGTCGAGTTACCAGGAAGGTATTTTCCCCGGCCGAGTTACTGGGAGGGCAATTTCCCTGGCCGAGTCACCAGGAGGGTACCTTTCCCCGGCCGAGTTACCGGGAGGACTTTATCCCTGGCTGAGTTACCAGGAGAGCACTTCCCTGGCCGAGACACCAGTGGAAGTTCGCCCTGGCCGAGTTACCGGTGGCTGCGGGGGGAATGACATGTGGGTGGTCATTTCATATTATGCTAGATGTCATTTAGTACAGCATTGCATTGAGGCATATAGTGATAGATTTACTTACAGCTTTCATTTCAGTATTATCTATCTATCTATCTATCTGTTTTTGCCTCCAGTGGACTTGGTGGGCTACCGAGGATAGGACATCGGTACCCACTGAGATCTGACTTTTCAGTTGATCTCACACCCGCCGTGTGTGACAGGTGTTTCTGAGGCGGCCGTTCCAGGGCCGGCAGGTGCGGAGTCTTCAGACCGCGGCAAGGGCTTGGCCGACTAGTGCCTCCTGGGTCTGTAGAGTCACAGGTAGATCTACTCGGGTATTTTTGGTTTCCCACTTTTGTATTTGATAGTGGTGGTGTACCCATTTTGGGAGGTAGTGGATGTTGTACCTGGATTATGTACTTAGTGACTCTTGTATGCAGTTTACTTTCTTCAGTGTTGCATCTCTTTGGCTCTGATACTTGTATGGCTAGATCCCTTTTAACAGGTTAGACGCTTCGTCTGTGCGGCAGTTTCCGCACAGACGGCGGGTCTGTTGGCGAGCCCGGGGCCCAGGCTCGAACCCCGGGGCGTGACAGATTAGGTGGTATCAGAGCCTAGGTGTTTAGGTCTTTGGGGACTTAGGGACCCTAGGCTTTTGGTTGGACAGTTGAGTGACTGTCGAGAGAGATGTGTGGTAGCGAGAGTTTTGGTTTGTTGTGACTCCCCCGGGATTTCGGGCGAGTGACTTTACATGTTAGCCCTCTAAAGTAGTTCTGTTGGCTGCAGACAACACAACACTTTAGAGTTGGAAACATGTTTTAGACTTCGCTGGCTTTGGGTTGTGAGGTTTTGGTTCTCTGACACCCTGTTTCCCTGTTACAGTTGCCTGAGATGCCTCCTAGACGTCGTGCGACGACGAGGGCGCACTCCGCGTCGGAGGACAGGCCCAGCAGGAGGAGGTGCACAGGGTGAGGTTCATGAGCTGGGCCCAAGTGGCCCAGATGTCTGAGGCGTTGCGGCGCCAGGAGGAGGCTGCCAAACGCCAGGAGGAAAATTTGGAGCGGATGATGAGGTTACTTGAGCAGAGGACATCTGCGGCACCGCCAGCGGCGACTTCGTCGACCTCATCTCAGATCGCCCCATTGACAGAGTCGGAGCAGAGGGAGCTCACGGATCGTTTAGCTTATGTCAGCCAGTTCCGTCCTCCGCATTTCGCCGGGCAGAGTTCTGAGCCACGGAAGTAGAAAACTGGATTTCAGCAATAGAGAAGTTATTCGAGAACCTGTTTATTAAGGAAAAGCATCAAGTGTATTTGGCTACACACTTCCTGGAGGGTGACGCAGAGACTTGGTGGCGCCGTGTCCCCCCCCGGGACCACCAGGAGCTCAGGTGGTGTCTTGGCAGGAGTTCCGCGCTTTGCTACTCGGGGCTATTTCCCCGACAGCGCAAAGCAGAAGCTTGAGGGGGATCTCCGTCGACTGTAGCAGGGTAGCCGACCCTTCCGGACTACATTCGAGAGTTCCAGCGCCTATTGAGCAGCGTGCCGCATTGTGCCCCTGATGAGGCCCAGAGAGTGGACCTGTTCGAGCGAGGGTTGCACCCGGATATTTATCACTGGTTCATTCACACCGATCGTTGACTCTGGACGCAGCCATGGAGCGTGCACGGTGGGTCTCTCGAGGGCGGGTGATCATGGCAGAGAGGGGCGGGGGCCGTGGACTAGTTCCGGGGAGAAGCGCCCCGCACCGCAGGATTCTGGACAGACGAGCAGACCGCGGCCCCCGAGGCCGCCTCAGATCCCGCCTCGAGGCCGCGGGACCCAGAGGAGACAGAGATCGGGAGGCTCCGGCCCCTTAGGCAGCAGCAGCAGCAGCAGAGCCGCACTGACAGTTGTGTGATTTGCGGCGGACCCAGCCACCCAGCAGTGTGATCAGCATCGGCAGGGCCGATGTTACCGGTGTGGGCAGGCAGGCACAGATCGTGGTCTTGTCCTAGAGCGGGTCATCAGCAGCGTCGGCAGCTTCGGTTCCTCCTCCACCGCCCTTTCTGACGGGCGGATCCTCGACAGGTTTTGGCCAGGGGGATAGGGCCGCTTCGTCGCGGCAGTCGGACAGACGACCACCCCGAGCGGCAGGGTTGTACTCCGCACAGGTCGATGATGAGGAGGTAGCGGCCACGTGGTGGCAGGTATTATCCTTATCTCCTCTACTCGCACTAGAGCTTTATTTGATACCGGAGCATCTCATTCATTCATCAGTAGGACATTTGCATTCATGCATGGGCTAGAGATAGAACCGTTGTCTTGTGCTCGTGAGGTTCAGGTACCCGATCATGTTCTACACGTTGATGAGTGTTGTTGGTCCTGCCCTGTGCAGTTAGGGCCTTGGATTTTACCTGTAGATCTTTTGGTCCTTCGCCAGCTTCAGGATTTCGACGTAGTTTTGGGGATGGATTGGTTGACTCGGTATTACGCTGCTGATTGATGAGAGAGAGGACTGTGACCCTCAGGGAGCCGGATCAGGAGGAGTATGTTTTCAGAGGTTGTCAGAGTACGCTGTTTGCAGCGACGATCTCTTCTGCTAGAGCCCGACAGCTGATGAGTCGTGGTTGTGTTGCCTTCTTAGCTACTGTTGTAGAGGCGCCTACGGCGATGCCTGGACTCGAGGACATTCCTATCGTCCGAGAGTATCCAGATGTGTTCCCTCCGAGCTATCGTCTATGCCGCCGGATCGAGAGATTGAGTTTGTGATTGACGTGGTTCCTGGAACCACGCCAATCTCTAAGGCACCCTACAGAATGGCACCAGCAGAATTGAGAGAGTTAAAGGCTCAGCTTCAGGATCTCTTGGATCGCGGGTTTGTTCGCCCAGTGTTTCTCCTTGGTGGAGCCCCGATTCTTTTTGTGAAGAAAAAGGACGGGTCACTTAGGCTTTGTGTGGACTACAGAGAATTGAATAAAGTGACCGTCAAGAACAAGTATCCACCTCCTCGGATTGATGATTTATTTGATCAGCTTCAGGGAGCCACGGTTTCTCGAAGGAGATCTGCAGTCCGGTTACCACCAGCTGAGGGTGAGGGCCGAGGATGTGTCCAAGACGGCGTTTAGGTCTCGGTATGGGCATTACGAGTTTACAGTGCTACCTTTGGTTTGACGAATGCCCCGGCTGCGTTCATGGATCTGATGAACCGAGTCTTTCAGCCGTACTTGGACGTTTTGTGGTGGTTTTCATTG
This sequence comes from Tillandsia leiboldiana, assembly GCA_029204045.2. Lineage (NCBI taxonomy): Eukaryota > Viridiplantae > Streptophyta > Magnoliopsida > Poales > Bromeliaceae > Tillandsia > Tillandsia leiboldiana. The sequence goes on from CM055064.1 coordinate 29,484,138, forward strand.
ATGACATCCTGATTACTCCCGTAGCGACTTTGAGCACGAGGAGCACTTGAGGTTAGTGCTGCAGCTTCTGAGGGAGAAGAAGCTGTATGCGAAGTTTAAGAAGTGCGCCTTTTGGCTTCGGGAGGTTTCTTTTCTAGGCCACATTGTCTCAGCCGCAGGAGTGGCAGTGGACCCGGCGAATATTGTTTCAGTTCGGGATTGGCCTAGACCTACGACGGTGACGGAGATTAGGAGCTTCTTGGGCCTTGCGGGCTACTACCGTCGTTTTGTTGAGGGCTTTGCGAAGCTCTCGACCCCCCTCACTAGATTGACCAAGAAGGGGGAAAAATTTGTATGGACAGAGCAATGCCAACAAAGCTTCGAGGAGTTGAAGCAGAGATTGATTTCAGCGCCAGTGCTTGCACTACCAGTCATGGGAGAGGGGTCGTGATTTTCAGTGATGCCTCCCACAGCGGCCTTGGATGCGTATTGATGCAGCATGGTAGGGTAATTGCTTATGCTTCCCGTCAGTTAAAGGATTATGAAAGAAATTACCCTACGCATGACTGGAGCTAGCTGCGGTTGTTTATGCCTTGAAGCTCTGGCGGCACTATTTGTATGGCGAGCGCTGTGAGATCTTCACCGATCATCAGAGTTTGAAATACCTGTTCACAGAAAGAACTCAACCTAAGGCAGCGCCGATGGCTTGAGCTGTTAAAGGATTACGACTTGAGCATTCTCTATCATCCGGCAAGGCTAACGTGGTCGCGGATGCTTGAGCCGGCGAACAGGGCAGACTTGAGTATGCTTATTACCCAGCAGAGACCACTGAGAGAGCAGCTGAGGAGTTTGGATATAGAGGTTGTGACCCGGGGGTTTCTGCAAGACTTATGACTATGGTCTTGCAGCCCACTCTACTGGACAGGATTAGGGAGAAGCAGAGTGGGGACCCCTATCTTCTGAGGATTCGAGACCAGATGCAGCTTGGACAGAGCGGGACTTTTCGGTGGATGTTGCGGGAGTACTAGGTACAGGGACCGCATTTGTGTGCCGGCGGATTTGGATATTAGAGAGCTGATCCTGAGAGAGGCTCACTATACACCTTACACCCTCCATCCTGGGGGAACTAAGATGTATAGGGATTTGAAAGCTCAGTTTGGTGGCAGGGCATGAAGAGGGATATTGGTAGGTTTGTGGCCCGCTGTTTAACTTGCCAACAGGTTAAGACGGAACACCAGGTTCCCGCGTGCAAGTTACAAAGCCTACCAATTCCTGAATGGAAATGGGATTGTGTCACCATGGATTTTATTGTGGGTCTGCCGAGGACTCAGAGAGGAGCCGATGCGATTTGTAATCGTTGATCGGTTGACTAAATCAGCTCACTTCCTGCCGATTCAGTCAGGTTGGGCCTTGGAGAGTTTAGCACGCTTGTACCTTGACGAGATCGTGAGGCTTCATGGAGTGCCAGCTTCTATCGTGTCAGACAGGGACCCCAGGTTTACCTCTCAGTTTGGAGGAGCTTGCAGACGGCCTTGGGGACCCAGCTTCAGTTCAGCACCGCCTTTCACCCACAGACCGACGGACAGTCTGAACGGACTATTCAGACTCTGGAGGACATGTTGAGAGCTTGTGTCCTGAGCTTTAGCGGTAGTTGGGGACATTTGAGGTTAGCAGAGTTTGCCTACAACAATAGCTTCCAGGCGAGTATCCAGATGGCACCCTTTGAAGCATTGTATGGTAGGAAATGTCGATCGCCTCTTTGTTGGAGAGTGACGTGGGTGAAAGGAAACTTTGGGGCCAGATTTTCTTTTGGACGCCGAGGATAAAGTCAAGGTTATTCGACGCCACTTGGTCACTGCTCAGAGCCGGCAGAGAGCTACACCGATAAGAGGCGGCGAGACTTGGAGTTCCGGGTAGGGATCATGTGTTTCTGAAAGTCTCGCCGTCTGAGGGATTCGACGCTTGGGGTGCGCGGGAAGCTGAGCCCGCGTTTTATGGACCATTTGAGGTTTGGAGCGTATCGGACTGTTGCCTATCGGGTTGCCCTACCGCCGCGTCTAGCCGGTACTCATGATGTCTTCCATGTATCCGTCTTGAGGAGGTATGTCTATGATCCCTCTCACATTGTGGACTTCCCTTCCTTGGAGCTGGACGAGGAGCTGCACTTCCGAGAGCGCCCGATTCGAATTCTTGCTCGTGAGACGAGAGAATTGCGGAATCGGGTTATACCTTATGTGAAGGTATTGTGGAGCCACCATGATGAGAGAGAGGCTACTTGGGAGCCCGAGGATGAGCTGAGGACTACCTACCCGCACTTATTTGAGACCCCCACGTGATGTTGGAGCTTTTTGGGTTTCGAGGACGAAACCATTTGAGGGGGGGAGAGTGTAGTGTACCGGTTTTTGGGTTGAGCTTTCTGACTCCACCAACGAGCTTTCTGACTGAGGAAAGGCGTGAGCGCGTGTATTTTCGATTTACAGCGGTGTTCGGGTGGTTCCGGGCGGCGGCGGAGGTGCCGGGGTCGAAAATGCTGCTGGAGGGTGAGGATCCCTGGCAGTGAAGTGGGTGGAGCTAATTAAGGGGATTGGAAAGGTAGAAATAATTAACTCCTTTAATTAATTTCTTCTTACACCTTAATTAGCTTTGGTGCTTGTATTAATTAGCAGCCACCACCCCCTTTGCCACCTCACTTTTCTTTTTCCATAAAGCAAGGCAGCAGCTTCAGCTTTGGGGTTTGGTCTGAAGCAGAGGGAAAAAAGAAGGAAGGAAGAAGGGAAGAGAAGGAGAGGTGTTCTTGTGCCGTTTTCGTCGCCGCAAGGGCGTGGAGCCGAGCGTGGGCGCGGGCACGCCCTGGGTGGAGGTGTGTTTTAATTATTTAATCATTTATTTTTTGAATCGTGGGGTTTTGGGCTCTCTCCTTGTATTTCTTTTCTTTCTTTTTGCTGCTGGCGGCGTGGGACTTGTTGTCCTGTTCGTGGCAGCGAGAGGCGTGGGAGGCGGCCGCTGCATTTTGTTTTGTGGTCGGGTTGGGGCGATGTTCGCAGCTGCCGCCGCTGCGGGGCGGTGGCGCGCATGAGCGCCTGCGCCCGATGGCGCCATGCGTGTGTTATTTTGAAGCAGAGCGCCAGGCTGAACGCAGCCTCGCCCTGGGTGCCCGCTAGGGCAAGGCGC
>CM055064.1:29487387-29578716 GCA_029204045.2 Tillandsia leiboldiana
GCCACGGCTTCGCGACAGAGACAGATGTATATTCTGCGGGGATCTCATTTGTCCGCACACCTGTGATCAGAGGTGGGGTCGTTGTTACAGGTGTCGGGACAGTCAGGCCACATTCGGGCTTCGTGCCCCTTTTCGACGCAGCGGCACCTTCATCGCATCGGCCCCTTTTTCCGCCTCACAGCAGTTGTCAGCTCAGCAGCTTTATGCTCCAGCGAGCGGATCACCTTCTTATTACCCGGCAGATCACCGCCACCGGCTCAGAGCGGTCGGGTCTTACGCCGCTCAGTGGAGGATTTTACGCAGCGACCTTGTGGTGACAGTTATGTATTTTTTTTTTTGTTGTTATTTTATTTTATTTACCGGCATTTGGTTTGTAAATTGTCTAGCATTGGAGCATCCTAGTCTTGATTGGGGTAGACCGTTTACCTTGGTTCGGGAGGTTTATAGTCTCGATCCTCGTGTCACGCCCCGGGGGTTCGAATCGCGCGGAAGAGGAGCCACCGACGCCCCTGATTCAGCCATATATTTTTTTTTTTTTGTAAAACATTACTCCCCGGCGCGTGGCACAGACCCGCCGCATACACAAATTCGCTCTGCAAATGAGCAGAGGCCCCTTTTGTATATGCACGGCGTCTCAACTACAAAGTGTCTCACAAGGCGTAGTACATACAATCTCTAACCACATCAGTTGGGGTCTCGTACACATACAACCAAACAATTCACGGTGGACATTCTAGCATTCACTTAGAGCATAGAGGCCGGTGTTTTGAAGGATAAATAATTACAAGGTTTTGAAAGCGGCATCCACACGATGCCCTCGTTTGTGAAAACAGTTCGTAAACACATAAATCCCACAAGTTTATAAAGCTTGGTGCCCACACGACACCCACGTTTTAAAACTAGTTTTCGCAAACGGTTTTTCTTTGTTTTTCATCGTTCAAAACGGCCAAGGTAAGAGAGAACGTAGTTATTCATTCAATTATTCAAAAAGAAGGAAAGAAAAGGGCAACATCCACTACGACCCCACGGGGGTGTCGCAATCCACAACTAGCTACCATGAATAATAAAAGAAAAGGGAAGAAGAGTCACTGTATCTGAAGTCACCCATAAATCAGATCAGCACCCTAACGTCCTCACCGGCCGCCCTAGCACTCGCCCCTGGACGAACCTGTCACGAAGTGGGAGTCAGTGACTAGAAATAGCATGAATAAGCGTAGTAAACAAAGATAAGGGCAAACCACAAACACCGGAGCAACTATCCCTCCCATGCACCTTCACCTTAACCACACCCTGTATCATTACGACATCGGGCACCTTCCCCGATGCCCACCGCCGAGCCACTGCCTCACAAAGCAACATCGGGCACCTTCCCCGATGCCCACGTCGAGCACCTGCCTCGGCCGCGAGCACCTGCCTCGAAGTCACCGCTCACACCCCCACCATGGGGGCCCCCATTCCTAACGCCACCTCCGCGTGGGGTACACGGGTCACGTACCACTTTTCCGGAAAAAGCACACCCTTGCGGTGGCCAAAACCGCGGGTGTGCGTGTAGCAAATTTGAGCCTCAGATTGACATGAGTATCATAACAGAACATAACAGGGTAGTGCATAAACAGAAGGAGACTGACAATTCCACCCTTGCCCCAACATGCTATTTCTAACAGTTAAACCCCCATTCCCGAAACCCCCCTGGGAACGTACCCACCTTGTGTGCGTCGTCCTGCGTTCGTCCACGTCCGCGTCTGTGCTCCAGTCGCCCACAGCGTCCCGCACTCCTGCAGGAACATAGGCCAAATCGAGACTTAGAAGTCCGAAACTTACAACGACTCCCTACAGCGTGCGGCGGAGTTCTTCGCACGGCACCGCGCCGTGCGACGAACACCCTGTCAGGGCGCAGCCCCGCGCGCACCAGCCCGCGGGGCGCCCCTCCTGCGGGCGGCCCCGCGCGGCCGAGCGCCGCGCGGGCGCGCGGCCCGCGGTGCGGGGCGACCCCGCGCGGCACCAGCCCGCGCGGGCGCCCCTCCTGCGGGCGGCCCCGCGCGCGGCCGAGCGCGCGCGCGGCGCGCTGCTCCGCGGTGCGGGGCGACCCCGCGCGGCACCAGCCCGCGCGGCGCCCCTCCTGCGGGCGGCCCCCGCGCGGCCGAGCGCCGCGTGGGGCGCGCTGCCCGCGGTGCGGGGCCGGACCCCGCGCGGCACCAGCCCGCGCGGGCGGCCCCGCGCGGCCGAGTGCCGCGCGGGCGCGATGCCCGCGGTGCGGGGCGGCCCCCGCGCCGGCACCAGCCCGCGCGGGCGCCCCTCCTGCGGGCGGCCCAGCGCGGCCGAGCGCCGCGCGGGCGCGCGGCCCGTGGTGCGGGGGCGGCCCCGCGCGGCACCAGCCGCTCGCGGGCGCCCCCCTCCTGCGGCGGCCCCTGCGCGGCCGAGCGCCCGCGCGGGCGCGCGGCCCGCGGTGCGGGGCGGCCCCGCGCGGCACCAGCCCGCGCGGGCGCCCCCTCCTGCGGGCGGCCCCCCGCGCGGCCGAGCGCCGCGCGGGTGCGCGGCCCGCCTTGCGGGGGCGGCCCGCGCGGCACCAGCCCGCGCGGGCGCCCCCTCCTGCGGGCGGCCCCCGCGCTGGGCCGAGCGCCGCGCGGCGCGCGCGGCCCGCGGTGCGGGGCGGCCCCGCGCGGGCCGTGCGCCGCGCGGGCGCGTGGCCCGCGGTGCGGGGCGGCCCCGCGCGGCACCAGCCCGCGAGGGCGCCCCTCCTGCGGGCGGCCCCGCGCGGCCGAGCGCCGCGGCGGGCGCGCGGCCCGCGGTGCGCGACGGCGCCGGGCCTCCTCCCTCCTCGTGACCAACAAAAGAAAGAAAGAGGGAGATTCCCCCGAACGAAACGCGTCCGAGCTCACCATTGATGTGGCGAAAGAGGAGAGAAGAGGGGATCGTCCGCTTGCCTCCACCGGTCCAACCCTTGCGGTGTGCTTGGTTTCTCTTTGCCGGCGGCTACGAGGGAGGAAGAAAAAGAAAAGAGGCGGCCACCAAAAGAAAAATAAGAGGAACCCTAATCCTCTTTCCCTCACGGCTACATATATATACTAAGAGAATTAGGGTTTACCTTAAAAGGTGTGCGGCTGCCAACACGGATCCCGAGGCGTCTAAGGGGGACCCCAACTTCGAGAATTAATTCTGGTCAGACCGGGAGTCGGAAAAATAAACCGATCGCGCCCACACGCTCCGTTCCGCGAGCTCTACCGCCTAAAATTATTTGCGGGCCCCGACGTCTGTCCGGAAAAATGCCAAAAATGAGGCCCCCGGTCAGGCATTACAAGAAGAGGGTGACCAGAAGGGTTAAGGAAAAGCCGGGTCTTACACCACTTACCGCTAAAAACAAGTTTCGTCCCCGAAACTTAATCTTCCCCAGCGGCGAACAGGTCCGGGTAGCACTCCCTCATCTTTGACTCGGGTTCCCAAGTTGCCTCACGCTCTTCTTGATTGCTCCAAAGCACCTTTACGTAGGGAATCGTCCGACTACGCAGCTTTTTGTTCCTCCCGGGCTAGGATCCGCACGGGTACTTCCGCGAAACTTAGATCCTCCTTGAGTTCAATCGCAGAGGCGTCAAGCACTCGCGATGGGTCGGGGAGGTATTTCCGGAGCATGGATACGTGGAACACATCATGAACGCGGTCAAGGTTCGGCGGTAGGGCGAGGCGGTAGGCTACCGGGCGATGCGCTCCAGAATCTCAAACGGCCCTATGTACCGCGGGCTCAGCTTGCCCCCTCAACCCAAAACGCTTCACCCCCTTCGACGGCGACACCCGCAGTAGACACAGTGCTCTCCCACCTGGAATTCCAAGTCGCGACGTCTCTGGTCCGCGTAACTCTTTTGCCGGCTCTGGGCGGTCGCCAAACGTCGCCTGATGATGCGCACCCTTTCCTCTGTCTCGGCCACTAGGTCCGGCCCCAAAAACTTTCTCTCCCCCAGATCGTCCAGCAGATCGGGGATCTACAGCGTCTGCCGTACCACGCTTCGTACGGCGCCATCTTAATGCTCGCTTGGTAGCTGTTGTTATAAGCGAACTCTGCAAGGGGTAGGTAGCGCGACCATCCGTCTCCCAAATCCAGCACGCACGCCCGAAGCATGTCCTCGAGTATCTGGATCACCCGCTCGGATTGCCCGTCCGTCTGGGGGTGAAAGGCTGAGCTGAAGTGTAACTTGGTCCCCAAGGCTCGTTGTAGACTCTTCCAAAAGTTCGAAATGAACCTCGTGTCCCTGTCCGAGGTGATCGTCGTTGGCACCCCGTGCAGCCTTACAATCTCGCTGAGGTAGACCCTGTGCCAGCCGGTCACGTGTCCAGGTCGTGTGGATGGGTAGGAAGTGAGCTGACTTCGTTAGCCGATCCACGACAACCCAGATAGCGTCGTGTCCCTGTGCGAACGGGGGAATCCGGTGACGAAGTCCATTGTGACTTGCTCCCACTTCCATTCGGGCACGGGTAGGTTGCAATTTCCCCGCCGGCCGCTGATGCTCGGCTTTCACCTGTTGGCAAATCAAACAGTGAGCCACGAACAGCGTCACATCTCCCTTCAATCTTGGCCACCAGAAGGTCTGTCGGATATCCCGGTACATCTTGGTGCCTCCAGGGTGCGCCACGTAGGGGGCGCAATGTGCTTCAGTCAGGATTTCTTTCTTTAGATCCGGCAGATCGGGCACGCAGATCCGCCCTCGGAACCGAAGGGTGCCGTCCGTTCCCACTGCAAAGTCTCCTTCTTGCTCCGGTGAAATCCTATCTCGTTCCAGCTGTAGCTGCGGATCCGCACCTTGGCCTTCCCGAATCCCTCTCCAATAGGGTCGGCGCGACTGTTAGGGTCAACAGTCGCTCAACCGTCCCTGCTGGTACCACTTCCAACCTCAATCGTGAAAATTCCGCGATCAAGTCGTTCTGCTGCGTGATCGCGCCCGCCGAAGTTCCTTCTGCTTGTCCCTTTCGGCTTAGAGCGTCGGCTACCACATTTGCTTTCCCCGGGTGGTACTGGATGGTTAAGTCGTAGTCCTTCAGTAGCTCCAACCACCTCCTCTGCCGTAGGTTAAGCTCCTTCTGGGTGAAAAGGTACTTAAGGCTTTGGTGGTCCGAGAACACGTTGCAATGCACACCGTAGAGGTAGTGCCTCCACAGTTTCAGAACGAAGACCACTGCGGCAAGCTCCAAGTCATGGATCGGGTAGTTCTGTTCGTAATCCTTGAGTTGTCTTGAAGCATAGGCAATGACTCTTCCTTGCTGCATTAGTACTCCTCCCAGTCCTATTCGCGATGCATCGCAGTAGACTTCGTAGTCTTCTCCAGGGGTTGGTAAGGCAAGCACAGGCGCTCTTGTAAGCCAAGTACACGTTCTCCGGAAAATCGGGGTACATCAGTCGTACCTCGCGCTTCTCGCAGTCTATGACCGCAAGGTACCACGTGAGCCAATCCATTCCGAGCACTACATCATACTCTTTCAATGGAATGACTACCAGATCCCAGGGGCACGGAAGCCTTCCCATCCATATAGGGCAGGAAGGCACCATGTTGCGTGCCTCCAAGGATCCCCCCGCGGTGTGTACGGTCATCAAACTGGGTAAGGGTCTCAACTCAAAATCATGGGTCAGTGCGAAGTCTCGGGACATAAACGAGAGGGTCGCTCCGGTGTCAAAAAGGGTTCTAGCGCGATAAACAGAAGCAAGAGTGATACCTGCGACGACGTGCTCAGACGGGTGCGTCTCCTGCTGACCCATCGAATAGACGCGGCCTCCCGAAGGCGGTGGCTTTTCCCCTACAGATCGGGGTGCTGGCGGTCTGGGGGCTGACGTCATTGGCGCTTTCCCCCGCCCTGCGTGCTGGGGTGAAGGCACGGAGGCTGCTGAAGATGTGGTGCCTTGGTTCAGGGGACAGTTGAAACGGAAGTGTCCCTGCTTGCCACATCGGAAACAATGGTCCTGTCTCTTGGAGCAATCCATCACTCGGTGCGCCCCGCCGCAGATCACGCATGAGCGGTCCTCCGGGCGTTGTCCCTCTCCCGGCGCTCCCCTGGTCCTTTGCTGGGGCCTCCACCGCTTAGGGGGCCGATTCCCGCTGGAGGAGCCCCCTCCCCCTGAAGCCGTCTGGGTCCGCTTCCTGTCGTCTTGCTGGTGGGAGCCTTCCCTTCGGGCGCGCGTGACGGCAAAGCCTTGCTCCACGATGGTGGCTCGGTCGACCACCTCCTGAAAGGTATGCAGATCCGCCGCGTCCACCACTTGGAAAATGTCAGTCCTCAATCCATCCACAAACAGTTGTGCCTTATGGGATTCGTCCCGAATGACGAACGGGACACAGTTCGCCAGTCTCACGAACTCCCTCTGGTACTCCATTACTGTTTTGGTTCCCTGCCTGATGTGGTTTTGGTCGTCCTCCAGTTGTTTCTTCACGCTGTTGGTAAAGAACGCCCCGAATAGCTGCTGTTTAAAGGTAGTCCATGACGGAAGGGTAGCGCCCGACGCAGAGTCGGGGCGTACGGTCTTCCACCAAATGCGGGCGTTCCCCTCGAGCAAGTGGGCGGCCAGGGGGGACCCGCTCATGGTCTTCCATCAATAGGTCCTCGAATAATTTCTCCATCGTATCCACCCATTTCTCCACAACCCAGGGGTCCGTCGTGTCCCCCCCCTCGAACGTTGGCGGATCGTATTTCTTGAAGTCGGCCAGGTTGGCGCGCACACGGTCTCGCTCGTTTGGTAGGTTCGCCCCCTCCTTCGCGACGTTGGCGGTCGCGGCGGGAGTGGGTAACACTACCGTCACACTCGGAGCAATTCCGACGATTGGTGTCGCCGCCGGCCCTGCCGTTGCCGTCGAAGGGGCCACCTCTGGGGCCGAGGCCCGGGTGGGGGCAGCCCCTCCTTCGGTCTCCATCACCGGTGCAGCTGGCCCAGGGAGAGGGCCCGGGGCAACCTCTGCCGTCGCAGCGGCCTGCTGTTGCTGCGTCAGTTGGCGCACGCGGTCGTTCAGGGCTGCCAACTGTTCCGCCATCTCTTGTAGCTGCTGCCTTAGGAGCTGATTCTCCGCAGTCATCGCTTCCGCTGCGTCCGCCCCCGTGTCCTCGGCTGTGGATCTAGTCCTGGTCATGATCTGAACATTTGCACGAACCAGTTACTCCTAGTTTAAATAAGACGGCACGCCACTAGTGCTGGCACTAGAGGGAGAAAAGAAAAGAACACTAATTCCCTCCCCCCTTTTTCCCCCCAACGAGCACTCGCGTTTTATTTATCCCGTGTTCACTTTATTACTCAGTAGCCAGAGTATTGCGCCCGTGGATGTTAGGCCCCGACTGTTGTGGTTAAAGTTTACCTCTCTGATACCATCTTAATCTGTCACGCCCCGGGGGTTCGAATCGCGCGGAAGAGGAGCCACCGATGCCCCTGATTCAGCCATATATTTTTTTTTTTGTAAAACATTACTCCCCGGCGCGTGCACAGACCCGCCGCATACACAAATTCGCTCTGCAAATGAGCAGAGGCCCCTTTGTATATGCACGGCGTCTCAACTACAAAGTGTCTCACAAGGCGTAGTACATACAATCTCTAACCACATCAGTTGGGGTCTCGTACACATACAACCAAACAATTCACGTGACATTCTAGCATTCACTTAGAGCATAGAGGCCGGTGTTTTGAAAGGATAAATAATTACAAGGTTTTGAAAGCGGCATCCACACGATGCCCTCGTTTGTGAAAACAGTTCGTAAACACATAAATCCCACAAGGTTTATAAAGCTTGGTGCCCACACGACACCCACGTTTTAAAAATAGTTTTCGCAAACGGTTTTCTTTGTTTTTCATCGTTCAAAACGGCCAAGTAAGTGAGAACGTAGTATTCATTCAATTATTCAAAAAGAAAGGAAAGAAAAGGGCAACATCCACTTCGACCCCACGGGGGTGTCGCAATCCACAACTAGCTACCATGAATAATAAAAGAAAAGGGAAAGAAGAGTCACTGTATCTGAAGTCACCCATAAATCAGATCAGCACCCTAACGTCCTCACCGGCGCCCTAGCACTCGCCCCTGGACGAACCTGTCACGAAGTGGGAAGTCAGTGACTAGAAATAGCATGATAAGCGTAGTAAACAAAGATAAGGCAAACCACAAACACCGGAGCAACTATCCCTCCCATGCACCTTCCACCTTAACCACACCCTGTATCATTACGACATCGGGCACCTTCCCCGATGCCCACCGCCGAGCACCTGCCTCACAAAGCAACATCGGGCACCTTCCCCGATGCCCACCGCCGAGCACCTGCCTCGGCCGCCGAGCACCTGCCTCGACGTCACCGCTCACACCCCCCACCCATGGGGGCCCCCATTCCTAACGCCACCTCCGCGTGGGGTACACGGGTCAACGTACCACTTTTCCGGAAAAGCACACCCTTGCGGTGGCCAAACCGCGGGTGTGCGTGTAGCAAATTTGAGCCTCAGATTGACATTGAGTATCATAACATAACATAACAGGGTTAGTGCATAAACAGAAGGAGACTGACAATTCCACCTTGCCCCAACATGCTATTTCTAACAGTTAAACCCCATTCCCGAAACCCCCGGGAACGTACCCACCTTGTGTGCGTCGTCCTGCGTTCGTCCAGTCCGCGTCTGTGCTCCAGTCGCCCACAGCGTCCCGCACTCCTGAAGGAACATAGGCAAATCGAGACTTAGAAGTCCGAAACTTACAACGACTCCCTACAGCGTGCGGCGGAGTTCTTCGCACGGCACCGGCCCGTGCGACGAACACCCTGTCAGGGCGCAGCCCCGCGCGGCACCAGCCCGCGGGGCGCCCCTCCTGCGGGCGGCCCCGCGCGGCCGAGCGCCGCGCGGGCGCGCGGCCCGCGGTGCGGGGCGACCCCGCGCGGCACCAGCCCGCGCGGGCGCCCCTCCTGCGGGCGGCCCCGCGCGGCCGAGCGCCGCGCGGGCGCGCTGCCCGCGGTGCGGGGCGACCCCGCGCGGCACCAGCCCGCGCGGCGCCCTCCTGCGGGCGGCCCCGCGCGGCCGAGCGCCGCGTGGGCGCGCTGCCCGCGGTGCGGGGCGACCCCCGCGCGGCACCAGCCCGCGCGGGCGCCCCTCCTGCGGGCGGCCCCGCGCGGCCAAGTGCCGCGCGGGCGCGCTGCCCGCGGTGCGGGGCGGCCCCGCGCGGCACCAGCCCGCGCGGGCGCCCCTCCTGCGGGCGGCCCCGCGCGGCCGAGCGCCGCGCGGGCGCGCGGCCCGCGGTGCGGGGCGGCCCCGCGCGGCACCAGCCCGCGCGGGCGCCCCCCTCCTGCGGCGGCCCCGCGCGGCCGAGCGCCGCGCGGGCGCGCGGCCCGCGGTGCGGGGCGGCCCCGCGCGGCACCAGCCCGCGCGGGCGCCCCCTCCTGCGGGCGGCCCCCCGCGCGGCCGAGCGCCGCGCGGGTGCGCGGCCCGCGGTGCGGGGCGGCCCCGCGCGGCACCAGCCCGCGCGGGCGCCCCCTCCTGCGGGCGGCCCCCGCGCGGCCGAGCGCCGCGCGGGCGCGCGGCCCGCGGTGCGGGGCGGCCCCGCGCGGCCGTGCGCCGCGCGGGCGCGTGGCCCGCGGTGCGGGGCGGCCCCGCGCGGCACCAGCCCGCGCGGGCGCCCCTCCTGCGGGCGGCCCCGCGCGGCCGAGCGCCGCGCGGGCGCGCGGCCCGCGGTGCGCGACGGCGCCGGGCCTCCTCCCTCCTCGTGACCAACAAAAGAAAGAAAGAGGGAGATTCCCCCGAACGAAACGCGTCCGACTCACCTTGATGTGCGAAAGAGGAGGAAGAGAGGGATCGTCCGCTTGCCTCCACCGGTCCACCCTTGCGGTGTGCTTGGTTTCTCTTTGCCGGCGGCTACGAGGGAGGAAGAAAAAGAAAAGAGGCGGCCACCAAAAGAAAAATAAGAGGAACCCTAATCCTCTTTCCCTCACGGCTACATATATATACTAAGAGAATTAGGGTTTACCTTAAAAGGTGTGCGGCTGCCAACACGGATCCCGAGGCGTCTAAGGGGGACCCCAACTTCGAGAATTAATTCTGGTCAGACCGGGAGTCGGAAAAATAAACCGATCGCGCCCACGCGCTCCGTTCCGCGAGCTCTACCGCCTAAAATTATTTGCGGGCCCCGACGGTCTGTCCGGAAAAATGCCAAAAATGAGGCCCCCGGTCAGGCATTACAAGAAGAGGGTGACCAGAAGGGTTAAGGAAAAGCCGGGTCTTACACCTCGGCTTGTAGGGGAGTGTTGTTGGTCCTGCCCGGTGTAGTTGAGTCCTTGATAGTACCGGTAGACCTGATGGTCTTATGCTAGTTTTGGGTTTTGGGATTTGGTACTTAGGACGGTTTGGCTGGCTCGATTTTTCTTCTTTTCGCGGCGGTTGATTTGTGCCGCGAGGACGGTCCTCGAGGGAGGGGCTAGGCCGGGGGTAGATGGTGTGTTGGGGTTGCTCGGGGGCTATCTTTGCCTCTATGGTTTCGACTTTGTGAGCTGAAAAGAAGCTATACTGAAAAAGAAGAACTAAACAACAGAAATCACTAAGTGGTAAAAATCCAAGTACACCAATTCACTAACTCACAAAAGCATAAGTACAAAACACTATCTGGTACAAAAGTGGAAACCAAAAATAAACTCGGGTGACTCTACCACCGACCCCACAGACTCGGGTAGGAACTAGCCGGCCACGCTCTTACCTCGGTCTGAAGGCTCCGAACGAGCCGAACCTGGAACAGTCGCCTCAGGAACACCTGTCATCACAGCGGGTGTGAGATCTACTGCAACAGGCAGATCTCAGTGGGTACCGACGCCAAAACCCGCGGTATGCCCACTAAGTCTGCTGGAGACAAAAACAGATAGATAGATAGATAGAATATGAATGCTGGAAATAAATCTACCACTATATGTCACGATGCAATGCAGGGAATAAGTTCTCAATCTCTCTCACGGGAGGCCTGGAAATTCTGAACGACTGACACCTACAACCCTATCAAACAAGAACAGGCTGTAGGCATAGCCGCCCATAGCTTCCGCCCCCGCACTGGAAATGCTAAAACTCTCACATGACACTAGAAAGTCATCTCAATTTCATTAAAGTAACCACCTGGTAACTCCGCTAGGGCATGTACCCACCTGGTAATTCGGCCAGGGCATGTAGCCATCTGGTAACTCGGCCAGTGGCATGTATCATCTAGTAACTCGGCCAGTGATATGTATCCATCTGGTAACTCGGCCAGTGGTATGTATCCACCTGGTAACTCGGCCAGTGATATGTATCCATCTGGTAACTCGGCCAGTGGCATGTATCATCTGGTAACTCGGCCAGTGATATGTATCCACCTGGTAACTCGGCCAGTGATAGGTATCCATCTGGTAACTCGGCCATTGGCATCAGTACAACTACGCCTCCTATATTTCAACAAGTAGTATAAGCAGGCTAAAGTCTACGATCAACTAGATCAGAACAACTCAAATGCTCAAAGACACCCCTCACACTCGTGTCCAAGTCGGAGCAACATCCCTCGACTAAAACCTGATAAACCCGCAAGAAATCCCGAACCCTCTACAAGGCTAGATGTATCGCCTACTAAAACATATGTTCAGGATAAGTTCTTGCATAAAAGGGTTTTCTCAGTTTATAAAATTGGCCCGGGAGCGTTAACAGTGCCCACTAACAGAAGGGTACACCGAAACAAGCCCGGGTTCCTCCAAACCTATCCCGACTGTCAGACAGTCACCAGATAAAACAATAATGGCAAAAAGGGGTCACCATACCTTTGCATAAGGAAGCATTATGAGCATTCTGTGATTTGGAAGAAAACCAACCCACCTGGGATAAATCCGCGAAACCGTACGCCAAACGGAGGTCCCGATGCGATCCCGCAGCTCCACGCGGCAAAACACGCGCCACCGGCCACGTAGGAAGCTAACACTATGCCACTACTGCGAGATAAGAAGAGGAACCGGGATCAGATAACACGCGGCCAAACTCGCGCTCACAACGGCGAAAGAAACCCATCCGGCGACGAAAAACGCCGCGCGTTGCGCGGAAAACCCATCGCGCACACGCCGCGGCGTGTCGCCGAGTCGCAGCCCGCGCGGCAACAGCGAGGCCCGCGGCCGCACGGCACGGAACCCAGCCCCGTGCGGCGAAGGGTCAGCCGCGCGGCACAAAGCCCGCCCGCGCGGCGCCCTGCTGTGCCGCGCGCCTGGCGCGCGGCCTGCAGGGCCGCGGGGCCCCAAGGGCGCCCGTGCGGCCTTCCTGCAGTGCCGCGCGCCTAGCGCGCGATCTGCAGGGCCGCGGGGCTCAAAGGGCCGCCCGCGCGGCCTCCCTGCAGTCCCGCGCGTCCTGCAGTGCCGCGGGGCCCAATGGGCCGCCCGCGCGGCCTCCCTGCAGTGCCGCGCACCTAGCGCGCGGCCTGCAGTGCCGCGCGGCCCCAAGGGCGCCCGCGCGGCCTCCCTGCTGTGTCGCGCGCCTAGCACGCGGCCTGCAGTGCGGCGCGGCCCCAAGGGCGCCCGCGCGGCCACCCTGCAGTGCCGCGCGCCTAGCGCGCGGCCTGCAGTACACCACGGCAGCAGGCCGCATGCCGCGCGGCCTGCTGCGCAACCAGGGCGGGCCGGCGCCCTGCTGCACAATTATGGCAGCAAGGCGCATGCTGTGCACGGCGCTCATGCGCGCCCGCGCAGCGGTGGCCCTCACAGCCACGTGCCGCCCAACTCCGCGCGCGCGCGGCTCGCGCAGCACCGCCAGCCTCGGACAATATGTCCGCAAGGCCACCCAAACCGGAAAAGAAAGGAAGAGGAAAGAACCAAACCCAAGCTCGCAAAAATAATAATAAAATAAAAATATATAACCAACCAACCTCTTCGCGGCACGCCGGCCCTCGCTCGGCTCCACGTCCTCGCTTGGAGAAGAAAAAGCGCAAAAACACCCTTCCTCTAACTCTTCTTCTTCTTTCTCCTTCCCTCTCCCTCTTCCTCTGCTTCACTCCATGCTACAGGAGCTCCATGGAGGTGATGGTAGTGAGGTGGGATTCGAGAGAGAGAGAGCCTAAATAAAGCAAAGTGATACTAATTACTGGGGTTAATTAAACCCACCAACTCACCTACCATAATTAAGCCACCACCAACTCCTCTGTCAACTCCAACCCCACCAGCAGCATTTAAGGAGAAGGCAACATTAACAAGGGCTTAATGAAAACAATTAATGAATAAAATATTCCAACAAGCCAACTATAACTCACTTTTTGGCTTCGGGCCTTCCGCCGCAGTTCGGAACCTCCCGAACTCCGCTGTAATATGAAAATACACATGCCCACAGCTTTTTCTCTTCAAAAAGCTCAACCGTGGAGTCGGTGTGCTCAATCCAAAAATCGGCTCCAAAACTGCCAGTTCCAACTCACTTTTTTCCTTCGGTTCCTGCGCGTCAATCCGGAACCTCCCGAACTCCGCTGTAATCATAATATACACCTGTTCCAAGTGTTTCCCAATTTTTCTGTAAACCACGGTGGAGTCGGTGCTTCCCATACCGGTCCCCTATCGCGTACAATGCCCGAAAAAATTCCGAATCAAGCTGGGGCTTCCGCGTAGATCCAAATTAACCCGAACTCAACAGTAAACAAAATGGGACACCTCCCAGGCAAAATCTCCCCCTCATGCCATCTTGCGAGGTCGGTGCGCTAACCGAAGTACCGATATTCTACAGGCAGTGCATGGACCGGTGGGGGACACGTGTCAGTCTCCGGTTGGTCGGCGCACGCAGTGAGGTCCACGGAACCCAAAAGCGGGTGCGTGGACCGGGCGCAGGAGGACAGGTGGCGACTTTTGGTTGGCTGGCTCACCGAGCGCGGAGCACGGGGTGCGCACGAGGCGCCTCGGGGCACGTGCGCGTCAGAGCGCCAGGCGGCGCGACAGTGCCGCACGTGGGCACTGTATCGGGATGCATGGCGCCCGCGGATTAGCGGTCGCCACCTACCCCCTTTGACCGGGGCGCTTCACGTGGAGCACCGCGGCTAGGCTTGCACACGCTGTCCCATGTTCGGGACACGTGTCAAGCCCAAGTGAATCCGGGCGCTCCACGCAGGCCTGGGGTCAGCACTTTCGGGCGCCCGAAAGTAAGGACACAACGGGAATTTCCCGAATTGTTCAGTTGGACCTATAAATAGGGCCCGAAATACCTATGTTTCTCTTTTCTCTGGGTGGTTTTTGACAGAGCGTTCTACATAGAAGTTCTTCACCTACCTGTGCTACATCACTTGGAGAGTTACTCGGATTTTAGAAGGCACGTTCTTTGAGATCTACGGTGAATCGGCGCATCGCAACGTTCCTTCACCGGTGACCCTCTCCGTCGCGTTTTGGTACGCTGACTCCCCTAGGCTACTTCGACCATATTTTTTGACGATTTTTGCGCCTTAGTCCTCAAGACAGGTAGGGCTATGACTTTTCTATTTTCATCTTCCCCTCGTTTGGAGTTTTCCTGAGTGTTTTTGGCCATCTTGTGACCCCATTTTTCTGCGGTGGAGTTTTGGATAGCATTGAGGTTTTTCTGCAATTTCTTCGCGCTCGAGCATCAAATTAAGGCGAGCAAGTACTCGTTCCGCATCTACACTTCGCAGGAAACGTCATCGTGATTTTTCTGGAATTTTTTTAGATTTTCCCGAAGGTAAAAATTCCACTTTTCTGGGCGAATTTTTGACAGGATATATTTTCTGGAATTTTTGTGCTTACCACCTTGTTTATTTTGTAACTCGGCCTATAGGTGTCGGATCGAAACGTGCAAGTACTCGTTTTCTATCTACTCGTCGCAACAGTCGTAGCGGTATTTTTTTCGAAATTTTCAGTGTCCATCTCACAGGTGAAAACTGAGCACTTTCTGGACTGGTTTTTGTGGACAGCGGTTACATATGAAATTGTATGTTTAATTGGGCACCGTTTTGGACACTTTTGCAGTTATCGCGGCGGGCGACATTCTCCTTGGGCGAGAGTGCATTTCGGACTTGGATTTAGCGATCGAGGTGGGTGTTGTTGTGAACCTTTTATTTTTGACTACCCACTAGGCATATTGGAGTAATTCCTATGTTAAAATGTTGATTGTACCCTCCGGTTAATATTTGCATGCTTGTATGAGATCGAGGACATTATGTTACTACTTGCCTTCATGTGGGTTCGGTGATTAGAAGTGGTAATATCATGCAAAAAGGAAGGCCAATTAATACCGTGTGTGTCACGACCCAGGACCGATAATTTGTACGGTTCGGGCACGCCAACAGACCCGCCAATCGGACACGACCTCACGCTACCCGAAAGGAACGGTAACAACCATCTCGAATCAAAACAATGCTTATGATGAGATATAATATCAGAGTAAGATCACTACTAATTTAAAACTTTCATTCAATAAACAAATAGTTTAAGCCGATATGAAAGCATGATAAGAATGAACCATAATAAACTTTATTACATGTTACATCTCTCAACTTACAATTACATAATATTACAATGCCTTTACATAAATTCCTCACCATACAAAGTTCACTCAAAAAACATATAAAAGGAATACCTCTGCTAGACCCTCTAGGTCTCTATGCTGCTGGGCCCTTGCCCCTGTCGTATACCTCGCCGTCTGCCTCTGAACCGTCGCGATCGCTGCATCCACACCTGAACCTGTGGGGGGGGTGCACCCAAGGGGTGTGAGAACTCCTGACAGAGTTCCTAGTGGGTTCAACCACCGAGAAAAAGTGTCCTACACCACTTGGTCCAATGGAAGCAATAATAATAGTGCTAGGAAACTAAAACCCTCGATATCAAATGCAGCTATGCAAAACAATATATCACTGTCTAGTCATACTAGGCTACTAAGCACCAATTCGGCCGCTATGCCGCTGTACACAGGGTTAAACTAGCCCGGCCACCTTGGCCACTCTAATTTCTCTCTATTCTTTAAGTTCTGGTGCTTTAGTTCAAGTTAACCCTCAGAAATTCTTATCCAACGGGCCCGAGCCCGGTAGTCCTGCTACCATCAGATAAGATTTCCAAGGTTGTCGATAACACCCGCGAGTGTTACCCCGTCCTACGAAGTAAATGTGTTCTTCGGGCCACCAGCTATCGGAGAGGGGGCTGCCCTTTACGTTCGATCCAGGTGCGCCCGGGGAGAGAGCAAGCCCTTTACGTCCCACAGAACCACATTTCAACCTTCGAATGACGCCCGTTTTATTATCTTTTCTTATCTTTCATTTCTTTTCCTCTGGGCACTCAGCCCTCTTCTGCACTTTATGCATTTGTCTTTTACTCTTACTTTTAAGCACTTGCTTTTCTTTTCTTTCTCACTCGAGCCTTCCGCTCACATTGCCACTGGCAATTACTATCACTCTTTCCTTTGAGCATTTAGATATTTGCTTTCACTTTGAGCCTTCCGAAAGTACCTCGTCCGACGGGTCACTGCCCAGGGAGTCCTGCTCCACTTGAAGAGTCTCAAATTCGAAGGCGCCATTTACATTCTCTTTATGCTCTTAGCCACTTTTAGCTTGCTTTTAACTTGAAGCCTTTCGAAAGTACCTCGTCCGACGGGTCACAGCCCAGGGAGTCCTGCTCCGCTTGACGAGTCTCAAATTCGAAGGTGTCATTTACATTTTCTTTATCTTTAAGCAATTTGCTTGTCTTGCTTATTAACCAAGTTTTTCATCCCTTACCCTAGGTCTTGCCTCACGGGTAACTAGAGGGTCTCCTGGACTCTTTAAACATTTCTCTTTCATTTTATTTAACTTCCAATTGAGGTTGAAGTTGTTGTCCATTTGCCCAGACACCCTATGACTCTCTAGGGTTATATTTGTTTAATTCTTTAACTTTGGGATCCTGTCCCACTTTCCTGATTCCTTACTGAATCCTAGAGTTAACTCAACTCTATTTTTGATTTCACTTTTAACTTAGAGTTACTCTGACTCTAATTTCTTGTCGGTGAGTTTAAACTCCCCTGGATCACTTTAGGTTCCCTTTACCTAAGTTCCATATTATACTCATCCTAGAGTTCCTTGACTCTATGTTGATCCATCTATCCAGTGTCCTTAGGTTATTACCTAAGACAATGCCACTCATCCAACCCTAGGATAATCTCCTAAGTTTTGATGTCACTCAGTGAACCCTGAAACTAGGTTTTCTCCTAGTCTTACTACCAACATGTTCACTTTCCTTATGTCACATGATTTCTAGGGTTATACCCTAACGTGATCACAATCATCAATGGCTAATTACTTTCATGCATGCAGTTATTTTCATCTCGTTTATAAAATAGTATCTACCTCTAAGCATGCATCTTTATCATATATCTTTGGCAACCAGCAGTTGCACTTTTCATCTGTGTCCTTTTACACATGCCCATTTAATCCTCTATCACTAGCAACCAACAGTTGCACTTTCCGTCTGTATCCATTTACACAGGCAATCATAATCATAATTACCTAACGCCTCTAGCAGGCTACTATCATGCTTCGAATCGAAAAGCAAAGGAGCAAGGGGAGAGATCACCCAATTTCGGCAGAATTCCCCACCTTGTAATGTTCCCGAAATTCCTTTCATGTCACCACACTTGCACTATTCTTCCAATTGCTTGTAGACACTTGCAATTGGCTTCCACGCGGCTCCACTTTGTACCTCGAGCTTGCACGCAAAACGGAGCATGCTTCTCTTAAGGTCGCACGCAAAACGATGTGCGACCTCTCATGCCCTGCATGCAAAACGGTACACACTATTAGTGACGGCATGCTAACCAGTGCGCGACACGCGACCTGCACACGAAACGGAGCACATACCTCAAAATGGCACGCAAAACGGTGCGCGCTCCACTATAAGGTTGTACGTGGAACGGTACACCTTCATCCAGTCCTGTACGCAAAACGAGATGCATCGTTAGAACCGGCACGCAAAACGGTGCGCGATAACACGAACTGCACGCGAAACGGTGCACGTACCTTGAAACTGCATGCAAAACTGCGCACATCTGACTGTGGGGTTGCACGCAAAATGGTGCATCTTCATCCGGTCCTGAACGCAACACGAGATACATTGTTAGAGTCTGCACGCAAAACTGTGCGCGATAACACGACCTGCACGCGAAACGGTGCACGTACCTCGAAACTGCACGCAAAACGGTGCACATTTAACTGTAGGATCGCACGCAAAACGGTGCATATTTTACCGACCCTGCACGCAAAACGGGGCGTATTGTTAGAGTCTACTCGAAAAACAGTGCCCGCTAGTCCAACCTGCGTGCAAAACGGAGCACATACCTTGTATCGGCACGCAAAACGAGACGCGCCAAAAATACCCGCAAAACTCGGGCAGTAAGACGGCACAGTAAAACTTGGTCCCTAACACGCATGTAAGCATGGGAGTCAAATCCAAAATCCAAAAGGAAACCTTGAAACTGTGCCAAGAATACCACAAAAACGACACACGGGGCCTACCTCGACAATGTCGTGTCGTCCATCGCATCTTTTAGTCTCTTTGGAGTACTTTGCACGCTCCACGGGGTCCACGGCGCGCTCGTGCGCCCTCGAAAACCCCAGCGAGAATCGCCCTCCTCCCCTCCTCTCGCGCTCGGGTGAAGCCAGAAAGGGAAAAAAAGAGGAAAAGGAGTCGTTTCGGGCCTTTATAGGCCGTTTCCGAACTTTCGGGCGCACCCTTTCGGGCGCCCGAAAGTTTCCGGGCGGCTACAGTAATCGGCCCGCCGCGGTCTACGCGTGCACGCCTGCGCCAGCTCAGCGCCACGTCACCACGCTCGGCCAACCAGGGGCCGACACGTGGCCGTGGACCCGTGCACCGCAACCAACGAAACGCGGCGGCCAATCAGGGGCCGCCACGTGGACCGCACCCACGCTCCCTGCTGACACCGGCCGCAGCGTCGCGTCGCGTCAGCGCGTCACGTCGCGCTGACCGACGAATGGGAGGCCGACACGTGGCCTGTCCCCGCTGACACGCCACAGTGCCGCCGCGCCTTCCCCGCGCACGCCTGCAGCCCTCGGTCAGAGCGGCCAATGGCGGAGCGACGCGTTGCGCTCTCCACCCACCACGCGCGCCTCGGGCTGCGCGCCCCCGCGCCTCGCGCAGGAAATGCTTGCCTCGGGATTCGTGCCGCTGCCTCGGGATCCGTGCCCGATGCCTCGAGATCCGTGCCGCTGCCTCGGGATCCGTGCCCGATGCCTCAGGATCCGCAACCAATTACGGTTACCGCAATTTCCGGTCACTCTGCTGCCTGATGTGGAGTGCAGAGGCCAATCCTCAAGTTCTCAGCCATCACACACGCTACTAGCGTTCTAAGTCCACGGGTTTTCAGCTAACCCGATATCTCGGACTACTCACAGGTCCACGGACCATGGTCCAATAGGGCCTATAGCCCGAAGCTAGTCCCACACTGTGCAATAGCTCTCGGTAGCACGCAGATCCAAACATCATACGGGTAGATCCACACTTAGGATTACTACCCCAATACTCCCACTAGGAGCTACAGTACCTCAATCACCACTAGCTCTACGGCCCTGTCATACCACACTCTCAGTGTACTAATAGCCTCAAGGCTTACACGTGGCATTCCATGTTCCCGGGTCATCGCTCGGACTACCGTCCCGACCAAATCTCTATCATGCCCCGCCATCAGGCCTCGGGCCGCTGTCTCTCACAGCCGACTGCGCCTGCCACTAGGCTACAGGCCCACAGTCCATAAACATGGTCCAGGCACGGATCGTCCTCAAGCGAACCCGCTAATCGTTGCCACGCAACCACTATGCTCCATTGAGCGAAAACCAACTAACCAGTCGACAATCCGTGACCCATACTCTCTATCGACTCTGGCCACACTGGGCAAAGGCTAATATACCACCTAATCCGCACCCACTGGCTAAACGATACTTGTGTTCCAGGAGCACCCAAACAGTTGGGCGTCCAGCGCCCCCAACGCTAACTCGCAAAAACCCAGTGCTAAGCGACTTGCTTAAACACACCACGGCTCTCGTGCAACTCTCCCAACTAGGTCGAGTCACCACGCTAACTGTTTCACCAACTCTGGTGATTGACTCGCAAACCCTGTGGTGGCAACCCTTGCCATTATGCCGATCCCTCAGACCGGCGCCATAAAACTCCCGCTCATTTGCGAGGTTTTCGAATCTCGAAACCTATCCTGGGTCTTGCCAGCCCCACCATGCGGCACTCAGCCATGAAGACATGCCACACAGTTACTACCGTCATCAGGGCGAACTTTCGCCACTGGGCCCGTAATTCTTTCTTGCCCTAACCTTTAGGACACCGCAACTTGGCTCTCGCAACAAAGCGATCCCCAGCGTTTCATGAGTCGGTCTCTCACTGGACCTCATCAACTACACTTTGCCGGCAAACCAGCTGACGCAAGCTTACGGCATCTTTCACAGAAGGTGCAGGGTGCGCCGACAAAGGTTCAGCGGCCACCTGCAACACTCTCTGCTGTTGCCTCTTAGCTTGATCTATCTCCTTTTTTTTTTTTTTTTTTTGGGATAAAGTCACTTGCCTATCTAGGCGTCGTAATCCGCTTTCCTGCCGGCGGGAAGCCTCCGTTTATCGGCAAGAAGCATCGGTCTGTTGCTGGACCACATCAACAAGTGGAGTCACCCGCTATCGTAGCTCGTATACGTCGTTTGACCCCGAGCCTTCTCGTGACTCGAGTCACAACAGGTGCGTCACCTTATGTGGTGTCATCGCTGATATGCACACCACAACGAAACAACTAGCCCAAACTTAGCCATTTGAGCAACGCGTAGTCCGTATACCGACAAAAAGACTCGTCGACTCAATCATGCGAAAGTATGGGAGGGTACTCCTTTTCATCTCCAACATTACGTTGTCGGCCGCCCAACGTAATATCCGAAGAATGAAAGCTCGTCGCCACTCTAATTTCTCTCTATTCTTTAAGTTCTGGTGCTTTAGTTCAAGTTAACCCTCAGAAATTCTTATCCTACGGGCCCGAGCCCGGTAGTCCTGCTACCATCAGATAAGATTTCCAAGGTTGTCAATAACACCCGCGAGTGTTACCCCGTCCTACGAAGTAAATGTGTTCTTCGGGCCACCAGCTATCGGAGAGGGGGCTGCCCTTTACGTCCGATCCAGGTGCACCCGGGGAGAGGGCAAGCCCTTTACGTCCCACAGAACCACATTTCAACCTTCGAAGGACGCCCGTTTTATTATCTTTTCTGATCTTTCATTTCTTCTCCTCTGGGCACTCAGCCCTCTTCTGCACTTTATGCATTTGTGTTTTACTCTTACTTTTAAGCACTTGCTTTTCTTTTCTTTCTCACTCGAGCCTTCCGCTCACATTGCCACTGGCAATTACTATCACTCTTTCCTTTGAGCATTTAGCTATTTGCTTTCACTTTGAGCCTTCCGAAAGTACCTCGTCCGACGGGTCACTGCCCAGGGAGTCCTGCTCCACTTGACGAGTCTCAAATTCGAAGGCGCCATTTACATTCTCTTTATGCTCTTAGCCACTTTTAGCTTGCTTTTAACTTGAAGCCTTTCGAAAGTACCTTGTCCGACGGGTCACTGCCCAGGGAGTCCTGCTCCGCTTGACGAGTCTCAAATTCGAATGTGTCATTTACATTTTCTTTATCTTTAAGCAATTTGCTTGTCTTGCTTATTAACCAAGTTTTTCATCCCTTACCCTAGGTCTTGCCTCACGGGTAACTAGATGGTCTCCTGGACTCTTTAAACATTTCTCTTTCATTTTATTTAACTTCCAATTGAGGTTGAATTGTTGTTGTCCATTTGCCCAGACACCCTATGACTCTCTAGGGTTATATTTGTTTAATTCTTTAACTTTGGGATCCTGTCCCACTTTCCTGATTCCTTACTGAATCCTAGAGTTAACTCAACTCTATTTTTGATTTCACTTTTAACTTAGAGTTACTCTGACTCTAATTTCTTGTCGGTGAGTTTAAACTCCCCTGGATCACTTTAGGTTCCCTTTACCTAAGTTCCATATTATACTCATCCTAGAGTTCCTTGACTCTATGTTGATCCCTCTATCCAGTGTCCTTAGGTTATTACCTAAGACAATGCCACTCGTCCAACCCTAGGATAATCTCCTAAGTTTTGATGTCACTCAGTGAACCCTGAAACTAGGTTTTCTCCTAGTCTTACTACCAACATGTTCACTTTCCTTATGTCACATGATTCCTAGGGTTATACCCTAACGTGATCACAATCATCAATGGCTAATTACTTTCATGCATGCAGTTATTTTCATCTCGTTTATAAAATAGTATCTACCTCTAAGCATGCATCTTTATCATATATCTTTGGCAACCAGCAGTTGCACTTTTCATCTGTGTCCTTTTACACATGCCCATTTAATCCTCTATCACTGGCAACCAACAGTTGCACTTTCCGTCTGTATCCATTTACACAGGCAATCATAATCATAATTACCTAACGCCTCTAGCAGGCTACTATCATGCTTCGAATCGAAAAGCAAAGGAGCAAGGGGAGAGATCACCCAATTTCGACAGAATTCCCCACCTTGTAGTGTTCCCGAAATTCCTTTCATGTCACCACACTTGCACTATTCTTCCAATTGCTTGTAGACACTTGCAATTGGCTTCCACGCGGCTCCACTTTGTACCTCGAGCTTGCACGCAAAACGTAGCATGCTTCTCTTAAGGTCACACGCAAAATGATGCGCGACCTCTCATGCCCTGCACGCAAAACGGTACACACTATTAGTGACGGCACGCTAACCAGTGCACGACAACGCGACCTGCACGCGAAACGGAGCACATACCTCAAAATGGCACGCAAAACGATGCGCGCTCCACTGTAAGGTTGTACGTGGAACGGTACACCTTCATCCAGTCCTGTACGCAAAACGAGATGCATCGTTAGAACCGGCACGCAAAACGGGGCGCGATAACACGAACTGCACGCGAAACGGTGCACGTACCTCGAAACTGCACGCAAAACTGCACACATCTGGCTGTGGGGTTGCACGCAAAACGGTGCATCTTCATCCGGTCCTGAACGCAACACAAGATACATTGTTAGAGTCTGCACGCAAAACTGTGCGCGATAACACGACCTGCACGCGAAACGGTGTACGTACCTCAAAACTACACGCAAAATGGTACACATTTAACTATAGGATCGCACGCAAAACGGTGCATATTTTACCGACCCTGCACGCAAAACGGGGCGTATTGTTAGAGTCTACTCGAAAAATAGTGCCCGCTAGTCCAACCTGCGCGCAAAACGGAGCAATACCTTGTATCGGCACGCAAAACGAGACGCGCCAAAAACGCCCGCAAAACTAGGGCAGTAAGACGGCACAGTAAAACTTGGTCCCTAACACGCATGTAAGCATGGGAGTCAAATCCAAAATCCAAAAGGAAACCTTGAAACTGTGCCAAGAATACCACAAAAACGACACACGGGGCCTACCTCGACAATGTCGTGTCGTCCATCGCGTCTTTTAGTCTCTTTGGAGTACTTTGCACGCTCCACGGGGTCCACGGCGCGCTCGTGCGCCCTCGAAAACCCCGGTGAAAATCGCCCTCCTCCCCTCCCCGCGCGCTCGGGTGAAGCCAGAAAGGGAAAAAAAGAGGAAAAGGAGTCGTTTCGGGCCTTTATAGGCCGTTTCCGAACTTTCGGGCGCACCCTTTCGGGCGCCCTAAAGTTTCCGGGCGGCTACAGTAATCGGCCCGCCGCGGTCTACGCGTCCACGCCTGCGCCAGCTCAGCGCCACGTCACCACGCTCGGCCAACCAGGGGCCGACACGTGGCCGTGGACCCGTGCACCGCGACCAACGAAACGCGGCGGCCAATCAGGGGCCGCCACGTGGACCGCACCCACGCTCCCTGCTGACACCGGCCGCAGCGTCGCGTCGCGTCAGCGCGTCACGTCGCGCTGACCGACGAATGGGAGGCCGACACGTGGCCTGTCCCCGCTGACACGCCACAGTGCCGCCGCGCCTTCCCCGCGCACGCCTGCAGCCCTCGGTCAGAGCGGCCAATGGCGGAGCGACGCGTGGCGCTCTCCACCCACCACGCGCGCCTCGGGCCGCGCGCCCCCGCGCCTCGCGCGGGAAATGCTTGCCTCGGGATTTGTGCCGCTGCCTCGGGATCCGTGCCCGATGCCTCGGGATCCGTGCCACTGCCTCGGGATCCGTGCTCGATGCCTCGGGATCCGTGCCACTACAGTGACTTTCGGGCGCGCACAGTAACCTTTCGGGCGCACTATTCCGGACCGGGCTGCTACAGTAACCGGTTCGCTATAGTGCCCGAACCCAGTTCACTGCAGCCCGAAAATCGGGTTTGCTACAGTATTTTCCGGGCACCCGGTTCCCACTTTCGGGCGCCCGAAACTTGGGCCCAAGCCCAGTTTCGCCCGTTTTCGTCCGTTCTCGCCCGTTTTCGCTCAAATTTGACAGGCAGCCATGGTTTAACTTAATTTACCTCATGGTACTCAAACTTTTCAGTTTGGGCCACCTATGGGTCACCAAAAGTCCCACTGTATTCGAATTCGCGGGCGGAGCCCGTTCTCACTATACGGGTGTCCGATCAACGCGAAACTTTTACCGTGGCCTTAAAACATATTTACGGAGCTCCCGTAATTTTCTAGGAATTTTCCGAGATTGTGAATTTTCCACTTATAATCTCGGCCCACTTTCTCACATAAGATTCTAGATATCTTATTTTAATCCCGATTTGGGCCCGATTCATTTCTAGGTCATTCTTCACCTCAATAAACAATAGTATTTCACACTATTTTTATTTCCATTTATTTATATTCCAAATTCCGGTTCACTATAGTGTGAGTATTGTGCATGTGGTATAGGCAGACATAGGTTATATTAGTATTTAATGTTCTTATGCATTTATTAATATCTTGGAATAGCATGCACTAATAAATGTAAGAACATTGATACCTGTATTTCTTTTGTATCATCTTGGGACATTTGCATGCTTGTATGGCCATCTAGATAGGCCACCTTTTTCTGCTACACTATCATGCTGGAACATGACTTAGGAGAAACCATATTTCCTGCTTTTCTCCTTTCATATTAGACTCAGGGCATTTGTAGCTCGTGCGCGAGCAGGGTGTTTGGGATAGTGTGGTCAGATTCTCGGGATGTGGGACAGGCTGGACTTGATGGCAGGGTATTGCGGCGACCGCGGACTTTGGGCGGTCGAACGGGTATTTACTGTTGCATCGGATCGGGAGGGGGGGGGGGGATCGGGCTTTCTTTAGTGGATGGATTTTTCCACTTCGATTAGAGTCGTGATCCAGTCCTGCTATATTATGATACTGGTTACTTGTTACTTTACTCGTGTGGGTCGGTCCCCTCGAGTGCCACTCCGGAGTGTGCGACAGGCAGGCTTTGAGTCCTTGAGACTCCTTCTTCCCATCGGTGCTATGCGTAGACTAGCATACCCGATATGGCAGGCACAGCAGGCAGTACCAGTTTTACTGGTCCATCGATTGGGTTTATTCAGGCAGGCATTTAGATACTGATGCATACATTTAGCTATTCTTATTGGCTCGGCATTTAGAGACATATTAGTGGTAGCTTTTTCATCGGCAGTTATATTCATAGCATACCACCTCTCTTTCCTTTTCACCTCTGGTAGACCTAGTGGACATGTCAGAGTTTGAGGCTTAACCCACTAGGGGAGGCTACTGTTTTTATAGTAGTTCTCACCCCCATTGTTCTTTTTCTTTTTCTCCCCTATTTTGCAGAGTCCTCTGCGGGAGTAGCTGGGCCATCTTCGGCAGATCGAGGTAAGAGGATTGTGGACTAGATAGATCGTCTACCCCGACTGCGAGCTTAGTAGTGCTTTCGGTTGTACCCCTTTATTCTCAGACAGTTGTATTTTATTTTGGGTCTGGCTTTAGCCAGCTATTTGTATTTATTTGGTGAGCTGGGAGAGATACTTGTACTTTGAGAGGTGTACTTTACTTTTACTTTCAAGCTTCTGTCTGAGATGCTTTAGTTCTAGTTTAGCTCTGTTTTTATTCTCTTTTATTATATCTCTTATATCTGAGCAGATAACCAGCGCTTCGTGTATACAGAAAATTCCGTGTGCACGGCGGATCTATGGACGGGCCTAGGTTCTGATTTACACCCGGGGCGTGACAGGCGGCGCTCAGCATCGGAAAGCGCCAAGGAGCGCGTCTCGGCACTCCAATCTTGGAGATGAACGTGGACGGAAAATAACTGTTATTCAACCGAGGAAAATCAACTCAAAAGAAAGCAGTTGAGAGATACACAATGATTCCCCATATACATGCATGTACAGCTACACACACCACGTATACGGTTCCAACGAGTATAAATAAGCGAACCCTCGAAGGGAAAATTATCTTGCAACCTCGTAAGTTAGTGACCACTCCTGTTTTTCCATACCTTCAATTCCTACATTTACAACTTTTTTTGTGAGGACCTGGTTTTCCCCGATGTGATTACTGGTTGACAAGCCGCTTCTGGAGGCCTTTGTGGCGTGTCGGTGGCGTTTGTACACCAATTGGACACTTTTGATGGACTCGGTGTGTTAATTGGATCACGAGAGTAGTCAGATGGCCCCTTGAATGCTTAGAAGTGGTTTCGCGCGCAATGAATATTAAAGTTGGACTCAGGGCAAAGTTTGGATAAAGGATCACCTCTCCGGTTGCCTTCGGGAATTTTTAGAGTTAGAATTTGGCAAATCGGACTTCAGAATTGGACCCGGTGCGGAAATCGGATCAAGTGGGCTATCCGGGGGCATTCGGCAAATTTTCGGATGAGAATTTGGAGAAATGGACATCGTTTTTGGATTCAGCGCGCGAAATCGTTGAGAATGGACTATTTACTTGCTTTTTTCGGAGCCCGGTTGACGCGCACGTTTTTCGAGGTACGACGCAGATCCCGAGGAGCGGCACGGATCCCGAGGCGGCGGCGGCGCGCGGCGCGCTGCGCAATGCGCGCTGCGCAGCTGGCGCGCATTGGGAACGCGCGCCTCCGCGCGGGACAGCGCAGGGGCCGCCACGTGGCGGGCCCCCGTTGGCGCCCGCGCCGGCGCGCGGGCACCCGCCCGTGTTTCGCGCGGGTGTCCCGCGCCTGGGGTGGCACGGTGTAACGCGCCCGTGTGGCGCGCATGCTGCGTGCCCGCGTGGCGCGCTTGGGTGCGCGCCACGTGGCTGCGGGGCGCGTGCATGGACCCGGTGCACGCGCCCAGCTTCGTGGACCGGGGGTTTGGGGCTCCCCATTGGCTGGCGCCGTGGACCGGCTCCGTGGACCGAGTCCGTGGACCAATCCCCCTCCTCATTCTTTTCTTCTTCTTCTTCCTTCTCCCTCGCACCATTTCTCCTCTTCTTTTCCTTTCTTCTCCAACCGAGCGCGAGAGAGAGAGAGGGAGGAGATTTCGTGGGGTGCGACGGTGCGCCGTGGACCTCGCGGAGCGTGCGAGGTGTTCCATTTGGGCTGGTTGGGCGACGCGACGCTGTCGAGGTAGGTCCCGCGTGTTATTTTTGCGGTATTTTTGACACAGTTTTGAGGCGTCCGTTTGGACATTGGATTTGACCCCTTGCTCTTATCTGTGTTAGGGACCGTGTTTTATTGCTCCGTTTTGCGTGCGGATTCCGGCAGCGTGCACCGTTTTGCGTGCGGACTCCGTTTTGCGTCGGACTCCGGCACCGTGCTCCGTTTTGCGTGCGGACTTCGGCGGCGTGCACCGTTTTGCGTGCGAACTCCGTTTTGCGTGCGGACTCCGGCACCGTGCTCTGTTTTGCGTGCGGATTCCGGCAGCGTGCACCGTTTTGCGTGCGGACTCCGTTTTGCGTGCAGACTCCGCCACCATGCTCTGTTTTGCGTGTGTACTCCGGCGGCGTGCACCGTTTTGCGTGCGGACTCTGTTTTGCGTGCGGACTCCGGCATCGTGCTCCGTTTTGCGTGCAGTTCGACGTACGTTTACCGTTTCGCGTGCAGGTCTTGTTGGCGCACACCGTATTCCGTGCGGGGTTTAATGGCGTTCACCGTTTCGTTTGCAGGTTTGGTGGCGCGCATCGTTTTGCGTGCGGACTCGTGTGTGCACCGTTTTGCGCGCAACTTGTTGTACGAGCGTCGGATCGAGGCGAGCCTTTACACTTTTTTCATCTACTCGACGCGAGGATCATCACCGTATTTTTCTGGGATTTTTCCGGGAACTGCCCGAAGGTATACTTTTCCAGTTCTCTGGTGCATGTGATACAGTTGTGTATGGTTGTGTGTTTGTGAGCGCCCTGTATTGTGGAATTTGTAATTCGGCCTACGGGGCTCGGACTTTGGCGTGCAGGTACTCGTTTCGAAGGTATCGACGCGAGGAACGCGACAGTTTTTTTTGGTGGATTTTTCAGAGTCCGTTCTGCAGGTGAAAATTGCACATCTTCAAGGCTGGTTCCAGCAGATGGTGTATACTTGGATATTTTAACATAAAGTGTAACCTTGGACCTTTTGTTGTACCCAGGAGGGTTCGCGAGTATTTTTGGAACACTGCTAGGAGCCGAGGTTTGCGCGACATGTACCGTGGTTATGGGTTCAGCTGATTGTGCGTGCAAGTGGCCACGCTCTTCACCGACTCCAGGTTTGCCTTGGATTGAGCACTTCAGGTGGGTAAGCTTAATTTAGTAACTGTATAAGGTTTTTATATCATGGTGAATGTAAGTGCAGATGTGGGGATATCACCCCTCTATGATTGATAACGGGCGTATTTATTGTACAACCGATATGAGCGAGAGGTAAGCAAGGAATGACCCACTTGGGTGAATTGGTATACCATAGTAGGAATGTTTTAGCATGCTTTACTAATATATGCTTCACCCACTTTTATTATTTCTGAGAACAAAGCATGCGTGCATGGACATGTAGTTAGGCCATCTTTTACCGCTGCACTACTGTTGGAACTTGACTTAGGAGAAACCATGTTATCCTTTTCTCCTTCTTTGTTAGTCAGGTGGTCTGTGTTGCTCAGGTTCGAGCAGGGGTTCTGGGTAGTGTAGTCGGGACTTGGTGTCTGGGACAGGTTGGATTAGTTGTGGGGCTTTGCGGCAACCGTGGATATTGGGCGGTTGACCGGACATTTATTTATGCACCAGATTGGGTATCTGATTTCTCTAGTGGACAGAGTTTTCCACTTTGATCCGAGTTATGATCCAGTCCTGCTGATTTATGATACTTGTTACTGAGGCACTTTACTCATGTGGGTCGCTCCCCTCGAGTGCCACTCCGGAGTGTGCGATTTTCAGACCTCGAGTCCTTGAGACTCCCATCCCCTATCGGTGTTATGCGTAGGCTGGCATACCCAATTTGGCAAGCACAGCAGGCAGTACTAGTTCTACTGGTGGCATTAGATTGGGCTTATTACAGACATTTGCTTTATAGTTGCACTCGTGTCAGGGGGACCGAGTGGAGTCTAGTGGCGGTGTTTGGACCAGTGCTAGTGTTGTTGGGAACCGTTTGGGGATACGGTGGTCCCAAGGTCATTGTGAGTTGTTGACCGTTGTAGGACAGGCATAGGCAGGCATAGGCAGGCAGGCAGGCATGGCAGGCATAGTAGGCATAGGCAGGCATGGCAAGCAGGCAGGCATAGGCAGGCATGGCAGGCATAGGCAGGCATGGCAGGCATAGGCAGGCAGGCAGGCATAGGCAGGCAAGCAGGCATGGCAGGCATAGTAGGCATAGGCAGGCATGGCAGGCAGGCAAGCAGGCATGGCAGGCATAGTAGGCATAGGCAGGCAGGGCAGGCATGGCAGGCATGGCAGGCAGGCATGGCAGGCAGGCAGGCATGGCAGGCATAGTAGGCATAGGCAGGCAGGGCAGGCATAGGCAGGCATAGGCAGGCATAGTAGGCATAGGCAGGCAGGGCAGGCATAGCAGGCAGGGCAGGCATAGCAGGCATGGCAGGCATAGGCAGGCATGGCAGGCATAGCAGGCATGGCAGGCATAGCAAGCATAGAGGCAGGATAGCTGTTGAGAGGCTCCAGCTTCTTTTTATCAGTCTTTACGGCTTTGGTTAGTTTTTGTCTCTTGAGGACTTGGTGGGCAGACCGTCGGTTCTGGCGGTGGTACCCACTGATAACTCCATCCTTTGGTGTAGTTCTCACACCCTTTGGGGGTTTTCCCCCTTCTTTTTCCTTCCTCTCCTTTGTTTTGTAGAGTCTTAGCGGGTGTTGCTGATTCTGCGGTTGTTGATCGAGGCGAGGGAGTCGCGAGCTAGATCCCTACCCATGTTTGGAGAGTAGCGGTACCCCTTCAGAGGAGAGTTTCAGTAGATTAGTTGTTTTATTTCCTTTTTTGAGAGACTGTTGTAGTGAGGATGTTATGTATTGAGAGCCTGTACACTGTTGTATTTATTGGAGATACCTCCCTGTTGAGCCATGAGTTCTATATCTGAGGATTTTGTACGATTATCATTTTTGGGAGGTGGACATTATTGCATCATTTCCAGTTGTACAGTAATTGATTTTTGTTATGCAGCAGATTCTTTTATTTATAGCTCTGATATTATGTTTAGTTGTAGTACTTTTCTTGCAGGTAGGACGCTTCGCCTATGCAGGCTGGCATAGGTGGCGGATCTGTTGGCGATCCCGGATCGCAGTTTCGACCCCGGGGCGTGACATTTTTAGATTAAATTTGCAGCTTTCTTTACCGCTTTCCTAAATAAACCTTCATACAAGCATACTGCTTTTCCCTACAGTTTTTCTAGGAGTATGTTTACTTGTAATTGTTCCTTTGTAATCCCTTTTCAAGCAATACAACTTCCAATCGGTTTTCGGCCGTGTTAATCTTTATTTCCAAATTCCAGTTCGGCTCCTCTAGGCCAAGCTTTATTAAGAGTTTGATTGAGAAAAATCCGGCCGAGCGGATCCCTTCTCGGTCTAATCGTTTGGCATGCGGCGCATCACACTCAAAAAGTCAATTTGGAGGCGGATCGTGGATAGGTCAACGATCAGCGACGCATTTCGGCCCAACAAATATCTAATCTAGTTATTGTATTTTTTAGAGATCATATGACTACTAATTGAGTTGTCAAAAGATCACTTCAAAGTGATGTAGTATTTGAATAAATTTTTTAAGATAATTAAATAACTAAATATTTTTTTCTTATCTAAATAAAACTTCACCGCGGTATTTACAAGATGTATAATAATATTTTGGGACGCAATGCAAAGTAATATTAATATTAATAATTAACGTTTACTCTGAAAAGAGCAAATTATATTAATTAAATGTAATCAAATTCAGGTGGTATATTGTCAAGAGAGATAACAGAAATATCGCGCGCACATAAAAAATTATATCTGTTGATAAAATCGTGTGAGCATCGATAACTACTGAAGCAATGTGCCTCTATCTTTAATTAATGCATGATAAAACCCGTGGAGTATCTACACATCTCTTCTTAAATCACCGTACACCCTAGGTGGTGTGAGCAGCTAACTTGTACATTTTCCAATAGAGCGATGCAACATATACGCCTTAAGAAAATACAAATTTGAGATCAAATAATACTTTACTTACAGATAAATTTTATAAATTAATATAAATAATAATATTTAAATAATAGAGAAGTATAAATTATGAGAAGCTAGCTAAGCATAATTTATAATTTCAAGATTAAAATCCAATCACTTAATTATATAATTTGTAAAATGTTGTGAGTTGTAAGTAAAATATTTTATATCCGAAAACTTATTCAATCAAAACTTTATACATTTTTATTAATTTTATTAACTTTTTTAATAATAAAAATTTTATAAAAAATTTTAAATTTGAGAATGAGTGGAATGTATGATATTTTTTTATAAATTTAAGAATGAGTGGAATGTTTGATATATATATATATATATATATATATATATATATATATCCGCACTTAGCTGCGGATATTTTTTGTAATTATTTTTAATAATGTAAGGAAAAATTAATATTTGTTTGTAACCTTCGTAATAAATTATTCCAGCAGAATTTAAAATTTTATTCTTTTATTTTGATTTTAAATTTAATTTCATGGATTTTAAATTTAAATTAACCTTTAAAATCTAATTACAAATTATATTAAAGTTATATTACATTTTATATTTTTATTATGATTTTAAATTTAATTTCATAGATTTTTAATTTAAATTGACATTTAAAATTCAAATACAAAAAATAATTGAAGAAAAGTTGTATTATTTAAAATTATTTGAGACTAAGTTGTATTACAAAAAAGAAAAGCTACACCGTTGAGAGTAAGTTGCACTTCGTGAGTGAATTAAAGTTGCACTATTTGAAACAAAAATTATATTATTTAAAATTATTTGAGATTAAGTTTCACTATATAAAATCGAAGTTGCACATTTTTAGATTAAATTATATAATTTAGAATATGTCTTGATGGTGAGATGGTAACTATAATAAAAAAAAAGAAAACCAAATTATTAGTAGAAGATATAATATTATAATATTTTAAAAAATTATACTATTTAAATATATATTACACTTTTTTAGTTTCTCTTCTATTTTCAAAAACTACACTGAAAAACTTTGTTTTTGTTTTTGTTCTTTTTTTCTTCTTTGTACTTTTTTGAGAAATCAAAGAATCCTTTAGTTTTATAAAAAGATCCTTGGGTTTTTCTTTTTTTTTTCAAAAAAAAATAAAGGAAAGTAGGTTTTGCATAATTTTTTCCAGAAGCCAAGAACCTCTAAGGTACAGTTCAAAAATAAGAAAGGCTAAATTAGGAAAAAATCATTTGAGTCTCAATTATTGTCAACATAAAATATTACATCAATTTAAACTTTGTACTTAACTGGATCTTGATAACTGGATCTTGACATCATTAGAGAATTTGAAATAATTATCCAATTCATATTTGTTAGCTCTACTCGTTTCATCAGCATCTTTAAAACTACATAGATAATAATAAAATATCAGTGAAGACGGTATGGAAGAGGGAAGTCATCACAACAAGTAACTATAATAAGAAAATACATGAAAAGAATGCAAGTAGAAGTTTGGAAACAGGAAATTTCAAAGAGAATAAAAAAGGAACTTTTGTTTAGAATTAAGAATTCACGTTAAGTATTATATGAAATATTCATCCCCTCTTTATAAACATAATACACACAAAAAAAAGGACCAGCCTATGTAGGCCTATGTAGAGCACCAAAGTTTAGTACTTATATTACAATTTTCGGTAAAAGCTAAAACCCAAAATATGCCCATTCCCAATCCCCTAATACAAAAAAAAATTAAGAACCAAAGCTTTCTGAATACTCTGGCAGAAGCAGTAGAGCAAGCAATGTGCAGCAGTTGCTCCAGTTTTGCTAGTAGCAACAGCAGTAGTGCACTGAACCAAGGGGAATAGCACGCCATCTTGAAGGCTTTTGATCAATTCTTCAACTCCATCATCGTTTTCTTCTCCTCCTCCTCGTCCTTCTTTTCTGTCATATCAATGATTTGGATAGCATGATATCATGCCTCATGTTTAGCTAATCTCTCAAAATAATTTCCATAAATCAATATTGTATGCATTTTAGAGTTAGCAACCGATTTAGTTTTAATCTTAAATAGATATAAGAGAAAAGCAAGTTTTAATCTTAAAGAGATCATACATTTCTATGAGATCATTCTGTATGTCAATCACTTAAATGTAGGGAACATAAACCCTAGAAAGAAAATGTAATCTGACAAATTTGTTAAAAGTACAAATTATAAAAAAGAGTCAGCAGGAGTTACTGCTTGATGCATTCTTTTCTGGATATCGCGCAGGTGTGAGAACATGAGCTGGAAGATCGAAATCAGAAATGGTTTCTGTTGTAAAATATTTATCTTTTCAAATTGATTCTATCAAATAAATTAAAAACCAGTAAATTCAAATTGAAATATAAATGAATGCTGTAAAATAAAAGATTTAGAGAAGGCCTGTGGATTGAGGCGTGCAGAGCACTGTCCTAGAAGCAAGATTGCCCCTCTGCGTGCGAGGCTTCCCGGCAATCACTTCCAGCGATACAACGTCCACGTTCCACCCCGTCGGCACGATTTCAAGGTGGCGCAAGATGAACCCGGTAAACTTTCAGGGATCCAGCAAATCGAAAGAAACAACACGATAAAAACTGGAAAATAAGAATTGGGGAAAAAGATTGGGGAAAAAGAAGATGGCACAGGCACCGTGAGACGTCCGATAACGTTCGGATTTGAACTTCTCTTAAACACCCGAAGCGTGCGATCGTGCTCCAACGGCATGATCGGGTGCTCCAACGGCAAGATTAGAAACCTCCTTACGTGCCCGTGACTTACGGATGAAGGCGACCAAAAATCAGATTAAATAAAAGAAATATAAAATAAAATAAAATGAACCGGGTAACCAAAGCATGGGCTCCCAAGTGAGGCCCATTATGGATTGGGCTCCTCAAGAGACAAATCAAGTTTTAAATCATCAATAAATCCCAAATAAAATCCAACAATCCCCCACATGATTTAAAACTTCAAATAAAGACTGAAATTCAAAGCAACACAAAAGAACGCTGGATCTCTTATACCACGTATTCGGCGAAGGTACCTTTCGGGTTTGAACCTTCACTTAGTGCTTGTCTATGTACATCCGAGGGCACAATGGTGGACTACGCCTTGAACCAAGGCCGGTGAATCGGATTTCCACAAACTGCACACATGGTACGGTCGTTAGGGTTCAAAGCGGGTGAGCGCTATAATGGCCATGCGCTAGAATCGATTCATGTGTGTTTTAGGAAACCGCCCGCTTTCCATAGTCGCGGCCTCACGACTCCACACATATAGTAGGTCCTCAGAGGGTATCTGCAAGGTCGTACCCTGCCTCATGGGTCTTGGAACCATTCAGGGCCAAAGCCCTTCCTAACCACTTGCAGAAATGAGCACTGTCGCCATAGGGATGAGGATACAAAAACAGTGCTCCTCAAGCTACCTGTTCGACTTGTTACTACCCATTGAACCTGCAACAGGTTGGGTTGCCATCGCCGGTAACTTCTATTGTGGGCTAAGCCCCATCCCCCTCGACGATTCTTGGATCACGGTCCTAGACAAACCCTTGGTGAGCTGATCAGCCAAGTTTCTTGCAGATCTCACAAATTCCAATGCAATCACATTTTCCTTCAAATTTTGTCGAATGAACTTTTGTCTCAATTTCATAAATCTGTTCATCTTAGTCTCCACATTCTCTTGGGCACATTTGTCAATTGCAGCTCTACAATCACAATGAATAGACACAGGTGCTAAAGGTTGCTCCAACAGTGGCAGATCATAAAGAAATTCTCTCAACCACTTAGCCTCTGTTACAGTAGTATCTAAAGCTGTCAATTCAGATTCCATAGTACTTCTAGAAATCAAAGACTGTTTAGTTGACTTCCAAGAAACAGCTGCTCCTCCTAGGAGAAATACAAATCCTGTAGTAGACTTCACATCAGCTGTATCACTAATCCAATTCGCATCACTATAACCTTCTAATACTGCAGGAAAACCACTATAATACAATCCATAGGATACAGTCCCTTTCAAATATCTCAACACTCTTTCTAAAGCATTCCAATGTTCTCTGTTCGGATTATGGGTATATCTTCTCAATCGATTTACAGCATAAGCCAAATCAGGTCTAGTGTAATCCACTAGATATCATAAGGATCCGATAATCTATGAATATCTATTCTGGCTTATTGGATCTCCTCTATTCTTCTTAAGATGAACGCTAGAATCATAAGGTGTCACTACAGGTTTAATATCAGAATATCCAAACTTCTTCAATAATTGTTCACTGTAGTGAGATTGGCTCATAATAATTTCTTTCGACTTTCTAATGATCTTCATATTGAGAATCACATCTGCTTGTCCAAGATCTTTCATATCAGAATTCTTTTTCAACAATTTCTTCACATCATTTATCACAATCATGTTTGTACCAAAGATCAAAATATCATCAACATACAAACATAAGATCACAATCTGTCCATCATACTCTTTCGAATATACGCACTCATCAGACATGTTCACATGAAAACCATTTGAAACAAGCAAAGAATCAAATTTTAAATGCCACTGTTTAGGAGCTTGCTTTAATCCATATAAAGATCTAGTCAATTTACACACTTTGTTCTCATGTCCAGAAACCACAAATCCTTCAGGTTGTTTCATATAGATCTCTTCATCTAAATCACCATTTAGAAAGGCTGTCTTAACATCCATTTGATGAACAATCAGATCAAGACTGGAGGCTAAAGCAATCAACACTCTAATAGAGGTAATCCTAGCAACAGGAGTATAAACATCAAAATAATCTACTCCAGGCTTCTGTGCAAAACCCTGTGCCACTAATCTAGCTTTATACTTATCTACAGATCCATCAGGTTTCAACTTCTTCTTAAAAATCCTCTACAGCCTACAGGCTTACATCCTAGAGGTAATCAGATAACTCCCAAGTATGATTCTGTAGAATAGACTACATCTCAAGATTAATAGCCTCTTTCCAAAACGATGCATCTACAGACGTCATAGCTTGGTCATAGGTAGATGGGGTGTCTTCTACAAGTAGGACACAAAAATCATCTCCAAAAGTTTTCTCTACTCTAGGACGCTTACTTCTTCTAGGCTCAATCTCTTCTATCGGTTCACTGACACTAGGTCTGCTAGAGCTACCAACTAGTTCAGCAGGAATAGATCTATCTACTCTAGTCTTAAACGGAAAAACATCCTCGAAGTACACAGCATCTCTAGCCTCAATGATTGTATTGTTAGAAATCTCATTAATTTCAGAATTCACCACTAGAAATCTGCAGGCATTACTATCCTGAGCATAACCCACAAAAATTGTATCGACAGTCTTAGGTCCAATCTTTCTTTTCTTATTGTCAGATATCTTCACTTTAGCTAGGCACCCCCACACTTTAAAATAATTCAAATTAGGCTTCCTACCTTTCCAAAGCTCATAGGGAGATACATCAGAATACTTGTGAGGAATCCTATTTAAAATCATACATGCAGAAATCAAAGCTTCCCCCCACAAGTTCTCAGGTGCGCCTGAACTAATAATCATCGAGTTTATCATATCCATCAAAGTCCTATTCTTACGTTCAGCAACTCCATTAGATTGAGGTGTATAGGGAGCAGTCACTTGATGTACAATTCCAAATTCTAGACAAAAATTAGTCATCTCATTTGAAGTGTATTCACCACCTCGATCAGATCTCAAAATTTTGATTTTCTTATCCAACTGATTTTCTATTTCAGCTTTATAAATTTTGAATCTGCTAAGAACCTCATCTTTTGATTTAATCAAGTAGACATAACAAAATTTCGAATGATCATCTATAAAAGTCACAAAATACTTATTTCCACCTCTACTAAGTCTACTTCCATCACAAACATCACTGTGCACAAGTTCTAAAAGATCACTATCTCTATCCACAAATTTAAAAGGTTTTCTAGGTTCCTTTGCTTGTACACATATTTCACATCTATGATCAGGTAAATCAGATTTGGTAATCAAATCAAGATGCATCAATCTTTTGATAGTATTGAAATTCACATGTCCTAATCTTCCATGCCAAATATTAGTAGAAACAACATTCAAAACAACAGCATTTTTATTCATTGGAAATGAAGATACAGAAAGTTTAAACAAACCATCACTCAAAAAACCCTTCCCTACAAAATTCACACCTTTTGTTATCACTACCCTATTACATTCAAAAACTAACTTAAAACCCTGTTGAACTAAAAGAGAACCACTAATCAAATTCTTCCTAATATCGGGAACATGATGGACTCCGTGCAAGGTTAAAGTCTTCCCAGAGGTCAACCTCAAATCCACTCGACCTGTCCCAAGCACGCGAGAAGAGGCAGCATTCCCCGTGTTCACCGATCCTCCACATGCGTCCTGATAAGTGGAAAACCACGACCGATCAGAACAAGCATGGACATTAGCTCCAGTATCTATCCACCAATCAGAAGAACAAAGGACAAGGTTAAGTTCAGGTAAACTAGATTCTAACCTGATTGTGGAGTCAGAAGGGTCAGAACCGGCAGTCAGCATATTCGTCTGACGCTCAGGTGGAGCTCCCTTCTTCTCCATTGGCGCAGAAGGCCGAGTCTTGCGAAAGTAGCAATCCTTCGCAAAGTGGTTCGTCTTTCCGCACACAAAGCAACCAGAGTTGCCTCCACTTCCCTCAGGTTTAGGCTTCTTAAAGTTTGGGTTAAACTTTCTATGATGAAACGGCTTCTTCTTAAAGTTTCTATAAGGCTGAAAGTTTCTACCCTTATTTTTAGGGTGCTCTACTAGGTTGGCTTGGGTAGTAGGCTCATTAAGTTTCTTATCCCTAGCTCGGTTCGACTCTTCTATCCTAATGGATCTTAGGACAAAATTCAGGGATAACTCTCTTTGATTATGGTTAAGATCGTTTGCATGGCTCTTCCAAGAGGGTGGCAACTTATCTATAAGGGCAGCAACTAAGAAATTCTCATCAAGATCTACACCACTAGATCTAAGTTGCTCAACTATGTGCTCAAAATCATGAAGCTGGTCAGACATAGACTTATTATCTACCAGTTTAAACTTAATCAAATCAGACGCCTGGTATCTCTTCTGGGTAGGATCAACCTGACCATACTTATTCTCTAAAGATGTCCAAAGCTCCCTAGCAGTTTTCATACTACAGTAGATGTCATAAAGTTTATCTGATAGGGTGCTAAGAATCCGGTTCAAGCAGAGATAATTAATCATATCAGGGTTAATAGGAGGTACAGGTCTAGGTGCAGAAGAAGTAGTAGTATCAGCATCAGCAGAGGGAGGAGTGGAACCAGCTTGGGCTTGACTCCGAGTAAAAGGTCTAGTGACCTCAGTCTGAATTGCACCTTCAGGTGCAGAGCCATTACTATTTTTGGTAGAATCCGAAATAGCAGAAACCAGCCCAAGCATGGTGAGCCAGAACCTCATTTGGTTCTGCCACCTTTTAAAATTACGACCATCAAACGTGAAAGGTTTCGCCGAGTTGTCCATATTGAAAAATCTGTTTACAAACAATCCTACCGCAATGTCACTATATTGTTAAAAATTTTAAAACAGTTTAACAATTTAATCTAAATTGATGGATTAAAATTTAATTAACAATAATTATATTAAGATTTTAATTGACAGTGTAAAAATGTAACACTATGTTTTGATTAACAGTAAACAATTTAAATATATTGCATCAATAATTAATATTATATATATCAACAATACTGTTAAATTAAAATATATTGCATCAATAATTAATATTATATATATCAACAATACTGTTAAATTTAAATATATTGCATCAACAATTTATATTATATATATCAACAATTCTGTTAACAGTAAACAATTTAAATTTGTTGCATTAACAATTAATATTATATATATCAACAATACTAACAGAATTGTATAAATCAACAATGTAGATTAATTAAATAATTAAATTAACAGTTTAAATAGTAGAAATTGTACTTAGTAATTTTTATCTTATTAATTAATACTATCCGTATTAAATAACAGAAGGTGTTCTCGCAGTAATGTAAAAGCAACAGCACAGTTTTATAAAATTTAGCAATTATATGATCAACTATGCTAACAGATTTCAATAGTGTCTAATTAAATGTTTCACAAAGAAATTAATTAATACAATATTAATGTAACAGTAAATCAACTATTTAATTAAATAAATTAATTAAATATTTATCTTCATCACAATCCCACGGTACGTACTAACAGAAAACAATAATGAATG
Source organism: Tillandsia leiboldiana (assembly GCA_029204045.2). Taxonomy (NCBI): domain Eukaryota; kingdom Viridiplantae; phylum Streptophyta; class Magnoliopsida; order Poales; family Bromeliaceae; genus Tillandsia; species Tillandsia leiboldiana. The sequence continues at coordinate 29,527,145 of CM055064.1, forward strand.
TACGATTTAATTAGCACAATAATATTTAATTAAAAATTGTATGTAAATCAAAGTACGATAACAATTATGAAAAGATAAATTAATTTTAATCTTGCTTCTAGATTGTTGTAAAATATTTATCTTTTCAAATTGATTCTATCAAATAAATTAAAAACCAGTAAATTCAAATTGAAATATAAATGAATGCTGTAAAATAAAAGATTTAGAGAAGGCCTGTGGATTGAGGCGTGCAGAGCACTGTCCTAGAAGCAAGATTGCCCATCTGCGTGCGAGGCTTCCCGGCAATCACTTCCAGCGATACAACGTCCACGTTCCACCCCGTCGGCACGATTTCAAGGTGGCGCAAGATGAACCCGGTAAACTTTCAGGGATCCAGCAAATCGAAAGAAAGAACACGATAAAAACTGAAAAATAAGAATTGGGGAAAAAGATTGGGGAAAAAGAAGATGGCACAGGCACCGTGAGACGTCCGATAACGTTCGGATTTGAACTTCTCTTAAACACCCGAAGCGTGCGATCGTGCTCCAACGGCATGATCGGGTGCTCCAACGGCAAGATTAGAAACCTCCTTACGTGCCCGTGACTTACGGATGAAGGCGACCAAAAATCAGATTAAATAAAAGAAATATAAAATAAAATGAACCGGGTAACCAAAGCATGGGCTCCCAAGTGAGGCCCATTATGGATTGGGCTCCTCAAGAGACAAATCAAGTTTTAAATCATCAATAAATCCCAAATAAAATCCAACAGCTTCGACAACTGAAACAAAGAGGAGATCATATCAGTACATCGAATCAGAATTTCTATTCAATTAACTTGTAATGTAGATTTAGATCAGTTAAAGGTAAAAATGGACAGATTCTCAACTCCCTCAACTATATGCCCTTTTCAAATAGATCGACTGCTTTACTATCTATATTTTGATTGACATCCCTCAACTTTTGATTCTATTGATTCGAGTAATTTCATCAATTTATTTGAGGATTTTGTTAGATTAAGATCTAATAACCATTGATTTACAGTTTAGAATCTCAAATTGCTTACAAAGAATTCAGCATCATAGAGATAGATCATCACAGTATATACTAAACCTAACATATGTAAACTCAGAGGAAAGTTGAAGATTAATTTATAAATCTAATTTAAACATCAAATCACCAATAAACATCATACAATATGCATAGGGAATTTTCAACTCCTAAAAGAACACACGACTAAAAAATCAGCAGAGGTACAGTTCAGGATAGGAAAACGTAGAATGTAGATGAAAAACCTACAAAAACAATAGATAATGAGGAATGCTACTAACTTTTCTTTCATAATCTCTTCCTTTAGGTTTATTTCATCGTCACAATCTTCTTCGTTTCACTTTTGGCAGGATTTGCGATTGCCATTCATTTTGACACCTCTTTTTTTTTCTCTTAATTTTCATTTTTCTAAGATCCTAACTTATAGTCTCAACTGCTGAAGTTCACAGTTATGTTGTAATTTAGCAGCTTATCATGTGCCAAACATTATGTTGCCATGTAGTGGCAGGTTCCCTTCCGAGAGCAGCAGCAGCAGCTACCGCAGTAGCAGATGGGCCAGCCACAACAGCTGCAGCAGCAGCTTCAGCAGCTTCAGCAGTAGCAGTAGCAGCAGCAGAGAGTGCCTTGGGGTCAGAGAGGAGGACGCGGGATTCGAGGAGCGCGGAGGGGTCTGTTAGCAGCAACAGCTAGAGGAGCACCCTGCAATCTGAGTTCAAGTTAAATTTTTGAAGAATTTTGAAATCCAAATTCTTATTAAAGTGCCATATGCATTCGCATTTTTAAGTACTCTATTTTAAAAACCTGCATACCGAATGGAGTATACAATATATTGTATAGTCTATTTGTATAGTTTATTTTGAAATAGTCTATTTTTAATCAAAAGGTAAAACTGCCCCTCTAACTACACCATTGAATTAAATAGTTTAGTCTGAAAGGCACCACGAATCAAAAGGCATAATGAATAATTAGGTTTCTAGTCATAAGATTGTTATGCCTCAATCCATGAAGTAATTAAGGCTACATCACACATTCAACCAGAAGGAAAGTACACTTGCAAAAGGAGTTTGATTTTTCACGTGCTCACATATGTAGAGCAGGGAATTATCATTGAAATGTACAAACTGTTAAGCAATGAGTCTAAGATTCAATTTCTAAAACTTGTTTTCATGAGCTGCACTACATATGAAGCTTAGTAAAGCTAAGTACAAAGATCTTAAATAAATTTATAATGCAACCCAAACATTCTAATAAGCAACTATAGAAATAAAAAATTTGGAAGACATGTGCATATGCAGAACTGTAAGCGAAAGAGCGCGGAAATAACTAACAAAACATAAGCAATCAAAGAAATGAGTACAAAGTAAATATAAAAGGAGTTTTAAGTTCTAAGTTGTATGAAGGGATTGCATAAACAATTCTAAGTACTATAAAATTTCCCCTTTAAAAATATATACACATGTATGCGGAGAGTTGTAAGTTTAAAACACATTAAATTAGGCAACAAAAAGTAGGTCAAAAGAGCATACCTCGCCTGGAGCACAGTAGCTAAGTACTGAGTAAGTCACGTTGCACCAACCTCCAATAACCGTAGTTAGACAGGTTGCCCTGCCGGTTTCCTTTTTCCTGCAGTGCGACAGCAGTAGTATTAAGGTGATAACATCAACAGCATATGTACGAGAAGAGAACAGTTAGTGAAGCAAGTAATGGAAAAAATTTACTTTTACTCAAAGTGATTACCAAGAGGAAAGAGAAATACAATATGTATGTTAGGATTTTGCTCAAAATAAACGCAGAGGAAAAAGAAATCAAATAAACAAATATTTGAAAAACTTGAGATCCGATCTCAAGAACCATGCAAAATAGGATCCCTAATGTATTTAAGATTAAAAATGAAGAGGAAGATCTAATCTTCACCTTTGCGCGAGGAGATCTACACCGCAATGTGATGATCGTGGAATTTGGTTCTCTTAAAGCCGCACACGCGTCCGGCCTCTACGGGTATCCACACGAGGTTGTCGATCTGATCGAAATTCTCACCGGGGTGCTATCTCCCTTACAGAGAAGGTCTTTCTTTGAATGTGGATATTTAGAAAAGAGGAAAACGAGGAAAGAGATGACAACTAGGGTTTTCTCTTTTCTTTTCTTTCTCTTAAAGAAAACTCGTACGCATAAAGAGGGATATAATCCCTTTTATAATCATTAAGATAAATATTAAGATAAACATAAAATTAGATTTAAGTTTATCTTATCCCTAATCGGTTCAATCGATTAAATCCTAATTTAATTCGATTTGAACTCAATCCTAATTTGATCAAATCAAATCATTAACGCAACATTTGCACTTAAGTCCTCTCACAACTCACTAACTATTAGTAAGTCCTCTCTTGCAACATTTGCACTTTAATATCTTTTATTTGTAACAATTACAAATTAGTCCAATTATCAACATATTGATAATTAAATTCTCAGGCGATTCAAAAATCGCAATCCAACTATCCGATCATTCATAACCTCTTATGTGTGTGACCGCATAGGTTCTATTCTATCTGGTAGTGAGATATATTATGATCACCATCAATAATATCATTGAAACTCTTTTTAGTAGGTCAGAACAATTCTAACTCAATCCAATAAGAATTATCGATCATCTAGATAATTCTCGTGAGTCTCACAATCCACTAGTGACGCCTAGCAGCATACAGTGGCATTTCAGTAGAATAGAATACTGAACCTCTAGGTGTAGTTAACGTGCGATACAATCCTTCTATCAGGAGTCCCGACTAGACGGAGGTCATGGAATTGCTTGTCAAACCCCATCATCTGTCATATGTCAAATTTATTCGACTCGAGTTTCTAATATCGGAAACCCTTTCCGATATTTACTATGCCTTGGCCAAGGTCTTCTAAACTCGGTCTCATAAATCACATAGGACTAACTCCCTTATCTACTAAGGGCGATAGATTCCATATAGGTGCACACCCTATTCCTACAACGAACCTACTATAGCCAACATGCACTGCAGGGACCCAAATGGCTAGGGACCAAGTGTATGTACAGTCAAACTACAGTAACCCTATTGTGAATAGCCGAGACACCACAGGTCAAAGGACCGGTCACACTACTACAACATCGAGTAAGTCACTGACGAGTAAGTAGACATCCAAGTGACTTCTCGTGATGGTCACGCTCGGTACCTCTGACTCTCAATGCTGGTAAGGAACTATTCGGCCGCGTCCTCACCTCGATCTGCTGTCTCCGCACGAACTAAGCCGGAACAGCAGCCTCAGGAAACCTGTCACCGCAGCGGGTGTGAGAACTACTGCAAAGGTAGTTCCCAGTGGGTACCGTCCCAATATCCACGGTATGCCCACTAAGTTTACTGGAGGCACAACAGATAGGTATGCAGATAGATAGATAGATAGATAGATAAAAGCTGAAAGGAACTATAGCTATCATGTCTCAATCATCATGCTCAAGAAAACTATACCAATGATGAAATGTGAATACACTCGATACTGCTAACATGCCTCAAGTATCATGCTCAAAGGAAAACTCATCTATGAACATGCTATGAAACCCACTCACATATATCACTCAATCCCAATGACTGTCCCTCTTTGGACCAGTCAATCAAACCTGCGCTCATCTACTGCCACTAATGCCCAAACAGGGCTTGGTCTTACGTAGGGTGTCCCTCAAGGACTATCTCAGTAACCACATCGCAGCCTCGTCAGGCTCGGTATCATCATCGCATCCGGAGCGTAGCTCGCGGGGAGCGACCCCGCGAACTCAAGTATCTCACAACTGGCATAAAAATCCCAGGCTCAGCAGGCTATAATCCACGATCAAACAGATCGGAACTCAATGCACAACTAGCATAACTCAGTCGGAGAAAGACTCCACGACTCAATCAGGAAATGCCCACACAGTCTCAAAGCTATGTCGGAGAAACCTCGACGACTCAATCTGATAATGCATAACCCATGGCTAAGTCGGGAAACTTCCATGTCTCGATCTGCCAGAACCCCAAATCTCTCAAAGCTAGGACGGAGAACCATCTCCACATCTGAATCAGGAAGACACAACCCAAGATCTAGAATAATCCCAACAAGGGAGAAGAACTCTCATGACACTAGAAACTCGACAAACGATGCTCTAAAAATATACTCGGCCCTCTGGCACGAGTACTCATACAACTCGAACAATCTGGACCATTCATAATGTTCTCAATATTTAAAAACCCTTTTTAAAACGGAGCTTTACTTAAAACTGGGTACTAAAATATTATGAAGGTCCAGATGCAACCTGAATCTCAAAAGAATATGCAGTCTAGTGTCAAATAACCTCTAGATCATACTAAAAATGTCTGGGGCTCATGGAAGTTTTTCTACAATTTTCTAGGCAACTATCAGATTTATCAAGCATAAAACAGATAAACTAAACATGATCAACATGCTTACAGAAGCTTTAGAGGGCATTCCATACATTTCGGAGAAATGCCAACCCACCTGGATCGCTTTCCGCAGGCAACGCTGAAGTCGGTGAAGCGCCGGATCCTCAACTAACGAAACCTCGAAAATCGTGCCGCGCGCGTTCGCACACTGCCGCGAATTCGGAAAAATCCTCGGTAGCTCAAATAAAATCCTTGAGTCCTTTACAAACTCCCGCGCGCAAACAACAACTCTGCCAACATGCACTAAAACTCCAGCACAGATTACTTACAAGTTCACAATAAAGCTCCAGTAGCTTACACCTAGAAATACAAGCTCACATAAATCCACAACCACCCTTTACCAACTCTAAAACACTCACAACTACCCACAGCACACTAAATAATTAATGTTCACATAACCATAATTTTTAGACATCCAAGTCCATCACAAATAGATAACTCACAGCACACTTGCATAGTACTCTCAAATCCATCAGCATACTAACACTCACAAAACATAATTTACCAAAATTCATTTATACCCTCAACCTGCTCCAATTCCACACACACAAACATCCAGAGCACCTACACAAAACACATCCTCTAACACATTCACCAAAAAACACAACACCCTCTGTGAAGACCCGAAATTCCCACTTACGGAGCACTGTTTCATCTACAGCTTCTGGAGGCCTATGCGGCGCGTCGGCGGGGTTTGTGCACAATTTGGACACAAGTGGGGGACTTTGGGCTTAAATGGATCACGTGGGTGATCAAATGGCCCCGTCGAATGCTTAGAAGTAGTTTTGCGCGCAATGGATATTAAAATTGGGCTCAGCGCGAAGTTTGGACAAAAGAACATCTTTCCGGATGCCTTCGGCAATTTTTAGAGTTGGATTTTGGCAAATCGGACTTCGGATTTGGATTCAGCGCGCGAAAACGGTGAAAATGGACTGTTCACTTATATTTTTCAGAGCCCGGATGATGCGCACGTTTTTCGAGGCTTCTTGGTACTGTTCCGGCGCCGGCGGGCAGCGGCGGCGGCGGCGGGCAGCGGCGGCAGCGGCGGAGCGCCGCGCGGGCAGGCGGGGGCAGGTGCGCGGTCCACCGCGGAGGCGTGCACCGGTCGCGGGCCACGTGGCGGATCCCGGTTGGCCGGCGTAGGGGGCGCGGTCCACGGGAGAAGGCGCGGTGTACGGTGACCGGAGGGTGACACGTGGCAGATGGCGGTTGGCCGGTCCTCGTGCGCGCGGTCCACGGAGCGGGTGCAGGCCTCCTCGGGGCGCGTGCGTGCAGGGTGGCAGGTGGCGGCCCAGGCGCGCACGTGGGCGCGGTCGGGGCTGAGTGCGGTCCACGTGTCGACGCCTCCGCGCTCCACGTGTCGAGCAGCGGAAGGCCGAGGCGGCTGTCCGCTGTTCGGGTGCGACGTGGCTGGCCGTGGGGATTTCGGGCGGCTACAGTGTTGGGCTTGGCCCAACACTGTTCACGCCCGAATCTTCATGCGCCCGGAAATTTCGGCCCAAAGCCCATTTTCGGGAATTTTCGGGTTGGGCCTGTAAGTAGGCCCTTTGCACTGCACTTTTCGGGCTTTTCCCGAGCTCTCTGGCCTAAGGGCCCTTCAGCAAATTTGTTGGTCACCTTGTCGCGCATCTCGTGGAGGAAGCTCGGAATTTTTGGAAGGCACGGAGTCGACGACTTCGGCATCGTGGCACAGAGCGACATATTTTCATCGCAGGCCTGTTATCGTCGCAGTTTGGTATGAGAGGTTCACGGAGCTACCCCGATAATATTTTTGGATGATTTTCACGGCGTCGGATTCACGAGAGGTAGATCTACGATTCTTGTATTGTCCACTTTTCTCAGATTTGAGTTTTGTTTGGGGTTCCGGGTATGTTTTTAACTCCCTTTGCCGCTGATGGAATTCCGGACAGCAACCTCTTGCCGAATTTTTATCTCCGCAACCGGACATCGTATGGCGACGTTCTTTTACACTTTTTTCATCTACTCGACGCAAGGATTATCACAGTATTTTCCTTAGATTTTTCTGAGTGTTGCCCAAAGGTATATGTTCTTCCCCTTATCTGTAATCGGAATTACAGTTATGTTGCTGTGTGGTTTTGCGCACCTGTACTGTGGAATTTGTAACTCGGCCTACGGGGCTCGGAATTGGATGTGCAGGTACTCGTTTCGAAGGTATCGACGCGAGGATTGCTGTGATATTTTTATTGGATTTTTCTGGGCACTTTTGGCAGGTGAAATAAGCACAGCTTTGGGACTGATTTTTAGACTGTGTATACTTGGTTATCTTATGTCTCTTGAGGACTTGGTGGGCAGACCGTCAGGTCTGGCGGTGGTACCCACTGAGAACTCCCTTTTTGGTGTAGTTCTCACACCCTTTGGGGGTCTTCCCCCTCCTTTTTCCTTCCTCTCCCTTGTTTTGCAGAGTCTTAGCGGGTGTTGCGGATTCTGCGGTTGTTGTTCGAGGCGAGGGAGTCGCGAGCTAGATCCCTACCCGTCGTTGGAGAGTAGCGGTACCCTTTCAGAGGAGATCATCAGTAGATTAGTTGTTTCTTTTTCCTCTTTTGAGAGACTTTTGTAGTGAGGATTTTATGTATTGAGAGACTGTACACTGTTGTATTTATTGGAGTTACCTCCCGGTTGGGTTTAGAGCTTGTATTTAAGGATTTTGTATCATTATTATTTTGGGAGGCGAACATTGTTGTATTATTTCCAGTTGTACAGTGATTGATTTTAGTTATACAGCAGATTTTTACTTATAGCTCTGATATCTGTTTAGCTGTAGTACTTTTCTTGCAGGTAGGATGCTTCGCTTATGCAGGTTGGCATAGGTGGCGGATCTGTTGGCGAGCCCGGGTCGCAGTTTCGACCCCGGGGCGTGACAGATTAGAGTGGTATCAGAGCCTAGGTTGTAGGTCATGGTGGACTTAGAAACCCTAGGCTTATGGTTTGACCCTTGGTTGACTTCGTGAGAGTCGCGATTTTAGCGATAGTCCTGATTGAGTTTTATACCTCTCCCAAGGGACGGGAAGAGAGATTGGCATGTTTATTCTCCTAAGTGATTATGTTGGCTGCAGACAACATAATGCTGTGGAACGGGTGACATGCTTTAGACTTTCGCTGGATTGGGTCGAGCGCTGTTTGGTGTTGTTTTGTGGTTTCGTCGTGGCGAGCGGTGTCTCCCCGACGCTGGGTTTTGACCGTGTGCATCCTGTCATAGCAGTTGAGCTTGAGCAGTTGGTTTTGGGCCGGATACCCGGATTGAGGTCAGAGAACTCCGGACCCAGATGACAGGATTGTCAGAGGCTTATCAGCGACAGAGTGAGCAGCTGGTCTTGGTGACACAGTTGTCGGAGCACTGAGTAGCCCCCTCTGTGCCAATGTTTAGTGTCGAGGCACCGAGGCAGGGTGGATAATTGACAGCAGAGGAGCTGTGGGACATGATCGATCCATTGAGCCAGATTTGGCAGATGACCCACCCCGACTCGTAAGATTGAGTTTGGAGCCTTTGGAGGCAGAGTCGTGGTTGGTGTTGATGGAGTGATTAATTGAGAGCCTCCCCGTGCTAGAGAGTGTATGCAGTTGTTGAACTGCGCGCTCCAGGTTTCGAGGGACGAGGCGCATAGGATATGTGAGGCTGGGAGTGGATTGCGCCAGGATACATTTTAGCTTAGTTGGTCCCTCTGTTTTGGATTATTGACGCCTCGTTGGAGTAGGCGTTGTGGTTGGAGCGTGGCGTTGCAGTTCCTTTGGATAGGGATTTGCCGCCAGAGGCGAGTTCTGGATTTTGGCACTTGGCGCCGGGTGATGGAGGATAGATCGACCGGCAGAGGCATTTCTGATTTCTTTTCCGGGATAATGAGTTCCCGAGATGCCGGAGATCGGGTGGACCCCGATGGCAGCATCAGCGTCTATATCTGAGTGGCGCAGCGGTAGCATGGATTTGTTATCTGCAGAGGACCTTAATTGTCGCCACAATGTGATCAGAGACAGAGGTCGTGCTCCCTTGTGGATAGTCCTGATTTTCAGGCAGATTGAGCGACAACCACTTGCTTTGAGCGGATGAATCTGTGCCGCCCGGTTGGAGGGCACCACGTTAGTGGATCGAGTGTCGCAGGTGGGATTTCACCACAGCAGTCGGAGTTAGAGCATGTTTCATTCTTGCCTGGGCTAGAGGCAGCTTTGTTACCACGTGCACTAGAGGTACAGGTTCCTGGTGTTGTTGTGCATGTGGAGGAAGCTTTTGGATCATGCCCAGTGCGGCCGAGACCGCGAGTTACCGGCAGAATTATTGGAAATTGTAGCAATTCGGTGTTTCGACCCTGTGCTTGAGATTGGTTGGCACAATGCCACAGAATGTCTGACTGCGGCGAGAGAGGACGTTGATCTTCGGCAAGGCGGACAAGAGAAGGGTTGCTCGTTGAGATTGTTAGAGCACACAGGTTTTAGCGACAGTGTGAGATGTGCTTACGGCGGCACCGGGACTCAGGGATATCCTTGTTGCTCATGAGATCCCGGGTGTGATTTCACCTGAACTGTTGATAATGCCGCCAGTTAGGGAGATAGAGATTGCGTTGGACGTGGTTCGGGGAACCGCGCCACCCTCGACAGCACCTCATTGGATATCGCCTGTAGAGCTGAGAGAGTTGATGGCGCAGTTGCAGGATCTGATGGATCGAGGGGCCTGTTTGACCTGATGCCACGCCGTTGGTATACGGTGGTGATGCCACGTCGTTGATACACGACTGTGAGGGTCCTTTTATGGTTCGAGTGTAGACAAGTCCGGGCGGTATCTAGGACCTTTTGATGGAGTTATACTCCGGCAGTTAGTGTATGATGCGAGTACCTACTTGGAATTAGACAGCCGAGGACTTCGCCTAGATGGCGTTCAGGACACGGTAGGGGCATCATGAGTTTATAGCGAGGCCCAATGGAATGACGAATGCCCTGTTGACTTCAAGGTCTGAGGAATTGTATGTCCTAGTTGTGCTGGGACGGACTGGGAGTAATGTTTCCCGAGGATATTTTGATTTACTCCCAAAGCGACTTGGAGCACGAGGAGCACTTGTGGATGTGCTACCAGGCCCGTGTGGATGAAGCGGTATGCCAAGTTATTGAGGTACAAGTTTTAGCTCCAAGTGCATGCCTTCTTGGGTCACCTTATTCTGGCCATTGGAGTGGCGGTGGAATCCGGCCAAATAGATGTTATTCGAGTTTGGCTGAAACCAACATTTATCCTTGAGGTAAGGAGCTTCTTAGACTTGGCAGTGCCGGGAGAGCATGGCCAATGGATAATGAGACTGATGCCAGCGCCAATGCTAGTGTTTCCAATGTTGGGAGATGGATTTGTGTGTTTTAGTGATGCCTCCCATTGTGGCTGTAGAGTTACCGTGGGTTGATTTTTGGTCCACACTTCATTAGTCCAACCCTATGAGTATTGAGGCAGGACGAACCGCTGTTTTGCAGGCAGCTTGGATCCCATAGTTGACCCTTTCAGTACGTCTATTACTTCCAACTTTGATTGATATACCTGGGCGTAGGCCATGCCTGCTTGCCTATCAGTCCTAATTACTCAGCATTTCTGTTCTATACTATATGATAGATTAAGATTTCAGCTTCAGTTTACGGTTTCTACCATGCGGCATCAGTGGAGCCTACAGTTTTCAGCATCTTGATTGGGATTTACGCGGATTGTCGTTGCTGGTTCGGATTTTTGATCGCGAGTTTGGGCATCAACATTATGATCACATTTTTAGCCAGTTTTCAGTCCCGTTCACTGACGGTTTGGTCCCTGTCAGGGTGTCCTTATTAGTTGAGAGATCGACTTCGACCCGTGGGTCTGTTGGGGTTATGTTGGCATGTTGAGTGACCAACTGTGGCATGAGATTGTGTCTCTTGAGGATACCTTTTGAGGGTAGCCCGCAGTTGAGCAGTCCACTCGGGTGATTTTGGATCGGGAAGTAACCGAGTGAAGACCCCAGCTTATTGGATGAATGGGTGGGTACGCTTCGGGTCGCCTTGTTGAGATTGGCACCAGGATGTGATTTGGTGCGTGTTGCACGGTGGTTATTATGTTTCCCCCAGCTTTTGATGGAGCCCCTGTATTGTTTCACGTCTCAGCTCAGGAGTATTTTGCTTTTGGATCCCTCGCTCGTGATTGACTTGCCCCTTTGAGATCTGTGATTGTTGGAGTACAAGGGACGCCCGTTGCGATTTCTGGCTCGAGAGATGAGAAAATTGCATATCGGGCCATGCCGTACTTGTTGTTGTTGTTGTTGGGGAGTAATCACGGGGAGTGAGTGATGTTTCGGGAGCTGGAGGCGTTATTGATGGATACCTACCCGTGGTATTTGTGACTCCTGGTGGAATTGAGCTAGTTTCGAGGACGAAACTTTCTTTAGTGGGGGAGGATGTGAAGACCCGAAATTCCCACTTATGGAGCACTGTTTCATCTACAGCTTCTGGAGGCCTATGCGGCGCGTCGGCGGGGTTTGTGCACAATTTGGACACAAGTGGGGGACTTCGGGCTTAAATGGATCACGTTGGTGATCAAATGGCCCCGTCGAATGCTTAGAAGTGGTTTTGCGCGCAATGGATATTAAAATTGGGCTCAGCGCGAAGTTTGGACAAAAGAACATCATTCCGGATGCCTTCGGCAATTTTTAGAGTTGGATTTTGGCAAATCGGACTTCGGATTTGGATTCAGCGCGCGAAAACGATGAAAAAGGACTGTTCACTTGTATTTTTCGGAGCCCGGATGATGCGCACGTTTTTCGAGGCTTCTTGGTACTGTTCCGGCGCCGGCGGGCAGCGGCGGCGGCGGCGGGCAGCGGCGGCAGCGGCGGAGCGCCGCGCGGGCAGGCGGGGGCAGGTGCGCGGTCCACCGCGGAGGCGTGCACCGGTCGCGGGCCACGTGGCGGATCCCGGTTGGCCGGCGCAGGGGGCGCGGTCCACGGGCGAAGGCGCGGTGTACGGTGGACCGGAGGGTGACACGTGGCAGATGGCGGTTGGCTGGTCCTCGTGCGCGCGGTCCACGGAGCGGGTGCAGGCCGCCTCGTGGCGCGTGCGTGCAGGGTGGCAGGCGGCGGCGCAGGCGCGCACGTGGGCGCGGTCGGGGCTGAGTGCGGTCCACGTGTCGACGCCTCCGCGCTCCACGTGACAAGCAGCGGATGGCCGAGGCGGCTGTCCGCTATTCGGGTGCGACGTGGCCGGCCGTGGGGATTTCGGGCGGCTACAGTGTTGGGCTTGGCCCAACACTGTTCACGCCCGAATCTTCATGCGCCCGAAAATTTCGGCCCAAAGCCCATTTTCGGGATTTTTCGGGTTGGGCCTATAAATAGGCCCTTTGCACTGCCCTTTTCGGGCATTTCCTGAGCTCTCTGGCCTGAGGGCCCTTCAGCAAATTTGTTGGTCACCTTGTCGCGCATCTTGTGGAGGAAGCTCGGAATTGTTGGAAGGCGCGGCGTCGACGACTTCGGCATCGTGGCACAGAGCGACATATTTTCATCGCAGGCCTGTTATCGTCGCAGTTTGGTATGAGAGATTCACGGAGCTACCCCGACAATATTTTCGGATGATTTTCACGGCGTCGGATTCACGAGAGGTAGATCTACGATTCTTGTATTGTCCACTTTTCTCAGATTTGAGTTTTGTTTGGGGTTCCGTGTACGTTTTTAACTCCCTTTGCCGCTGATGGAATTCCGGACAGCAACCTCTTGCCGAATTTTTATCTCTGCAACCGGGCATCGTATGGCGACGTGCTTATACACTTTTTTCATCTACTCGACGCAAGGATTATCACAGTATTTTCCTTAGATTTTTCTGAGTGTTGCCCGAAGGTATATGTTCTTCCCCTTATCTGTAATCGGAATTACAGTTATGTTGCTGTGTGGTTTTGCGCACCTGTACTGTGGAATTTGTAACTCGGCCTACGGGGCTCGGAATTGGTCGTGCAGGTACTCGTTTCGAAGGTATCGACGCGAGGATTGCTGTGATATTTTTATTGGATTTTTCTGGCCACTTTCGGTAGGTGAAATAAGCACAGCTTTGGGACTAATTTTCAGACTGTGTATACTTGGTTATCTTATGTCTCTTGAGGACTTGGTGGGCAGACCGTCAGGTCTGGCGGTGGTACCCACTGAGAACTCCCTTTTTGGTGTAGTTCTCACACCCTTTAGGGGTCTTCCCCCTCCTTTTTCCTCCCTCTCCCTTGTTTTGCAGAGTCTTAGAGGGTGTTGCGGATTCTGCGGTTGTTGTTCGAGGCGAGGGAGTCGCGAGCTAGATCCCTACCCGTCGTTGGAGAGTAGCGGTACCCCTTCAGAGGAGATCATCGGTAGATTAGTTGTTTCTTTTTCCTCTTTTGAGAGACTGTTGTAGTGAGGATTTTATGTATTGAGAGACTGTACACTGTTGTATTTATTGGAGTTACCTCCCGGTTGGGTTTAGAGCTTGTATTTGAGGATTTTGTATCATTATTATTTTGGGAGGCGAACATTGTTGTATTATTTCTAGTTGTACAGTGATTGATTTTAGTTATACAGCAGATTTTTACTTATAGCTCTGATATCTGTTTAGCTGTAGTACTTTTCTTGCAGGTAGGACGCTTCGCTTATGCAGGTTGGCATAGGTGGCGGATCTGTTGGCGAGCCCGGGTCGCAGTTTCGACCTCGGGGCGTGACACCCTCCATAACACCTTGCACTCACACACAGCACAAAAACAGAACAACCCACAGTACACCACAAAGATCCCCTCTGTTCTCTCTGTGTACTAAAGCCTCGAGCCAACTGAAATTCACAAATCTGTCGCGCACTCGATCCGGCTCCGCACGGCAGCCCGCCGAAATCCGCCTCATTTGACGCCGTCCTGTGAGAGGAAAAAGGGGAAAAAAACCCGCGTCAAAAACGATTCACACAAAAAGAATTCACGACACCCGGCCACCACCACGCCGCCGCTATGCTCACACAGCTCCCCGGCACACTGCCCATGCTCGCGCTCCAAACGCACGTCGCCGCCGCGCCAACAGCGCACAGCATGCGGCAGCCGCGCACTGCACGCGGCCGTGCGGCCAAGAATAGTGCCAACGCGGCGCTCCTGCGCGCATGCCGCGCCCACGCGTGGCACCCGAGCGCGCTGGCCGCCACCCCTGCGCGCTCGCTGCATGCTCGCTGCGCGCCCGCGCGCATCTGCGCAGCGCCCGGGCTGCGCCCGCGCGGCGCCCTGCGCGATCCTGCGCAGCGCCCGCGCGGCGCCTGGGCCCGCCGCGCGGCGCCTGCGCGCATCTGCGAAGCGCCCGGGCTGCGCCCGCGCGGCGCCCTGCGCGATCCTGCGCAGCGCCCGCGCGGCGCCTGGGCCCGCCGCGCGAAGCCCAGGCCCACAGCGCGCGCCCCTGCGCAGCGCCCAAGCGGCGCCCGCGCAGCGCCCTGCGAGCTTCTGCGCGGCGCCAGCGCGGCGCCCCTTGCCGCGCGAACTCGATGCGCGCCCTCTGCCGCACGTACAGGTCCAACAGAGGCACTCCAAGGTGCACCAGGACAGAAGTCCACCCACCAAACACCACCCAAACTCCTGCCAAAACCCAAGAAGACAAAAAAACAAGCTTCAACCTCACTCTACAAAAAAACTGCACATACCTCGATCCAAGCCGTCGCGCGCGCCGCTCGTCGTGCTCTCCGCGCGCCCCACGACTCTCAGCAGCAGGAGGTCCCCATCCCAACACTCTTCCTGTCACGCCCCGGGTGTAAACCAGAACCCGGGCCCGTCTACAGATCCGCCGTGCACACGGTATTTCCCGTGTACACGAAGCGCCAAACCTGCTCAGATATAAGAGATAATAATAAAAGAGCAATAAAAACAGAGCTGAACTAAAATCTAATACATCTCAGACTGAAGCTGGAAATAAAATACAATACATCTGTATAAATGATACATCTGTCTCTCCCAGCTCACCAAAATAAATACAACCTGCTGGCAAAAGCCAGTCCCAAATGTAAAAGTACAACCGTCTGAGGAAACCTGGGTACACCAACAGTCCAGCTAACACGCTCATCCTGCCTCGAGATCTACCTACTCGGCCGTCCTCTCTCCTCGACCCGCCGCTGAAAGCCCAGCAGCACCCGCAGAAGACACTGCAAAACAAGGTAGAAGAAAAAGTGGAAAGAAGAATGGGGGGTGAGAACTACTAGTAAACCAGTAGCCTCCCCTAGTGGGTAAAACCTCAAACTCTGACACCCCCACTAGGTCTACCAGAGGCAAAAGGAAAGAAGAGTGGTAAGAAATGAAACGGCTGCAAAAGGGGAAATCTACCACTACTATGCCTCTAAAATGCAGTCCTAGACTGGAATAACCGTATGCAACAATAACCAACCGTCCCAAATGAACCCAATCTGTACCACCCTCATCATCGGGCAAGAAAGCCGCGCCGATGTGATAGCAAAGTTCCTGCTGCCGCCCTCATCATCGGGCAAATAAGCCGCGCCGATGTGATAGTAAAACTGTCCATAACTGTCTGGCCCCGGCCTCCGGAGGGGAACTCGAGGGGAGCGACCCACACGAGGAAAGCATCACCGGGCAATAACCGCGCCGGTGTGATAAAAGCATCACCGGGCAATAACCGCGCCGGTGTGATAAAAGCAGGAGTGGATCACAACTATAAAGCCCTAGTGGAACACAACCCTCCACTAAAAGAAAACTGATTCCCAATCAGATGCAAAAGTAACCATCCAGTCAATCGCCCAATATCCGCGATTGCCGCAATACCCCACAATCAACAACCAAGTCTAACAACCGACCTCCGGTCAACCACCCAATATCCGCGGTCGCCGGGATAACCCACAATCACAATCATGTCCCACATCCGACATCTGGTCAACCGCCTACTATCCGCGGTTGCCACAAAACCCTCTAGTCCATAATCATGCCCTATCACCGATGTCCTATATCCGACATCCGGTCAATCGCCCAATATCCGCGGTCGCCGCCAAAACCCATGATCCATAATCCAGGCCCCGGCTACACTATCCCAAACCCCTGCTCAAACCCGAGCAACAAATACCACCTGACTAACGAAAGGAGAAAAGAAACAAACAAGGTTTCTCCTAAGTCAAGTTCCAGCATGAAAGTGTAGCAATAAAAGATGGCCTATCTAGATGTCCAAACAAGCATGCAAGTGTTCTCAAGAAAATAAAGGAAAAGGTGTCCAATAGTGGTTCCACATGTGTAACAATTAATAACTCCGCATAGATATAACCATCATGCTAAAACATTATCCAACCACACATGTCTATAATCCATGTTCCATGATAAAGCATCACTATCCACCTATTCATGTCATAAAATCCTCAAATAGTACCAACCACTAACAGGATAATCATATAGTCCAAAATAAATAATCCAATCCACATGCAAGGTTAAACGCTAACATTCCATCCATACCAACAAGTATAAGTCCCAACCACTATCAAATATCCACAATAGTAATTTCCATAGGAAAGGCTCACAATTTTATATCACTTAAGCATGCATGTCCAAATAAAGGGATCACTCTAATATTCGTAGTGAGCATGTCAAAATAGAGGTAAACAACAACCACCCACCTCGATCGCTAATTCCAAGTCCAAAAAGTGCTCTCGCCCAAACCAATAAGCCGCCGCGATCACTGTACAAAATTCCCAAAAGAACATACATAATTAACATACAATGCTCACACAAAATCTGTCCCAAACACAACAGTCCAATGTTTCCCTATTTTTACCTGCGAGAAGTGCCCGGAAAATTCCAAGAAAAATACTGTCACGATCCTCGCGACGAACCCGTCGAAACGACTACCTGGACACTCTGAGTTTCCTACACTGAGAAACAAATCCGACAAGGGAACCACCCCGAAATAAACTGCTCTCAAAAACTGAACCACAAGGTTCTATAAACAGGGATATTCACCTTCGGGGCAAAATTCAGAAAATTCCAAGAAAATTTGGGGATATTCCTCGTGATGTGTAGATGCAAAACGCCTTTTGAATCGCCCCAATCCGATGCCTGTGCGCGAAGATATCGCCAAAATACCGCACCGCTGTCCCAAAACTCCGCCCCAGAAAATGAGGTCACAAGATGATCCGAAAAACCCAAGAAAAGCTCGGAATAGGAAAAACCAGTAAACATGGGGAACGTAGCCCTACCTGTCATGAAGACGATGGCGCAAGAATCACAGAAAAAGGTGCTCGGGGTAAGCCGGGGGAGTCCTCGTACCAAAACGCGACGAAGAAGACCACAAAAGAACGAGCGTCGCGCCGCGCCGTAAAAATGCAAACCTCGGGATGTGTGCCGCCGAAAAATCCTAGAATCTGCAGATGGATCCGGCTCTGGGAGATGAAAATTTCTTGTGAAGGTTGCACAGTGAAAGGACGAACAGGGAAGAAGCTCTCTGCAAAGGAACTCGGCCTATTTATAGCTGGAAGACCCAATCCACTTAATACCCATCCTGTCCCCATTTCCGGGCGCTCCCGTTTTCGGGCGGCTACAGTGTTGGGCCCGGCCCAACACTGTGCGCGCCCGAAAGCCCACCGGGCCTCCACGTCGCCCCCCGCACAGCGGACAGCCGCGCTGCCCTACCGCCTTGCGCCACGTGGCCCACGCGGAAGGTCGACACGTGGCGGCCCACGCGCGGGAACCGCGCGTCAACGCGCCCACGTGCTCGCCTGACGCGCCGCCTGGCGCCCCTGCCAGGCACGGAACCCGAGGCACCCGGTGCACCTCCGTGGACCCAGCCTCCATGAGCCCACCAACCGCAAGACGCCACGTGTCCCGCCGGTCCATGCACCACGCCCGCCTGCTCCGTAGTCCAAGTCCACTAAACCGACCACTCCGACACTGCCACGTGTCCAGCCCCTGGTGCACGACGGCCCGTGGACCGCGCGCCTGCCCGCGCGCCCGCGCGCCTGCCCGCGCGCTACCCGCGCCTGCGCGCTGCCCGCGGCCACTCCGCCGCCTGCCCGAGCCCGTCCGCCGTGCCCCGCCGCTGCCCGCCGGCGGCCAGAAACACTGTTACGGCATGAACAGTGACCGGTGCTCAAAAATAACAAGTGGGTAGTCCGTTTTTACTGTTTTCGCGCGCTGAATCCGAATTTGATGTCCATTTTGCCAAATTCCAACCCCAAAATTTGCCGATGGCATCCGGAAAGGTGTTCCTTGGTCCAAACTTCGCGCTGAGTCCATTTTTAATATCCGCTTCGCGCGAAACCACTCCTAACGATCCGACGGAGTCCATTGATCACCCACGTGATCCAGTAAGCCCGAAGTCCGCCACTTGTGTCCAATTGGTGCACAAACACCTCCAATGCACCCCGTAGGCCTCCAGAAGCCACCCAACGCACAGCAACAGCTATGTGGAGATCCAGGTCATCACACTTCCATTTCTCTCATGTCCTTCTCTTTTCCTTCCTCTTCTTCCTTCTTTTCTCTCTTTCTCCCTTTCCTCTGTTCACAGCTTTTTCCTCTGTTTTGCTTTGTGAAGGAGACGATGACGTGGAGGCTTCTTAATTAGAAGAACTTAATTAGTGGTGGTAGGTGGGCAGCATTAAAAGCACCAATGCAAAATATCTCAACCCACCCTTAAAACCATCATTCTCTTTCTTTCCTTCTTCTTACTATCCAGACCGAAGCCAAATAAAACCACTAATTAATTTAAATAATTAAATAATCCATCAAAAGCCCCTCGTCAACTCACTTTTTGCCCTCGGGGCCTCCGCACGGGTCCGAAACCTCCCGAACTCCGCTGTAAACATAAAATACGCCTGTTCCAAGTGTTTCCCAATTTTCTGCACACCACTGTGAGGTCGAGGCTTTTCCGGAACCAGTCCTCTATCGCGTACAATGCCCGAAAAACTCCGAATGCAGCTAGGGCTTCCGCGTTGATCCGAATCAACCCAAACTCATCTGTAACCATATGTCGAACACGCTCGTGGCAATTTCCTCCGCTCCACGCCATCTTGCGAGGTCGGTGCACCATCCGAAATCCCGGTATTCTACACTCTCCCCTCCTTAAAGGGTTTTGTCCTCGAAACCGAAATAAATCCATAACTCAGAAGGGTGTCTCAATCAAATGGGGATAGGAGATTCTCAACTCATCCTCAGGCTCTCAGGTGGTCGCTCTTACTTAACACGATGGCTACACTGAACCTTCAGCAAGAATAGATCTCGATTGCAAAAATTCCACCTAAAACTGTCACATAAGCAAGATTTGCATCGGTCGCTTCAGATAGCTCAATTCCTCGTCCAACTCCAGAGACGTGAAATCCAAAACATGCGAGGGATCAAATACTGTTCCTCCAGCCAGGTAATTACTCGCGGTCCAAACTCCCAGCGTAAACATCGAATCTACACATTCCTGCGGATAGTGGCTTCCACAACATAAGGTCCTCAAAACCAAACTCTAAGCCTCCAATAGGCATCCACAGATTCGATCACCCCATTCCAAGGTTGCACTGCTCGCTTATCCAAGGCGTGCTGACCAAAAGTCCTTGCCGGAATAATGTTATGCCATAAGATCAATCTTACAATTCTGGTAACTCTGACCTCCGGCGTTGCCTCAACCAAAATCCTCCTGAGTAACCAAGTACTTCAGGTTCAAGGGTCTAAGGATAACTTCACACTCTCTCAATCGTTGGCAACATCTGCAACAATGCTGGTATCCTCCTCAGCTTATTTCCACATAGTTACATTGGCCCTGCTTAGTCCAAAAACTTCTGACCTTAGTCACTATCATAGGTTTAGGTCAAACCCAACGGCATCACTCTTCGTTGGGTCCACCGTCACTCTTGTAGCTGAAATCACAGGCCCAACAACACCACCTTCCGAAGTCGACATGCATACTCTAATAACTTGGCATATGACTTCTTTTCTCAGAAGTTACAGCACTACTCTCAAGTGCTCCTGATGCTCTATGTCACTTCGAAAATGAATCAAAATAACCACGACGGGTACTACCACCAATCCGTCCAAACACAGCTGGAAAAGCACAATTCCTAAAGTCGGTAGGTCATTAGTCAATCCATTTGACCCCGCAAAAGCTCATAATGCCCCCACTGGTTCCTGATCACTATCAGGGCACAGCCCTCGGCTAAATGATTCCATAATGCTATCAATCTCTCGAAGGCATCTGCCAAGCACAATCCAAATCTGCCCGTGTTTGAACCATCCAAGAAATCTCACCGTTGTGTACTCACAACGTGGCATCACTGCCGTGTACCAACGGCGTGGCATCATACTCAAGTATTAAACTCTCAGATCCTCCCTGTCGTACTCCCACGACAAGGTATCGGTCACATAGACCCCGCGATCCATCAAAATCCGCACTGCGCTATCAGCTCACTGTTTCACGGGTGATACTCCAAGAGGTGCTATCGAATTTGGTGCAGTTCCCAAACTATGTAGACCACTATCTCGATCTCAATTCTACTAAGCGGCGGCTTCGAAAATCAGCTCAGGTAGACTTACACCCAGGGTCACACAGCGATAAGAATAAACTTTAGTCCCGGCACCACCTTAGGCACTTCCTCTACAGTCGCTAGCAACGCGATACGACCACGACTCAACTCTTCTGTGGTCTAACTCCCTCTACAACACACTCCTCCTGACCAGGTCCACGGAGGGTCAAAGTCCTCTCTCGGCCATCCATGGTAGCATAGCATTGGGATAACCAAACTCTATCCAAACTCCTAACAACACCTCGAAATTGATGTAGGACTAAAAACTCAAGGAATCAAATCAAATGTCCTACTTACTCTGGCGGGACTGGCAACACTCATCCATGTGCTATACGTGGTCTGGAACCTGATCCTCATGTGCACAAGCCAACAGTCCCATTACTGGCCCACACGAAGCTACCCCTGCCCTACGAAACACACACAAGCGGTGTCGGCATCCACCAAGCTCTAACTTCGACGACCAAAGGAATCCACACCTGGTGAAATGCGATCCACTATCCTGGCGCTCTCCAGCCGGCTGCACAAACTCAACAAATAGATGCTGGCGGCCATCGCTCTAACTGCCTCGGCATCACGGCTCCATCAGCCTGTCGGTACAACGGATGAACCTCTTCATCCAGAACGGGGGGGTAGTCGGGGTACCGCCACAAGCGGCAAAACCATAAGCCCTACTCTGGGACACTCTGCTGGTATCTCGCCTGTCGAAAACCTTCTGGTCTCTGTCTCTTCTGAGACCCATAACTCTGAGACGGGAATCATGGCAACCTTGATCCACTTAACTATCTCAAAATCCGACGATGCTGGACGTCTCTCTCTGGAGCTGGTCCCTCGCTCACCGTTCCTCTCGGACCTGATCACTGATCCTCGGTCAGTCCATCGATCATACACAATCGCTGCATTTAAAGTCGGCGCTCGCCGAGAATGCACAAGGAAAAAGATATCCAGATGCAGTCCCTTCTCCAACATAATCAACCTCTAAGCCTCATCCTGGGCGACAAGGGGTACACTGCTCCACCGTCGCGGAACTCGCTCCAGGTCGTCAACTGCGTTCCCGGTGGTCCAGCAGGATGAACCCGACGCCCTCCAACTCTTGGCGTCCCTATCTAAAAGCGCATGACCAAGCGCCCTGATGCTTCTCCTGGATGAACAAACCCTCAAACAGTTCTTTTATGGCAACGATCCAGTTCTCGGCCTCCTAAGGCTCCAAACTTTAACTCGAAATCTGCAGGGGATGGAACTGGATGAAGTAAAACAACCGGTCAGCAACCTCTCGCTGCTTCTGTACCATCAGTGGTGCTACCAGGGTCGAAGTCGACGATGTTGCGGCCGGAAGTACTACTTGCGATACCCCGGGAGATGCTCTCAGCTCAAGCATGCGCATCACGCGCTCCATGTTCTCTTCCAGGTGCCGCATGGCCTCAAATGTCTGGCTACTTGGGCCTGTAACCCTCAGACCTTATTCTGCTCTGTCCACTCAGCCTTCTACTGCGGGCTCCTCCACCAGGATCAAACACGCCCTCGCCGCTGCACGGCGTCTCAGAAGCATCGAAAATCACAGCAACAGAACAAACATTAGGACCAAAACTCCCTCGACCCAATCAAGCAAAAGTCTAAAACATGTTACCCATTCTAAAACATTATGTTGTCTGCAGCCAACAAAACCACTTTAGAGAATAAACATGTAAGATCACTCGCCCCAATCCTCTGGGAGAGGTACAGACTCAATCAGGACTCTCGCTAAAGTCACGTCTCTCACGACAGTCACCCTACTGTCCAACCAAAAGCCTAGGGTCTCTAAGTGCTCAACGACCTATACACCTAGGCTCTGATACCACCCTAATCGGTCACGCCCCGGGGTCGAAACTGCGACCCGGGCTCGCCAACAGATCCGCCATCTGTACGGAAACTGCCGTACAGACGAAGCGTCTACCCTGCAAAGATCTAATGCTACACATGTATCAGAGCTGAAAATAAAACTAGTAGCTAACAAAAATCACTAAACATCTGAAATAGAAAAACTCCACTAATACACCAATCCTCAATACAGGTCTCTCAAATGAAATGTAAAGTACAAGCCTCACCCTCTCAGTACAAAAGTGGAAACATAAAACTAACAGGGTACATCTACCTCTGACCCTCAATGCTGGTAAGGAACTATTCGGCCGCGTCCTCACCTCGATCTGCTGTCTCCGCACGAACTAAGCCGGAACAGCAGCCTCAGGAAACCTGTCACCGCAGCGGGTGTGAGAACTACTGCAAAGGTAGTTCCTAGTGGGTACCGTCCCAATATCCACGGTATGCCCACTAAGTCTACTGGAGGCACAACAGATAGGTATGCAGATAGATAGATAGATAGATAGATAGATAAAAGCTGAAAGGAACTATAGCTATCATGTCTCAATCATCATGCTCAAGAAAACTACGCCAATGATGAAATGTGCATACACTTGATACTGCTAACATGCCTCAAGTATCATGCTCAAAGGAAAACTCATCTATGAACATGCTATGAAACCCACTCACACATATCTCTCAATCCCAATGACTGTCCCTCTTTGGACCAGTCAATCAAACCTGCGCTCATCTACTGCCACTCATGCCCAAAGAGGGCTTGGTCTTACGTAGGGTGTCCCTCAAGGACTATCTCAGTAACCACATCGCAGCCTCGTCAGGCTCGGTATCATCATCGCATCCGGAGCGTAGCTCGCGGGGAGCGACCCCGCGAACTCAAGTATCTCACAACTGGCATAAAAATCCCAGGCTCAGCAGGCTATAATCCACGATCAAACAGATCGGAACTCAATGCTCAACTAGCATAACTCAGTCGGAGAAAGACTCCACGACTCAATCAGGAAATGCCCACACAGTCTCAAAGCTATGTCGGAGAAACCTCGACGACTCAATCTGATAATGCATAACCCATGGCTAAGTCGGGAAACTTCCACGACTCGATCTGCCAGAACCCTAAATCTCTCAAAGCTAGGACGGAGAACCATCTCCACATCTGAATCAGGAAGACACAACCCAAGATCTAGAATAATCCCAACAAGGGAGAAGAACTCTCATAACACTAGAAACTTGACACACGATGCTCTAAAAATATACTCGGCCCTCTGGCACGAGTACTCATACAACTCGAACAATCTGGACCATTTATAATGTTCTCAATATTTAAAAACCCTTTTTAAAACGGAGCTTTACTTAAAACTGGGTACTAAAATATTATGAAGGTCCAGATGCAACCTGAATCTCAAAAGAATATGCAGTCTAGTGTCAAATAACCTCTAGATCATACTAAAAATGTCTGGGGCTCATGGAAGTTTTTCTACAATTTTCTAGGCAACTATCAGATTTATCAAGCATAAAACAGATAAACTAAACATGATCAACATGCTTACAAAAGCTTTAGAGGGCATTCCATACATTTCGGAGAAATTCCAACCCACCTGGATCGCTTTCCGCAGGCAACGCTGAAGTCGGTGAAGCGCCGGATCCTCAACTAACGAAACCTCGAAAATCGTGCCGCGCGCGTTCGCACACTGCCGCGAATCCAGAAAAATCCCCGGTAGCTCAAATAAAATCCTTGAGTCCTTTACAAAATCCCGCGCGCAAACAACAACTCTGCCAACATGCACTAAAACTCCAGCACAGATTACTTACAAGTTAACAATAAAGCTCCAGCAGCTTACACTTAGAAATACAAGCTCACATAAATCCACAACCACCCTTTACCAACTCCAAAACACTCACAACTACCCACAGCACACTAAATAATTAATGTTCACATAACCATAATTTTTAGACATCCAAGTCCATCACAAATAGATAACTCACAGCACACTTGCATAGTACTCTCAAATCCATCAGCATACTAACACTCACAAAACATAATTTACCAAAATTCATTTATACCCTCAACCTGCTCCAATTCCACACACACAAACATCCACAGCACCTACACAAAACACATCCTCTAACACATTCACCAAAAAACACAACACCCTCCATAACACCTTGCACACACACACAGCACAAAAACAGAACAACCCACAGTACACCACAAAGATCCCCTCTCTTCTCTCTGTGTACTAAAGCCTCGAGCCAACTGAAATTTGTTACGGCCTTTTGTATTGGCATATTTCGTGAGTTGATTTGTTGTGTTGAGTCGGAGTCTTAAAGGGATCAATTTGTCAATCAGTAATCAAAGACTTAGAGAAGATTCAACAAGAGCTCAAGTTGACACTCAGTGTCTTGAGTCTTGAAGATTGAAGTTGAAGAATTGTGGATCAGTTACATCAATCTGAAGAAGAAAGTATTCAAAAGGATCAGGTATGGTTAACTAAATAATTTTGGTGATCCAAATACTTTCTTATAGTGTAGAAACACTTGGATGAATTTTTAATTGCATAAAAATCAAAAACTGGACATGGGACATGTTCAGGATCCGGATCAGACAGTCCAATCCGGATCCCGAAGGGTGCTTGTTCATTGGCAAATCCGATCCGGATCAAAGGTCTTTTCGATTCGGATCCCGAACATGGGTTTTTGCTGGAATACATGAATGATCCGGATCGGGCATTTCAATCCGGATCCCGAACCCTGTTTTTCTGGAATAGCCTGACTCGTTACGACGATCCGGATCACAGTAAATCCGATCCGGATCGCCGTCCTGAAAATTTCCAGATAAGGTAAGTTTTTGATTCTTATCTCTTTCCAAAGGTTTCTAAACTATAAATAGACATTTAGGGTTTCTCAAAAACGCGGGGAGCACGGCCGATCAATTGATAAAACACTTGAGAGCAACCCTAGAGGCTAGGTTTTTATCGTTCTTCTTTATTGCCTCTTTTAGGTCAATTCGACGGTTCTTTCAAGAACATATCTTTTGTCGAATTGATCTAATCTTTGCTTAGAGATTTTTCCCATGGATCTTCATTGATAATCTAAGCAAAGGATCACCATCGAAGCCAATATTCTTACCGGCTGAGTTTGCGTCGTGGATTCGACGTGGCATCGTGGATTCGGTGTGCTAAAGGCGTTTCGTGGATTCGAAATGTGTGCTCATGGATTCGAGTGGTGTTCGTGGATTCGAACGTGTGCAGTGGACGTGCAATCGTTGGAGCGCAAGGTCCGAAGAAGTTGAAGGAGGGGTTAAATCCGTGGAGACGGTAATCACCTTGTTATTCTTCTTTTCTTAGTGGATTGTTATTGCGTGGACATCCAATCGGTGAGCGCAAGGTCCGAAGAAGCTGAAGGAGGGGTTTGAGTCCGTGGAGTCGGTAATCACCTTGTTATTCTTCTATTCTTAGTGGATTGTTATTGCGTGTTGGTCCCGTGGTTTTTCTCCTGGATTGGAGTTTCCACGTATATCTCGGTGTGCTATTTTTATTTTCCGCATTGGTTTTTATTT
The DNA here is from genome assembly GCA_029204045.2 of Tillandsia leiboldiana. Lineage (NCBI taxonomy): Eukaryota > Viridiplantae > Streptophyta > Magnoliopsida > Poales > Bromeliaceae > Tillandsia > Tillandsia leiboldiana. The sequence continues at coordinate 29,553,505 of CM055064.1, forward strand.
TGCACTGAGATTTGGTTTTATAAGTATTACACCTATTCACCCCCCCTCTAGTTGTTTGATAGTACCTATTTAGATCCTTCGGGATATATAAAAACCTACAAGTGGTATTAGAGAGGGTTTTAGGTTTATCTATCATGTCGGGTGAAAGTGGTAATATTTTTAGACCTCCTTTTTTTGATGGGACTAATTATGCTTTTTGAAAAGTGCGGATGAGAGCTTTTCTCATCGCAATTGATGAGCGGGTATGGCAATCTGTGGAATACGGTTGGGTGCATCCTGTTGAGGAAGTAGGAAATTCTACTACCCCAAAACCTCGCTCTAGATGGTCCAAAGAGGAATTTGAAAGATCTTCTTACAATGGGAAAAGTATGAACGCTTTATTTAATTCTCTTTCCTCGACTGAGTTCACACGAATTTTCGCGTGTGAAACCGCGAAGGAAATTTGGGATATTCTCAAAATTACACATGAGGGTACTAATCTTGTAAAAATTCAAAAGCTCCAGATGCTTACAAGTCAATTTGACTCTATTCATATGGAAGAGCATGAATTGTTTACAGATTATTACACAAGACTTCAAGATATAATCAACACTTGTGCTAATTTAGGAGAAAAGATCCCGGAGTCGAAAATTGTAAGAAAGATACTTCGGATTCTTCCGGAACGGTTTAGGGCAAAGGTTACCGCCATTGAAACCATTAGTCATCCGGATGAGATGAGTGTAGAGGAATTAGTAGGTGCTTTGCAAACTTATGAGATGACTTTTCCTACTAATCAAGTTTCTTCCAAGTCTTCTTCTAAGCTTACAGGTATTGCATTCAAATCCACAAAGGAAGAAGATAGCGAATCAAGTTCCGACGATGAAATCTCTTTTGCCGATTTTGAAGAACAATTGGCGCGGATCACAAAGAAATTTCGTCGGAAGTTTTGGAAGAATCGAACCGATGGATCTTCATCCACGAAACCTTCTAAAGGATTATTGGGTTCTAAATCCTCTAACCTCAAAAGCTTTGCAAAACCTTCTAAAGAAAAAGAAAAAGATGATTTCGAAGAGAAAATCCAATGCTATAGATGCAAGGGCTACGGCCATTTTTCAACGGAATGTCCTTCTCCAAAATCATATAGAAAGAAGGCTTTGCAAGCGAAAACTTGGGACGATTCTACTTCTAATGAATCGACCTCAAGTAAAGAGGAAAAAGTCGTTGCCTTACATGCTTCTCAAATTCCCTCTTCTAATGTTTGTTTATCATCTTTAATCACTGACTCTATTCCTTTGATTTTGCATGAAACATCAACATCCAACGGAGAGTCATCAAGTGAGGGGGAGTCGGACGAAGAAGAACTCGTTGAGGCATATCAACAACTTCTTGCGGAATCTAAGAAGATGGCCAAGCATATCAAGAAGTTGAGAAAACAACGACTTGAGATTCAAGACGAGAATCATGCTTTAAAGATAAAACTTCATGATCTCGAGGAGGAATGAGAACGTTTATTGGATAAGAATAAAATCCTCCAAGAAGAGCGAAACCAATCGGAGACAAACGCTAAATCATATATGGACAAGATTGGTTTTCTAGAAAAACAGTTTGAGGAGATTCATGTCACCAACCAAACTTTGACCAAGCAAGTTCATCAACTCAAATCTGACATACAAAGGATTTCAACCGATTCGAAGAAACTTGATTGTATGTCCGGATTAGGTCAAACAAGCAAGGTTGGTTTGGGATTTAAAAAGGACCAAACTGTGCATGCTTCAAGTTCCACAATGAAATTGAAATGAAGAACTTGTCACTTATGTGGACTTGAAGGACATTTGGTGAAGAATTGCCCGAAAAAGAGAAAGAAGAGTCCTTCAGCAACTTCATCTACGGAGCGAACTCAACGGAATCAAAAGACACATCAAGGCAAAGGAGTTCACTCAACCCACCAAAGGTCCGAGCCACATCATCAATCATACAAGTGGATCACTGCGAGGCAAAGACCTAAGGTGGATCAACAGTCAAAGCTATCATCTCCCAATCACAATGAATCAAGACAACCCAAAATTCGACAATTTTGGATTCGGAAAGGTGATATCTTTCCTTGTCTTAAGTTCTAAATAGCTTATGACTGTATGTAATGCTTTGATTGGTTTTCCTTTCATATTTTTCTGAATCTCTGCATTACATGTTTTCAATGCTCTTCGTTTTTATGTTTTGTTTTTTTAAACAAAAGGATTTTAACGAACAAGTGCATTGAATAAAAAGGGTTTTCACTTTCAATCACTCCAATTTAATTTTATTTGAATTATCAACTTTACTCCATAATCATAATTCTTGAAGATATTTCATTATAGGAGTTTTTGATAATTATATTCATCAAATTTTAGAAATCATGTGTGATCTTTAGATGATTATTTTATCTCGGTTGTGTGAATTCATTGTGATAAACGTGAGACAACCGATAGACTAAAATTTGGGATTTAATTCTTTCACGTAAGAGATTGCATTCTTCCAAGGGTAAATAAATGAATTGTAAAAGATGTGGAAAGAGTTACATCCGAAAGGAGTGTGAAAACTACCACCACATGTTGGAAAAAGTTACCACATGTTTTGGATGCTTGAAAAATATTTTATGAAATTTTGTTTAGTTGAAGCATTCGGAGATTCATATTCAAAGTTCTTATATTCTGAACAATCTCCTGGTTGGTATAAGGTGGGATAGTTGAAAGATGCTCAAAGAGCCACCCTTAGGTATTTTAGTGCTTATCTCAAATTTGAAAGGGTAAGAAATCAAATTGATGTCATTTGGAAATCTCTGTAAGTCATCTTTGTACATCCGTTACATCTTGATAGACTTTGGATCTCAAGATTATTTTTGATGACTTGTGTTTGACGTATATAATGTGAAAAACGGTTTATAATGTTTTATCTTTATTTTTCATGATTTCGGAGTAAATCTTTTTAATTTTTGTGAAATTAATTGGATTGAATGACATCTATGTGATCTCATATTATTCTCAAGCACTTAAATTGTTTTCTTGATGGAATACAAATCGGTAATTCAAATATTTCAAAATATGGATTTGTTTCAAGAAATTATTTGATTTTTGCGTTCGAGTACCGGTACGCAATCTATGTTTTTGTTATATACCGGAACTGAGCTTTTATCTCTCTCTCACTATGGACTAATGCTGTTAGTGATTTCCTTTTGTCTAGTATGTTCACTATTTGACAATTTGTGACAAAAAGGGGGAGAAGAGAAATAGGGGAGAAGAGAGAAATAGGGGAGAAAAGATCATCGAGATAGGGGGAGACAGAGATGAGATCATCGAGATAGGGGGAGACAGAGATGAGATCATCGAGATAGGGGGAGACGGAGATGAGATCATCGAGAAAAAGAAAGGAGATGAGAAAAAGGAGCCGAAAAACAAAAAGAACCAAAAGGACGAATCAAATGTAGGATTTACATTTAATTTCTAACGACTGACTTTTGATTTGTTTGGAGTTTTGTTTTTGCAGGATCTACCTCACTTTAAGACTCCAAGTCCTAAGTCATAGAGTATGTTCTAGGATTGACTGGTTCAAATGTATTTTTGTTTATTGGATCTTTCACGCAAAGAAAGTCATTGTTTTGGTGATGACATTGAGTTTCGTTTTTTTTGGTTTAAGATGAGTGTCTTGAGCGTTTTATGTATTTTTGGGTTTTGTCACGAAATTGCCAAAGGGGGAGATTGTTACGGCCTTTTGTATTGGCATATTTCGTGAGTTGATTTGTTGTGTTGAGTCGGAGTCTTAAAGGGATCAATTTGTCAATCAGTAATCAAAGACTTAGAGAAGATTCAACAAGAGCTCAAGTTGACACTCAGTGTCTTGAGTCTTGAAGATTGAAGTTGAAGAATTGTGGATCAGTTACATCAATCTCAAGAAGAAAGTATTCAAAAGGATCAGGTATGGTTAACTAAATAATTTTGGTGATCCGAATACTTTCTGTGACGCCCCACTTCCCAGGGGGTCACCCATCCTAGAACTACTCTAGCTCTAGCACGCTTAACTCTCATGTTCCTCTTGGATCTTGCTACCATCCAAAATGCTATAGCCGGGTTAGAGATTTAGTCCTATTATATCATTTATATAGAGGACTAATCCAAATTCCGGGGGTGTCACATTCTTCCCCCCTTTAAGCCCTGACGTCCACGTCAGGCTCAAGCACACTCACAAGCACCAGGCGATGTGAGACTCGTCTCGCTAGCCTTAGCCGACCTTGTGAGGAGCTGCACTCCACTCACAACGGTCATTAGCCGGGGAGTCTCGCTCTACCCGCTATAACCCTGGCTCAGCCGAGACACATCTCACATTTCCGGCTGGTAAATGGCTCTGATACCAATTGTGACGCCCCACTTCCCAGGGGGTCACCCATCCTAGAACTACTCTAGCTCTAGCACGCTTAACTCTCATGTTCCTCTTGGATCTTGCTACCATCCAAAATGCTATAGCCGGGTTAGAGATTTAGTCCTATTATATAATTTATATAGAGGACTAATCCAAATTCCGGGGGTGTCACACTTTCTTATAGTGTAGAAACACTTGGATGAATTTTTAATTACATAAAAATCAAAAACTGGACATAGGACATGTTCAGGATCCGGATCAGACAGTCCAATCCGGATCCCGAAGGGTGCTTGTTCATTGGCAAATCCGATCCGGATCAATGGTCTTTTCGATCCGGATCCCGAACATGGGTTTTTGCTGGAATACATGAACGATCCGGATCGGGCATTTCAATCCGGATCCCGAACCCTGTTTTTCTGGAATAGCTTGACTCGTTACGACGATCCGGATCACAGTAAATCCGATCCGGATCGCCGTCCTGAAAATTTCCAGATAAGGTAAGTTTTTGATTCTTATCTCTTTCAAAAGGTTTCTAAACTATAAATAGACATTTAGGGTTTCTCAAAAACGCGGGGAGCACGGCCGATCAATTGATAAAACACTTGAGAGCAACCCTAGAGGCTAGGTTTTTATCGTTCTTCTTTATAGCCTCATTTAGGTCAATTCGACGGTTCTTTCAAGAACATATCTTTTGTCGAATTGATCTAATCTTTGCTTAGAGATTTTTCCCACGGATCTTCATTGATAATCTAAGCAAAGGATCACCATCGAAGCCAATATTCTTACCGGCTGAGTTTGCGTCGTGGATTCGACGTGGCATCGTGGATTCGGTGTGCTAAAGGCGTTTCGTGGATTCGAAACGTGTGCTCGTGGATTCGAGTGGCGTTCGTGGATTCGAACGTGTGCAGTGGACGTGCAATCGTTGGAGCGCAAGGTCCGAAGAAGTTGAAGGAGGGGTTAAATCCGTGGAGACGGTAATCACCTTGTTATTCTTCTTTTCTTAGTGGATTGTTATTGCGTGGACATCCAATCGGTGAGCGCAAGGTCCGAAGAAGCTGAAGGAGGGGTTTGAGTCCGTGGAGTCGGTAATCACCTTGTTATTCTTCTATTCTTAGTGGATTGTTATTGCGTGTTGGTCCCGTGGTTTTTCTCCTGGATTGGAGTTTCCACGTATATCTCGGTGTGCTATTTTTATTTTCCGCATTGGTTTTTATTTTGCACTGAGATTTGGTTTTATAAGTATTACACCTATTCACCCCCTCTCTAGTTGTTTGATAGTACCTATTTAGATCCTTCGGGATATATAAAAACCTAAAAAATTCACAAATCTGCCGCGCACTCGATCCGGCTCCGCACGGCAGCCCGCCGAAATCCGCCTCAATTGACGCCGTCCTGTGAGAGCAAAAAGGGGAAAAAAACCCGCGTCAAAAACGATTCACACAAAAAGAATTCGCGACACCCGGCCTCCCCCACGCTGGCGCTGCGCTCACACAGCTCCCCGGCACACTGCCCGTGCTCGCGCTCCAAACGCACGTCGCCGCCGCGCCAACAGCGCACAGCTTGCGGCAGCCGCGCACTGCACGCGGCCTTGCGGCCAAGAACAGCGCCAATGCGGCGCTCCTACGCCCATGTCGCGCCCCCGCGTGGCACCCGAGCGCGCTGGCCGCCACCCCTGCGCGCTCGCTGCACGCTCGCTGCGCGCCCGCGCGCCCGCGCGCATCTGCGCAGCGCCCGGGCTGCGCCCTGCGCGATCCTGCGCAGCGCCCGCGCGGCGCCTGGTCCCGCCGCGCGTCGCCCAGGCCCGCAGCGCGCGCCCGCTACGCGCTGCGCGCTGCACGCCGCCCGCGCGCCCCTGCGCAGCGCCCGGGCGGCGCCCGCGCAGCGCCCTGCGAGCTCCTGCGCGGCGCCCGGGCGGCGCCCGCGCGGCGCCCCTTGCCGCGCGAACCTGATGCGCGCCCTCTGCCGCGCGAACAGGTCCAGCAGAGGCACTCCAAGGTGCACTAGGACAGCAGTCCACCCACCAAACACCACCCAAACTCCAGCCAAAACCCAAGAAGACAAAAAAACCAGCTTCAACCTAACTCTACAAAAAAACTGCACATACCTCGATCCAAGCCGTCGCGCGCGCCGCTCGTCGCGCTCTTCGCGCGCCCCACGGCTCTCAGCAGCAGGAGGTCCCCATCCCAACACTCTTCCATTTCTCTCATTTCTTTCTCTTTCCTTCCTCTTCTTCCTTCTTTTCTCTTTTTCTCCGTTTCCTCTGTTCACAGCTTTTTCCTCTGTTTTGCTTTGTGAAGGAGACGATGATGTGGAGGCTTCTTAATTAGGAGAACTTAATTAGTGGTGGTAGGTGGGCAGCATTAAAAGCACCAATGCAAAATATCTCAACCCACCCTTAAAACCATCCTTCTCTTTCTTTCCTTCTTGTTACTATCCAGACCAAAGCCAAATAAAACCACTAATTAATTTAAATAATTAAATAATCCATCAAAAGCCCCCCGTCAACTGACTTTTTGCCCTCGGGGCCTCCGCACGGGTCCGAAACCTCCCGAACTCAGCTGTAAACATAAAATACGCCTGTTCCAAGTGTTTCCCAATTTTCTGCACACCACTGTGAGGTCGAGGCTTTCCCGGAACCAGTCCTCTATCGCGTACAATGCCCGGAAAACTCCGAATGCAGCTGGGGCTTCCGCGTTGATCCGAATCAACCCAAACTCATCTGTAACCATATGTGGAACACGCTCGTGACAATTTCCTCCACTCCACGCCATCTTGCGAGGTCGGTGCACCGTCCGAAATCCCGGTATTCTACTGGCATGACACCCACGCGGGGGGGGGGGGGGGGGGGGGGGGGGGCGCCACGTGGCGCCCCGCTATTCGCTGGTGCCACCCAACCCCTCCCCTTGTCGGGCCACACGGCGCGGCCCAATTAGCCGCGCCGTGCTGTGTGCTGATCCAGGACGCGTGGCGCGCCCGAAGCGATCCGGGCGCAGCCAACGCTACCCCTTGTTCGGGGCCGGAAAATTTCGGGCGCCCGAAAACGTTCCCCGAACCCTCTTTTTCCCATTTATTCTTTGGCCTATAAATAGGCCCCCTTTCCCTCTTTTTTGAGTTTTTTTGGAGGAATTTTGAGGAAGGGTTTCTGGCAGAGCTTTCTTCACCTGCGTACTACACTTCCGAGGACCTTGGGAATTTTTGGAGGCCGCGGCATCGACGATTTCTGCGACTCGGCGCACTGCGATGTTCCTCTTTCGATGGCTTCTTCCGTCCCACTTCAGTCCGTGAGGTCCCCTGGACCACCCCGATGGAGTTTTGAGCCGATTTTTGTGGCAGCGTGTTCACGAGAGGTACGCCTTCGATTTCTGTGTTGATCATATCGCTTCGTTTTCAGTTTTTGGTGGTTTTTCGAGATATCTTTTGACCCCTTTTACTGCTGCGAGGAGTTGGACAGCGGAGGAGTGTTTATTGGTTTTCTCGGCCTACGGGCATCGGAACGGGACGTATAAGGACTCGATCGACATCTACTCTTCGCGAGGATCGCAGTCGTATTTTTATTGGAATTTTTGGAGGACATCTCAAAGGTGATATTTTTACTTCTTCTGGACTGAATGCGCGCAGAGTTGTGATTTTGGGGTTTTGTGCTTACCGTGGTGTTCAGTTTGTATCTCAGTGACCGGGAGCAGTTTTTGGGTGTTTTTGGACTCATTGGAATCGTGGGAACCTAAGGAGTATCCACGTTCAGTTTCGGCTCATTTGGACACCGGATCATCGCTCTTCAGGTGGATTGCTTTCGTCTCCAAAACCGATGGACGGTTCTCTAACTCTATTTGTTAGTATGAATGCATGTTAGTGTACCAATATGTGGTTGAGGGGTAAGCTTAGGAATGGTATTTGTTTGAGAAGTTGCAAGATAATTATCCATGTTATGTCTAATGAAAACTTGCAAGATTTGGATATCCATGATTATGGTCAATGAAAGCTTACCTAAGGGAATGTTACCCTATGTGTTTGATACCATGCATGATTTAATGTACAACCTACATGATTGAGATGTAAGCATGAGAAATGATCTAGATCGTGTGGATTGATGATTACTTGATTCATTGTACATGTTTTGGTGGATTTGAGATCTCGCATATTGTTAAAGTGGATATGTTTATCTTATGCTAGAGGAAATAGAAAGCATGCTTGTGAGAGATGATGTTCCTATTTTATGCTAGGATAAATTAAATGCTATTATTGGAACTTGACCTAGAACCCCATCATATGTTGCATGTTTAACCAGACTAATAGAGAACCTTCACTTGGGCTAGGTTCTTTTATGCTTTAGACATCCCACACTTTGCATCTTTTCCTGGACATAGATTTTTCTCGCCCGGGTAGTGGGCCGAGTGGTCAGATTATTGTGGGGCGTAGTTTGCACTCGTGCCTGGGGGCTGAGTGGAGTCTGGTAGCTGAGTTTAGACCAGTGCTAGTGTTGTTGGGAGCCGTTTGGGTAAACGGTTGTCACGCTCCGGGTGTAAACCAGAACCTGGGCCCGTCTACAGATCCGTCGTGCACACGGTATTTCCCGCGTACACGAAGCGCCAGTAACCTGCTCAGATATAAGAGATAATAATTATCACGCCCCGGGTGTAAACCAGAACCCGGGCACGTCTACAGATCCGCCGTGCACACGGAGTTTCCCGCGTATGTTGGGTTATGTATAATTGGATCTAAATAGGAGAAAAAACACCTAGAGGGGGGTGAATAGGTGTAAACAATAAACACTCAAAAATCTTTGTGATATAAAACCCAATGCGGAAAAATAAATAACACGCAGAGATTTTTACGTGGAAAACACCAAACCGGAGTGAAAAACCACGGGATCGATAACACGGTGAAATCCACTAGAATTATAACACGTACAAAGGTGATATACCGTACTCACAGACGACTCAACCTTTTTCCATACGCTCCTAGTTGATCTTCTCCGCTCGCTCCGCAACGCTTCTCGAATCCACGATCTGCGTCCAACGCCGAATCCACGGCGTCCAACGTCGAGTCCACGACGTCCGACCGAATCCACGGTCTTCACCCAGTAGCACGTCTCGAATCCACGAACGTACCTCGCTCCGAATCCACGAGAGCGGTAGCACCTTGAATCCACAAGGCCACGCGAGTCCACGCGCCGATTTTGGGGAAATCGTTATTTTTGGGTGGTGATGATCCGCCGAATACTTAGATTAGAAATAGATCGGAAATACCATCTAAGTATTCATTAATTTGATTCTACTCAAAATCTGAGTTTGGAAAACCTAGAATCAAATTAATAAAATAGATGAAGAAACATAGAATTAAATCTAGTATTTCCTTTCTTCTCTATATGTGGATTTTTCTAATTCGGTCGTATTTTTTCCATGCCCTAAAAGATGAATCATAGGGTCTATTTATAGGTTAGAAACCGTTGGAAGAGGATAAGAATCAAAAACTAACCTTTTCTGGGATTTTTCAGGACGACGATCCGGATCGGATTTCGGCGATCCGGATTGCAGTAACGAGACAGACAGTTTCCCGAAAAACAAAGGTTCGGGATCCGGATCGAAGTGCCTGATCCGGATCGTTCATACGATTCACCAAACACCAATGTTCGGGATCCGGATTGAAATGCCTGATCCGGATCGTTCATATATTTCGGTAAGAACCAGTGTTCGGGATCCGGATCAGAAGAGGCTTGGATCCGGATTGAATTTGCGTATGAACTAACACCCTTCGGGATCCGGATCGAAGTGTCTGATCCGGATCCTGAACATGTCCCATGTCCAGTTTTTGATTTTTATGCAATTAAAAATTCATCCAAGTGTTTCTACACTATAAGAAGTATTCGGATCACCAAAGATAATTAGTTAAACATACCTGATCCTTTTGAATTCTTCTTTCTTGAGATTGAGTTATATGATCCAACCTTCTTTATCTTCAATCTTCAAGACTTAACCGAATTCACGAAATACGCCAACTCAAATTTCGTAACAATCTCCCCCTTTGGCGGTTTCGTGACAAAACACAAATCCACTCAAGAAAATTCAAAAAGATATTTTTGTTGATATCACCATACAACAAAAATTTACAATGAGATCCAAAAAAAAGATAGATACATGAGTTAAACTCCTAAAACAGACTCTAGACTTAGACATCTGTACTCTCTGCAAAAGAAATCATTCTTGACAAAAGAAATCGTTAGATACCTCAAGAATTTTATGTCACTCAAAAACCACATACAGAGATGAAGTTTATACTCATTTATACTTAACATGACATTTATACATTCAGATATGTAATTGGATCATAGTTAAAAACTAACATATCTTCTATGCATTCAAAATCGAAATGTCACAAAATTGTTAGTCAACATCAACTTGTTAGTTATATTACATGCCCAAATAGTTAATCGAATAGTTAGTCGAGGCATGCATGCAATCACAAAAGAAAAACCCAAAAGTTGAAGTTATACTTACCTTCATGGTTCACAACTGGTCAATCGATCATAGTTTCATTGTTTAACTGTTCTAATATTCTCTCCCCCTTTTTGTCACAAAGTTAGCCAAGATTACAAAAATAATAAGGAGAGTTAAAAAGTTCGGGAACCAAAAGTTTGAGAACAAAAACTAAACAAAAATTAAAAGAAATTTAAGAACTAAAACTAACAACCTGCAAAAGAAAAGAAAAGTTAGAGTCTGAGGTTAGATCATGTCACGCCCCGGGGCCGAAACTGCGACCCGGGCTCGCCAACAGATCCGCCGCCCATACGGTGAACCCCGTATAGACGAAGCGTCTACCTGCAAAAGAAAGATGCTAAAGTAAACAGATATCAGAGCTGGAAGTAACTGCTAAAATAAAATATATACAACTCCAAGTCCTCACCACAAGTACAAAAGTCGCTCAACTCTGAAATAAAAGTACAACTCTATATCTCACTACAAGGTCTCTCAACAACAAGTAACTCTCAAAATGTAAAAAGTGGGTACATCTACTCTCTGGACGACGACGTCTGGTAGGGAACTAGCTCGCGACTCCCTTACCTCGCTCTGAAGAAACAGCAGCTGGAACAGCAGGAATAGGAGTAGAAGTCCCTGGGGAAAATACACCACGATGGGTGTGAGAACTACATCCCACAGTAGTTCTCAGTGGGTGCCGTCAACAAGCCCAACGGTCTGCCCACTAAGTCTACTAGAGGCATAAGGTAATAAATAAAATACTGAAGGAAAGAGCCGGAAATGAATAACTCTACAGCTACTATGCCCCTATCTAGATGCTCAAAAAGTGGAACAGATGATAACATGATGCATCTATTAACTCTCAGGTACAGTAACCCAAAACTATATTGACTGCCACATAGGGTCTAGTCAAACCTGCGCCCACCTACTGCTGCACATCCTCAACAGGACGGTCTACCGTAGGGTGTCCATGACTGCCACATCTGGGCCAGCCAGAGGGGCGGCATCGACAAGTCACGATAGAAGAAATCAATCTCACGCCGGTTACAACAACCCGGTCTAAAGCTCAATCTCAACGCCGGTTACAACAACCCGGTCTAAAGCTCAATCTCAACGCCGGTTACAACAACCCGGTCTCGCCTACTCCGGAGTGGCACTCGAGGGGAGCGACCCGCTCGAGTCCATAAGTAACCCATGTCCAACAGCTCTGTCATGCATCTCAGTCAATCGGGCAAAAGTCGACACTATGCTCAAAGTGGAGACTCACTCAATCCACAATGCAAAAACCCAGCCCCAACTGATGTATAACACTAATCGGTCAAACCGCCGACAGTTCGCGGTTACCGAAAAATTAACCCGAGTCGATAATCTGGTGCAATCCCACCCGACTCAACAATATAGCTATACAATCCCCCCATCCCTGCTCTCTAACCCGAGCAACAAGGAACACTCGACAGTCGGGACCGCTGTCAACCCAACGGCTCCCTAAAACAGGCATCCCTGACAGGATTACTCCACAACAGAAACAATAAAGGGTCCGGGAACCTCGGAAGACTAGAACCTACAACCCTAATCAAACAAGAACAGGCTCTAGGCATAGCCTCTCGTTGTTCTCGTCCCAAAGGAAAAAGGGCAGACCTTGGAACCCAGACCACTCGAACCATCTCAGGTGGTTAAATTTGTCGGAAAAAGGTGATATTTCTTATTGAAAGCCATTTGATCTGAAAGAAATCCATATTTAATGATTTTTAGTTCTTTTTATGAAAATAATTGAAAACAAGCTTTATATCCAAGCCTCGTAGAGCTAATACCTTTGTCCAATCAAACAAGAACAGACTCGGCGACTCCACGATGCTCGGAAGAAAACATTGGTTGGCTAAAATCATATGTGTGTCCAAAAATAGTTCTGGGTTCAAGGTCCTGCTATCACTGGTACAAAGCTGCCACTGACACAGTGGCGACAATTAAACAAGAAACCAAAACATCTCGGGACCGCCGTCTACCAACGGCTCCCTCCACAGATGAACGATCAACTATATCTACCAGACTCCACTCTGCTCCCAAGCACGAGTGTAAAATGCATCCCACACTAAAAGAAACCCGACCACTCGGCCCACTACCCGGGCGAGGTAAAACACTATGTCCAGGAAAGAAAAGAAGTGTGGGTGTCTAAAGCAGTATGAACCTAGCCCAAGTTGAAGTTTTCTACAGTCTGGCTGCACATGCTGCATATGACGGGGGTGCTAGGTCAAATTCCAAGATAATAATAACAATTTTACAGAGTAGGAACAAGAGATCGCATGATCATCATATAACTCTAGAATCAACATCTATCACATTCTAGCATGCTACATAGGAATATCACTATTATGCATGGTCCTACTATAGCAGATTTAATGCACATTCCATCATTCTTGGAGACACGGCCACCCACCTGAAGGTGCACAACTGTCCAGCATCGTACAGCAAAGAAAGCCCAGAAACAGATATACGAGCACAATCACCAAGCCAGCAGTACCAAAGTAGTGTTCAAAGCATCCTGGGTACAAAAATACCACCCAAAGTTACATTAATTCCATAAAATCCCAAGTTCCACAAATCTGCTGTGAACAGTCCACTTAAAGTGAAATTTTCACCTGTAAAACAATCTCGAAAAATTCCAATAAAAATATGACGGCGATTCTCGCGAAGAGTAAATGTCGATAGGGCCTTGAATCGTCGAATTCCGATGTCCGGATGAGGAGATAAAAATCCGCGAAGGCCTTGCTATCCAAAAACTCCAACAGAAAAAGGGGGTTCAGAAACTCCTCGGGATTCATGTCAAAAACCCCAAACGAGACGAAGGGATCAATACGGAAATCGACGGCATACCTCTCGTGATTCCAACGCCGTGAAAATCGTCCAAAAATACAGTCGGGGTAGCTCTGTAGACCTCTCAGACTGAAGTGCGACAGAAACGGGCCTCCAACTGAAAATCGTCGCACTGCGCTCCGATGCCGAAGTCGTCGATGTCGCGGCTTCCAAAAATTCCGGGCCTCTGCCAGAAGATGCGCAACACAAAGATCTACAACTTTGCTAAGGGGACAAAGGGCAGGGGAGCTCGGGAAAGGGGGCAAAAAGCCCCAGCAAGCCGGCTATTTATAGGCCCAGCCCGAAATCTGCATTTTTGGACTTTTGGCCCAAAAATTCGGGCGCCCGGTACTTCCGGGCTGCTACAGTAACGGGCCCGGCCCGTTACTGTTCACGCCCGGAAACCTCCCAGGCCTCCACGTAGCCCCCCGAACAGGTGACAGCCAAAAGGGCCAACCGCGTTGCGCCACGTGGCCGAAGCAGAGGCTGACGCGTGGCACCCACGAGCGGGAAGCGCGGGTCAACGCGCCCACGTCGCGCCCCACGCGCGCCCACGCGCGCCTGTCGGGCACACTTCCCGAGGTACCCACTCCCCACACCGTGGACCGCGCGCACAACACCACCCAACCCCGTGATGCCACGTGTCCACCCCTGGTCCACCGTACACCCGCTCCACTGGGTGGACCGCGCGCACCAAGACCGGACAATGCCAGCACGCCACGTGGCATGACCACGGTCCACCGTGCACCCCGCCAAGGTCCATGGACCGCGCCTGCTGCGCCGGCCAACCGGAGCGCGCCACGTGGCCCGCGCCCGGTGCACGACTCCCGCGGTGGACCGCGCGCCTGTGCCGCTGCCAGCCGCCGCGCTCCGCCGCCGCCGGCGCCGCTCCGGCCGCCGGAACAGTAACCCTTGCCTCGAAAAACGTGTTTTCGCATCCGGGCTCCGAAAAATTCAAGTAAATAGTCCATCTTGACCGTTTTCGCGCGCTGAATCCAAATCCGATGTCCGATTGGCCAAATTCCACTTCTAAAATTTCCCAAAAATTCCCGGAAAAGTAAACTTGATCCTTTTTCGTGCCGGGTCACTTTCTTGGTTCCAATAAGCGCGCACAAATCTCAATCATCCAATATGGGCTTCCTGATAAGCAATTTTTGCTCCAATTACTCCAGAAATCCAATAACTTGGGCCCGACACGTGCACAAACACCTCCCGAAGACACTAATCCAACAATAACCCTTAAGCGGGGATTCGGGTCCTCACATCCTCCCCCACTAAAAGAATGTTTCGTCCTCGAAACAAACACGGCTCAAAAGGGAGTTCAAAGCCGAAGGTAACCATCCAACAACACCGTTTCCAACTCCCCAGTCGCTACACACTCTCCACAAAGCGAGTCCAATAGCTGGATAAACCTCAGAAATTCCAATACTGGGGAACGAGGAAGAACAGCCAACCATACGCGTCCAAACTACACGAATCACGCACACAATAACAAGAAAGGGTAAGGGCCCACCAGCAGGAAAGCATCAACCCCAACTCTCCAACTTAGAAAACAACCGAAATTAGCGAAAAGTTCGAAATGTTTCGAAAGACCAGTGCCCTCGCCCCAATCCAAACAAGAACAGGTTCGGGCACCGTCTCAATTTCTGGAGTAGCCTTCCGAATCTTTCGTCTGTTCGCCAAAATTTCAGCACAAAGGTGAGAAAAAGGGAGAGAAGCGCTGATTGCCGTTCCTGCTGTGGCAACAGAAACGGTAGCTACGGTCTATCCGTGCCCTAAAAAGAAATACACAACCCTATCCGAGACCCTTAGAGACATAACCTCTAGTCCTAGGCGTCACCTACGCTCAACAAGTAGCACCTAACCCGAAACCGCTGAAGCCACGCTGCAGGAAGGATGCCTCGGTGCCCTGTGGAACTGATCTCCCATTGTCCAACTCGCGGGAAGGTCACTGTTCTCAATCCACAATCAATCATTGCATGAAACCGCACCAGCTGGTCTATTTCGTGTGCTCAATCTGAGTCGTGAACTGTAACTGAACCATCACTAATGCCAGTGTACTCCCCCAAAGTCTCAAGCTGTCCTGGCCAATGGCCCCACAATCCTCCTTTGCTCGCAGGATACTGCGAAGGATCCAATTACAATTACCTGTAGCAAATTCCCTATCCCCTAAACATGCAGAGATGCAAATGCCATACTAACATGTGCAGAAGGATGCAGCGGTATCCAAAGAGCACAATTAAGCTGACAGAAAATAAAGTCATACCTGCGGCGATATGATCTGCTGTCGATGGTGCCCTCCCACCAGAGCTGCGTATACCCGTCCACTGGGTTGCTGCAGACCGTCGTCCCGTCTGTCCCGACGTCGTACCCCACTCTGTTGAACGGTACATCGGAGGGGCCTCCGCTTCCTGACGGCAAGGTGGGTTGCTACAGCAAGGGGTAGCACTGACAGAATGGCTTAGGGACAAGCTGCTCGAAAATGTCCCAACTCTCCACAAACGGAAACACCGTCCCTGTCTCTGGTCACACTGCGACGGTGGGTGAGGGCCGCCACAGATGACACACCGCTCCTGTCGCTGCTGCCGATACTGCTGCTGAAACTGCTGTCGCTGCTGATACTGCGGCTAGCTGCGGGGGCCCACCAGATCTCTGGCGCCTTGAAACCCACGACCCTCAGGGTGAGGTCGGGGAAGTCTCGAAGGTGCCTGTCGACTCGTCTGTCCCTCATCAACCGGTGCTGGGCGCTTCGCCCCTGGAATCACTGCAGGAGCTGGAACCACCTCATTCCATTCATCGCCTCTCCGCACTCAACGTAAAGTGCCTGCTCCATAGATGCATCCAACGCTCTGCAATCTGTGCGATACGGACGAGCTGATAAATCTCCCGGCGCAAAAACCCGTTCAAACAAATAAATCCGATGCGGCCTCGTCCCTGGCTGAGTACGGCACACAGGCTAACAACTGGTTGAAGTCCTGCGATGTATTCATGCACGGGCCGATCTCCCTGACGGAGATTCTTCAGTCGCTCCTCTAACCCCTGCCTGACGCTCTCTGGGAAAAAGGCTCCAAGAAATAGACTGCGAAACTCCGCCCAAGAGAGAAGCTGCACCCCAGGCGGTCCAGCAGGTCGCACATGCCGCCACCAAGCCTCGGCGTTGCTTTCCAAGAAGTGAGTGGCCAACAGGACTCGAAACCTCTCCTTAATAAATAAGCTCTCGAAATGGCGCTCCATGGCCGTGATCCAAGTCTCAGCCTCCCACGGCTCTACGCTCAATAGATCCACCACCTCACGCTGCTCTGTAGGGTTCAATTGTCCTGCCGTCCCGGACGTGTCTGCCCACGGGTAACCGTGCAATAGGGGGGTGCCTGAGCTGCCGATACAACTGGGGTGCCACAGCTGGCGAAGAAGGTGCGGGGAAAACTCTCAGGGGTTGCTACAGCTGACTGCGCCCTCTGCTCCATCATACGGATCATCCGGTCCACAGTCTCCTCCTGGCGCCGTGAAATATCTCCTGGCGCCGGAGAGTCCCTGTCAAATGGGCCATCTGATCCCGAAGCTCACTGCACCTCCACTCCCGCTGACCCTGTGCTGACTCCTCTGCTCAGGCTCACAGGGAGGAGGAAGGCTGAGAACGCTGTCTGCATCCTGCGTCGGGGAGGCATCGTACCCACCTACAATCCACATGCAAACATCAGGACAGCACCAAACAACATACGACCACAATCCAGCGAAAGTCTAAGACATGCCCATCCATTCCATAGCATTATGTTGTCTGCAGCCAACATAATCGCTTAGGAGAATAAACATGCCAATCACTCATCCCATCCCTTGGGAGAGGTATACAACTCAATCAGGACTTTCGCTAACAGTCACGACTCTCACGTAGTCATCCTAATGTCCAACACAAGCCTAGGGTTTCTAAGTCCTCAATGACCTACAACCTAGGCTCTGATACTACTCTATCTGTCACGCCCCGGGGCCGAAACAGCGACCCGGGCTCGCCAACAGATCCGCCGCCCATACGGTGAACCCCGTATAGACGAAGCGTCTACCTGCAAAGAAAGATGCTATACTAAACAGATATCAGAGCTGGAAGTAACTGCTAAAATAAAATATATACAACTCCAAGTCATCACCACAAGTACAAAAGTCGCTCAACTCTGAAATAAAAGTACAACTCTATACCTCACTACAAGGTCTCTCAACAACAAGTAACTCTCAAATGTAAAAGTGGGTACATCTACTCTCTGGACGACGACGTCTGGTAGGGAACAAGCTCGCGACTCCCTTACCTCGCTCTGAAGAAACAGCAGCTGGAACAGCAGGAACAGGAGTAGAAGTCCCTGGAGAAAATACACCACGACGGGTGAGAGAACTACATCCCACAGTAGTTCTCAGTGGGTGCCGTCAACAAGCCCAACGGTCTGCCCACTAAGTCTACTAGAGGCATAAGGTAATAAATGAAATACTGAAGGAAAGAGCCGGAAATGAATAACTCTACAGCTACTATGCCCCTATCTAGATGCTCAAAAAGTGGAACAGATGATAACATGATGCATCTATTAACTCTCAGGTACAGTAACCCAAACCTATATTGACTGCCACATAGGGTCCAGTCAAACCTGCGCCCACCTACTGCTGCACATCCTCAATAGGACGGTCTACCGTAGGGTGTCCATGACTGCCACATCTTGGCCAGCCAGAGGGGCGGCGTCGACAAGTCACGATAGAAGAACTCAATCTCACGCCGGTTACAACAACCCGGTCTAAAGCTCAATCTCAACGCCGGTTACAACAACCCGGTCTAAAGCTCAATCTCAACGCCGGTTACAACAACCGGTCTCGCCTACTCCGGAGTGGCACTCGAGGGGAGCGACCCGCTCGAGTCCATAAGTAACCCATGTCCAACAGCTCTGTCATGCATCTCAGTCAATCGGGCAAAAGTCGACACTATGCTCAAAGTGGAGACTCACTCAATCCACAATGCAAAAACCCAGCCCCAACTGATGTATAACACTAATCGGTCAAACCGCCGACAGTTCGCGGTTACCGAAAAATTAACCCGAGTCGATAATCTGGTGCAATCCCACCCGACTCAACAATATAGCTATACAATCCCCCCATCCCTGCTCTCTAACCCGAGCAACAAGGAACACTCGACAGTCGGGACCGCTGTCAACCCAACGGCTCCCTAAAACAGGCATCCCTGACAGGATAACTCCACAACAGAACAATAAAGGGTCCGGGAACCCCGGAAGACTAGAACCTACAACCCTAATCAAACAAGAACAGGCTCTAGGCATAGCCTCTCGTTGTTCTCGTCCCAAAGGAAAAAGGGCAGACCTTGGAACCCAGACCACTCGAACCATCTCGGGTGGTTAAATTTGTCGGAAAAAGGTGATATTTCTTATTGAAAGCCATTTGATCTGAAAGAAATCCATATTTAATGATTTTTAGTTCTTTTTAGGAAAACAATTGAAAACAAGTTTTATATCCAAGCCTCGTAGAGCTAATGCCTTTGTCCAATCAAACAGGAACAGACTCGGCGACTCCACGATGCTCGGAAGAAAACATTGGTTGACTAAAATCATATGTGTGTCCAAAAATAGTTCTGGGTTCAAGGTCCTGCTATCACTGGTACAAAGCTGCCACTGACACAGTGGCGACAATTAAACAAGAAACCAAAACATCTCGGGACCGCCGTCTACCAACGACTCCCTCTGTCACGCCCGGGGTCGAAACTGCGACCGGGCTCACTAACAGATCCGCCATCTGTACGGAAACTGCCGTACAGACGAAGCGTCTAACCTGCAGGAAGAATCAACTACAGAGATACAGATATCAGAGCTGGAAGTAAACTAGTAAGAACTGGAAACCAAACACTGTACAACTGAAGATAACACAATATCCATCTCCCCAAATACTATCATAAACCAAGTCCTCTGATACAAAACTCAAAAGGGAGATATCTCCAATAAAGTACATCAGTGTACAAGCTCTCACTACAAAAATAACCTCACTACATCAGTCTCTCAAACTGTAAAATAAAGTACAACTCTATACCTCACAACAAGGGTCTCTCAACAGAGGAAAAAGAAGTAAGCTAATCTACTGAAGCTCTCCTCTGAAGGGGTACCGCTACGCTCCAATGACGGGTAGGGAACTAGCTCGCGACTCCCTCGCCTCGGTCAGAAGGATCAGCAACTGGAGCAACAGGAACAGGAGAAGAAGTTCCTGGGGAAAAAGACACCACGACGGGTGTGAGAACTACTTCCCACAGTAGTTCTCAGTGGGTGCCGTCAACAAGCCCAACGGTCTGCCCACCAAGTCTACTAGAGGCCAAAAATAACAATGCAATGAAAACTAAACAAGAAAAGCTGGAGCTACTCTACAGCTACCATGCCTCTATCTAGATACTCCAAAAAGTGGAACAGATGAAAGCAAATGAGACCACTCGCACCCAAGGTGCTCAATCGACCCAAACGAACTGACTACCTCAAAGGTCCAGTCAAGCCTGCGCCCGTCGACTAGGAACGCTCCTGCCCACTACCACACATCCCCATGAGGACGGGATTTACGTGGGCGTCCTGTCCTACTAACTCATCCCTCGCGCAAAACTGCCTCAACAGGCCAACCATCGTATCCACAGCGGCATCTCAGGACGCGACTCCAACTGAGTAGAACGGCGCGGCATAGAGTATCAAACATTGGCATATGCAGGCTAGTCAAAAACCACGCTCACTCTCAGAACGGTAGGGCTCAAGATCCCCAAATACCTCGCACAACAGTCGGAGCACTCTCGACGACTCGGCTGCTCGGCTAACTCGAAACACGAGACACTAGCCACACAACGGCTCGCAGCACAAGGCTCACTGGCTGGAGATACTCCACAGCCAGGGACGACCCACAACTCAGGGTAACAAAACAGGTCGGACAACACTCAACGACCTGGGACCACCGTCAACCCCAACGGTTCCCAACAAGACGGACCGGAAGATACTCGACGGCCCGGGACTACCGTCTACTCAACGGCTCTCTCCCACGACTGTGCAATAGGGAAACAAGACCTCTCGGGACTACCGTATACCCAAACGGCTCCCGGCACAGATAAGCAACCCGCTACAACTACCAGACTCCACTCTGCTCCCAAGCACGAGTGCAAACGCATCCCACACTAAAAGAAAATCCCGACCTCTCGGCCCACTACCCGGGCGAGGATAACACTATGTCCAGGGATAGCAAAACAGTGTGGGTGTCTAAACATAATTAACCCTAGCCCAAGTGAGGGTTTTCTACTGGTCTGGTTACACATGCAACATATGACGGGGGTGCTAGGTCAAGTTCCAAGATAGCTGTATCAACAGATAATAAAAGGAATAACAATTCCTACAATCTAGCATACTACACAATGAAAAAAACTATCATGCATAGTCCTACATCAGTAGAAATACTGTACAGTCCATAAAACTTGGAGATAAGGCCACCCACCTCGATTTGCCACCAATTGCTCGTAGACACTTGCAATTGGCCTCCACGCGATCCGCACGCAAAACGGGACACGCCGTCGGAGTCCGCACGCAAAACGGAGCACGCCGCCGGAGTCCGCACGCAAAACGGAGCACGCTGCCGGAGTCCGCACCAAAAACGGAGTCTGCACGTGAAACGGTGCACGGCGCCGGAATTCGCACGCAAAACGGTGCACGGTGCCGGAAATCGCACGCAAAAACGGAGTCCGCACGCAAAACGTGCACGGTGCCGGAGTCCGCCACGCAAAACGGTGCACGGTGCCCAACACAGAAAAGAGCAAGAGGGTTAATTACAGTCCAAAAGGTCACCCCGAAAACTGTACAAAAATTACAGTAAAACCAACACACGGGACCTACCCGACTGCGCCGCCGTCGCCGGAACGCTCCCACGAAAAAACTCGCGCGCTCCACGAGGCACACGACGCCACGCCGCACCTCCCACTATCTCCCTCACTCTCCCTCTCGCTCGGATGAAGAAAGAAACGAAGAAGGAGAAGAAGTCGCTTGCGGGGAGGAAGAAGAAGAAGAAAAGGAGGAAAAGGGGAGGGGCGGTCCACGGTGCACGGTGCGCCGTGCACCGGCCGGTGCACCACACCCACCCGGGTGCACCCGGCCCACGCAAGAGGAAAGGCGGCCACGTGGCCGCGTCCCTGGCGCACCGCACGGGCCGCGCAGTTCACGCGCCACACGGGCGCGTGACCGGCCGCCCACAGGCGCGACACGCGCCCGTGACACGGGCGTGGCGCCCCAGCGCCCGCGCGGGCGCCAACTGGGGTCCGCCACGTGGCGGCCCCCACGTGGCCCGCGCGCGGGTGCCCTGTGCACCTGACGCGCGCAGAGGCGCCTGCGCGTCAGCGCCGCCTCGCCTGACGCGCCGCAGCCTCCTCGGGATCCGTGCCACCGTGTCTCGATCCGCGTGCCGCTTTGCCCGAAAAGCGCACAAGCCTACCGGACTCCAAATCCAACAAATAAATAGTCCATCCTTGCGATTTGCGCGCGCTGAGTCAGAATGATGTACGATTCTCCAAATTCTCTCCGAAAATGCGGAGTGCCCCCCCGGATAGCACACTCGACGAATTCCGCGCGGGCCATTTTTAAAGTACGATTTGCCCAATTCCAACTCTAAAAATTCCCGAAGGCGACGGGAGAGGTAAACTTTTATCCGGACTTCACCCGGAGTCTAATTTTGACATCTGAATCGCGCGCGAAATCACTTCTAAACACCCGACGGGTCCTCCAACTTCCCACGGGGTTTCCCAATGTCAAGCAAATCCCAAATTGCATCACAAAATCATTTAGGGGCCCCCAACACGCGGCACCAACACCCCCCAACGGCGACCGAAAGCTGTCCCAACAACCGGCAACCCTACGCGGGGGATTCCGGGACCTCACATCCTCCCCACTAAAGGAAAGTTTCGTCCTCGAAACAGATCAAGCCCATCAGGAGTCAAGAGTACAAGGCTAGGTAACAACAATACGCCTCCGCTCCCCCACTCGCTCTCGTGTTTACTTCGCGGACAACAACAAACAAGTCGGTATGACCCGATGCGATTATCTCATCTATCGAGCCAGAAATTGACAACGGGCGTCCCTCGTACTCCACTAATCACAGATCTCAAAGGGCAAGTAATCAACACGGGCGAGGAAAAAAACACTCACTACTGAGCTGAGACGTGAAAAACCAAGGGCTCCATTCAAAGGGGGGGAAAACTGAAATAACCACAAGTGTAATACGCACCAAACACCTGTCCATGGTGCCCACCTAAACAAGGCGACCCGAAGCAAACCGGCACACTCATCCAATAAGGAAGGGAATCAATAAGTTGGAGGTAATCACTCGGTTACCTCCACACGAAACCACTCGACGTGGACAACACAACTGCAGGCTACCCTTAAAAGGGATCCACAAGAGAACACATCTCGTGCCACAGTTGGTCGCTAAAAATGCTATCATAACCCCACGGCCCCACGGGTCGAAGTCGACCCCAACTAAAAGAACACCCTGACGGGAACCAAACGTCGGTGAACGGGATGGAAACTGGCTCACAAGGCGACATAAAGCTGATGCCCAACTCGCGGTCAAAAGTCTGAAAACATCCAGAGAAAGACTCTCACCGTTGTGTACTACAACGTGGCATCACTGCCGTGGCACACACGCGTGGCATTATGTCGTGTACGAACGGCGTGGCTCCTGCCGTGCGCCAACGGCGTGGCATCACCACCGTGTATCAACGGTGTGGCATCAATGCGTGTTATCAACGGAGTGGCATCACCACCGTGTATCAACGGCGTTGGCAATCCACCCACCTGTACAACGGCGTGGCATCACCACCGTGTATCAACGGTGTGGGATCTCAAGCATCAAGGCCTCAGATCTTCACAGCCCTATACCCAACACTACCTCGAAAATCCGGAAGCTGAGGACAGGGCCAAAAGATCAACAGGCAAAAACCAGGGCCCCAACTGCACCTGGGCAGACCAATAACAACCAATCTATGTGGAACACGTGATCAGGTATCTGAACCTCACGAGCACAAGCTAAGGGTACGATCTCTAGCCCATACATCAATGCAAATGCCCTAGCACTCTCACGCTTGTCGGAGAACCCTCACGATCCCTAAACTGCAGCAACACCCCACTCATAGGCTGAGAAGAACCGACTGACGCGGACAAATCTAAAATATCCCGATAGACCGGTGCCTAGAACCCCATACAACAAGAAAGACTCTAGGGTCAGTCTATCGACAGTTTTCGCTCCTTTACCGTTCAGGATCGGTCCCTCTCGTTCACAGAACGGGGGGGAAACTAGTCGACAAGCAACTCACGGCTGGAGACGCTCCCGTAGTCCATCAGGACGAACTCGACGCCATCAAATATCGGCGTCCTGTCGGGTCATCTCAATCTCACTAAAATAACCACTGGTAACTCGGCCGGAGTGTGAAATCGTCCTCAACACGGCCGAACCTTGCAACTCATTGGGCTCGGCCATCGCCATTTCATTGGCGCCGGGCATCGCCACTCACTGGGCGGCATCGCCTCTGGTAGCTCGGCCAGTGAAAGGCTCCTCTGGGAATTCGGCCAGATAAAAAAAATGGTCCTCCTGTGGTAACTTGGACAGGGCATGTGCCTACCTGGTAACTCGGCCAGGGGCAATGCATCCATTTGGTTGCTCAGCCAGTGATAATTATCTCTGGTAACTCGGCCAGTGATACTTATCCCTCTGGAACTCGGCCAAGTGATAATTATCCATCTGGTAACTCGGCCGTGATAATTATCCCATCTGGAACCGGCCAGTGATAATTATCCATCTGGTAACTCGGCCAGCGAAATTATCATCTTGGTAACTCGGCCAGCGATAATTATCCATCTGGTAACTAGGCCAGTGATAATATCCACTGGTAACTCGGCCAGTGATATTATACCATCTGTGTAACGCGGCCAGTGATAATTTCCATCTGGTAACTCGGCCAGTGTAATATCAATTGGTAACTCGGCCAGTGATAATTATCCATCTGGTAACCGGCACGTGATAATTATCCATCTGGTAAACTCGGCCAGCGATAATTATCCATCTGGTAACTCCGGACCAGCGATAATATCCATCTGGTAACTCGGCCAGCTGGTTACTCCTATCATCTGGTAACTCGGCCAGCGATAATTATCCATCTGGTAACTCGGCCGCGATAATATCCATCTGGTAACTCGGCAAGTGATAATTATCCATCTGGAACTCGGCCAGTGATAATTATCCATCTGGTAACTCGGCCAGTGATATTTTATCCATATGGTAACTCGGCCAGAGTGATATTATCCATCTGGTAACTCGGCAAGTGATAATTATCCATCTGGTAATCGGCCAGTGATAATTATCCATCTGGTAACTCGGCAGTGATAATTATTCAATCTGGGTAACTTGGCCAGTGATAATTATCCATCTGGTAACTCGGCCATGGAAAATGCCCTCCTGGCAACTCAGCCAGGGAAAATGCCCT
>CM055064.1:29578816-29613706 GCA_029204045.2 Tillandsia leiboldiana
GAACCTGGGCCCGTCTACAGATCCGTCCGTGCAAACGGTATTCCCGCGTACACGAAGCGCCAGTACCTGCTCAGATATAAGAGAATAATAATTATCACGCCCCGGGTGTAAACCAGAACCCGGGCACGTCTACAGATCCGCCGTGCACACGGAGTTTCCCGCGTATGTTGGGTTATGTATAATTGGATCTAAATAGGGAGAAAAAACACCTAGAGGGGGGTGAATAGGTGTAAACAATAAACACTCAAAAATCTTTGCGATATAAAACCCAATGCGGAAAAATAAATAACACGCAGAGATTTTTACGTGGAAAACTCCAAACCGGAGTAAAAAACCACGGGACCGATAACACGGTGAAATCCACTAGAATTATAACACGTACAAAGGTGATATACCGTACTCACAGACGACTCAACCTTTTCCATACGCTCCTAGTTGATCTTCTCCGCTCGCTCCGCAACGCTTCTCGAATCCACGATCTGCGTCCAACGCCGAATCCACGGCGTCCAACGTCGAGTCCACGACGTCCGACCGAATCCACGGTCTTCACCCAGTAGCACGTCTCGAATCCACGAACGTACCTCGCTCCGAATCCACGAGAGCGGTAGCACCTTGAATCCACAAGGCCACGCGAGTCCACGCGCCGATTTTGGGGAAATCGTTGTTTTTGGGTGGTGATGATCCGCCGAATACTTAGATTAGAATAGATCGGAAATACCATCTAAGTATTCATTAATTTGATTCTACTCAAAATCTGAGTTTGAAAACCTAGAATCAAATTAATAAAATAGATGAAGAAACATAGAATTAAATCTAGTATTTCTTTCTTCTCTATATGTGGATTTTTCTAATTCGGTCGTATTTTTTCCATGCCCTAAAGATGAATCATAGGGTCTATTTATAGGTTAGAAACCCGTTGGAAGAGGATAAGAATCAAAAACT
Source organism: Tillandsia leiboldiana (assembly GCA_029204045.2). Taxonomy (NCBI): domain Eukaryota; kingdom Viridiplantae; phylum Streptophyta; class Magnoliopsida; order Poales; family Bromeliaceae; genus Tillandsia; species Tillandsia leiboldiana. The sequence goes on from CM055064.1 coordinate 29,579,759, forward strand.
AACCTTTTCTGGAATTTTCAGGACGACGATCCGGATCGGATTTCGGCGATCCGGATTGCAGTAACGAGACAGACAGTTTCCAGAAAAACAAAGGTTCGGGATCCGGATCGAAGTGCCTGATCCGGATCGTTCATACGATTCACCAAACACCAATGTTCGGGATCCGGATTGAAATGCCTGATCCGGATCGTTCATATATTTCGGTAAAACCAGTGTTCGGGATCCGGATCAGAAGAGGCTTGGATCCGGATTGAATTTGCGTATGAACTAACACCCTTCGGGATCCGGATCGAAGTGTCTGATCCGGATCCTGAACATGTCCCATGTCCAGTTTTTGATTTTTATGCAATTAAAAATTCATCCAAGTGTTTCTACACTATAAGAAGTATTCGGATCACCAAAGATAATTAGTTAAACATACCTGATCCTTTTGAATTCTTCTTTCTTGAGATTGAGTTATATGATCCAACCTTCTTTATCTTCAATCTTCAAGACTTAACCGAATTCACGAAATACGCCAACTCAAATTCGTAACAATCTCCCCCTTTGGCGGTTTCGTGACAAAACACAAATCCACTCAAGAAAATTCAAAAAGATATTTTTGTTGATATCACCATACAACAAAAATTTACAATGAGATCCAAAAAAAAGATCGATACATGAGTGTAAACTCCTAAAACAGACTCTAGACTAGAAATCTGTACTCTCTGCAAAAGAAATCATTCTTGACAAAAGAAATCGTTAGATACCTCAAGAATTTTATGTCACTTCAAAAACCACATACAAGATGAAGTTTATACTCCTTTTACTAACATGACATTTATCATTCAGATATGTAATTGGATCATAGTTAAAAACTAACAGATCTTCTATGCATTCAAAATCGAAATGTCACAAAATTGTTAGTCAAACATCAACTTGTTAGTTATATTACATGCCCAAATAGTTAATCGAATTAGTTAGTCGAGGCATGCATGCAATCACAAAAGAAAACCCAAAAGTTGAAGTATAACTTACCTTCATGGTTCACAACTGGTCAAATCGATCATAGTTTCATTGTTTAACTGTTCTAAATTCTCTCCCCCCTTTTTGTCACAAAGTTAGCCAAGATTACAAAAATAATAAGGAGAGTTAAAAAGTTCGGGAACCAAAAGTTTGAGAACAAAAACTAAAACAAAATTAAAGAAATTTAAGAACCTAAAACTAACAACCTGCAAAGAAAAGAAAAGTTAGAGTCTGAGGTTAGATCATGTCACGCCCCGGGGCCGAAACTGCGACCCGGGCTCGCCAACCAGATCCGCCGCCGCATACGGTGAACCCCGTATAGACGAAGCGTCTACCTGCAAAAGAAAGATGCTAAAGTAAACAGATATCAGAGCTGGAAGTAACTGCTAAAATAAAATATATACAACTCCAAGTCCTCACCACAAGTACAAAAGTCGCTCAACTCTGAAATAAAAGTACAACTCTATATCTCACTACAAGGTCTCTCAACAACAAGTAACTCTCAAAATGTAAAAAAGTGGGTACATCTACTCTCTGGACGACGACGTCTGGTAGGGAACTAGCTCGCGACTCCCTTACCTCGCTCTGAAGAAAATCAGCAGCTGGAACAGCAGGAATAGGAGTAGAAGTCCCTGGGGAAAATACACCACGATGGGTGTGAGAACTACATCCCACAAGTAGTTTCTCAGTGGGTGCCGTCAACAAGCCCAACGGTCTGCCCACTAAGTCTACTAGAGGCATAAGGTAATAAATAAAATACTGAAGGAAAGAGCCGGAAATGAATAACTCTACAGCTACTATGCCCCTATCTAGATGCTCAAAAAGTGGAACAGATGATAACATGATGCATCTATTAACTCTCAGGTACAGTAACCCAAAACTATATTGACTGCCACATAGGGTCTAGTCAAACCTGCGCCCACCTACTGCTGCACATCCTCAACAGGACGGTCTACCGTAGGGTGTCCATGACTGCCACATCTGGGCCAGCCAGAGGGGCGGCATCGACAAGTCACGATAGAAGAAATCAATCTCACGCCGGTTACAACAACCCGGTCTAAAGCTCAATCTCAACGCCGGTTACAACAACCCGGTCTAAAGCTCAATCTCAACGCCGGTTACAACAACCCGGTCTCGCCTACTCCGGAGTGGCACTCGAGGGAGCGACCCGCTCGAGTCCATAAGTAACCCATGTCCAACAGCTCTGTCATGCATCTCAGTCAATCGGGCAAAAGTCGACACTATGCTCAAAGTGGAGACTCACTCAATCCACAATGCAAAAACCCAGCCCCAACTGATGTATAACACTAATCGGTCAAACCGCCGACAGTTCGCGGTTACCGAAAAATTAACCCGAGTCGATAATCTGGTGCAATCCCACCCGACTCAACAATATAGCTATACAATCCCCCCATCCCTGCTCTCTAACCCGAGCAACAAGGAACACTCGACAGTCGGGACCGCTGTCAACCCAACGGCTCCCTAAAACAGGCATCCCTGACAGGATTACTCCACAACAGAAACAATAAAGGGTCCGGGAACCTCGGAAGACTAGAACCTACAACCCTAATCAAACAAGAACAGGCTCTAGGCATAGCCTCTCGTTGTTCTCGTCCCAAAGGAAAAAGGGCAGACCTTGGAACCCAGACCACTCGAACCATCTCAGGTGGTTAAATTTGTCGGAAAAAAGGTGATATTTCTTATTGAAAGCCATTTGATCTGAAAGAAATCCATATTTAATGATTTTTAGTTCTTTTTATGAAAATAATTGAAAACAAGCTTTATATCCAAGCCTCGTAGAGCTAATACCTTTGTCCAATCAAACAAGAACAGACTCGGCGACTCCACGATGCTCGGAAGAAAACATTGGTTGGCTAAAATCATATGTGTGTCCAAAAATAGTTCTGGGTTCAAGGTCCTGCTATCACTGGTACAAAGCTGCCACTGACACAGTGGCGACAATTAAACAAGAAACCAAAACATCTCGGGACCGCCGTCTACCAACGGCTCCCTCCACAGATGAACGATCAACTATATCTACCAGACTCCACTCTGCTCCCAAGCACGAGTGTAAAATGCATCCCACACTAAAAGAAACCCGACCACTCGGCCCACTACCCGGGCGAGTAAAACACTATGTCCAGGAAAGAAAAGAAGTGTGGGTGTCTAAAGCAGTATGAACCTAGCCCAAGTTGAAGTTTTCTACAGTCTGGCTGCACATGCTGCATATGACGGGGGTGCTAGGTCAAATTCCAAGATAATAATAACAATTTTACAGAGTAGGAACAAGAGATCGCATGATCATCATATAACTCTAGAATCAACATCTATCACATTCTAGCATGCTACATAGGAATATCACTATTATGCATGGTCCTACTATAGCAGATTTAATGCACATTCCATCATTCTTGGAGACACGGCCACCCACCTGAAGGTGCACAACTGTCCAGCATCGTACAGCAAAGAAAGCCCAGAAACAGATATACGAGCACAATCACCAAGCCAGCAGTACCAAAGTAGTGTTCAAAGCATCCTGGGTACAAAAATACCACCCAAAGTTACATTAATTCCATAAAATCCCAAGTTCCACAAATCTGCTGTGAACAGTCCACTTAAAGTGAAATTTTCACCTGTAAAACAATCTCGAAAAATTCCAATAAAAATATGACGGCGATTCTCGCGAAGAGTAAATGTCGATAGGGCCTTGAATCGTCGAATTCCGATGTCCGGATGAGGAGATAAAAATCCGCGAAGGCCTTGCTATCCAAAAACTCCAACAGAAAAAGGGGGTTCAGAAAACTCCTCGGGATTCATGTCAAAAACCCCAAACGAGACGAAGGGATCAATACGGAAATCGACGGCATACCTCTCGTGATTCCAACGCCGTGAAAATCGTCCAAAAATACAGTCGGGGTAGCTCTGTAGACCTCTCAGACTGAAGTGCGACAGAAACGGGCCTCCAACTGAAAATCGTCGCACTGCGCTCCGATGCCGAAGTCGTCGATGTCGCGGCTTCCAAAAATTCCGGGCCTCTGCCAGAAGATGCGCAACACAAAGATCTACAACTTTGCTAAGGGGACAAAGGGCAGGGGAGCTCGGGAAAGGGGGCAAAAAGCCCCAGCAAGCCGGCTATTTATAGGCCCAGCCCGAAATCTGCATTTTGGACTTTTGGCCCAAAAATTCGGGCGCCCGGTACTTCCGGGCTGCTACAGTAACGGGCCCGGCCCGTTACTGTTCACGCCCGGAAACCTCCCAGGCCTCCACGTAGCCCCCCGAACAGGTGACAGCCAAAAGGGCCAACCGCGTTGCGCCACGTGGCCGAAGCAGAGGCTGACGCGTGGCACCCACGAGCGGGAAGCGCGGGTCAACGCGCCCACGTCGCGCCCCACGCGCGCCCACGCGCGCCTGTCGGGCACACTTCCCGAGGTACCCACTCCCCACACCGTGGACCGCGCGCACAACACCACCCAACCCCGTGATGCCACGTGTCCACCCCTGGTCCACCGTACACCCGCTCCACTGGGTGGACCGCGCGCACCAAGACCGGACAATGCCAGCACGCCACGTGGCATGACCACGGTCCACCGTGCACCCCGCCAAGGTCCATGGACCGCGCCTGCTGCGCCGGCCAACCGGAGCGCGCCACGTGGCCCGCGCCCGGTGCACGACTCCCGCGGTGGACCGCGCGCCTGTGCCGCTGCCAGCCGCCGCGCTCCGCCGCCGCCGGCGCCGCTCCGGCCGCCGGAACAGTAACCCTTGCCTCGAAAAACGTGTTTTCGCATCCGGGCTCCGAAAAATTCAAGTAATAGTCCATCTTGACCGTTTTCGCGCGCTGAATCCAAATCCGATGTCCGATTGGCCAAATTCCACTTCTAAAATTTCCCAAAAATTCCCGGAAAAGTAAACTTGATCCTTTTTCGTGCCGGGTCACTTTCTTGGTTCCAATAAGCGCGCACAAATCTCAATCATCCAATATGGGCTTCCTGATAAGCAATTTTTGCTCCAATTACTCCAGAAATCCAATAACTTGGGCCCGACACGTGCACAAACACCTCCCGAAGACACTAATCCAACAATAACCCTTAAGCGGGGATTCGGGTCCTCACATCCTCCCCCACTAAAAGAATGTTTCGTCCTCGAAACAAACACGGCTCAAAAGGGAGTTCAAAGCCGAAGGTAACCATCCAACAACACCGTTTCCAACTCCCCAGTCGCTACACACTCTCCACAAAGCGAGTCCAATAGCTGGATAAACCTCAGAAATTCCAAATACTGGGGAACGAGGAAGAACAGCCAACCATACGCGTCCAAACTACACGAATCACGCCACACAATTAACAAGAAAGGGTAAGGGCCCACCAGCAGGAAAGCATCAACCCCCAACTCTCCAACTTAGAAAACAACCGAAATTAGCGAAAAGTTCGAATGTTTCGAAAGACCAGTGCCCTCGCCCCAATCAAACAAGAACAGGTTCGGGCACCGTCTCAATTTCTGGAGTAGCCTTCCGAATCTTTCGTCATGTTCGCAAATTTCAGCACAAAGGTGAGAAAAAGGGAGAGAAGCGCTGATGCCGTTCCTGCTGTGGCAACAGAAACGGTAGCTACGGTCTATCCGTGCCCCTAAAAAGAAATACACAACCCTATCCGAGACCCTAGAGACATAACCTCTAGTCCTAGGCGTCACCTACGCTCAACAAGTAGCACCTAACCCGAAACCGCTGAAGCCACTGCTGCAGGAAGGATGCCTCGGTGACCTGTGGAACTGATCTCCCATTGTCCAACTCGCGGGAAGGTCACTGTTCTCAATCCACAATCAATCATTGCATGAAACCGCACCAGCTGGTCTATTTCGTGTGCTCAATCTGAGTCGTGGAACTGTAACTGAACCATCACTACTGCCAGTGTACTCCCCAAAGTCTCAGCTGTCCTGGCCATGCCCCACAATCCTCCTTTGCTCGCAGGATACTGCGAAGGATCCAATTACAATTACCTGTAGCAAATTCCCTATCCCCTAACCATGCAGAGATGCAAATGCCCTACTAACATGTGCAGAAGGATGCAGCGGTATCCAAAGAGCACAATTAAGCTGACAGAAAATAAAGTCATACCTGCGGCGATATGATCTGCTGTCGAGGTGCCCTCCACCAGAGCTGCGTATACCCGTCCACTGGGTGCTGCAGACCGTCGTCCCGTCTGTCCCGACGTCGTACCCCACTCTGTCTGACGGTACATCGGAGGGGCCTCCGCTTCCTGAACAGGCAAGGGGGGTGCTACAGCAAGGGGTAGCACTGACAGAATGGCTTAGGGACAAGCTGCTCGAAAATGTCCCAACTCTCCACAAAGGAAACACCGTCCCTGTCTCTGGTCACACTGCGACGGTGGGTGAGGGCCGCCACAGATGACACACCGCTCCTGTCGCTGCTGCCGATACTGCTGCTGAAACTGCTGTCGCTGCTGATACTGCGGCTGCTGCGGGGGCCCACCAGATCTCTGGCGCCTCTGAAACCCACGACCCTCAGGGTGAGGTCGGGGAAGTCTCGAAGGTGCCTGTCGACTCGTCTGTCCCTCATCAACCGGTGCTGGGCGCTTCGCCCCTGGAATCACTGCAGGAGCTGGAACCACCTCATCCATCATCGCCTCTCCGCACTCAACGTAAAGTGCCTGCTCCATAGATGCATCCAACGTCTGCAATCTGTGCGAACGGACGAGCTGATAAATCTCCCGGCGCAAAACCCGTTCAAACAAATAAATCCGATGCGCCTCGTCCCTGGCTGAGTACGGCACACAGGCTAACAACTGGTTGAAGTCTGCGATGTATTCATGCACGGGCCGATCTCCCTGACGGAGATTCTTCAGTCGCTCCTCTAACCCCTGCCTGACGCTCTCTGGGAAAAAGGCTCCAAGAAATAGACTGCGAAACTCCGCCCAAGAGAGAAGCTGCACCCCAGGCGGTCCAGCAGGTCGCACATGCCGCCACCAAGCCTCGGCGTTGCTTTCCAAGAAGTGAGTGGCCAACAGGACTCGAAACCTCTCCTTAATAAATAAGCTCTCGAAATGGCGCTCCATGGCCGTGATCCAAGTCTCAGCCTCCCACGGCTCTACGCTCAATAGATCCACCACCTCACGCTGCTCTGTAGGGTTCAATTGTCCTGCCGTCCCGGACGGCTGCCCACGGGTAACCGGTGCAATAGGGGGTGCCTGAGCTGCCGATACAACTGGGGGTGCCACAGCTGGCGAAGAAGGTGCGGGGAAACTCTCAGGGGGTGCTACAGCTGACTGCGCCCTCTGCTCCATCATACGGATCATCCGGTCCACAGTCTCCTCCTGGCGCCGTGAAATCTCCTCCTGGCGCCGGAGAGTCCCTGTCAAATGGGCCATCTGAGCCCGAAGCTCCTGCACCTCACTCCGCTGACCCTGTGCTGACTCCTCCTGCTCAGGCTCAAGGGAGGAGGAAGGCTGAGAACGTGTCTGCATCCTGCGTCGGGGAGGCATCGTACCCACCTACAATCCACATGCAAACATCAGGACAGCACCAAACAACATACGACCCAATCCAGCGAAAGTCTAAGACATGCCATCCATTCCATAGCATTATGTTGTCTGCAGCCAACATAATCGCTTAGGAGAATAAACATGCCAATCACTCATCCCATCCCTTGGGAGAGGTATACAACTCAATCAGGACTTTCGCTAACAGTCACGACTCTCACGTAGTCATCCTAATGTCCAACCACAAGCCTAGGGTTTCTAAGTCCTCAATGACCTACAACCTAGGCTCTGATACTACTCTATCTGTCACGCCCCGGGGCCGAAACAGCGACCCGGGCTCGCCAACAGATCCGCCGCCCATACGGTGAACCCCGTATAGACGAAGCGTCTACCTGCAAAAGAAAGATGCTATACTAAACAGATATCAGAGCTGGAAGTAACTGCTAAAATAAAATATATACAACTCCAAGTCATCACCACAAGTACAAAAGTCGCTCAACTCTGAAATAAAAGTACAACTCTATACCTCACTACAAGGTCTCTCAACAACAAGTAACTCTCAAAATGTAAAAAGTGGGTACATCTACTCTCTGGACGACGACGTCTGGTAGGGAACAAGCTCGCGACTCCCTTACCTCGCTCTGAAGAAACAGCAGCTGGAACAGCAGGAACAGGAGTAGAAGTCCCTGGAGAAAATACACCACGACGGGTGAGAGAACTACATCCCACAGTAGTTCTCAGTGGGTGCCGTCAACAAGCCCAACGGTCTGCCCACTAAGTCTACTAGAGGCATAAGGTAATAAATGAAATACTGAAGGAAAGAGCCGGAAATGAATAACTCTACAGCTACTATGCCCCTATCTAGATGCTCAAAAAGTGGAACAGATGATAACATGATGCATCTATTAACTCTCAGGTACAGTAACCCAAACCTATATTGACTGCCACATAGGGTCCAGTCAAACCTGCGCCCACCTACTGCTGCACATCCTCAATAGGACGGTCTACCGTAGGGTGTCCATGACTGCCACATCTTGGCCAGCCAGAGGGGCGGCGTCGACAAGTCACGATAGAAGAACTCAATCTCACGCCGGTTACAACAACCCGGTCTAAAGCTCAATCTCAACGCCGGTTACAACAACCCGGTCTAAAGCTCAATCTCAACGCCGGTTACAACAACCCGGTCTCGCCTACTCCGGAGTGGCACTCGAGGGGAGCGACCCGCTCGAGTCCATAAGTAACCCATGTCCAACAGCTCTGTCATGCATCTCAGTCAATCGGGCAAAAGTCGACACTATGCTCAAAGTGGAGACTCACTCAATCCACAATGCAAAAACCCAGCCCCAACTGATGTATAACACTAATCGGTCAAACCGCCGACAGTTCGCGGTTACCGAAAAATTAACCCGAGTCGATAATCTGGTGCAATCCCACCCGACTCAACAATATAGCTATACAATCCCCCCATCCCTGCTCTCTAACCCGAGCAACAAGGAACACTCGACAGTCGGGACCGCTGTCAACCCAACGGCTCCCTAAAACAGGCATCCCTGACAGGATAACTCCACAACAGAAACAATAAAGGGTCCGGGAACCCCGGAAGACTAGAACCTACAACCCTAATCAAACAAGAACAGGCTCTAGGCATAGCCTCTCGTTGTTCTCGTCCCAAAGGAAAAAGGGCAGACCTTGGAACCCAGACCACTCGAACCATCTCGGGTGGTTAAATTTGTCGGAAAAAGGTGATATTTCTTATTGAAAGCCATTTGATCTGAAAGAAATCCATATTTAATGATTTTTAGTTCTTTTTAGGAAAACAATTGAAAACAAGTTTTATATCCAAGCCTCGTAGAGCTAATGCCTTTGTCCAATCAAACAGGAACAGACTCGGCGACTCCACGATGCTCGGAAGAAAACATTGGTTGACTAAAATCATATGTGTGTCCAAAAATAGTTCTGGGTTCAAGGTCCTGCTATCACTGGTACAAAGCTGCCACTGACACAGTGGCGACAATTAAACAAGAAACCAAAACATCTCGGGACCGCCGTCTACCAACGACTCCCTCTGTCACGCCCCGGGGTCGAAACTGCGACCCGGGCTCACTAACAGATCCGCCATCTGTACGGAAACTGCCGTACAGACGAAGCGTCTAACCTGCAGGAAGAATCAACTACAGAGATACAGATATCAGAGCTGGAAGTAAACTAGTAAGAACTGGAAACCAAACACTGTACAACTGAAGATAACACAATATCCATCTCCCCAAATACTATCATAAACCAAGTCCTCTGATACAAAACTCAAAAGGGAGATATCTCCAATAAAGTACATCAGTGTACAAGCTCTCACTACAAAAATAACCTCACTACATCAGTCTCTCAAACTGTAAAATAAAGTACAACTCTATACCTCACAACAAGGGTCTCTCAACAGAGGAAAAAGAAGTAAGCTAATCTACTGAAGCTCTCCTCTGAAGGGGTACCGCTACGCTCCAATGACGGGTAGGGAACTAGCTCGCGACTCCCTCGCCTCGGTCAGAAGGATCAGCAACTGGAGCAACAGGAACAGGAGAAGAAGTTCCTGGGGAAAAAGACACCACGACGGGTGTGAGAACTACTTCCCACAGTAGTTCTCAGTGGGTGCCGTCAACAAGCCCAACGGTCTGCCCACCAAGTCTACTAGAGGCCAAAAATAACAATGCAATGAAAACTAAACAAGAAAAGCTGGAGCTACTCTACAGCTACCATGCCTCTATCTAGATACTCCAAAAAGTGGAACAGATGAAAGCAAATGAGACCACTCGCACCCAAGGTGCTCAATCGACCCAAACGAACTGACTACCTCAAAGGTCCAGTCAAGCCTGCGCCCGTCGACTAGGAACGCTCCTGCCCACTACCACACATCCCCATGAGGACGGGATTTACGTGGGGCGTCCTGTCCTACTAACTCATCCCTCGCGCAAAACTGCCTCAACAGGCCAACCATCGTATCCACAGCGGCATCTCAGGACGCGACTCCAACTGAGTAGAACGGCGCGGCATAGAGTATCAAACATTGGCATATGCAGGCTAGTCAAAAACCACGCTCACTCTCAGAACGGTAGGGCTCAAGATCCCCAAATACCTCGCACAACAGTCGGAGCACTCTCGACGACTCGGCTGCTCGGCTAACTCGAAACACGAGACACTAGCCACACCAACGGCTCGCAGCACAAGGCTCACTGGCTGGAGATACTCCACAGCCAGGGACGACCCACAACTCAGGGTAACAAAACAGGTCGGACAACACTCAACGACCTGGGACCACCGTCAACCCCAACGGTTCCCAACAAGACGGACCGGAAGATACTCGACGGCCCGGGACTACCGTCTACTCAACGGCTCTCTCCCACGACTGTGCAATAGGGAAACAAGACCTCTCGGGACTACCGTATACCCAAACGGCTCCCGGCACAGATAAGCAACCCGCTACAACTACCAGACTCCACTCTGCTCCCAAGCACGAGTGCAAACGCATCCCACACTAAAAGAAAATCCCGACCTCTCGGCCCACTACCCGGGCGAGGATAACACTATGTCCAGGGATAGCAAAACAGTGTGGGTGTCTAAACATAATTAACCCTAGCCCAAGTGAGGGTTTTCTACTGGTCTGGTTACACATGCAACATATGACGGGGGTGCTAGGTCAAGTTCCAAGATAGCTGTATCAACAGATAATAAAAGGAATAACAATTCCTACAATCTAGCATACTACACAATGAAATAAACTATCATGCATAGTCCTACATCAGTAGAAATACTGTACAGTCCATAAAACTTGGAGATAAGGCCACCCACCTCGATTTGCCACCAATTGCTCGTAGACACTTGCAATTGGCCTCCACGCGATCCGCACGCAAAACGGGACACGCCGTCGGAGTCCGCACGCAAAACGGAGCACGCCGCCGGAGTCCGCACGCAAAACGGAGCACGCTGCCGGAGTCCGCACCAAAAACGGAGTCTGCACGTGAAACGGTGCACGGCGCCGGAATTCGCACGCAAAACGGTGCACGGTGCCGGAAATCGCACGCAAAACGGAGTCCGCACGCAAAACGGTGCACGGTGCCGGAGTCCGCACGCAAAACGGTGCACGGTGCCCAACACAGAAAAGAGCAAGAGGGTTAATTACAGTCCAAAAGGTCACCCCGAAAACTGTACAAAAATACAGTAAAACCAACACACGGGACCTACCCGACTGCGCCGCCGTCGCCGGAACGCTCCCCACGAAAAAACTCGCGCGCTCCACGAGGCCCACGACGCCACGCCGCACCTCCCACTATCTCCCTCACTCTCCCTCTCGCTCGGATGAAGAAAGAAACGAAGAAGGAGAAGAAGTCGCTTGCGGGGAGGAAGAAGAAGAAGAAAAGGAGGAAAAGGGGAGGGGCGGTCCACGGTGCACGGTGCGCCGTGCACCGGCCGGTGCACCACACCCACCCGGGTGCACCCGGCCCACGCAAGAGGAAAGGCGGCCACGTGGCCGCGTCCCTGCGCGCCACGCGGCCGCGCAGTTCACGCGCCACACGGGCGCGTGACACCGGCCGCCCACAGGCGCGGGACACGCGCCCGTGACACGGGCGTGCGCCCCAGCGCCCGCGCGGGCGCCAACTGGGGTCCGCCACGTGGCGGCCCCCACGTGGCCCGCGCGCGGGTGCCCTGTGCACCTGACGCGCGCAGAGGCGCCTGTCGCGTCAGCCGCGCCTCGCCTGACGCGCCGCAGCCTCCTCGGGATCCGTGCCACGCGTGTCTCGATCCGCGTGCCGCTTTGCCTCGAAAAGCGCACACGCCTACCGGACTCCAAATCCAACAAATAAATAGTCCATCCTTAGCGATTTCGCGCGCTGAGTCCAGAAATGATGTCCGATTCTCCAAATTCTCATCCGAAAATTGCGGAGTGCCCCCGGATAGCCCACTCGATCCGATTTCCGCGCCGGGTCCATTTTTAAAGTCCGATTTGCCCAATTCCAACTCTAAAAATTCCCGAAGGCGACCGGAGAGGTAAACTTTTATCCGGACTTCACCCGGAGTCTAATTTTGACATCTGAATCGCGCGAAATCACTTCTAAACACCCGACGGGTCCTCCAACTTCCCACGGGGTTTCCAATGATGCAAGCAAATCCCAAATTGCATCACAAATCCATTTCTGGGCCCCCAACACGCGCACCAACACCCCCAACGGCGACCGAAAGCTGCCCAACAACCGGCAACCCTACGCGGGGGATTCCGGGACCTCACATCCTCCCCCACTAAAGGAAAGTTTCGTCCTCGAAACTAGATCAAGCCCATCAGGAGTCAAGAGTACCACGGCTAGGTAACAACAATACGCCTCCAGCTCCCCCACTCGCTCCTCGTGTTTACTTCGCGACAACAACAACAAGTACGGTATGACCCGATGCGCAATTCTCTCATCTATCGAGCCAGAAATTGCAACGGGCGTCCCTCGTACTCCAATAATCACAGATCTCAAAGGAGCAAGTAAATCACGGGCGAGGAAAAAAAACACATCACTACTGAGCTGAGACGTGAAAAACCAAGGGCTCCATTAAAAGGCTGGGGGAAAACTGAAATAACCACAAGTGTAATACGCACCAAACCCCGTCATGGTGCCCACCTCAACAAGGCGACCCGAAGCAAACCGGCACACTCATCCAATAAGGAAGGGAATCCAATAAGTTGGGGTAATCACTCGGTTACCTCCCAATCCGAAACCACTCGAGTGGACAACACAACTGCAGGCTACCCTTAAAAGGGATCCACAAGAGACACAATCTCGTGCCACAGTTGGTCGCTCAAAATGCTATCATAACCCCAACGGACCCACGGGTCGAAGTCGATCCCTCAACTAAAAGAACACCCTGACGGGAACCAAACCGTCGGTGAACGGGACTGGAAACTGGCTCACAAGGCGATCATAAAGCTGATGCCCAACTCGCGGTCAAAAGTCTGAAACATCCAAAAGACTCTCACCGTTGTGTACCTACAACGTGGCATCACTGCCGTGCACCCACGGCGTGGCATTACTGTCGTGTACGAACGGCGTGGCCTCACTGCCGTGCGCCAACGGCGTGGCATCACCACCGTGTATCAACGGTGTGGCATCACTGCCGTGTATCAACGGCGTGGCATCACCACCGTGTATCAACGGCGTGGCATCACCACCGTGTATCAACGGCGTGGCATCACCACCGTGTATCAACGGTGTGGTATCTCAAGCATCAAGGCCTCAGATCTTCACAGCCCTATACCCAACACTACCTCGAAAATCCGGAGCTGAGGAAGGGCCAAAAGATCAACAGGCAAAAACCAGGGCCCCAACTGCACTGGGCAGGACCAATAACACCCATCTATGTGCAACACGTGATCAGGTATCTGAACCTCACGAGCACAAGCTAAGGGTACTATCTCTAGCCCATACATCAATGCAAATGCCCTAGCACTCTCACCGCTATGTCGGAGAACCCTCAACGACTCAACTCGCAGCAACACCCCACTCATAGGCGAGAAGAACCGACTGACGCGGCCAAAATCTAAAAATCCCGATAGACCGGTGCCTAGAACCCCAATCCAACAAGAACAGACTCTAGGCTCAGTCTATCGAAGTTTTCGCTCCTTTACCGTTCAGGGATTCGGTCCCTCTCGTTCAAAGCGGGAAACTATGTCGACAAGCAACTCACGGCTGGAGACGCTCCCGGTAGTCCATCAGGACGAACTCGACGCCATCAAATCTCGGCGTCCTGTCGGGTCATCTCAATCTCACTAAAATAACCACCTGGTAACTCGGCCGGAGGTGAAAATCGTCTCAACAGGCCGAACCTTCGCCACTCATTGGGCGGCATCGCCATTCATTGGGCGGCATCGCCACTCACTGGGCGGCATCGCCTCTGGTAGCTCGGCCAGTGGAAAGTATCCTCCTGGGAATTCGGCCAGAAAAAAAAATGTCCTCCTGGTAACTTGGCCAGGGCATGTGCCTACCTGGTAACTCGGCCAGGGGCAATGCATCCATTTGGTTGCTCAGCCAGTGATAATTATCATCTGGTAACTCGGCCAGTGATAATTATCCCTCTGGTAACTCGGCCAGTGATAATTATCCATCTGGTAACTCGGCCAGTGATAATTATCCATCTGGTAACTCGGCCAGTGATAATTATCCATCTGGTAACTCGGCCAGCGATAATTATCCATCTGGTAACTCGGCCAGCGATAATTATCCATCTGGTAACTCGGCCAGTGATAATTATCCATCTGGTAACTCGGCCAGTGATAATTATCCATCTGGTAACTCGGCCAGTGATAATTATCCATCTGGTAACTCGGCCAGTGATAATTATCCATCTGGTAACTCGGCCAGTGATAATTATCCATCTGGTAACTCGGCCAGTGATAATTATCCATCTGGTAACTCGGCCAGCGATAATTATCCATCTGGTAACTCGGCCAGCGATAATTATCCATCTGGTAACTCGGCCAGCGATAATTATCCATCTGGTAACTCGGCCAGCGATAATTATCCATCTGGTAACTCGGCCAGCGATAATTATCCATCTGGTAACTCGGCCAGTGATAATTATCCATCTGGTAACTCGGCCAGTGATAATTATCCATCTGGTAACTCGGCCAGTGATAATTATCCATCTGGTAACTCGGCCAGTGATAATTATCCATCTGGTAACTCGGCCAGTGATAATTATCCATCTGGTAACTCGGCCAGTGATAATTATCCATCTGGTAACTCGGCCAGTGATAATTATCCATCTGGTAACTTGGCCAGTGATAATTATCCATCTGGTAACTCGGCCAGGGAAAATGCCCTCCTGGCAACTCAGCCAGGGAAAATGCCCTCCTGGTGACTCAGCCAGGGAAAATGCCCTCCTGGTGACTCAGCCAGGGAAAATGCCCTCCTGGTAACTCAGCCAGGGAAAACGCCCTCCTGGTAACTCAGCCAGGGAAAACGCCCTCCTGGTAACTCAGCCAGGAAAAATACCCTCCTGGTAACTCAGCCAGGGAAAATGCCCTCCTGGTGACTCAGCCAGGAAAAATGCCCTCCTGGTGACTCAGCCAGGGAAAATGCCCTCCTGGTAACTCAGCCAGGAAAAATACCCTCCTGGTAACTCAGCCAGGGAAAATGCCCTCCTGGTAACTCAGCCAGGAAAAATACCCTCCTGGTAACTCAGCCAGGGAAAACGCCCTCCTGGTAACTCAGCCTGGGAAAACGCCCTCCTGGTAACTCAGCCAGGGAAAACGCCCTCCTGGTAACTCAGCCAGGGAAAACGCCCTCCTGGTAACTCAGCCAGGAAAAATACCCTCCTGGTAACTCAGCCAGGGAAAATGCCCTCCTGGTGACTCAGCCAGGGAAAATGCCCTCCTGGTGACTCAGCCAGGGAAAATGCCCTCCTGGTAACTCAGCCAGGAAAAATACCCTCCTGGTAACTCAGCCAGGGAAAATGCCCTCCTGGTAACTCAGCCAGGAAAAATACCCTCCTGGTAACTCAGCCAGGGAAAACGCCCTCCTGGTAACTCAGCCTGGGAAAACGCCCTCCTGGTAACTCAGCCAGGGAAAAACACCCTCCTGGTAACTCAGCCAGGACGGGATGTGTCCTTTTCACAACACGATGTCTCAGGGGTATCGCAACCCACTGCAAA
Source organism: Tillandsia leiboldiana (assembly GCA_029204045.2). Classification (NCBI taxonomy): domain Eukaryota; kingdom Viridiplantae; phylum Streptophyta; class Magnoliopsida; order Poales; family Bromeliaceae; genus Tillandsia; species Tillandsia leiboldiana. The sequence goes on from CM055064.1 coordinate 29,595,932, forward strand.
ACAACAAATGTCAGGACACAACAACCATACGACCCAATCCAGCGAAAGTCTAAGACATGTCATCCATTCCATAGCATTATGTTGTCTGCAACCAACATAATCGATTAGGAGAATAAACATGCCAAACACTCATCCCATCTCTTGGGAGAGGTAAAACTCAATCAAGACTCTCGCTAAAAGTCACGACTCTCACGTAGTCATCCTAATGTCCAACCGCAAGCCTAGGGTTTCTAAGTCCATCACGACCTACAACCTAGGCTCTGATACCACTCTAATCTGTCACGCCCCGGGGTCGAAACTGCGACCCGGGCTCACTAACAGATCCGCCATCTGTACGGAAACTGCCGTACAGACGAAGCGTCTAACCTGCAGGAAGAATCAACTACAGAGATACAGATATCAGAGCTGGAAGTAAACTAGTAAGAACTGGAAACCAAACACTGTACAACTGAAGATAACACAATATCCATCTCCCCAAATACTATCATAAACCAAGTCCTCTGATACAAAACTCAAAAGGGAGATATCTCCAATAAAGTACATCAGTGTACAAGCTCTCACTACAAAAATAACCTCACTACATCAGTCTCTCAAACTGTAAAATAAAGTACAACTCTATACCTCACAACAAGGGTCTCTCAACAGAGGAAAAAGAAGTAAGCTAATCTACTGAAGCTCTCCTCTGAAGGGGTACCGCTACGCTCCAATGACGGGTAGGGAACTAGCTCGCGACTCCCTCGCCTCGGTCAGAAGGATCAGCAACTGGAGCAACAGGAACAGGAGAAGAAGTTCCTGGGGAAAAAGACACCACGACGGGTGTGAGAACTACTTCCCACAGTAGTTCTCAGTGGGTGCCGTCAACAAGCCCAACGGTCTGCCCACCAAGTCTACTAGAGGCCAAAAATAACAATGCAATGAAAACTAAACAAGAAAAGCTGGAGCTACTCTACAGCTACCATGCCTCTATCTAGATACTCCAAAAAGTGGAACAGATGAAAGCAAATGAGACCACTCGCACCCAAGGTGCTCAATCGACCCAAACGAACTGACTACCTCAAAGGTCCAGTCAAGCCTGCGCCCGTCGACTAGGAACGCTCCTGCCCACTACCACACATCCCCATGAGGACGGGATTTACGTGGGGCGTCCTGTCCTACTAACTCATCCCTCGCGCAAAACTGCCTCAACAGGCCAACCATCGTATCCACAGCGGCATCTCAGGACGCGACTCCAACTGAGTAGAACGGCGCGGCATAGAGTATCGAACATTGGCATATGCAGGCTAGTCAAAAACCACGCTCACTCTCAGAACGGTAGGGCTCAAGATCCCCAAATACCTCGCACAACAGTCGGAGCACTCTCGACGACTCGGCTGCTCGGCTAACTCGAAACACGAGACACTAGCCACACCAACGGCTCGCAGCACAAGGCTCACTGGCTGGAGATACTCCACAGCCAGGGACGACCCACAACTCAGGGTAACAAAACAGGTCGGACAACACTCAACGACCTGGGACCACCGTCAACCCCAACGGTTCCCAACAAGACGGACCGGAAGATACTCGACGGCCCGGGACTACCGTCTACTCAACGGCTCTCTCCCACGACTGTGCAATAGGGAAACAAGACCTCTCGGGACTACCGTATACCCAAACGGCTCCCGGCACAGATAAGCAACCCGCTACAACTACCAGACTCCACTCTGCTCCCAAGCACGAGTGCAAACGCATCCCACACTAAAAGAAAATCCCGACCTCTCGGCCCACTACCCGGGCGAGGATAACACTATGTCCAGGGATAGCAAAACAGTGTGGGTGTCTAAACATAATTAACCCTAGCCCAAGTGAGGGTTTTCTACTGGTCTGGTTACACATGCAACATATGACGGGGGTGCTAGGTCAAGTTCCAAGATAGCTGTATCAACAGATAATAAAAGGAATAACAATTCCTACAATCTAGCATACTACACAATGAAATAAACTATCATGCATAGTCCTACATCAGTAGAAATACTGTACAGTCCATAAAACTTGGAGATAAGGCCACCCACCTCGATTTGCCACCAATTGCTCGTAGACACTTGCAATTGGCCTCCACGCGATCCGCACGCAAAACGGGACACGCCGTTGGAGTCCGCACGCAAAACGGAGCACGCCGCCGGAGTCCGCACGCAAAACGGAGCACGCTGCCGGAGTCCGCACCAAAAACGGAGTCTGCACGTGAAACGGTGCACGGCGCCGGAATTCGCACGCAAAACGGTGCACGGTGCCGGAAATCGCACGCAAAACGGAGTCCGCACGCAAAACGGTGCACGGTGCCGGAGTCCGCACGCAAAACGGTGCACGGTGCCCAACACAGAAAAGAGCAAGAGGGTTAATTACAGTCCAAAAGGTCGCCCCGAAAACTGTACAAAAATACAGTAAAACCAACACACGGGACCTACCCGACTGCGCCGCCGTCGCCGGAACGCTCCCCACGAAAAAACTCGCGCGCTCCACGAGGCCCACGACGCCACGCCGCACCTCCCACTATCTCCCTCACTCTCCCTCTCGCTCGGATGAAGAAAGAAACGAAGAAGGAGAAGAAGTCGCTTGCGGGGAGGAAGAAGAAGAAGAAAAGGAGGAAACGGGGAGGGGCGGTCCACGGTGCACGGTGCGCCGTGCACCGGCCGGTGCACCACACCCACCCGGGTGCACCCGGCCCACGCAAGAGGAAAGGCGGCCACGTGGCCGCGTCCCTGCGCGCCACGCGGCCGCGCAGTTCACGCGCCACACGGGCGCGTGACACCGGCCGCCCACAGGCGCGGGACACGCGCCCGTGACACGGGCGTGCGCCCCAGCGCCCGCGCGGGCGCCAACTGGGGTCCGCCACGTGGCGGCCCCCACGTGGCCCGCGCGCAGGTGCCCTGTGCACCTGACGCGCGCAGAGGCGCCTGTCGCGTCAGCCGCGCCTCGCCTGACGCGCCGCAGCCTCCTCGGGATCCGTGCCACGCGTGTCTCGATCCGCGTGCCGCTTTGCCTCGAAAAGCGCACACGCCTACCGGACTCCAAATCCAACAAATAAATAGTCCATCCTTAGCGATTTCGCGCGCTGAGTCCAGAAATGATGTCCGATTCTCCAAATTCTCATCCGAAAATTGCGGAGTGCCCCCGGATAGCCCACTCGATCCGATTTCCGCGCCGGGTCCATTTTTAAAGTCCGATTTGCCCAATTCCAACTCTAAAAATTCCCGAAGGCGACCGGAGAGGTAAACTTTTATCCGGACTTCACCCGGAGTCTAATTTTGACATCTGAATCGCGCGAAATCACTTCTAAACACCCGACGGGTCCTCCAACTTCCCACGGGGTTTCCAATGATGCAAGCAAATCCCAAATTGCATCACAAATCCATTTCTGGGCCCCCAACACGCGCACCAACACCCCCAACGGCGACCGAAAGCTGCCCAACAACCGGCAACCCTACGCGGGGGATTCCGGGACCTCACACCCTCCACAGATGAACGATCAACTATATCTACCAGACTCCACTCTGCTCCCAAGCACGAGTGTAAAATGCATCCCACACTAAAAGAAACCCGACCACTCGGCCAACTACCCGGGCGAGTAAAACACTATGTCCAGGAAAGAAAAGAAGTGTGGATGTCTAAAGCAGTATGAACCTAGCCCAAGTTGAAGTTTTCTACAGTCTGGCTGCACATGCTGCATATGACGGGGGTGCTAGGTCAAATTCCAAGATAATAATAACAATTTTACAGAGTAGGAACAAGAGATCGCATGATCATCATATAACTCTAGAATCAACAGCTATCACATTCTAGCATGCTACATAGGAATATCACTATTATGCATGGTCCTACTATAGCAGATTTAATGCACATTCCATCATTCTTGGAGACAGGGCCACCCACCTGAAGGTGCACAACTGTCCAGGGTCGTACAGCAAAGAAAGCCCAGAAACGGATATACGAGCACAATCACCAAGCCAGCAGTACCAAGTAGTGTTCAAAGCATCCTGGGTACAAAAATACCACCCAAAGTTACATTAATTCCATAAAATCCCAAGTTCCACAAATCTGCTGTGAACAGTCCCCTTAAAGCGAAATTTTCACCTGTAAAACAATCTCCGAAAATTCCAATAAAAATATGTCGGCGATTCTCTCGAAGAGTAGATGTCGATAGAGCCTTGAATCGTTGAATTCCGTGTTACGGAATTTGAGTTGGCGTAGTTTCGTGAAAGTCTCAAGTCTTGAAGATTGAAGGTGAAGAAAGTTGGATCATTTAACTCAATCTCAAGAAAGAAGAATTCAAAAGGATCAGGTATGTTTTACTAAAGATTTTGTGTGATCCGAATACTTCTTGTAGTGTAGAAACACTTGGAAGAATCTTTCATTGCATAAAAATCAAAAACTGGACTTGGGACATGTTCAGGATCCGGATCAGGTTGTTCGATCCGGATCCCGAAGGTGGTTCGTTCATACACCAGTTCAATCCGGATCGTAGCCCCTCTTGATCCGGATCCCGAACACTGAGTTTACCATCTTCCTTGAACGATTCGGATCAGGCTTCGCAATCCGGATCCCGAACGTTGATGTTTGGTGAACTGTATGAACGATCCGGATCAAGCACTTCGATCCGGATCCCGAACCTTCGTTTTTCTGGAATTGCCTGACTCGTTACGACGATCCGGATCACAGCTAATCCGATCCGGATCGCCGTCCGTAAAATCTCCAGAAATGTTAGGTTTTTGATTCTTATCTCCTTCCTAGGGTTTCTAACCTATAAATAGACCCTATGACTCTTTTTCTAGGGTTAATCCAAAAAGAGGCCGAAAATAAAAATAGCCGTCATTTTCATATATACGCCTCTAGATCCACATATAGAGAAGAAAGGAAATCATTAGAGAATACTCTATGTTTCTTCATCTATATTGATTAGTTTGATTCTAGGTTTTCATACTCACATCTTGAGTTGAATCAAACTAATGAATACTTAGATGGTATTTCTGATCTATCTTTGATCTAAGTATTCGGCGGATCATCACCACCCAAAAACAACGATTTACCCCAAAAATCGGTGCGTGGATTCGCGTGTCCTTGTGGATTCAAGGTTCAACCGCTCTCGTGGATTCGGAGTGAGGCACGTTCGTGGATTCGAAGGGTGCTATTGGGTGAAGACCGTGGATTCGGTCGGACGTCGTGGATTCGACGTTGGACGCCGTGGATTCGGCGTTGGGCGCAGATCGTGGATTCGAGAAGCGTCGCGGAGTGAGCGGAGAAGATCCTCTAGGAGCGTATGGAAAAGGTTGAGTCGTAATTGTGTACGGTAAATCACCTTGTACGTGTTTTAATTCTAGTGGATTTCTGCCGTGTTATCGGTCCCGTGGTTTTTTACTCCGGTGATGGAGTTTTCCACGTAAAAATCTTGCGTATTATTTTTTATTTCCGCATTGGGTTTTTATCGCAACGATTTTTGAGTGTTTATACGTTTACACCTATTCACCCCCCTCTAGGTGTTTTTTTCCCCTATTTAGATCCTTATTACATATAACCCAACAAGTGGTATCAGAGCGGGAATAGGGTTGTAAACAATGGTTGAAGGTGGAAACATCAACCGACCCCCGTTCTTCGATGGAACAAATTATGCGTACTGGAAAGTACGGATGAAAGCCTTTTTAATTTCCATCGACGAACGGGTGTGGCAATCAATTGAATTAGGATGGTCTAATCCAACTGAATTTATTGGTGATATTCGCACCTTAAAACCTAGGTCGAAATGGACCAAGGAAGAGTTAGATTCATCTTCTTACAATGGCAAGGGAATTAATGCTATCTTTAATGCCTTATCTCAAACTGAATTCTCTCGCGTCTCGGCATGTGAGACTGCGAAAGAAATCTGGGATGTTCTTCAGGTTACACATGAGGGAACTAACCTCGTGAAGATTCAGAAACTGCAAATGCTTACGAGCAAGTTTGACTCTATCTTAATGGCAGAAAACGAATCTTTCACGGACTACTATACACGATTGCAAGACATCGTAAACTCATGTGCTAATCTGGGAGAGAAGATTCTAGAATTTAAGATTGTAAGAAAGATCTTAAGAACTCTTCCTGAATGATTTCGCCCAAAGGTTACTGCCATTGAAACTATTAAACACCCGGACGAAATACGTGTAGAAGAATTAGTTGGTTCATTACAAACTTATGAAATGACATTTACTACTAACAATTCTTCTGGAAAGGCATCCACTTCTAAGTCTTCAGGTTATGCGTTGAAAACAACTAAGGAAGAAGACGCGGATACATCCTCCTCAGACGATGACGAGAACCTTTCTATGGAGGAATTTGAGAAGCAGCTCGCTCTCTTGACAAGGAAGTTTCGCCGCAACTTTCGGAAGGGTAATTCAAGCAAATCTCCATCCTTCGGAAAGTCGAACAAAGGCAAGGGTACTTCAAGTTACAAGTCAAGAAAGCAAGAGAACTTCTCAAAGGATAAGAAAAGTTCAGAAGGACAACTACAATGCTTCAAATGTCGAGGCTACGGCCACATTGCAACGGAGTGTCCTAACAAGTATCCGGCAAAGAAGAAGGCGATGCAAGTCGTCACTTGGGATGACAACTCAACGTCAAATGAGTCGTCTTCGAGTGATGAAGAAAAGAGCTCCACCGCATTCCACGCGTCCGTATCTTCACCCTTCATGTGCTTTATGGCAAGTACATCCGAGTCGATGTCCAACTCCACTGTTGAAAAGAATGCAACGGACAACGAATTGGATGATTCGGAAGGTGAAGAATTTGCTCTAGCCTATCACAGATCTTTACGGGATTTAAAGAAACCGGCTAAGCAAAACAAGGGGTTGAGAGGGAGATTGCAGGATCTCGAAGAAGAAGTAAAAAGGGTAACTTCTCTCTCGACCGATCTTGAAGTGGAAAGGGATAAACTGATAAAAGAAAATGTTTCCCTTCAAGAGTCCAATGAGCAACTCGAGAAGAACTATATAGATATGGTGAACAAAGCGAACTATTTCTTGAAGCTCTACGGCGAGGCCCGACGGGAAAAATTGGAAATGACAGAGACCATTTGCCAACTCAAGGATGACTTACAGCAATTTTCTTTAGGAAGGAGTAAGTTGGATAAACTTCTTGGTCTTGGTCAAACAAACAAGTTCGGCCTCGGATACAATCGAACTGAAGACAATTTTAGTTCGGTTGGGACAGTCTTTGTGCCTCAGTCGGTATCTCCTCCTCCGACACCCGAAATCATGACAACTAACGACAACAAACCTACTTCATCCTCTTCAGAATCGTCAAACACAAAGGTATGTTTTCGTTGTAATTCTGCAGGGCACATTGGAAGAAATTGCAAGATTGGAGCTCAAAGATCAAATCAACCACATCTTGCAACTGCTACCAATAAGTTCACTCCATGGAATTCAAAGAAGGATTTTCCTAAAGAAAAGGACATTGGTAGTACTTCAAACAAGACGATGACAAAAGAAAAAGACCAATCTTGTAAGACGTCTTCATCAAGGAAAACTTCTCAACCATTGCCAACATACTCCAAAACTCAAAAGGTTTGGGTATGCAAAGGTGAAACCCCTCCTTGTCTTTAATTGTTCTTCGATTAAATCTTGTGTAGTTTATGTATACTACTTTCTTTTCTTCTTTTTCTTTTGGCCGACCCGTCAACCATCTTTGGGAGGTAAATGGTACATTTTTTTATTGGTTGATGATTTCTCTCGGTTTTCTTGGGTAGCATTTTTAAAAGAGAAAGCTGATACGTTTGACTCTTTTTCATGAGATTTGCCATCGTATTATGATTGAAAAGAATGAAAAGATCATTCGTGTTAGAAGTGATAGAGGTGGAGAATTCATAAATTCAAAATTCATTGATTTTTGCACTTCAAATGGCATTAAACATGAATTCTCGGCACCCTATACACCTCAGCAGAATGGTGTTGTTGAGCGCAAGAACAGGGTTGTTCAAGAAATGGCGCGTGTGATGCTTCATAGCCGGAATTTACCGCTACATTTTGGGCTGAAGCCGTGAACACCGCTGTCATTGTCATTAATAGAGTTTACTTGCGCCCAGGAACTTTAAATACACCATATGAGCTGTGGTTTAGTAGAAAACCCAACATCAAATATTTTCGTGTCTTCGGGAGTCGATGTTACATTTTACGTGACCGTGAAAAACTTGGAAAGTTCGACTCTCGAAGTGATGAAGGGATCTTTTTGGGTTATTCTACGAATAGCAGAGCATATCGAGTATTTAACATTGAATCTAAGACGATCGTAGAATCTATAAATGTTAAAGTAGATGAAGCTTTTCACTTTGGATCTGGAAAATCTACCCTCGATATCTCTCTAGATGATGATTCTCCTGCTAATGCATCTTCTCATAATAATACTTCCAATATTAATGATGCATCTAATGGTTCTTCAAGTTTATCTGATGTGCAGGAATCATCTCATGTATCTCCGAGTACTCCGTTTCAACAAACGTTACGAATCTCCAAGGATCATCCGGAATCGAATATTATTGGAGATCCACAAGAAGGAGTCAGAACTCGGAGGCAGTTGGTTTGTGGATTCGCTTGCTACGTATCTTTAATCGAACCAAAGAACATAGATGAAGCTCTTCAGGATGACTACTGGATTAAAGCAATGCAGGAAGAGCTCCATCAATTTGAGCGAAACAAAGTCTGGGAATTAACGAAGCCTCCAAAGCAACACAATGTGATAGGTACCAAATGGATCTTCAAGAACAAGAAAAATGAGGATGGTACTATCATCAGGAAAAAGGCACGATTAGTTGCTCAAGGCTACTCTCAAGTAGAAGGTATAGACTTTGACGAAACATTCGCCCCTGTAGCTAGACTCGAGTCCATTCGTATACTATTTGCTATTGCTTGTCATTTTAAAATCAAATTATTTCAAATGGACGTTAAGAGCGCATTTCTAAATGGGTTTTTAAATGAGGAAGTTTATGTGGCTCAACCGAAAGGTTTTGTAGATCATAAACAACCTAACCATGTTTTTCGTTTGAAAAAGGCTCTTTACGGTCTGAAACAAGCACCGCGAGCATGGTACGAAAGGTTAACAAAGCACCTTTTGGAGAAGGGCTATACTCGAGGGGGAGCTGATAGGACTCTCTTTGTGAAGCATTATCAAAGCAATTTCATTGTAGCACAAATCTATGTCGATGACATTGTATTTGGCGCAACAAGAGATAATGATGCTTCTAAATTCGCGGAGACCATGGAAAGCGAATTTGAGATGTCCATGATGGGCGAATTGACTTATTTCCTTGGATTGCAAATTAAACAAAATGATGAAGGTATTCACTTGAGTCAATCCAAGTATGCAATGGAGTTGGTCAAAAAGTTTGATCTCGAAAATTGTAAAGATTTTCCGACTCCAATGGGAACTAGCCACAAGGGACTTGGAAGTGAATCACATAGTGAGAATGTAGACGAGAAACTGTATCGAAGTATGATTGGAAGTCTACTTTACCTCACGGCTAGTCGCCCGGATATATCTTTTGGTGTTGGGATTTGCGCGAGATACCAATCAGCACCAAAGGAGGTTCACCTGAAAGCGGTGAAAAGGATCATCCGGTATATCAAAGGATCAATTAATTTCGGAATTTGGTATCCTATGGGAACAAGTTTGGATATTGTTGGATACTCAGATGCCGATTGGGCAGGTTCAGTGGATGATCGGAAAAGCACGAGTGGTGCATGCTTCTATCTTGGCCATTGCCTTGTTGCATGGCACAGTAAAAAGCAGAACTGCATAGCACTCTCGACTGCCGAAGCGGAATACATTTCAGCTGGAAGTTGCTCAACTCAACTCATTTGGATGAAAAGCGTATTGAGCGACTTCCGCATTTCAGCATCTTCGGTAACAATTCTTTGTGACAACACAAGTGCAATTAACATTTCTAAAAACCCTGTGTTGCACTCTAGAACAAAACATATTGAGCTTAGATATCATTTTCTGAGAGAGCTAGTTGAATCAAATACTCTTCAACTTTCATATATTTCGACTGAGGATCAATTAGCTGACATTCTAACAAAACCTTTGGATCTAATACGTTTTATTCATTTACGAAAAGCAATTGGAATGCTTTCCTTGAAATAAACTTCTTTTTGAAACCTTTGCTTAGGATAGGTTTTGTATTTGTTTTTGTTTTGTTCATTATCTATGTTTGTACATAGGACATTAATTGAGCATAGATCATAATTGACTTTAATTGCATCTTTTCGCACATTTAGAAATTTATTATGCTTTTGCCATCATAATATTTCACTGTTGCAATGATCATTTATGTTAATTAAATCATCTTCTAAGTGATCAAAGTCAATTTCTCTCTCTCTATGATCTCTTGGTATAGTCATTATCTTATTTGACTGCTTAGTCGAGTATGAAATCGAGATCAATATTTGGTTGAATACTTTATATCTTAAGTAATTGATAGCCAATTGAGGGGGAGTCATAGAAAAAGTAAAATGCTCAAAAGATGTGGAAAGAGTTACATCCCAATGAGGAGTGTGAAAACTACCACCACATGGAGGAAAGAGCTACCACCTCGGTCGTCCGAGTATTGTGTCCAGCTACCACATGTATACCAAGCATGGTTGTTCAAATTTTTGATTAAGTAAAATGCATGTTGAAATACTTGACTCCGTCAAATTTCAAAGGTTGGTATAAGGTGGGTTTTTAAAGAAAGATGCTCAAAGAGCCACTCTCTTCAATAGATTGTCTAGATACATTATCTATTATATTTGGGATTTCAACATCTATTGATCTTTGTATTTCATTTTCTTTACTGAATTGATGATTTGATAAAGGCATTACTCATAAGATCAAGTTAGATGTAATTGAAGGTGTTCAACTTTAAGGGATTTAATTTTTGTAAATTTTCGTTTCATTTTTGGATATTATTGATAGATTTGGCATAATCTAATTCTTGTTGTTGAAACGATGATTTTGTTTAAAGTTGATACACATTTGTGCTTACAATCTTTTTTCTGGTTTTTCTTGAATTTCTCTGAAATTTTCTAAAGAAAAAGTTGGAGCCGATCCGGATCGGGCTAGATGATCCGGATCCCGAACGCAGGAATTACTCTGCGGGCTGACGATCCGGATTGTATCTGCCGATTCCGGATCTCGAACGCAGTTTCACACTGCGGGTAGCCGATCCGGATCGCAGTTATGAACTGATCCGGATCGCGGCTAGGTTTTATAAAGAACAAAAGGGTTTTTGATTTCTTTTACTCCAATCTTTTGTTCCAAAGTTTCCAGAGCCTCTCTCTCTAGATTTCATCCTTCCTGGAAGCTTCAAACTCAAGTTCTTCAACTCCAAGTAAGTTTTATTGATCAAAATCTCAGTTTTTCTCCGTTTTTCTCTCTTCTTCCACAAACGTCATGAAATTCTTGGATCAACTTTGTTTGTGGATGGTTTTTGATCAAATTTCTTTTGAAATAAGAACTCTGGGTAGATTAGTTTTGATTATATGCTAGGTATTCTCCTGATTAACGGATTTTTAGGCTTCGATTTCTAAATTTCGGTTTTAGGGCATATAATAAGGATTTTCGAAAATCATGCAATTGATCTATTTTTAAAAGTCCTTTTGCAAAACTAATTTGATTCTTAGTCTCTCTACATGATTATGATTGTTTGGGCACAATTTTTCAAATCTTTGAAAATTAACAATTTTCTCATGTGTTCTTGAGTTGTTGCTCTCAGGATTTTAATCTTCTTAAAGCACTTGGATCAATGGGATTCTCATGGATCATTCTCTTATTGGTCACTATGGTGCACACTCGGGCCACAAATAAGTTAAAAAGAGCTAAGAAAACACAACAAAAGGGTGAGTTTCTTGTGATCAGCGACACAGAAGTAGATTGTCACGAGGTAGATTGGACGACATTGACAGATGATGATGACTCATTGCCTGAACAAAAGGCGTCCGATGCATCGAAAGAAAAAGCACCCATGGACAAAGGTAAAGCACCTATGACTGCACCAACCATCTCAGTGAAAAGGAAACGACTCGCTCGACGGTTTGGACGAGCACGAGGTTTCATGGCTAACGAACCGATTATTCCGGATTCTCCACCTCGGGAGGAACAAGTGTTCGTTAATTCGGATCGCCTAAGGGCATTTGAGAATCGTGAATGCATTGGTGAGAGGCATGTCAATATAGAGGCTCTACGAGATCACTCTCCTGAGTTTGGCGTTCTAATTGAACAAGCAAACCTTATTCAAGTTGTCGATTTCCAGAAGTGCTTGGATACTGTCTGCATCTTGTAAGGGCCTTCTATACAAATGCACGGCACCTTCGTGAAATTGAAAACGGTCCAATGGAATTTTACACGAACATCCAAGGCACAAGATTCAAATTACTCCACAATTGATTGGCGAGGTTTGGGAATGCCTGCCAGCAAAACAGGAGTTACTTACTTGAAGGGAAAGGTTTTGACGAACACTGTGTGGCAAATGGTTTATAAAGGGAATTTGTTTGGAAGGAACGCAATCACGGAGAAATCGATCAGATCCAAGGAACTTCGTCTTGAGTACCGATTTCTAAACTTCATCACTTGTTACAATATCCTTCCAAATTTGCAGACGAAAGTTTTGAGATGGGATCGAATGCTATTTCTGTATCTCTTAGAACATCCGTCTGAGGCAATGGGATTGAATATCAACACTTCCATACATTATTTGGAATAGAATGACAAGATATGTTGAGCACCCTCATCCCACAGAGAGAATTCCATTTCCACTGATTATAATGAGGATTTGAAGAAATTTCAGTTGACATTACCTCACCGACTTATCATCAATGTTTGGGCATGATCGATGAGTCCACCGTCGTGAAGTCACTTCACAAATTGCCCCATGTCACTCCAGTCCCAGCAAGCGGAACGAAACCTAGCAGCGGCACTTCCGCGTCACCATCACAACCAGCACCCACACCAGCGGATGAAGCATCAGTCTCATCCATCTACAAAGAACAACAACGATTATCAGTTGAGCAGGAACAGATCTCGAAGGCACAGACGAGAATCTCCAATGAGCTCGAGCTCATCACGGCAGCTCACATTACCTTAACCAAGAAGATCAATTCTATGAACAAGCTGGTGAAAAAGATGTTCTCAAAGATGGGCTGCACGAGCTCTGAAGACTCCGAATCTGATGACTGATTCCTTCTTCTTTTCTTGTTGCATATTTTTAATCTTTTTGTGCAGGGTTTTTCAGTTTTTAGGACTTACTTTTAGTTCTAGTTCTTAAATTTCGGAACATTTCGTTGATATTTCTTTTAACTCTCCTTCAATTTTTTTTGGTAACTTTGGCTTTTGTTGTGACAAAAGGGGGAGAGCGTTTTTAGCGAACTTGAACAATGATATTGTGAAAATTGTGATCTTGTATACATCAATGATGAACAATGATGACTGCATCAAGGTACAATGATGATGTGAATGAACATCAAGGTAATGAACTCAAGGGAACTTGAACAATGATGTGAAAATCTTGCTGATGAAGATTTTGTATACATCAAGGTAAGTATCACTTCAACTTCAACTTTGGTTTTCATCTTGTGATTGTTTGCATGTCTCGACTAACTATTCGACTAACTATTTGGGCATGTAATATGACTAACAAGTTGATGTTGGACTAACATTTTGTGACATTTGGTTTTTAATTGCATAGAAGATATGTTGGTTTTTGACTATGATTCTCTTACATATCTGAATTCTCAAATGTCATGATGATCAGATAAACTCTATCTCTGTACTAGGTTTTGTATGCTAAATATTCTTGAGGTATCTAACGATCTCTTTTTGTCAAGAATGATTTCTTTGTGCAGAGAGTACAGATGTCTAAGTCTAGAGTCTGTTTTAGGAGTTTATCTCATGTTTTTAAATTTTTGGATCTCCATTGTAAATTTTTGTTGTATGGTGATAGCAACAAAAATATCTTTTTGAATTTTCTTTAGTGGATCTGTGTTTTGTCACGAAACCGCCAAAGGGGGAGATTGTTACGGAATTTGAGTTGGCGTAGTTTCGTGAAAGTCTCAAGTCTTGAAGATTGAAGGTGAAGAAAGTTGGATCATTTAACTCAATCTCAAGAAAGAAGAATTCAAAAGGATCAGGTATGTTTTACTAAAGATTTTGTGTGATCCGAATACTTCTTGTAGTGTAGAAACACTTGGAAGAATCTTTCATTGCATAAAAATCAAAAACTGGACTTGGGACATGTTCAGGATCCGGATCAGGTTGTTCGATCCGGATCCCGAAGGTGGTTCGTTCATACACCAGTTCAATCCGGATCGTAGCCTCTCTTGATCCGGATCCCGAACACTGAGTTTACCATCTTCCTTGAACGATCCGGATCAGGCTTCGCAATCCGGATCCCGAACGTTGATGTTTGGTGAACTGTATGAACGATCCGGATCAAGCACTTCGATCCGGATCCCGAACCTTCGTTTTTCTGGAATTGCCTGACTCGTTACGACGATCCGGATCACAGCTAATCCGATCCGGATCGCCGTCCGTAAAATCTCCAGAAATGTTAGGTTTTTGATTCTTATCTCCTTCCTAGGGTTTCTAACCTATAAATAGACCCTATGACTCTTTTTCTAGGGTTAATCCAAAAAGAGCCGAAAATAAAAATAGCCGTCATTTTCATATATACGGCTCTAGATCCACATATAGAGAAGAAAGGAAATCATTAGAGAATACTCTATGTTTCTTCATCTATATTGATTAGTTTGATTCTAGGTTTTCATACTCACATCTTGAGTTGAATCAAACTAATGAATACTTAGATGGTATTTCCGATCTATCTTTGATCTAAGTATTCGGCGGATCATCACCACCCAAAAACAACGATTTACCCCAAAATCGGCGCGTGGATTCGCGTGTCCTTGTGGATTCAAGGTTCAACCGCTCTCGTGGATTCGGAGCGAGGCACGTTCGTGGATTCGAAGGGTGCTATTGGGTGAAGACCGTGGATTCGGTCGGACGTCGTGGATTCGACGTTGGACGCCGTGGATTCGGCGTTGGGCGCAGATCGTGGATTCGAGAAGCGTCGCGGAGCGAGCGGAGAAGATCCTCTAGGAGCGTATGGAAAAGGTTGAGTCGTAAGTGTGTACGGTAAATCACCTTGTACGTGTTTTAATTCTAGTGGATTTCTGCCGTGTTATCGGTCCCGTGGTTTTTTACTCCGGTGATGGAGTTTTCCACGTAAAAATCTTGCGTATTATTTTTTATTTCCGCATTGGGTTTTTATCGCAACGATTTTTGAGTGTTTATACGTTTACACCTATTCACCCCCCTCTAGGTGTTTTTCCCCTATTTAGATCCTTATTACATATAACCCAACACGATGGGCGGTTGTTGTTACCCTCATTTTTGAAAGCTCACTGGTTATTAGAACTCCCCCTAAATACAATTGATGAAGAACCATTGGACAAACTACTAGGACAAACTACCAGGACAAACTAACAGGACAATTGATGAGAACCATTGGGACAACTAACAGACAATTGATGAGAACCGCTGGTACGAACTCTCCTAAATTTAATATACCCCCACACATACCTTATATTTGGACACTGTGATTGGACAAAGGCTATATCTCGCATGCAATAACTTTTATAACCAATCAATCTTTTTAAAATAAATATTTGACAGCTTTTCTACAGCTTTTAAATAATGGCATGCTTTCTTGCTCATCTAATTAGCCCTATTTATGCTACACTATCATCTTGGGATTTGTACATGTTTCATTGTTGTCCTGTGCATCCAGAGGCTGTTGTCAAGTGTGAGCAGGGGTTGGGATAGTGTAGTCGAGATTGCATATAGATTGTGGATTTGTGGGGTATTGCGGTAACCGCGGACAGTAGGCGGTCGACCAGAGGTTTATCCTTGCATCAGATTGGGGTTGAGTCTGGTTTATTGCATCAGCTGGGGATTGGGTTTCTGTAGTGGATGGAGTTTTCCCACTTTGATCAAGTTATGATCCAGTCCTGCTATATTGAGATATGTGCTACAGAGATACTTGAGATACTGATGACAGAGATCTTTACTCGTGTGGGGTCGCTCCCCTCTGGTGCCACTCCGGAGTGTGGGCTTTCTCAGACCCAGCCGTGTGTGCCGGTCTGATACTTATGTGGGATGCGAGCCGTGCGAGCCGATCCCGCGGTTTCGAGCCGTGTGTGCAGATTCCGCTGAGTAGGCAGTACCAGTTGTTACTGGTGTCTAGATTGGGTTTATTTGGACAGATACCATTTCTGATGCATGCATACAGTTTTGACAGCATAGTAGTGGTAGTTTTCCTGTTTCAGCATCTTATGTATTTTACCACTTCCCTTTTTTCCCTTTTGCCTCTAGTAGTCCTAGTGGGTGCGTCAGAGTTGAGGTTTTACCCACTAGGGGAGGCTGCTGGTTTATCTGGTAGTTCTCACCCCCCATTGTTATTTTCTGTTTCTTCTTCTCCTTATTTTGCAGAGTCATCTGCAGGAGCTGCTAGGCCTTCGGCAGCGGATCGAGGTAGGGGATCGCCGAATAATAGATCTCCTGTGAATTGCTAGCTGTAATAGACGATGTACCCTCACTCGGACTGTGGTATTCTCCTTTTATTTGGGTATGGCTTCCGCCAGCGGGTTGTACTATTTGGTGAGCTGAGAGATTATGGTACTTATTACAGCTTTATTTGTAGTTCCAGTCTGAGATACTATGTTTCTTCTACTTCAGCTCTGATTATGCTCTTTTATTTGTTCATATTATATCGGAGCAGGTTACCAGCGCTTCGTGTACTCGGGAAATCCCGTGTGCACGGCGGATCTGTTGGCGAGCCCGGGTTCCGGGCGTGACACACTAGGGGAGGCTACTGTTTTTATAGTAGTTCTCACCCCCATTGTCCTTCTTTTTGTTCTCCCTATTTTGCAAAGTCCTCTGCTGGAGTAGCTGGGCCATCTTCGGCAGATCGGTGAGGTAAGAGGATAGCGGACTAGATAGTCGTCTACACCGTCTGCGAGCATAGCAGTATTTTGATTGTATCCTATACACTCAGGCAGTTTGTATTTTCTTTTATTTGGGGTCTGGTTTCGGCCAGCTGGTTGTATTTTTTTGGTAAGCTGGGAGAGACATATGTATTATTTGAGAGTTATTGTACTTTTATTTTCAGCTTTGGTATGAGAAGTATTCGTTTCATTCAGCTCTGTTTTTATGCTCTTTTATTATTATCTGTTAGTCGATCTGAGAGGTTGCCAGCACTTCGTGTACGCGAAATTTCATGTGCACGGCGGATCTGTGGACGGCCCCGGGTTTCCTGTTACACCCGGGGCGTGACAATTGTACCTTATTGTGGATTGAGAACTTGTATGTTAAGTCACCCATGATGGTTATTGAATCTACATGATTATGGTACATATTAAGTAAATGAGAGCTTTATGTTGGAATGATCCATGCTTATGATTGAGAATCATATTGTGAGGACCCCGAATTCCCACCTAATGATTACTGTTTACATTAGCAGCGTATGGAGGCCTATGTGGTGTGTCGGGCGTTTTTGTGCGCGTATTGGCACAAGTGTTGGACTTAGGGTGTAAAATAGATCACTAGATGGCATTCGGATGCCCGTCGATTTTAGAGGTGGGTTTTTGTGCGAAATGGACATTAGATTTGGATTCACTGGCGGAAAAACGATAGAAATCGACTACTTGGTTGTATTTTTCTGAGTCCGGACACCCGAAAACAGACACC
>CM055064.1:29613806-29772180 GCA_029204045.2 Tillandsia leiboldiana
AAAATTCCCGAAGGCGACGGAGAGGTAAACTTTATTCCGGACTTCACCCGGAGTCTATTTTGACATCTGAATCGCGCGAAATCACTCTAACACCCCCGGGTCCCTCCAACTTCCCACGGGGTTTCCAATGATGCAAGCAAATCCAATGCATCCAAATCCATTCTGGGCCCCCAACACGCGCACCAACACCCCCAAACGGCGACCGAAAGGCTGCCCACAACCGCAACCCTACGCGGGGATTTCCGGGACCCTCACACCCTCCACGAGATAACGATCAACTATATCGACCAGACTCCACTCTGCTCCCAAGCACGAGTGTAAAATGCATCCCACACTAAAGAAACCCGACCACTCGGCCAACTACCCGGGCGAGTAAAACACTATGTCCAGGAAAGAAAAGAATGTGGATGTCTAAGCAGTATGAACCTAGCCCAAGTTGAAGTTTTCTACAGTCTGGCTGCACATGCTGCTATGACGGGGGTGCGGAGGGTCAAGTTCCAAGATAATAAAACAATTTTACAGAGTAGGAACAAGAGATCGCATGATCATCAGATAACTCTAGAATCAACAGCTATCACATTCTAGCATGCTACATAGGAATATCACTATTATGCATGGTCCTACTAAGCAATTTAATGCACATTCCACATTCTTGGAGACAGGCCACCCACCTGAAGGTGCACAACTGTCCAGGGTCGTACAGCAAAGAAAGCCCAGAAACGATATACGAGCACAATCACCAAGCCAGCAGTACCATAGTGTTCAAGCATCCTGGGTACAAAATACCACCAAAGTTACACAAATTAATTAATTTTCCATAAAATCCCAGTATCCACATCTGCTGTGAACATCCCCTTAAAGCGAATTTTTTCACCTGTAAAACAATCTCCGAAAATTCCAATAAAAATATGTCGGCGATTCTCTCGAAGAGTAATGTCGATAGAGCCTTGAATCGTTGAATTCCCGGTTACGGAATTTGAGTTGGCGTAGTTTCGTGAAAGTCTCAAGTCTTGAAGATTGAAGGTGAAGAAAGTTGGATCATTTAACTCAATCTCAAGAAAGAAGAATTCAAAAGGATCAGGTATGTTTTACTAAAGATTTTGTGTGATCCGAATACTTCTTGTAGTGTAGAAACACTTGGAAGAATCTTTCATTGCATAAAAATCAAAAACTGGACTTGGGACATGTTCAGGATCCGGATCAGGTTGTTCGATCCGGATCCCGAAGGTGGTTCGTTCATACACCAGTTCAATCCGGATCGTAGCCTCTTGATCCGGATCCCGAACACTGAGTTTACCATCTTCCTTGAACGATCCGGATCAGGCTTCGCAATCCGGATCCCGAACGTTGATGTTTGGTGAACTGTATGAACGATCCGGAAGCACTTCGATCCGGATCCCGAACCTTCGTTTTTCTGGAATTGCCTGACTCGTTACGACGATCCGGATCACAGCTAATCCGATCCGGATCGCCGTCCGTAAAATTCCAGAAATGTTAGGTTTTTGATTCTTATCTCCTTCCTAGGGTTTCTAACCTATAAATAGACCCTATGACTCTTTTTCTAGGGTTAATCCAAAAAGCCGTCATAAAATATGCCGTCATTTTCATATACGCCTCTAGATCCACATATAGAGAAGAAAGGAAATCATTAGAGATACTCTATGTTTCTTCATCTATATTGATTAGTTTGATTCTAGGTTTTCATACTCACATCTTGAGTTGAATCAAACTAATGAATACTTAGATGGTATTTCCGATCTATCTTTGATCTAAGTATTCGGCGGATCATCACCACCCAAAAACAACGATTTACCCCAACAAATCGGTGCGTGGATTCGCGTGTCCTTGTGGATTCAAGGTTCAACCGCTCTCTGTGGATTCGGAGTGAGGCACGTTCGTGGATTCGAAGGGTGCTATTGGGTGAAGACCGTGGATTTCGTCGGACGTCGTGGATTCGACGTTGGACGCCGTGGATTCGGCGTTGGGCGCAGATCGTGGATTCGAGAAGCGTCGCGGAGTGAGCGGAGAAGATCCTCTAGGAGCGTATGGAAAAGGTTGAGTCGTATTGTGTACGGTAAATCACCTTGTACGTGTTTTAATTCTAGTGGATTTCTGCCGTGTTATCGGTCCCCGTGGTTTTTTACTCCGGTGATGGAGTTTTCCACGTAAAAATCTTGCGTATTATTTTTTATTTCCGCATTGGGTTTTATCCGCAACGATTTTTGAGTGTTTATCGTTTACACCTATTCACCCCCCTCTAGGTGTTTTTTTTCCCCCTATTTAGATCCTTATTACATATAACCCAACAAGTGGTATCAGAGCGGGAATAGGGTTGTAAACAATGGTTGAAGGTGGAAACATCACCGCCCCCGTTCTTCGATGGAACAAATTATGCGTACTGGAAAGTACGGATGAAAGCCTTTTAATTTCCATCGACGACGGGTGTGGCAATCATTGAATTAGGATGGTCTAATCCAACTGAATTTATTGGTGATATTCGCACCTTAAAACCTAGGTCGAAATGGACCAAGGAAGAGTTAGATTCATCTTCTTACAATGGCAAGGGAAGTAATGCTATCTTTAATGCCTTATCTCAAACTGAATTCTCTCGCGTCTCGGCATGTGAGACTGCGAAAGAAATCTGGGATGTTTCTTCAGGTTACACATGAGGGAACTAACCTCGTGAAGATTCAGAAACTATGCAAATGCTTACGAGCAAGTTTGACTCTATCTTAATGGCAGAAAACGAATCTTTCACGGACTACTATACACGATTGCAAGACATCGTAAACTCATGTGCTAATCTGGGAGAGAAGATTCTAGAATTTAAGATTGTAAGAAAGATCTTAAGAACTCTTCCTGAATGATTTCGCCCAAAGGTTACTGCCATTGAAACTATTAAACACCCGGACGAAATACGTGTAGAAGAATTAGTTGGTTCATTACAAACTTATGAAATGACATTTACTACTAACAATTTCGTCTGGAAAGGCATCCACTTCTAAGTCTTCAGGTTATGCGTTGAAAACAACTAAGGAAGAAGACGCGGATACATCCTCCTCAGACGATGACGAGAACCTTTCTATGGAGGAATTTGAGAAGCAGCTCGCTCTCTTGACAATGGAAGTTCGCCGCAACTTTCGGAAGGGTAATTCAAGCAAATCTCCATCCTTCGGAAAGTCGAACAAAGGCAAGGGTACTTCAAGTTACAAGTCAAGAAAGCAAGAGAACTTCTCAAAGGATAAGAAAAGTTCAGAAGGACAACTACAATGCGTCAAATGTCGAGGCTACGGCCACATTGCAACGGAGTGTCCTAACAAGTATCCGGCAAAGAAGAAGGCGATGCAAGTCGGTCACTTGGGATGACAACTCAACGTCAAATGAGTCGTCTTCGAGTGATGAAGAAAAGAGCTCCACCGCATTCCACGCGTCCGTATCTTCACCCTTCATGTGCTTTATGGCAAGTACATCCGAGTCGATGTCCAACTCCACTGTTGAAAGAATGCAACGGACAACGAATTGGATGATTCGGAAGGTGAAGAATTTGCTCTAGCCTATCACAGATCTTTACCGGGATTTAAAGAAACCGGCTAAGCAAAACAAGGGGTTGAGAGGGAGATTGCAGGATCTCGAAGAAGAAGTAAAAAGGGTAACTTCTCTCTCGACCGATCTTGAAGTGGAAAGGGATAAACTGATAAAAGAAAATGTTTCCCTTCAAGAGTCCAATGAGCAACTCGAGAAGAACTATATAGATATGGTGAACAAAGCGAACTATTTCTTGAAGCTCTACGGCGAGGCCCGACGGGAAAAATTGGAAATGACAGAGACCATTTGCCAACTCAAGGATGACTTACAGCAATTTTCTTTAGGAAGGAGTAAGTTGGATAAACTTCTTGGTCTTGGTCAAACAAACAAGTTCGGCCTCGGATACAATCGAACTGAAGACAATTTTAGTTCGGTTGGGACAGTCTTTGTGCCTCAGTCGGTATCTCCTCCTCCGACACCCGAAATCATGACAACTAACGACAACAAACCTACTTCATCCTCTTCAGAATCGTCAAACACAAAGGTATGTTTTCGTTGTAATTCTGCAGGGCACATTGGAAGAAATTGCAAGATTGGAGCTCAAAGATCAAATCAACCACATCTTGCAACTGCTACCAATAAGTTCACTCCATGGAATTCAAAGAAGGATTTTCCTAAAGAAAAGGACATTGGTAGTACTTCAAACAAGACGATGACAAAAGAAAAAGACCAATCTTGTAAGACGTCTTCATCAAGGAAAACTTCTCAACCATTGCCAACATACTCCAAAACTCAAAAGGTTTGGGTATGCAAAGGTGAACCCCTCCTTGTCTTTAATTGTTCTTCGATTAAATCTTGTGTAGTTTATGTATACTACTTTCTTTTCTTCTTTTTCTTTTGGCCGACCCGTCAACCATCTTTGGGAGGTAAATGGTACATTTTTTATTGGTTGATGATTTCTCTCGGTTTTCTTGGGTAGCATTTTTAAAAGAGAAAGCTGATACGTTTGACTCTTTTCATGAGATTTGCCATCGTATTATGATTGAAAAGAATGAAAAGATCATTCGTGTTAGAAGTGATAGAGGTGGAGAATTCATAAATTCAAAATTCATTGATTTTTGCACTTCAAATGGCATTAAACATGAATTCTCGGCACCCTATACACCTCAGCAGAATGGTGTTGTTGAGCGCAAGAACAGGGTTGTTCAAGAAATGGCGCGTGTGATGCTTCATAGCCGGAATTTACCGCTACATTTTTGGGCTGAAGCCGTGAACACCGCTGTCATTGTCATTAATAGAGTTTACTTGCGCCCAGGAACTTTAAATACACCATATGAGCTGTGGTTTAGTAGAAAACCCAACATCAAATATTTTCGTGTCTTCGGGAGTCGATGTTACATTTTACGTGACCGTGAAAAACTTGGAAAGTTCGACTCTCGAAGTGATGAAGGGATCTTTTTGGGTTATTCTACGAATAGCAGAGCATATCGAGTATTTAACATTGAATCTAAGACGATCGTAGAATCTATAAATGTTAAAGTAGATGAAGCTTTTCACTTTGGATCTGGAAAATCTACCCTCGATATCTCTCTAGATGATGATTCTCCTGCTAATGCATCTTCTCATAATAATACTTCCAATATTAATGATGCATCTAATGGTTCTTCAAGTTTATCTGATGTGCAGGAATCATCTCATGTATCTCCGAGTACTCCGTTTCAACAAACGTTACGAATCTCCAAGGATCATCCGGAATCGAATATTATTGGAGATCCACAAGAAGGAGTCAGAACTCGGAGGCAGTTGGTTTGTGGATTCGCTTGCTACGTATCTTTAATCGAACCAAAGAACATAGATGAAGCTCTTCAGGATGACTACTGGATTAAAGCAATGCAGGAAGAGCTCCATCAATTTGAGCGAAACAAAGTCTGGGAATTAACGAAGCCTCCAAAGCAACACAATGTGATAGGTACCAAATGGATCTTCAAGAACAAGAAAAATGAGGATGGTACTATCATCAGGAAAAAGGCACGATTAGTTGCTCAAGGCTACTCTCAAGTAGAAGGTATAGACTTTGACGAAACATTCGCCCCTGTAGCTAGACTCGAGTCCATTCGTATACTATTTGCTATTGCTTGTCATTTTAAAATCAAATTATTTCAAATGGACGTTAAGAGCGCATTTCTAAATGGGTTTTTAAATGAGGAAGTTTATGTGGCTCAACCGAAAGGTTTTGTAGATCATAAACAACCTAACCATGTTTTTCGTTTGAAAAAGGCTCTTTACGGTCTGAAACAAGCACCGCGAGCATGGTACGAAAGGTTAACAAAGCACCTTTTGGAGAAGGGCTATACTCGAGGGGGAGCTGATAGGACTCTCTTTGTGAAGCATTATCAAAGCAATTTCATTGTAGCACAAATCTATGTCGATGACATTGTATTTGGCGCAACAAGAGATAATGATGCTTCTAAATTCGCGGAGACCATGGAAAGCGAATTTGAGATGTCCATGATGGGCGAATTGACTTATTTCCTTGGATTGCAAATTAAACAAAATGATGAAGGTATTCACTTGAGTCAATCCAAGTATGCAATGGAGTTGGTCAAAAAGTTTGATCTCGAAAATTGTAAAGATTTTCCGACTCCAATGGGAACTAGCCACAAGGGACTTGGAAGTGAATCACATAGTGAGAATGTAGACGAGAAACTGTATCGAAGTATGATTGGAAGTCTACTTTACCTCACGGCTAGTCGCCCGGATATATCTTTTGGTGTTGGGATTTGCGCGAGATACCAATCAGCACCAAAGGAGGTTCACCTGAAAGCGGTGAAAGGATCATCCGGTATATCAAAGGATCAATTAATTTCGGAATTTGGTATCCTATGGGAACAAGTTTGGATATTGTTGGATACTCAGATGCCGATTGGGCAGGTTCAGTGGATGATCGGAAAAGCACGAGTGGTGCATGCTTCTATCTTGGCCATTGCCTTGTTGCATGGCACAGTAAAAAGCAGAACTGCATAGCACTCTCGACTGCCGAAGCGGAATACATTTCAGCTGGAAGTTGCTCAACTCAACTCATTGGATGAAAAGCGTATTGAGCGACTTCCGCATTTCAGCATCTTCGGTAACAATTCTTTGTGACAACACAAGTGCAATTAACATTTCTAAAAACCCTGTGTTGCACTCTAGAACAAAACATATTGAGCTTAGATATCATTTTCTGAGAGAGCTAGTTGAATCAAATACTCTTCAACTTTCATATATTTCGACTGAGGATCAATTAGCTGACATTCTAACAAAACCTTTGGATCTAATACGTTTTATTCATTTACGAAAAGCAATTGGAATGCTTTCCTTGAAATAAACTTCTTTTTGAAACCTTTGCTTAGGATAGGTTTTGTATTTGTTTTTGTTTTGTTCATTATCTATGTTTGTACATAGGACATTAATTGAGCATAGATCATAATTGACTTTAATTGCATCTTTTCGCACATTTAGAAATTTATTATGCTTTTGCCATCATAATATTTCACTGTTGCAATGATCATTTATGTTAATTAAATCATCTTCTAAGTGATCAAAGTCAATTTCTCTCTCTCTATGATCTCTTGGTATAGTCATTATCTTATTTGACTGCTTAGTCGAGTATGAAATCGAGATCAATATTTGGTTGAATACTTTATATCTTAAGTAATTGATAGCCAATTGAGGGGGAGTCATAGAAAAAGTAAAATGCTCAAAAGATGTGGAAAGAGTTACATCCCAATGAGGAGTGTGAAAACTACCACCACATGGAGGAAAGAGCTACCACCTCGGTCGTCCGAGTATTGTGTCCAGCTACCACATGTATACCAAGCATGGTTGTTCAAATTTTTGATTAAGTAAAATGCATGTTGAAATACTTGACTCCGTCAAATTTCAAAGGTTGGTATAAGGTGGGTTTTTAAAGAAAGATGCTCAAAGAGCCACTCTCTTCAATAGATTGTCTAGATACATTATCTATTATATTTGGGATTTCAAACATCTATTGATCTTTGTATTTCATTTTCTTTACTGAATTGATGATTTGATAAAGGCATTACTCATAAGATCAAGTTAGATGTAATTGAAGGTGTTCAACTTTAAGGGATTTAATTTTTGTAAATTTTCGTTTCATTTTTGGATATTATTGATAGATTTGGCATAATCTAATTCTTGTTGTTGAAACGATGATTTTTGTTTAAAGTTGATACACATTTGTGCTTACAATCTTTTTCTGGTTTTTCTTGAATTTCTCTGAAATTTTCTAAAGAAAAAGTTGGAGCCGATCCGGATCGGGCTAGATGATCCGGATCCCGAACGCAGGAATTACTCTGCGGGCTGACGATCCGGATTGTATCTGCCGATCCGGATCTCGAACGCAGTTTCACACTGCGGGTAGCCGATCCGGATCGCAGTTATGAACTGATCCGGATCGCGGCTAGGTTTTATAAAGAACAAAAGGGTTTTTGATTTCTTTTACTCCAATCTTTTGTTCCAAAGTTTCCAGAGCCTCTCTCTCTAGATTTCATCCTTCCTGGAAGCTTTCAAACTCAAGTTCTTCAACTCCAAGTAAGTTTTATTGATCAAAATCTCAGTTTTTCTCCGTTTTTCTCTCTTCTTCCACAAACGTCATGAAATTCTTGGATCAACTTTGTTTGTGGATGGTTTTTGATCAAATTTCTTTTGAAATAAGAACTCTGGGTAGATTAGTTTTGATTATATGCTAGGTATTCTCCTGATTAACGGATTTTTAGGCTTCGATTTCTAAAATTTCGGTTTTAGGGCATATAATAAGGATTTTCGAAAATCATGCAATTGATCTATTTTTAAAAGTCCTTTTGCAAAACTAATTTGATTCTTAGTCTCTCTACATGATTATGATTGTTTGGGCACAATTTTTCAAATCTTTGAAAATTAACAATTTTCTCATGTGTTCTTGAGTTGTTGCTCTCAGGATTTTAATCTTCTTAAAGCACTTGGATCAATGGGATTCTCATGGATCATTCTCTTATTGGTCACTATGGTGCACACTCGGGCCACAAATAAGTTAAAAAGAGCTAAGAAAACACAACAAAAGGGTGAGTTTCTTGTGATCAGCGACACAGAAGTAGATTGTCACGAGGTAGATTGGACGACATTGACAGATGATGATGACTCATTGCCTGAACAAAAGGCGTCCGATGCATCGAAAGAAAAAGCACCCATGGACAAAGGTAAAGCACCTATGACTGCACCAACCATCTCAGTGAAAAGGAAACGACTCGCTCGACGGTTTGGACGAGCACGAGGTTTCATGGCTAACGAACCGATTATTCCGGATTCTCCACCTCGGGAGGAACAAGTGTTCGTTAATTCGGATCGCCTAAGGGCATTTGAGAATCGTGAATGCATTGGTGAGAGGCATGTCAATATAGAGGCTCTACGAGATCACTCTCCTGAGTTTGGCGTTCTAATTGAACAAGCAAACCTTATTCAAGTTTGTCGATTTCCAGAAGTGCTTGGATACTGTCTGCATCTTGTAAGGGCCTTCTATACAAATGCACGGCACCTTCGTGAAATTGAAAACGGTCCAATGGAATTTTACACGAACATCCAAGGCACAAGATTCAAAATTACTCCACAATTGATTGGCGAGGTTTTGGGAATGCCTGCCAGCAAAACAGGAGTTAATTACTTGAAGGGAAAGGTTTTGACGAACACTGTGTGGCAAATGGTTATAAAGGGAATTTGTTTGGAAGGAACGCAATCAACGGAGAAATCGATCAGATCCAAGGAACTTCGTCTTGAGTACCGATTTCTAAACTTCATCACTTGTTACAATATCCTTCCAAATTTGCAGACGAAAGTTTTGAGATGGGATCGAATGCTATTTCTGTATCTCTTAGAACATCCGTCTGAGGCAATGGGATTGAATATCAACATTCCATACATTATTTGGAATAGAATGACAAGATATGTTGAGCACCCTCATCCCACAGAGAGAATTCCATTTCCACTGATTATAATGAGGATTTTGAAGAAATTTCAGGTTGACATTACCTCACCGACTTATCATCAATGTTTGGGCATGATCGATGAGTCCACCGTCGTGAAGTCACTTCACAAATTGCCCCATGTCACTCCAGTCCCAGCAAGCGGAACGAAACCTAGCAGCGGCACTTCCGCGTCACCATCACAACCAGCACCCACACCAGCGGATGAAGCATCAGTCTCATCCATCTACAAAGAACAACAACGATTATCAGTTGAGCAGGAACAGATCTCGAAGGCACAGACGAGAATCTCCAATGAGCTCGAGCTCATCACGGCAGCTCACATTACCTTAACCAAGAAGATCAATTCTATGAACAAGCTGGTGAAAAAGATGTTCTCAAAGATGGGCTGCACGAGCTCTGAAGACTCCGAATCTGATGACTGATTCCTTCTTCTTTTTCTTTTGCATATTTTTAATCTTTTTGTGCAGGTTTTTCAGTTTTTAGGACTTACTTTTAGTTCTAGTTCTTAAATTTCGGAACATTTTCGTTGATATTTCTTTTAACTCTCCTTCAATTTTTTTGGTAACTTTGGCTTTGTTTGTGACAAAAAGGGGGAGAGAGTTTAGAGAACTTGAACAATGATATTGTGAAGATATTGTGAAAATTGTATACATCAATGATGAACAATGATGACTGCGTCAAGGTACAATGATGATGTGAATGAACATCAAGGTAAGTGAACATCAAGGGAACTTGAACAATGATTGTGAAAATTTTGCTGATGAAGATTTTGTATACATCAAGGTAAGTATCACTTCAACTTCAACTTTGGTTTTCATCTTGTGATTGTTTGCATGTCTCGACTAACCATTCGACTAATTATTTGGGCATGTAATATGACTAACAAGTTGATGTTGGACTGACATTTTGTGACATTTGGTTTTTAATTGCATAGAAGATATGTTGGTTTTTAACTATGATTCTCTTACATATCTGAATTTTCAAATGTCATGATGATCAGATAAACTCTATCTCTGTACTAGGTTTTGTATGCTAAATATTCTTGAGGTATCTAACGATCTCTTTTTGTCAAGAATGATTTCTTTGTGCAGAGAGTACAGATGTCTAAGTCTAGAGTCTGTTTTAGGAGTTTATCTCATGTTTTTAAATTTTTGGATCTCCATTGTAAATTTTTGTTGTATGGTGATAGCAACAAAAATATCTTTTTGAATTTTCTTTAGTGGATCTGTGTTTTGTCACGAAACCGCCAAAGGGGGAGATTGTTACGGAATTTGAGTTGGCGTAGTTTCGTGAAAGTCTCAAGTCTTGAAGATTGAAGGTGAAGAAAGTTGGATCATTTAACTCAATCTCAAGAAAGAAGAATTCAAAAGGATCAGGTATGTTTTACTAAAGATTTTGTGTGATCCGAATACTTCTTGTAGTGTAGAAACACTTGGAAGAATCTTTCATTGCATAAAAATCAAAAACTGGACTTGGGACATGTTCAGGATCCGGATCAGGTTGTTCGATCCGGATCCCGAAGGTGGTTCGTTCATACACCAGTTCAATCCGGATCGTAGCCCCTCTTGATCCGGATCCCGAACACTGAGTTTACCATCTTCCTTGAACGATCCGGATCAGGCTTCGCAATCCGGATCCCGAACGTTGATGTTTGGTGAACTGTATGAACGATCCGGATCAAGCACTTCGATCCGGATCCCGAACCTTCGTTTTTCTGGAATTGCCTGACTCGTTACGACGATCCGGATCACAGCTAATCCGATCCGGATCGCCGTCCGTAAAATCTCCAGAAATGTTAGGTTTTTGATTCTTATCTCCTTCCTAGGGTTTCTAACCTATAAATAAACCCTATGACTCTTTTTCTAGGGTTAATCCAAAAAGAGGCCGAAAATAAAAATAGCCGTCATTTTCATATATACGCCTCTAGATCCACATATAGAGAAGAAAGGAAATCATTAGAGAATACTCTATGTTTCTTCATCTATATTGATTAGTTTGATTCCAGGTTTTCATACTCACATCTTGAGTTGAATCAAACTAATGAATACTTAGATGGTATTTCCGATCTATCTTTGATCTAAGTATTCGGCGGATCATCACCACCCAAAAACAACGATTTACCCCAAAAATCGGTGCGTGGATTCGCGTGTCCTTGTGGATTCAAGGTTCAACCGCTCTCGTGGATTCGGAGCGAGGCACGTTCGTGGATTCGAAGGGTGCTATTGGGTGAAGACCGTGGATTCGGTCGGACGTCGTGGATTCGACGTTGGACGCCGTGGATTCGGCGTTGGGCGCAGATCGTGGATTTGAGAAGCGTCGCGGAGCGAGCGGAGAAGATCCTCTAGGAGCGTATGGAAAAGGTTGAGTCGTAATTGTGTACGGTAAATCACCTTGTACGTGTTTTAATTCTATTGGATTTCTGCCGTGTTATCGGTCCCGTGGTTTTTTACTCCGGTGATGGAGTTTTCCACGTAAAAATTGTGCGTATTATTTTTTATTTCCGCATTGGGTTTTTATCGCAACGATTTTTGAGTGTTTATATGTTTACACCTATTCACCCCCCTCTAGGTGTTTTTTTCCCCTATTTAGATCCTTATTACATATAACCCAACATTCCGATGTCCGGATGAGAAGATAAAAATCCGCGAAGGCCTTGCTGTCCAAAAACTCCAACAGAAAAAGGGGGTTCAGAAACTCCTCGGGATTCGTGTCAAAAACCCCAAACGAGATGAAGGGATCAATACGGAAATCGACGGCGTACCTCTCGTGATTCCAACGCCGCAAAAATCGTCCAAAAATACAGTCGGGGTAGCTCTGTAGACCTCTCAGACTGAAGTGCGACGGAAACGGGCCTCCAACTAAAAATCGTCGCACTGCGCTCCGATGCCGAAGTCGTCGATGTTGCGGGTTCCAAAAATTCTGGGCCTCTGCTAGAAGATGCGCAACACAAAGATCTACAACTTTGCTAAAGGGGCCAAGGGCAGGGGAGCTCGGGAAAGGGGGCAAAAAGCCCCAGCAAGCCGGCTATTTATAGGCCCAGCCCGAAATCTGCATTTTTGGACTTTTGGCCCAAAAATTCGGGCACCCGATACTTCCGGGCTGCTACAGTAACGGGCCCGGCCCGTTACTGTTCACGCCCGGAAACCTCCCAGGCCTCCACGTAGCCACCCGAACAGGCGACAGCCAAAAGGGCCAACCGCGTTGCGCCACGTGGCCGAAGCAGAGGCTGACGCGTGGCACCCACGAGCGGGAAGCGCGGGTCAACGCGCCCACGTCGCGCCCCACGCGCGCCCACGCGCGCCTGTCAGGCACACTTCCCGAGGTACCCACTCCCCACACCGTGGACCGCGCGCACAACACCACCCAACCCCGTGATGCCATGTGTCCACCCATAGTCCACCGTACACCCGCGCCACTGCGTGGACCGCGCGCACAAAGACCGGCCAATGCCAGCATGCCACGTGGCATGACCACGGTCCACCGTGCACCCCGCCAAGGTCCATGGACCGCGCCTGCTGCGCCGGCCAACCGGAGCGCGCCACGTGGCCCGCGCCCGGTGCACGACTCCCGCGGTGGACCACGCGCCTCTGCCGCCGCCAGCCGCCGCGCTCCGCCGCACTCCGCCGCCGCCGGCGCCGCTCCAGCCGCTAGAACAGTAACCCTTGCCTCGAAAAACGTGTTTTCGCATCCGGGCTCCGAAAAATTCAAGTAAATAGTCCATCTTGACCGTTTTCGCGCGCTGAATCCAAATCCGATGTCCGATTGGCCAAATTCCACTTCTAAAATTTCCCAAAAATTCCCGAAAAAGTAAACTTGATCCTTTTTCGTGCTGGGTCACTTTCTTGGTTCCAATAAGCGCGCACAAATCTCTATCATCCAATATGGGCTTCCTGATAAGCAATTTTTGCTCCAATTACTCCAGAAATCCAATAACTTGGGCCCGACACGTGCACAAACACCTCCCGAAGACACTAATCCAATAATAACCCTTAAGCGGGGATTCGGGTCCTCACAGATCATCCCGAGTCAGAACTGGTGGGATTGCTACAATCCAACTTCTTCAAAATTGCTTTAAGCAATTTTGATATTGTTGAACACTTTCTTTTCATCTTGTGTTGCTCAGAGATAATCTGTTGGAGGTTTGTGGACAAACTGTCGTGTTCAGCAGACAATCTCCGCTGTTCTTGTCGAATGGAGGACCATACATTCGCTTTTGCAGTGTGTCTCCAGGACGTTGAGGGATGCAGTGTAGATGCAGATGGTGCACCTTGACCTTCATTCCATGGAGATTCTCTAGGGAGAGAGGGAGCTCTGGTGAGGGGTTCATCAATCTGAATTCCAGTGCACCTTGAATTCTTTCGCCTAGTGTACTGCTTGGTTGTTGAGGAAGATTTCGTCAGCTTTTTGCTCTTTAAGTACAACCTGTCTTCTTTATCAACAGCTTGTTGTGCTTGTTTACAGATTTCCTCCCAATCTTCTTCATCTGATTCTGAATTATTTTGACACACTTTCCTTGTCTCTTCTTGACTTGATTCATCTTGTTCTCCTTTTATAGTCTTACGTGTGTGCACCATTGCAACCGGAAGGAAGATTATCCATGCAAACGCCATTGGTGCAAGTGCTTAATAGATTTAAAGTCCTGCGAACAACTACTCAAGAACACGAAAAATTATCAATTTTCAAAAATTTGAAAGATTGTACCCAAACAATCATTATCGTGTAGAGAGACTAAGAATCAAATTAGTTTTGGAAAAGGAATTTTAAAAATAGATCAATCGCATGATTTTCGAAAATTTCCATTATATGCCCTAAAACCGAATTGTTTGAAATCGAAGGCCAAAAATCCGTTTATCATGAGAATATCTAGCATATAATCAAAACTAAACTTCCCAGAGTTCTTATTTCAAAAGAAATTTAATCAAAAACTAATCCAAAACGAAAAAGATACAGAAATTTCACACGTTTTGAGGAAGAATATGAAAAACTGTGAAAAACCGAGATTTTGATCAATAAAACTTACTTAGAATCGAAGAACTTGAGTTTGTAAGCTTCCAAGACGAATGAATTCTAGAGAGAAGCTGTAGAGTACCGGGTCTTTGGATAGCGCGCCGACCACACAGATGGCTTGGAGCAGAGAGTTGACTTGGGCATGTTGCATCTGAGTTTACAGTTGATGCCGGGTTGATTCGGATCAACGCGGAAGCTCCAGCTCGATTCGGGGTTTTTCCGGGCTTTGTAGGCCGATTGAGGATGAGATTGAAAATTTCCGACTTCACCGTGGAGTGCCGGAAATTCAGGAACACTTGGAACAGGTGTACTTTCAGATTACAGCGAGGTTCGGGAGGTTCCGGACTGACGCGGAGGACCCAGAGGCAAAAAGTGAGTCGGAACTGGCAATTTTGGAGCCGGTAATTGATTTGAGCACCCCGACTCAACGGATGAGCTTTTTGAAGAGAAAAAGCTGTGGACACGTGTACTTTCAATTTACAGCGAGGTTCGGGAGGTTCCGGACTGACGCGGAGGACCCGGAGGCAAAAAGTGAGTCGGAACTGGCAATTTTGGAGCCGGTAATTGATTTGAGCACCCCGACTCAATGGATGAGCTTTTTGAAGAGAAAAAGCTGTGGACACGTGTACTTTCGATTTAGAGCGAGGTTCGGGAGGTTCCGGACTGACGCGGAGGATCCGGAGGCAAAAAGTGAGTCGGAACTAGCAATTTTGGAGCCGGTATTTGATTTGAGCACCCCGACTCAACGGATGAGCTTTTTGAAGAGAAGAAGCTGTGAGCGCGTGTACTTTTGATTTACAGCGGAGTTTGGGAGGTTCCGGGCAGCGGCGGAGAGCCCGAAGGCAAAAAGTGAGTTGGAGTTGGATTTTGGATTAAGTTAATTATTTAGTTAATTAATTAATCCTTTCTTTTTTTCCTTTATAAAGCCTCCCCCTACCACCTCTGCAGCAGAGAAAGAAAGAAAAAGGAAGAAAGAAAGAAAGGAAAAGAAAAGAGAGGAAAAGGAAAAAGAAAATGAAGAAGAGGGTTTTTGAGGTGATCTTGGATTTTTGGACTCGCCGTTGGAGGCCGCGTGGAGCTCGTGGGCGTGCGGCGAGCGTCGTCGAGGTAAGCAATTTCAGATTTTTGAGGTTTTCTCGGGTTTTAGAGAGCTTTTGGATTTTGTTGGATTTTTAAAGAGCAAAAATGGATTTTTGGGTTTTTCGTGGATTTATTGGGAATTTTTATTTTCGTTTAGCTTTTCCGTCGCCGGCGGCCGCGCGCGCGCGCAATGACGCACGCGCGGCGCCAGGGTGCTGCTGTTGGCAGCACCCTGCGGCGACGTGCCGCTGGGCGCGGCGCCGCGTGCAGCAAAGTGCTGCAGGCGGCGCTGCCAGGCCGCGCGCGGGCACGTGCGGCAGGGCCGCGCGCAGGTGCGCGCGGCACTGCCTGGCCGCGCGCGGGCGTGCGCGGTAGGGCCGCGCGAGGTGCGCGCGGCACTGCCTGGCCGCGCGCGGGCGCGCGCGGCACCGCCTGGCCGCGCGTAGGCGCGCGCGGCCCTGCGCGCGGCACCGCCTGGCCGCGCGCAGGCGCGCGCGGCATTGCCTGGCCGCGCGCGGCAGGGCCGCGCGGGCCTGCGCGGGCGCGCGGCCGCGCGCAGCGCAGCGGGCTGCGCGCGCAGCGCCGTTGGGCGCCGCGCGCAGTGCCGCTGGGCGCCGCGCGCAGCGCCGCAGGGCGCTGCGCGGCGCGCTCTGTCTCCGCGCAGCAGGTCGCTGCGCGGCGCGACCTGGGATGGCGCCGCGCGACGGGCCTCCCTCGTCGCACGGCGGTGTTCGCCGTCGGCTGCTGCCTTTTCGCCGTCAAGCGGTTTTTTGAGCAGTTTTCGCGAGCAGTTTGCGAGCAGATTTCGTGCGGGTTTTCGCGCAGGTTTTCGTTGTTTTTCGCAGGCAGTTTGCGAGCGGTTTTCGCAGTTTTCGCGCGCTGTTTTCGCGCAGATTTCGCGCAGTTTTCGCGCAGCTTTTGAGCAGATTTCGCGAGCGATTTACGCAGATTTCGCGCAGGTTTTCGCGCAGTTTCGCTCGGGTTTTCGCGCAGGTTTTCGGTGTTTTTCGCAAGCAGTTTGCGAGCGGTTTTCGCAGTTTTCGCGCATGGTTTCCGCGCAGTTTTGCGCAGTTTTCGCAGGGTTTTCGCGAGCTGTTTTCGCAAGCTGTTTTGAGCAGTTTTTCCGCCGACGGAGCTGTTTTCGCTGTCGGGCGCTGGTTTTCGCCGACGGAGCTGTTTTTCGCCGTCGGGCACAGTTTTTCGCCGTCGGATGCTTGGTTTTGACCGTGTTGATTGATTTTGCGATTTCTTCGCTTCTGGCAGCTTGCGGTGTGGTTTTTAGCTTCCGCCGGGGGCGGTTGTGGGTTTTTTTCCGTCGCGTGGACCCGCAGGCTTGTTTCGGGTCATCCGCGGAGCGCGCGGTCGTGTGGTTGAACGCAGCATGCTCCGTTTTGCGTGCGGACCTCGTGGAGGCAAGGTAATCCCGCTGAGCCCAATTGCAAGTGTCGACAAGCAATTGGTGGCGCGCAAAGGTGGGTTGGTTTTTCTCTCCAAGTCTACGGACTTCCTTCTAATTCTATTGTGATAGGATTGCATGCTAGTTTAAGTGTTTTCTTGGAACTTAACTAGCACCCCCGTCATTTGTGCATGTGTTTGACCAAACCAATAGAGAACCTTAATCTGGGCTAGGTTCTTTTATGTTTTAGACATCCCACAGTGCATATCCTTCTGGACATAGTGTTCCTCGCCCGGGTAGTGGGCTGAGTGGTCAGAGTGTTGTGGGACGGGTGTTGCACTCGGGCCGGGGGGCCGAGTGGGGTCTGGTGGCTGGGTTAGGCCAGTGTTAGTGTGTGGGGAACCGTTTCAGATAAACGGTGGTCCCGGGGTTTTACTTTCCGCTGTTCTTCGCGTCACCACCGTGTTGTGATCGTGGTGCACTTGTGTTAGCAGGACCTTGAACCCAGAACCTTTTTGGACGAACACATGATTTTAGTCAGCCAATGTTTCTTCCAAGCCTCGCAAGGTCGCCTGAGTCTGTTCTTGTTTGATAGGACGAGGGCATTAGCTCTTCGAGGCTTGGGCATTAAACATGATTTCAAAGGGTTTCCTAAAAAGACTAAAAATCATTAAAAGATGGATTTCTCTCAGATTGAATGGTTTTCTGAAGTAAATGACATGGTTTTTTATAAACTTATCCACCCGAGCGGATTCGAGTGATCTGGGTTCTAAGGGCTGTTCTCTTCTTGGGGCGTAGGTGTTAGTCTCCTGGGGTTTCGGACCCTTCGCTGATCTGGCCGTGGAGCGTCTCCGGCCGTGAGTTGGGTGTTGAGTTCAGTGGGGTGTTGTTGTGGGAGCCGTTGGGAGAGACGGTGGTCCCAGCTGTGTGGTACTTTCGTTGAGCGGGTCAGTGTTGTGAGATTGAGTCGTGGAGGGTTCTCCGACCGAGTTGTGCTTTGAGCATCGAGATATCGATCTGTTTGATCGTGGACTATAGCCTGCAGGAGCCACTTGTGAGACAGTGATACAGTTGTGATACTTGAGTTCGGTGGGGTCGCACCCCTCGAGCTACGCCCCGGGTGCGTTGATGATTCCGAGCCTGATGAGGCTGCGATGATGATACCGAGCCTGACGAGGCTGCGATGATGCGCCTAGTTCATATACTAGAGGTCGCTTGATATCCCTGGCCGAGCTACCATGGGGTCACTTTGTGAGATATCGAGTTTGTCCGATTGGACACCCTGGTTGATACACCAGGGGGCGCAGGCTTGACTCGACTGGACCCTGTGGGGCAGTCGATGAGATATGGGTTACACTAAGAGAGTGTTGGCATAGCATGTGTCATAGTGGAGTGTCTTGGGCATAGTACTTGTGACATATTGTCAGCAGTGAGTGGCTGCATACCATCATCCATAGTCTCTTCCTATTGAGCATAGTAGATAGAGGCATGATAGCTGTAGATTCTTTCCAGCTTATTTACATTATCAGTTTTTCTGTTATCTTATGCCTCTGGTAGACTTAGTGGGCAGACCGTGGTTCTTGGAGACGGTACCCACTGAGAACTACTGTAGGATGTAGTTCTCACACCCTCTGTCGGTGACAGGTTGCTGAGGCTTTCTTCCGTTCCTGCCGAGCTTGACTGGACGGACCGAGGACAGGGAGTCGCGTGATAGTTCCCTACCAGCATTGTTACTTTAGAGAGAGGTAGATGTACCATCCCGGATTGTGGGAGTTGGTTATATTTCCTGCTTAGCTATCTCCCATTTGGATTTGTAGATGTTGTATAGGCGGACTTCTTTTTGTATCATCTGATTTTGGGAGATAGGCTATGTGTTGTTGCAACTTTGTAGTTGTGAAATTTTATAGTACAACTTTTTATCTGCTCTGATATCTGTGTAGCTGTAGTTTTGTCTTTTGCAGGCTAGACGCTTCGTCTGTACGGCAGTTTCCGTACAGATGGCGGATCTGTTAGCGAGCCCGGGTCGCAGTTTCGACCCCGGGGCGTGACAGATTAGAGTGGTATCAGAGACTAGGATATAGGTCATTGAGGACTTAGAAACCCTAGGCTTGTGGTTGGACATTAGGATGACTACGTGAGAGTCGTGACTTTTAGCGAGAGTCCAGATTGAGTTTTTACCTCTCCCTCGGGTTGGGATGAGTGATTTGATATGTTATTCTCGCAAAGTGATTATGTTGGCTGCAGACAACATAATACTTTAGGAAGGATAACAAGTGTTAGACTCTCGCTGGATTGGGTCGTTTGGTTGTTATGTCTTGACATTCGTTTTTGTTTCAGTTACCTGCGATGCCGCCGAGACGTCGTGTAGCGACGAGTGGGCGTTCGACCTTGGGTGAGGAGGCCGAGCAGGCCGGGCAGAGCGAGGTACAGGAGCTGCGGGCTCAGGTGGCCCAGATGTCTGAGGCGTTGCGGCGCCAGGAGGTGGCGGCCAGGCGCTAGGAGGAAAATATGGAGCGCATGATGCGCATGCTGGAACAGAGGGCACCTCCTGTGGCACCATCATCAGTACCTCCGGATATGACATCCTCGACCTCATCACAGATTCCTCCGTTGACAGAGACAGAGCAGAGGGAGCTCATGGATCGACTATCCTTTATCAGCAAGTTTCACCCCCCGCGGTTCGCAGGTCAGAGTTCGGAGCCGTGGGAGGTTGAGAACTGGATTGCGTCCATGGAGAAATTGTTTGAGAACCTCTTCATCAAGGAAGAACATCAGGTACATTTGGGGGCGCACTTTTTTGAGAAGGACGCCGAGACTTGGTGGCGTCGAATTCGTCCAGTGGGACCACCGGGAGTACAGTTATTGACGTGGGCGGAGTTTCGTGCTTTGTTACTCAGAGCCTATTTTCCTGACAGTGCGAAGCAGAAACTAGAAGGGGATCTTCGACGATTGCAGCAGGGTGATCGACCACTTCATGAGTACGTTAATGAGTTTCAGCGGTTATTGAGCTGTGTGCCTCATGTTGCCCGGGATGAGGCCCAGAGGGTTGAGCTTTTTGAGAGAGGGTTGCATCCGGATATTTATCCCCTTGTGCATTCGCGTAGAGCGCCGACTCTGGATGCGGCAATTGAGCATGCTCGGTGGGTTGACCGAGGATTTGTGGTTATGTCAGAGATGGAGCGAGCGCCAGGGACCAGCTCCGGGGAGAGACATCCAGTGCCGCCTGATTTTGGACAGTCTAGTAGATCGGGACCCCCGGGGCCGCCACCATCCCAGTCTGAGGGTCGTGGATTTCAGAGGAGACGGAGATCAGGAGGTCCCCCTCAGCCGAGGCACCAGCAGCAGTTTCAGGTTGAGTGTGTCATTTGCGGTGGGCCGCATGCACTGCAGCAGTGTGACCATAGGCAGGGGCGATGCTTTTCGTTTGGACAGTCGGGACATTTTCAGGCAGCATGCCCTCAGGTAGTACTTTCGGTGATGCCGCTTGCGACGGCACCCCCGCTACCTCTTCCGGAGGAAGGAGCTCCTCCGACTTACCGCCAGCCAGATGAGGCCACGACGTCGAGGCAGTCAGGACGACGATCACCCACATCGAGAGGATGAGTTTGGGCTGCTCGTTTGGTGGGCGCCAGGTTAGCGGATTACGTGGTACTTGGTATGACTTCCTTTCCTAGTGGTTGAGATCAGAATTTGGCACCCCTACATGGTTGAGTTGTTGGATTGTGGTTGTGGGTTGCGGCCACAGCAGGGATGTAAGACCTGGCTTTTTCGTGACCCTTCCCGTTACCCCTTTTCTTCGACTGCCCGACTGAGGGACAATTTTTGGGTGTTTTTCCGGAGAATCCGTCGGGGCTCGCGGACATTTTTAGGCGGAAGGGCTCGCGAAATGGAGAACGGGGGCGCGATCGGTTTCAGATTCCGACTCCCGGTTCACCCGAAATAATTTTTCCAAGTTTCGGACCCCACTTAGACGCCCCGGGATCCGTGCGGACGATCGGCACGTTTCTCGAGGTAATTCTAGCCGCCGGATCTGTCCCTATTATTTAATTATTCCTTAACCCTTTGAGGAACCTAGGGTTTTAGGCGTTCCCTCCTAGGTCGCTTCGTTCGGCGGCTAGGGTTTCTCTTTAAGAGACGCCACGAGAGGGGAAAAGAGAAAAGAGAAAAAAAAGGACGGCTAGGGTTTTCTCTTTAAGAGACGCCACGAGAAGGGAAAAGAGAGAAGAGAGAAAAAGACGGCTAGGATTCCTCTTCAAGAGACACTACGAGAGGGAAAAAGAGAAGAATTAAATGGGGCTTTCGGGAAAAGGACGGAGGTTGCTTGCTCGCGGGATCAACCGGGCAACGTTAGGACGATCCCCTTCCTCCCTTTTCCGGCGTTTCAAAGGTGAGTTTTTATTAGTTTTGTTGAGTAGGTGTTTCGGGGGTGGAGTCTTCACGGGGAGCACCGCCGCCGCCGCCGCCGGACCGGCCGCGGGCGGGGCGCCGCGCGGCAGGAGCGTCGCGCGGGCACCACCCGCAGGCGAGCACCGCGCGGCGCTTGGCCGCGCGGGGCCGCCCGCAGGTGGGGCGCCCGCGCGGGCTGGTGCCGCGCGGGGTCGCCCCCGCACCGCGGGCAGCGCGCCCGCGCGGCGCATGGCCGCGCGGGGCCGCCCGCAGGTGGGGCGCCCGCGCGGGCTGGTGCCGCGCGGGGTCGCCCCCGCACCGCGGGCATGCGCCCGCGCGGCGCTTGGCCGCGCGGGGCCGCCCGCAGGTGGGGCGCCCGCGCGGGCTAAGGCCGCGCGGGGTCGCCCCCGCACCGCGGGCATGCGCCCGCGCGGCGCTTGGCCGCGCGGGGCCGCCCGCAGGTGGGGCGCCTGCGCGGGCTAAGGCCGCGCGGGGTCGCCCCCGCACCGCGGGCAATAAACCCGCGCGGCGCCTGGCCGCGCGGGGCCGCCCGCAGGTAGGGCGCCCGCGCGGGCTGGTGCCGCGCGGGGTCGCCCCCGCGCCGCGGGCGGCGCACCCGCGCGGCGCTTGGCCGCGCGGGGCCGCCCGCAAGTGGGGCGCCCGCGCGGGCTAAGGCCGCGCGGGGTCGCCCCCCGCACCGCGGGCAATGCACCCGCGCGGCGCTTGGCCGCGCGGGGCCGCCCGCAGGTGGGGCGCCCGCGCGGGCTGGTGCCGCGCGGGGTCGCCCCCGCGCCGTGGGCAGCGCGCCCGCGCGGCGCTTGGCCGCGCGGGGCCGCCCGCAGGTGGGGCGCCCGCGCGGGCTGGTGCCGCGCGGGGTCGCCCCCGCGCCGCGGGCAGCGCGCCCGCGCGGCGCTTGGCTGCGCAGGGCCGCCCGCAGGAGGGACGCCCGCGCGGGCTGGTGCCGCGCGGGGTCGCCCCCGCACCGCGGACAGCGCGCCCGTGCGGCGCTTGCCCGCGCAGGGCCGCCCGCAGGAGGGGCGCCCCCGCGGGCTGGGGCCACGGGGTGCTGTGCCCGGGCGGAGTGTGCGCTGCACGGGCCGGTGCCGGGCGGGGAACTCCGCCGCACATGGGTGGGAGTCGGTGTGAGTTTCGGATCCTTAGTCTTGACTTGCCCTTATACCTTCAGGAGTGCAGGACATTGTTGGCGACGGACGCACGATCTCGGACGTACCGAACGCCGGACGACACACACACAAGGTGGGTAAATTCGCCGAGGTTAATTGGGTAAGGGCGGACATGAGCAAAGGTGTTTCTCTCTAAGTTGCTCCTCGTGAGCAAAGGTGGGTTTCTCTCTAAATTGCTCCTCGTGAGCGAAGGTGGGTTTCTCTCTAAGTTGCTCTTCGTGAGCAAAGGTGTGTTTCTCTTCGAGTTGCTCTCAATGAGCAACGGTGTTTTCCTCTTTAAGATTTTCTCATGAGCAAAGGTGTTCACCCTTCTGGTTGTCCTTATGAGCAACGCTGACCCCGATTCTTACTTTATTCGCTTTATCATCTGAGGCTCAAGTTTTGCTACACGCACACCAGCGGTTTGGCCACCGCAAGGGTGTGCTTTTCCGGAAAAGTGGTACGTTGACCCGTGTACCCCACGCGGAGGTGGCGTTAGGAATGGGGGCCCTCATGGGTGGAGGGTGTGAGCGGAGGGCGAGGCGATGGGCCACGGGGCCGTCGCACTCCGGAATCCCAAAAAGTCCCACGTACTATGGCGCAACTAGCCTCTCAACCCGACCCGCCTCGCCCCTGATCGTTCCAACAAATCAGGGGGGGGGGGGTTTGCAGCGCCTACCGTATAATGCTTTGTACGGTGTCACCCGGGTGCTTGTCTGGTAATTTACGCCGTAGGCGAACTCGACGAGGGGTAGGTAGCGTGACCATCCGCCCATTCAAAACCAATATGCACGCTCGGAGTGTGCCCTCGAGGATCTGGATCGCCCGTTCGGATTGCCCATCCATCTGAGGTGAAAGGCCGGGCTGAAGTGTAGCTTGGCCCGAAGTGGTAGGTGTCGGCGTCCCGTGTAGCCTCGCAACTCATCGACGTATACTTGGTCAGTCGGTCTCGTGTCCAGGTCGTAATCCTTCAATAGTCCCAACCACCGTCTTCGCCGTAGGTTCGGCTCCTTCTGGGTGGAAGGGCGTTTAAGGCTTTGGTGGTCCGTGGGTACGTTACCGTGGGCCCCGAAGAGATAGTGCCTCAACAGTCTCAGGACGAGGACGACTGCGGCAAACCCCAGGTCGTGTGCCGGTTAGTTCTACATGTAGTCCTTGAGTTGCCTTGTCGCATAGGCTACGACTCTTCCTTGCTGCCTTAGTACTCCCTCCAGTCCAATTCGCGATGCAGTGCGGCATAACTCGAAGTCTTCCCCGGGCGTTGGTACGGCGAGCACGGGCGCCCTTGTTAATCGCTTTTTAGACTGTTCACAGCTTTCCTTAGCATCGGGCCGTCCAAAGGAACTCGGCGCCCTTTACTTTTCGCTACTAAGTGCACGGTCCCCAAGTAGGAAGAATCAAAAGAGTGCGTGCCTAAGTAGATCAAGGCCTAATCCGGTTGGTTTTGGATGAAAGAAAAGAAGGGAACTTAGAAAAGAAAAGGGAGTATCTGAGGACTACGCCAACGGCGGATTCCCGCAGTCCCTTTTAAAGGCGTTCGCCCCTCCCCAAAAGATCCGAGGAAAAACAAACAGAAAAACAGCGAAGCTATTACTAACGACGGGACATAGCCGAAACCCACAACAGATAAAGAAAGGATGGTATAACTCACAAGACCTGGGGGGGGGGGTTTAGTCGGGGTCAGTCAGGGATGGTTTACTCTGGTTCGACGGATGTCCCCAACTAAAATAAAGTAGTTCAAGTATTACCTGTCGTCACTTAGTTCGGGACGTTGCACCGTCTGCTGGGGCGGCTGGGGTAGCCCTCCCGCAACCCCTGGGCCAGCGCCGCACTGCGTGGTTGGGCAGGGCCCTGGTATCGTACGAGTCCGCCGACGGCGAGCCGTCGGGTCGGTCCTTCTGTGGGTTGGGAGCCGCGGTATCCTCTCGTCCCTCCGGTTGTGGCGTTGTGGCTGTAGCGGCCTGTTCTCGTGGACATGAAGCGCGAGTGTGATCTGGTTTGCCGCAACCATTGCAGTGGGAGTACCTCCAAAGGCAGTTCGTCACTCGATGCGCCTTTCCGCAGATGACGCAGGGCCCTTGTAGCGACTCCGGGGTTCCTGTTGGTACCTGCCCACCCTTCCTTGCATTTTCCAGGTGTTGGTTCGCCCGGTACCTTGGTTTGGGGCTCCCCTGCAAGGCGGGGGGGGCGGCTTTCTCTGCTTCGACAGGTCCCGGCGCCGGGGGCCTAGTGACACCTAGTTTCTGGGGGCACGTGTAACGCGTGTGACCCGGTCTACCACACCGGAAATAGTGATCATCCCACAAGGGGCAGCCCATCATTCGATGTGTGCCGCCACAATGACGCACGGCTTCAATGGGTCGGGCCCCTCCTTCTTCACTGGTCCAGACTCCGGTCCTACCTTCGAACGTTTGGTCGCGCGGCTCGCCAGGTAGGGGTCCTCCGCCGGGTCAGGGTAGGGGCACCCTTGCCGGGCGTACTCTTGCTCCGCACGCATGGCCAAATTGACTGCATCGTGATAGGTGGGAAATCCCGCCGGTGGCATCCCACGAGGGGTACCGTCCCATGGGCCGTGCTGGAAGTGGTCAACGCTCTCAAGATCCCGCGTCAGCATGCACAGACGCTCCGTGAGAGTCAGCAGCTGTCCTGCCACATCGCGCAGTTGGTTGCGCAGCAAGCGGTTCGCTCCGGCTGCGGCGTCCATTTCCGTCGGTCGTCGCTCACTGTGTTGGACTGCTATTGTATCTGCGTACATAATGAAAGCATACCGATCGTCACAAAACATAGAGACATATCTGACAAGGTAACCTGGCTCCTAAAGGGTTCTACTTAATCTCTACCCTCCCCCACGTACACTCGTGTTCTATTTATTTATCCCGTGTTCACTTTATTACTCAGTAGCCAGAGTATTGCGCCCGTGGATGTTAGGCCCCGACTGTTGTGGTTAGAGTTTACCGCTCTGATACCATCTTAATCTGTCACGCCCCGGGGGTTCAAATCGCGCGGAAGAGGAGCCACCGATGCCCCTGAATCAGCCATATATTTTTTTTTGTAAAACATTACTCCCCGGCGCGTGCCCAGACCCGCCGCATACACAAATTCATTCTGCAAACGGGCAGAGTCTCCTTTGTATATGCACGGCGTCTCAACTACAAAGTGTCTCACAAGGCGTAGCACACACAATCTCTAACCACATCAGTTGGGGTCTCGTACACATACAACCAAACAATA
Organism: Tillandsia leiboldiana; assembly: GCA_029204045.2. Lineage (NCBI taxonomy): Eukaryota > Viridiplantae > Streptophyta > Magnoliopsida > Poales > Bromeliaceae > Tillandsia > Tillandsia leiboldiana. Next base: position 29,639,615 of record CM055064.1, read on the forward strand.
CACATGATATTCTAGCATTCACTTAGAGCATAGAGGCCGGTGTTTTGAAAGGATAAATAATCACAAGGTTTTGAAAGCGGCATCCACACGACGCCATCGTTTATGAAAACAGTTCGCAAACACATAAATCCCATAAGGTTTGTAAAGCTCGTTGCCCACTCGACACCCACGTTTTAAAAGTAGTTTTCGCAAATGGTTTTCTTTGCTTTTCATCGTTCAAAACGGCCAAGTAAGAGAGAACGTAGAATTCATTCAATTATTCGAAAAGGAAAAAGGGCAACATCCACTTCGACCCCACGGGGGTGTCGCAATCCACAACTAGCTACCATGAATAATAAAAGAAAAGGGAAAGAAGAGTCACTGTATCTGAAGTCACCCAAAAATCAGATCAGCACCCTCGCGTCCTCACCGGCGCCCTAGCACTCGCCCCTGGACGAACCTGTCACGGAGTGGGAAGTCAGTGACTGGAATAAACATAATGAGCAAGAATACTATAATAAAACAAACCACTGTAACCAGAGCAACTGTCACCCCCCCCCCCATACACCGTCAACTATGATCACAACCTGCACCAAACATAAACCGGGCACCCTCCCCGGACACCGCACCGGGCCCCTACCCCGGTGCCCCCCTCCCTGCCGAGCACCTGCCTCGGCCGCCGAGCACCAACCTCGGCGTCACCGCTCACACCCTCCACCCATGAGGGCCCCCATTCCTAACGCCACCTCCGCGTGGGGTACACGGGTCAACGTACCACTTTTCCGGAAAAGCACACCCTTGCGGTGGCCAAACCGCTGGTGTGCGTGTAGCAAAACTTGAGCCTCAGATGATAAAGCGAATAAAGTAAGAATCGGGGTCAGCGTTGCTCATAAGGACAACCAGAAGGGTGAACACCTTTGCACATGAGAAAATCTTAAAGAGGAAAACACCGTTGCTCATTGAGAGCAACTCGAAGAGAAACACACCTTTGCTCACGAAGAGCAACATGATCACAACCTGCACCAAACATAAACCGGGCACCCTCCCCGGACACCGCACCGGGCCCCTACCCCGGTGCCCCCCCTCCCTGCCGAGCACCTGCCTCGGCCGCCGAGCACCAACCTCGGCGTCACCGCTCACACCCTCCACCCATGAGGGCCCCCATTCCTAACGCCACCTCCGCGTGGGGTACACGGGTCAACGTACCACTTTTCCGGAAAAGCACACCCTTGCGGTGGCCAAACCGCTGGTGTGCGTGTAGCAAAACTTGAGCCTCAGATGATAAAGCGAATAAAGTAAGAATCGGGGTCAGCGTTGCTCATAAGGACAACCAGAAGGGTGAACACCTTTGCTCATGAGAAAATCTTAAAGAGGAAAACACCGTTGCTCATTGAGAGCAACTCGCCCTACCACCGAATCACGACCGAGTTCTGGTCGTGTCCGCGCATTCATGCTTCGGAAGTAACCCCCAATCCGTCGCGAGTGCTTGACGACTCTGCAAATCGAGTTCAAAGAAAACTTGAACTACGAGGAAGAGCCGGTGCGGACCCTAGCGCGGGAGGACTGAAAAGCTAGGAAGTCGGACTTCTCCCTACGTGAAGGCGTTTTGGAGCAATCAGGAAGAACGTGAGACAACTTGGGAACCCGAATCAAGGATGAAGGAGTGCTACCCGGAACCCCTTCGCAGTAGGCGGGAGTTAAGTTTCGCGGACGAAACTTGTTTTTATTAGTGAGTGATGTAAGACCTGGCTTTTTCGTGACCCTTCCCGTTACCCCTTTTCTTCGACTGCCCGACTGAGGGACAATTTTTGGGTGTTTTTCCGGAGAATCCGTCGGGGCTCGCGGACATTTTTAGGCGGAAGGGCTCGCGAAATGGAGAACGGGGGCGCGATCGGTTTCAGATTCCGACTCCCGGTTCACCCGGAATAATTTTTCCAAATTTTGGACCCCACTTAGACGCCCCGGGATCCGTGCGGACGATCGGCACGTTTCTCGAGGTAATTCTAGCCGCCGGATCTGTCCCTATTATTTAATTATTCCTTAACCCTTTGAGGAACCTAGGGTTTTAGGCGTTCCCTCCTAGGTCGCTTCGTTCGGCGGCTAGGGTTTCTCTTTAAGAGACGCCACGAGAGGGGAAAAGAGAAAAGAGAAAAAAAAGGACGGCTAGGGTTTTCTCTTTAAGAGACGCCACGAGAAGGGAAAAGAGAGAAGAGAGAAAAAGACGGCTAGGATTCCTCTTCAAGAGACACTACGAGAGGGAAAAAGAGAAGAATTAAACGGGGCTTTCGGGAAAAGGACGGAGGTTGCTTGCTCGCGGGATCAACCGGGCAACGTTAGGACGATCCCCTTCCTCCCTTTTCCGGCGTTTCAAAGGTGAGTTTTTATTAGTTTTGTTGAGTAGGCGTTTCGGGGGTGGAGTCTTCACGGGGAGCACCGCCGCCAGCGCCGCCGGACCGGCCGCGGGCGGGGCGCCGCGCGGCAGGAGCGTCGCGCGGGCACCACCCGCAGGCGAGCACCGCACGGCGCTTGGCCGCGCGGGGCCGCCCGCAGGTGGGGCGCCCGCGCGGGCTGGTGCCGCGCGGGGTCGCCCCCCGCACCGCGGGCAGCGCGCCCGCGCGGCGCATGGCCCGCGCGGGCCGCCCGCAGGTGGGGCGCCCGCGCGGGCTGGTGCCGCGCGGGGTCGCCCCCGCACTGCGGGCATGCGCCCGCGCGGTGCTTGGCCGCGCGGGGCCGCCCGCAGGTGGGGCGCCCGCGCGGGCTAAGGCCGCGCGGGGTCGCCCCCGCACCGCGGGCATGCGCCCGCGCGGCGCTTGGCCGCGCGGGGCCGCCCGCAGGTGGGGCGCCTGCGCGGGCTAAGGCCGCGCGGGGTCGCCCCCGCACCGCGGGCAATGCACCCGCGCGGCGCCTGGCCGCGCGGGGCCGCCCGCAGGTAGGGCGCCCGCGCGGGCTGGTGCCGCGCGGGGTCGCCCCCCGCGCCGCGGGCGGCGCGCCCGCGCGGCGCTTGGCCGCGCGGGGCCCGCCCGCAGGTGGGGCGCCCGCGCGGGCTAAGGCCGCGCGGGGTCGCCCGCACCGCGGGCAATGCACCCGCGCGGCGCTTGGCCGCGCGGGGCCGCCCGCAGGTGGGGCGCCCGCGCGGTGCTGGTGCCGCGCGGGGTCACCCCCGCGCCGCGGGCAGCGCGCCCGCGCGGCGCTTGGCCGCGCGGGGCCGCCCGCAGGTGGGGCGCCCGCGCGGGCTGGTGCCGCGCGGGGTCGCCCCCGCGCCGCTGGCAGCCCGCCCGCGCGGCGCTTGGCCGCGCAGGGCCGCCCGCAGGAGGGACGCCCGCGCGGGCTGGTGCCGCGCGGGGTCGCCCCCGCACCGCGGACAGCGCGCCCGTGCGGCGCTTGCCCGCGCAGGGCCGCCCGCAGGAGGGGCGCCCGCGCGGGCTGGGGCCACGGGGTGCTGTGCCCGGGCGGAGTGTGCGCTCCACGGGCCGGTGCCGGGCGGGGAACTCCGCCGCACATGGGTGGGAGTCGGTGTGAGTTTCAGATCCTTAGTCTTGACTTGCCCTTATACCTTCAGGAGTGCAGGACATTGTTGGCGACGGACGCACGATCTCGGACGTACCGAACGCCGGACGACACACACACAAGGTGGGTAAATTCGCCGAGGTTAATTGGGTAAGGGCGGACATGAGCAAAGGTGTTTCTCTCTAAGTTGCTCCTCGTGAGCAAAGGTGGGTTTCTCTCTAAATTGCTCCTCGTGAGCAAAGGTGGGTTTCTCTCTAAGTTGCTCTTCGTGAGCAAAGGTGTGTTTCTCTTCGAGTTGCTCTCAATGAGCAACGGTGTTTTCCTCTTTAAGATTTTCTCATGAGCAAAGGTGTTCACCCTTCTGGTTGTCCTTATGAGCAACGCTGACCCCGATTCTTACTTTATTCGCTTTATCATCTGAGGCTCAAGTTTTGCTACACGCACACCAGCGGTTTGGCCACCGCAAGGGTGTGCTTTTTCGGAAAAGTGGTACGTTGACCCGTGTACCCCACGCGGAGGTGGCGTTAGGAATGGGGGCCCTCATGGGTGGAGGGTGTGAGCGGTGACGCCGAGGTTGGTGCTCGGCGGCCGAGGCAGGTGCTCGGCAGGGAGGGGGGGCACCGGGGTAGGGGCCCGGTGCGGTGTCCGGGGAGGGTGCCCGGTTTATGTTTGGTGCAGGTTGTGATCATAGTTGACGGTGTATGGGGGGGGGGTGACAGTTGCTCTGGTTACAGTGGTTTGTTTTATTATAGTATTCTTGCTCATTATGTTTATTCCAGTCACTGACTTCCCACTCCGTGACAGGTTCGTCCAGGGGCGAGTGCTAGGGCGCCGGTGAGGACGCGAGGGTGCTGATCTGATTTTTGGGTGACTTCAGATATAGTGACTCTTCTTTCCCTTTTCTTTTATTATTCATGGTAGCTAGTTGTGGATTGCGACACCCCCGTGGGGTCGAAGTGGATGCTGCCCTTTTTCCTTTTCGAATAATTGAATGAATTCTACGTTCTCTCTTACTTGGCCGTTTTGAACGATGAAAAGCAAAGATAACCGTTTGCGAAAACTACTTTTAAAACGTGGGTGTCGAGTGGGCACCGAGCTTTACAAACCTTATGGGATTTATGGTTTTGCGAACTGTTTTCATAAACGATGGCGTCGTGTGGATGCCGCTTTCAAAACCTTGTGATTATTTATCCTTTCAAAACACCGGCCTCTATGCTCTAAGTGAATGCTAGAATATCATGTGTATTGTTTGGTTGTATGTGTACGAGACCCCAACTGATGTGGTTAGAGATTGTGTGTGCTACGCCTTGTGAGACACTTTGTAGTTGAGACGCCGTGCATATACAAAGGAGACTCTGCCCGTTTGCAGAATGAATTTGTGTATGCGGCGGGTCTGGGCACGCGCCGGGGAGTAATGTTTTACAAAAAAAAATATATGGCTGATTCAGGGGCATCGGTGGCTCCTCTTCCGCGCGATTTGAACCCCCGGGGCGTGACAAGGGATAGCTTCGACATCTCTCTCTCCTTGTTTTCTCGTCTTGACGTCGAAACCGGCGAACAGGGCGAAAATTTCGAAGGACTACTCCAGAAATGGAGGCGATGCTGGAACCTGTTCTAGTTTGATCGGGGTGAAGGCATCGGTCCTTGGGAAATTTTGGACTTTTCGCTATTTTCGGCTGCTTTTCAATTGAGAGAGAGTTGGAATTGATGATATTCCTGATGTAGGTTTCTTGTGGTAGGGTGTGTGTTTTGGTTTCAAGGACGAAACCTTTTGAAGGAGGGGAGAATGTAGAGTACCGGGTCTTTGGATAGCGCGCCGACCACACAGATGGCTTGGAGCAGAGAGTTGCCTTGGGCATGTTGCATCTGAGTTTACAGTTGATGTCGGGTTGATTCGGATCAACGCGGAAGCTCCAGCTCGATTCGGGGTTTTTCCGGGCTTTGTAGGCCGATTGAGGATGAGATTGGAAATTTTCGACTTCACCGTGGAGTGCCGGAAATTCAGGAACACTTGGAACAGGTGTACTTTCAGATTACCGCGAGGTTCGGGAGGTTCCGGACTGACGCGGAGGACCCAGAGGCAAAAAGTGAGTCGGAACTGGCAATTTTGGAGCCGGTAATTGATTTGAGCACCCCAACTCAACGAATGAGCTTTTTGAAGGGAAAAAGCTGTGGACACGTGTACTTTCGATTTACAGCGAGGTTCGGGAGGTTCCGGACTGACGCGGAGGACCCGGAGGCAAAAAGTGAGTCGGAACTGGCAATTTTGGAGCCGGTAATTGATTTGAGCACCCCGACTCAACGGATGAGCTTTTTGAAGAGAAAAAGCTGTGGACACGTGTACTTTCGATTTATAGCGAGGTTCGGGAGGTTCCGGACAGACGCGGAGGATCCGGAGGCAAAAAGTGAGTCGGAACTGGCAATTTTGGAGCCGGTATTTGATTTGAGCACCCCGACTCAACGGATGAGCTTTTTGAAGAGAAGAAGCTGTGAGCGCGTGTACTTTTGATTTACAGCGGAGTTCGGGAGGTTCCGGGCAGCGGCGGAGAGCCCGAAGGCAAAAAGTGAGTTGGAGTTGGATTTTCGATTAAGTTAATTATTTAGTTAATTAATTAATCCTTTCTTTTTTTCCTTTATAAAGCCTCCCCCTACCACCTCTGCAGCAGAGAAAGAAAGAAAAAGGAAGAAAGAAAGAAAGGAAAAGAAAAGAGAGGAAAAGGAAAAAGAAAAGGAAGAAGAGGGTTTTTGAGGTGATCTTGGATTTTTGGACTCGCCGTTGGAGGCCGCGTGGGGCTCGTGGGCGTGCGGCGAGAGTCGTCGAGGTAAGCAATTTCAGATTTTTGAGGTTTTCTCGGGTTTTAGAGAGCTTTTGGATTTGTTGGATTTTTAAAGAGCAAAAATGGATTTTTGGGTTTTTCGTGGATTTATTGGGAATTTTTATTTTCGTTTAGCTTTTCCGTCGCCGGCGGCCGCGCGCACGCGCAATGGCGCACGCGCGGCGCCAGGGTGCTGCTGTTGGCAGCACCCTGCGGCGACGTGCCGCTGGGCGCGGCGCCGCGTGCAGCAAAGTGCTGCACGCGGCGCTGCCAGGCCGCGCGCGGGCGCGCGCGGCAGGGCCGCGCGCAGGTGCGCGCGGTACTGCCTGGCCGCGCGCGGGCGCGCGCGGAAGGGCCGCGCGAGGTGCTCGCGGCACTGCCTGGCCGCACGCGGGCGCGCGCGGCACCGCCTGGCCGCGCGCGGGCGCGCTCGGCAGGGCCGCGCGGGCCTGCGCGGGCGCGCGGTCGCGCGCAGCGCAGCGGGCTGCGCGCGCAGCGCCGCTGGGCGCCGCGCGCAGAGCCGCTGGGCGCCGCGCGCAGCGCCGCAGGGCGCTGCGCGGCGCGCTCTGTCACCGCGCAGCAGGTCGCTGCGCGGCGCGACCTGGGATGGTGCCGCGCGGCGGGCCTCCCTCGTCGCACGGCGGTGTTCGCCGTCGGCTGCTGCCTTTTCGCCGTCAAGTGGTTTTTTGAGCAGTTTTCGCGAGCAGTTTGCGAGCAGATTTCGCGCGGGTTTTCGCGCAGGTTTTCGTTGTTTTTCGCAAGCAGTTTGCGAGCGGTTTTCGCAGTTTTCGCGCGCTGTTTTCGCGCAGATTTCGCGCAGTTTTCGCGCAGCTTTCGAGCAGATTTCGCGAGCGATTTACGCAGATTTCGCGCAGGTTTTCGCGCAGGTTTTCTGTGTTTTTCGCAAGCAGTTTGCGAGTGGTTTTCGCAGTTTTCGCGCATGGTTTCCGCGCAGTTTTGCGCAGTTTTCGCAGGGTTTTCGCGAGCTGTTTTCGCAAGCTGTTTTGAGCAGTTTTTCCGCCGACGGAGCTGTTTTCGCCGTCGGGCGCTGGTTTTCGCCGACGGAGCTGTTTTTCGCCGTCGAGCGCAGTTTTTCACCGTCGGATGCTCGGTTTTGACCGTGTTGATTGATTTTGCGATTTCTTCGCTTCTGGCAGCTTGCGGTGTGGTTTTTAGCTTCCGCCGGGGGCGGTTGTGGGTTTTTTTCCGTCGCGTTGACCCGCAGGCTTGTTTCGGGTCATCCGTGGAGCGCGTGGTCTTGTGGTTGGACGCAGCGTGCTCCGTTTTGCGTGCGGACCTCGTGGAGGCAAGGTAATCCCGCTGAGCCCAATTGCAAGTGTCGACAAGCAATTGGTGGCGCGCAAAGGTGGGTTGGTTTTTCTCTCCAAGTCTACGGACTTCCTTCTAATTCTATTGTGATAGGATTGCATGCTAGTTTAAGTGTTTTCTTGGAACTTAACTAGCACCCCCGTCATTTGTGCATGTGTTTGACCAGACCAATAGAGAACCTTAATCTGGGCTAGGTTCTTTTATGTTTTAGACATCCCACAGTGCATATCCTTCTGGACATAGTGTTCCTCGCCCGGGTAGTGGGCTGAGTGGTCAGAGTGTTGTGGGACGGGTGTTGCACTCGGGCCGGGGGGCCGAGTGGGGTCTGGTGGCTGGGTTAGTCCAGTGTTAGTGTGTGGGGAACCGTTTCAGATAAACGGTGGTCCCAGGGTTTTACTTTCCGCTGTTCTTCGCGTCACCACCGTGTTGTGATCGTGGTGCACTTGTGTTAGCAGGACCCTGAACCCAGAACCTTTTTGGGCGAACACATGATTTTAGTCAGCCAATGTTTCTTCCAAGCCTCGCAAGGTCGCCTGAGTCTGTTCTTGTTTGATAGGACGAGGGCATTAGCTCTTCGAGGCTTGGGCATTAAACTTGATTTCAAAGGGTTTCCTAAAAAGACTAAAAATCATTAAAAGATAGATTTCTCTCAGATTGAATGGTTTTCTGAAATAAATGACATGGTTTTTTATAAACTTATCCACCCGAGCGGATTCGAGTGATCTGGGTTCTAAGGGCTGTTCTCTTCTTGGGGACGTAGGTGTTAGTCTCCTGGGGTTTCGGACCCTTCGCAGATCTGGCCGTGGAGCGTCTCCGGCCGTGAGTTGGGTGTTGAGTTCAGTGGGGTGTTGTTGTGGGAGCCGTTGGGAGAGACGGTGGTCCCAGCTGTGTGGTACTTTCGTTGAGCGGGTCAGTGTTGTGAGATTGAGTCGTGGAGGGTTCTCCGACCGAGTTGTGCTTTGAGCATTGAGATATCGATCTGTTTGATCGTGGACTATAGCCTGCAGGAGCCAGTTGTGAGACAGTGATACAGTTGTGATACTTGAGTTCGGTGGGGTCGCACCCCTCGAGCTACGCCCCGGGTGCGTTGATGATTCCGAGCCTGATGAGGCTGCGATGATGATACCGAGCCTGACGAGGCTGCGATGATGCGCCTAGTTCATATACTAGAGGTCGCTTGATACCCCTGGCCGAGCTACCATGGGGTCACTTTGTGAGATATCGAGTTTGTCCGATTGGACACCCTGGTTGATACACCAGGGGGCGCAGGCTTGACTCGACTGGACCCTGTGGGGCAGTCGATGAGATATGGGTTACACTGAGAGAGTGTTGGCATAGCATGTGTCATAGTAGAGTGTCTTGGGCATAGTACTTGTGACATATTGTCAGCAGTGAGTGGCTGCATACCATCATCCATAGTCTCTTCCTATTGAGCATAGTAGATAGAGGCATGATAGCTGTAGATTCTTTCCAGCTTATTTACATTATCAGTTTTTCTGTTATCTTATGCCTCTGGTAGACTTAGTGGGCAGACCGTGGTTCTTGGAGACGGTACCCACTGAGAACTACTGTAGGATGTAGTTCTCACACCCTCTGTCGGTGACAGGTTGCTGAGGCTTTCTTCCGTTCCTGCCGAGCTTGACTGGACGGACCGAGGACAGGGAGTCGCGTGATAGTTCCCTACCAGCATTGTTACTTTAGAGAGAGGTAGATGTACCATCCCGGATTGTGGGAGTTGGTTATATTTCCTGCTTAGCTATCTCCCATTTGGATTTGTAGATGTTGTATAGGTGGACCTCTTTTTGTATCATCTGATTTTGGGAGATAGGCTATGTGTTGTTGCAACTTTGTAGTTGTGAAATTTTATAGTACAGCTTTTTATCCGCTCTGATATCTGTGTAGCTGTAGTTTTGTCTTTTGCAGGCTAGACGCTTCGTCTGTACGGCAGTTTCCGTACAGATGGCGGATCTGTTAGCGAGCCCGGGTCGCAGTTTCGACCCCGGGGCGTGACAGAAGCTCTGGAGACTTTGGAACAAAAGATTGAAGTAAAAAGAAATCAAACTCCTTTTGTTCTATATAAAACCCTAGCCGCGATCCGGATCAGTTCGTGAATCCGATCCGGATCGGCTACCCGCAGAAAATACCTGCGTTCGGGATCCGGATCGGCTTGTCCAATCCGGATCGGCTCCAACTTTTTCTTCAGAAAATTTCAGAAAAATTCCACAAAATCCAGAAAAAGTATGTAAGCACTTTTGTGTATCAACTTTAAATGAAAATCATCATTTCATACAACAAGAAATAGATTATGCCAAATCTATCAAAAATATTCAAATAACGAAACGAAGATTTATAAAAATTAAATCCCTTAAAGTTGAACAACTTCAATTACATCTAGCTTGATCTTATGAGTAATGCCTTTATCAAATCATCAATTTGGTAAAGAAAATGAAATACCAAGATCAATAGATGTCTGAAATCCCAGATAAGTTAGATAATATATCTAGTCAATTTATTGAAGAGAGTGGCTCTTTGAGCATCTTTCATTAAAATTCCCACCTTATACCAACCTTGAAATTTTGACAGAGTCAAGTATTTCAACATGCATTTTATTTAATCAAACTTGAAAAACCTTGCTTGGTATACATGTGGTAGCTGCACACAGTACTCGGACGACCGAGGTGGTAGCTCTTTCCTCCATGTGGTGGTAGTTTTCACACTCCTCATTGGGATGTAACTCTTTCCACATCTTTTGAGCATAACACTTTTTCTTTGACTCCCCCTCAATTGGCTATCAATTATTTAAGATATAAAGTATTCAATCAAATATTGATCTCGATTTCATACTCAACTAAATAGTCAAATAAGATAAAAACTATACCAAGAGATCATCGAGAGAGAAATTGACTTCGATCAAAACAAAGATGATTTAATTCACATAAATGATCATTGCATCAAATGAATTATTATGATATCCAAAGCATAATAAATTTCTAAATAAACGAAAAGATGCTATTAAAGTCAATAAGACATATGCTCAATTAATGTTCTATGTCTAAGCATAGATAATGAACAAAAACACAAAAACAAAACCTAACCTAAACAAGAGTTTCAAAAAGGGTTATTTCAAGGAAAGCATTCCAGTTGCTTTACGCAAATGAATAAAACGTTTTTGATCCAAAGGTTTTGTTAAAATGTCAGCTAATTGATCTTCAGATGAAATGTAGGAAAATTGAAGAATATTTGATTCAACTAGCTCTCTAAGAAAATGATATCTAAGTTCAATGTGTTTTGTTCTTGAGTGCAATACAGGATTTTTTGAAATGTTTATAGCACTAGTGTTGTCACATAAAACAGTTACCGAAGTTGCATAAATCCGGAAGTCGCTCAACACGCTTTTCATCCACATGAGTTGAGTTGAACAACTACCCGCTGAGATATATTCCGCTTCGGCAGTCGAGAGTGCAATGCAGTTTTGCTTTTTACTATGCCATGCAACAAGACAATGGCCAAGATAGAAACATGCACCACTCGTACTTTTCCAATCATCCACTGATCCTGCCCAATCGGCATCTGAATATCCTATAATGTCAAGACTTGTTCCCATAGGATACCAAATTCCGAAGTTTACAGTTCCTTTGACGTACCGGATGATCCATTTCACCGCTTTCAGGTGATCCTCCTTTGGTGCTGACTGATATCTCGCGCAGATCCCAACACTAAAGGATATGTCCGGGCGACTAGCTGTGAGATAGAGTAGACTTCCAATCATACTTCGATAGAGTTTCTCGTCTACACTATCACTAAGAGATTCACTTCCTAATCCCTTATTGCTAGTTCCCATAGGAGTAGGTAAATCTTTAGAATCTTCTAATCCGAATTTCTTTACCAACTCCTTTGCATACTTGGATTGACACAGATGGATGCCTTCACCATTTGGTTTCACTTGCAATCTAAGAAAGTATGTCAGTTCGCCCATCATAGACATCTCAAATTCGCTTTCCATGGTTTCTGCGAATTTAGAAGCATCATTATCCTTTGTTGCTCCAAATACAATGTCATCGAAATAGATTTGTGCAACAATGAAGTTATCCTGATGATGCTTCACAAAGAGAGTCCGATCTGCTCCCCCTCGAGTATAGCCCTTTTCCAAAAGGTGCTTTGTCAACCTTTCGTACCACGCTCGCGGTGCTTGTTTTAAACCGTAAAGAGCCTTTTTCAAACGAAAAACATGGTTAGGTTGTTTATGGTCTACAAAACCTTTCGGTTGAGCCACATAAACTTCCTCATTTAAAAACCTATTTAAAAATGCGCTCTTAACGTCCATTTGAAAGAGTTTTATTTTAAAGTGACAAGCAATAGCGAATAAGATACGAATGGACTCGAGTCTAGCTACAGGGGCGAAAGTTTCATCAAAGTCTATACCTTCTATTTGAGAGTAGCCTTGAGCAACTAGACGTGCTTTGTTCCTGATGATGGTACCATCCTCATTTTTCTTATTCTTGAAAATCCATTTAGTACCAATCACGTTGTGTTGCATCGGAGGCTTCGTTAATTCCCAGACTTTATTTCGTTCAAACTGATGGAGCTCTTCCTGCATTGCTTCAATCCAGTAGTCATCCTGAAGAGCTTCATCGACGTTCTTTGGCTCGATTAAGGAAACGTAACAAGCGAATCCACAAACCAACTGTCTCCGAGTTCTGACTCCTTCTTGTGGGTCTCCAATAATGTTTGATTCAGGATGATCCTTGGAGATGCGTAACGTTTGAGGTAATGGAGTACTCGGAGGTACATGAGATGATTCCTGCACATCAGATAAACTTGAAGAACCATTAGATGCATCATTAATATTGGAAGTATTATCATGAGAAGATGCATTTACAAGAGTATCATCATCAAGAGAGATATCAGGGATAGATTTATCAGATACAAAGTGGAAAGCTTCGTCTACTTTAACATTTATGGATTCTACAATCGTTTTAGATTTCAAGTTAAATACCCGATATGCTCTACTATTTGTAGAATAACCCATGAAAATCCCTTCGTCACTTCGAGAGTCAAATTTTTCAAGATTTTCGCGGTCACGTAAAATGTAACACCGACTCCCAAAGATACGAAAATATTTGATGTTTGGTTTTCTACAAAACCATAGTTCATATGGTGTATTTAAAGTTCCCGGACGCAAATTAACTTGATTAATAACATAGATTGCAGTGTTCACAGCTTCAGCCCAAAAATATAACGGTAAATTCCGGCTATGAAGCATAACACGTGCCATCTCTTGTACAACCCTGTTTTTGCGCTCGACTACACCATTCTGTTGAGGTGTATAGGGTGCTGAGAATTCATGTTTAATGCCATTGGAAGTGCAAAAATCAATGAATTTAGAATTTATGAATTCTCCACCTCTATCACTTCTAACACGAATGATCTTTTCATTCTTTTCAATCATAATACGAAGGCAAATCTCATGAAAAGAATCAAAAGTATCAGCTTTCTCTTTTAAAAATGCTACCCATGAGTATCTAGAGAAATCATCAACCAATAAGAAAATATACCATTTACCTCCCAAGGATGGTTGACGTGTCGGCCCCATAAGATCCATATGCAATAATTCTAAGGGCCGATTAGTACCAACGTGGTTCAAGTTCTTGTGTGCAGTCCTGGATTGTTTTCCCTTTTGACAACAACAACACACAATGTTTTGTTTAAGTGAAAGTTTTGGAACCCCCTTGACCACGTCTTTGTTTGAAATTCTAGCAAGTTCCTTAAAATTTATGTGACCTAGCCTTTCATGCCAAAGTGTTTCATTATTCAAAGAGGCTAAGTTACAATTTTCAAAAATTTTATTGGGAACAACATAACAACTGTTTTCAGATCTAACCCCCTTTAAAAAGAAAGCATGGTCCTTATCAGTTACAATGCATTCAACAGATGAAAAATTAACTGAAAACCATTGTCACAAAGTTGACTGATACTTATGAGGTTAGTCTTAAGGCCATCAACAAATAACACATTATTCAGAACCGGGCCATCTGGAATAGCTACTGTTCCTTTTCCAATAATTTTGGAAGACTGACCGTCTCCGAAAACTACAAGTCCTCCGGAGATTTTCTCAAAATTTTGAAAGCAGTTTTTGTCACCGGTCATGTGACGGGAACAACCGCTATCCAGATACCAAGACGAATTATCATATGCATGAAAGGAAATATTTGTAACAAGACAAGGGAAGATTTCACCTTTGCGTACCCAAACCTTTCGAGTTTTGGTGTACGTCGGAAATGATTGTGAAGTTGATACCTTTGGTGAAAGCGTCTTGTTTGATCCATCGCATTTCCTTGACGTCGTCATCTTGTTTGATGAACTACCGAGGCTCTTTTCCTTCGAATAATTTGCATTTGATTTCCGAGGAATCACCCTTTTGGTAGTCGTTGCAAGAAGTGCTTGAGTTGACCGTTTGGCTCCCATCTTGCAATTTCTCCTTATGTGCCCTGCAATACCACAACGAAAACATACCTTGGTGCTTGACGATTCCGAAGAGGGGGAAGTAGGTTTGTTGTCATTGTTTGTCGTCAATTCCGGTGTCGGAGGAGGAGATACCGACTGGGGCACAAAGACTGTCCCAACCGAACTAAAATTGTCTTCAGTTTGATTGTATCCGAGGCCGAATTTGTTTGATTGACCAAGACCAAGAAGCTTATCCAACTTACTCCTTCCTGATGAAAATCGCTGTAAGTCATCCTTGAGTTAGAGAATGGTCTCTGTCATTTCCAATTTTTCCTGTCGAGCCTCGCCGTTGAGCTTCAAGAAGTAATTCGCTTTGTTCACCATATCTACATAATTCTTCTCGAATTGCTCATTGGACTCTTGAAGGGAAACATTTATTTTAATCAGATTATCCCTTTCCACTTCAAGAGCGTTTGAGAGAGAAGATGCCCTTTTTGCTTCTTCTTCGAGATCCTGCATTCTCCCTCTCAAACTCTTGTTTTGCTTTGCCAGTTTCTTTGAATCCCTCAAAAGCTTATGGTAGGCAAGAGCAAAGTCTTCACCTTCTGAATTATCCGATTCATCGTCCGTTGCAATTTTTCAACAGTGGAGTTGGACAATGACTCGGATGTACTAGCCATTAAGCACATGAAGGGTGAAGATGTGGACGCGTGGAACGCCGTTGCGTTATCTTCTTCATCACTTGACGATGACTAATTTGACGATGAGGTGTCATCCGAAGTGACGGCTTGCATCGCTTTCTTCTTTGACAGATTCTTATTGGGACACTCCGTTGAGATATGGCCGTACCCTCGGCACTTGAAGCATTGGACTTGTCCTTCTGAGCTTTTCTTATCCTTAGAAAAACCCTCTTGCTTTCTTGGTTTGAAACTTGAAGAACCTTTGCCTTTCTTCGACTTTACGAAGGATGGAGTTTTACTTGAGTTACCCCTTCGAAAGTTTCGGCAAAATCTTCTTGTCAAGAGAGCGAGCTGCTTCTCAAAGTCCTCCATAGATAGGTTTTCGTCAACGTCTGAGGAGGATGAATCCGCGTCTTCTTCTTTTGTTGTTTTCAATGCTAAACCTGAAGACTTAGAAGAGGATGCTTTTCCAGAAGAATAGTTAGTAGGAAATGTCATTTCATAAGTTTGTAATGAGTCAACTAATTCTTCTACACGGATTTCGTCCGGGTGTTTAATAGTTTCAATGGCCGTAACAATGGATCGAAATCTTTCAGGAAGAGTTCTTAATATTTTTCTTACAACTTTAAATTCTGGAATCTTCTCTCCCAAGTTAGCACATGAGTTTACGATGTCTTGCAATCGTGTGTAATAGTCTGTGAAAGATTCATTTTCTGCCATGAAAATAGAGTCAAACTTGCTCGTAAGCATTTGCAATTTTTGAATCTTCACAAGGTTAGTTCCCTCATGTGTAACTTGAAGAACATCCCAGATTTCTTTCGCAGTCTCACATGCCGAGACACGAGAGAACTCAGTTTGAGACAAAGCATTAAATAGAGCATTAATCCCTTTGCCATTGTAAGAAGAAAAATCTATCTCTTCCTTGGTCCATTTCGACCTAGGTTTGATGGTGCGAACATCAGCAATAATTTCAGTTGGATTAACCATCCTAATTCAATTGATTGCCACACCCGTTCGTCGATGGAAATTAAAAAGGCTTTCATCCGTACTTTCCAGTACGCATAATTTGTTCCATCGAAGAACGGAGGTATGTTGATGTTTCCACCTTCAACCATTGTTTACAACCCAATTCCCGCTCTGATACCACTTGTTGGGTTATGTATAATTGGATCTAAATACGGGAAAAAACACCTAGAGGGGGGTGAATAGGTGTAAACAATAAACACTCAAAAATCTTTGCGATATAAAACCCAATGCGGAAAAATAAATAACACGCAGAGATTTTTACGTGGAAAACTCCAAATCGGAGTGAAAAACCACGGGACCGATAACACGGTGAAATCCACTAGAATTATAACACGTACAAAGGTGATATACCGTACTCACAGATGACTCAACCTTTTTCCATACGCTCCT
The DNA here is from genome assembly GCA_029204045.2 of Tillandsia leiboldiana. Taxonomy (NCBI): domain Eukaryota; kingdom Viridiplantae; phylum Streptophyta; class Magnoliopsida; order Poales; family Bromeliaceae; genus Tillandsia; species Tillandsia leiboldiana. The sequence continues at coordinate 29,655,786 of CM055064.1, forward strand.
AGTTGATCTTCTCCGCTCGCTCCGCAACGCTTCTCGAATCCACAATCTGCGTCCAACGCCGAATCCACGGCGTCCAACGTCGAGTCCACGACGTCCGACCGAATCCACGGTCTTCACCAAGTAGCACGTCTCGAATCCACGAACGTACCTCGCTCCGAATCCACGAGAGCGGTAGCAGCTTGAATCCACAAGGCCACGCGAGTCCACGCGCCGATTTTGGGGAAATCGTTGTTTTTGGGTGGTGATGATCCGCCGAATACTTAGATTAGAAATAGATCGGAAATACCATCTAAGTATTCATTAATTTGATTCTACTCAAAATCTGAGTTTGGAAAACCTAGAATCAAATTAATAAAATAGATGAAGAAACATAGAATTAAATCTAGTATTTCCTTTCTTCTCTATATGTGGATTTTTCTATTTCGGTCGTATTTTTTCCATGCCCTAAAAGATGAATCATAGGGTCTAATTATAGGTTAGAAACCGTTGGAAGAGGATAAGAATCAAAAACTAACCTTTTCTGGGATTTTTCAGGACGACGATCCGGATTGGATTTCGGCGATCCGGATTGCAGTAACGAGACAGACAGTTTCCTGAAAAACAAAGGTTCGGGATCCGGATCGAAGTGCCTGATCCGGATCGTTCATACGATTCACCAAACACCAATGTTCGGGATCCGGATTGAAATGCCTGATCCGGATCGTTCATATATTTCGGTAAGAACCAGTGTTCGGGATCCGGATCAGAAGAGGCTTGGATCCGGATTGAATTTGCGTATGAACTAACACCCTTCGGGATCCGGATCGAAGTGTCTGATCCGGATCATGAACATGTCCCATGTCCAGTTTTTGATTTTTATGCAATTAAAAATTCATCCAAGTGTTTCTACACTATAAGAAGTATTCGGATCACCAAAGATAATTAGTTAAACATACCTGATCCTTTTGAATTCTTCTTTCTTGAGATTGAGTTATATGATCCAACCTTCTTTATCTTCAATCTTCAAGACTTAACCGAATTCACGAAATACGCTAACTCAAATTCCGTAACAACGTACACGAAGCGCCAGTAACCTGCTCAGATATTAGAGATAATAATAAAGAGCATAAGACAGAGCTGAACTAAAAACTAATACATCTCAGACTGAAGCTGGAAATAAAATACAGTACATCTGTAAAAGTAATACATCTGTCTCTCCCAGCTCACCAAAAAGATACAAACAACTAGCCAAAGCCAAAGCCAAAAGTAAAGTACAACCGTCTGAGGAAAATGGGTACACCAACAGTCCAGCTAACACGCTCATCCTGCCTCGATATCTATCTACTCAGCCGTCCTCTCTCTCCGACCCGCCGCTGAAAGCCCAGCAGCACCGGCAGAAGACACTGTAAAACAAAGGAGAAGAAAAAGAGAAAAGAAGAATGGGGGTGAGAACTACTAGTAAACCAGTAGCCTCCCCTAGTGGGTAAATTCTCAAACTCCGACGCACCCACTTGGTCTACCAGAGGCAAAAGGGAAAGAAGAGTGGTAAATAATAGAGACTGCTGAAGAAAGGAAACTACCACTACTATGCCTCTAAATGAAATCCCAAAATGGAATAACCATATGCATCAGTAACCAACCGACCCAAATAAACCCATCTATGCCGCCCTCATCATCGGGCAAGTAAGCCGCACCGATGTGATAGCAAAACTCCTGCTGCCGCCCTCAGCATCGGGCAAGTAAGCCGCACCGATGTGATAGCAAAAACTCAATGCCTGTCTGACCCCCACGCTCCGGAGGGGAACTCGAGGGAAGCTACCCACACGAGGAAAGTAACCATGTCACAAGTATCATAAAAGCAGGATTGGATCACTATAATGCCTAAGTGGAACAAATCCCTCCACTAAAGAAAACCCCGATCCCCAATCTGATGCATAAAACAAATACGGTCAACCGCTAAATATCCGCGGTTGCCGCAATACCCCTCAATCCACGACCATGTCCCGCAACCGACATCCGGTCAACCGCCCAATGTCCGCGGTCGCCGCAATAACCCCCAATCCACAATCGGGTAAAATAATCAATATCCGGTCAACTTCCTACTATCCGCAGTAGCCGCAATACCCCTCAACCCATAATCAAGTACCACCTATCCCCGACCCCCATTGTCCCGGCTACACTATCTCGAACCCTGCTCAAACCCGAGCAACAAGAACCACCTGACTAAAGAATAAGGAGAAAAGAAGCAAGCATGGTTTCTCCTAAGTCAAGTTCCAACATGATAGTGTAGCGATAAGAAATGGCCTAACTAGATGTCCATACAAGCATGCAAAAGTTACGGGAAGATAGAAAGAGTACATATATCATTTTCCGACTTATGTTTTAGCATGATAACAATTCCTGACTTCAATATAGCATGATGTCCCAAGTCCCATACCGTTCCCACATGAATAACAAATATTAAACATATAAACCGCTACTCGTCCATAAACATATCCACCTATGAATGTTCAAAAATATCCCCAAGTGGTACCCACCATCCATGTCACGCCCCGGGGTCGAAACTGCGACCCGGGCTCGCCAATAGATCCGCCGCCTATGCAAAACCCCGCACAGGCGAAGCATCTAACCTGCAAGAAAAGGTACTACAGCTAACAGATATCAGAGCTATAAATAAAAATCTGTTGTAAAGCTAAAATCAACCACTGTACAACTGGAAATAATACAATAATGTCCATCTCCCAAAAATCATAATCATGCAATATCCTCAGATACAAAACCCAGAACTCAACAGGGAGGTATCTCCAATAAATACATCAGTGTACAGGCTCTCAATACATAACATATCCTCACTACATCAGTCTCTCAAAAGAGGAAATAAAATAACTAATCTACTGAAGATCTCCTCTGAAGGGGTACTGCTACTCTCCAACGACATGTAGGGATCTAGCTCGCGACTCCCTCGCCTCGATCAACAACCGCAGAATCAGTAATACCCGCTAAGACTCTGCAAAAGAAAGGAGAGAAAAGGAAAAGGAGGGGGATAACCCCCAATCGGTGTGAGAACTACACCAAAAAGGGAGTTCTCAGTGGGTACCACCGCCAGGCCCGACGATCCGCCCACTAAGTCCACTAGAGGCATAAGATAACCAATGCAGTAAAAACTGAACAAGAAAGCTGGAGACCCTCAACAGCTACCATGCCTCTATCTAAATGCTCAAAAGGGGAGAACCAAAGAATGGTATGCAACCACTAGCACATGAAGTGCACAATCGACCCAATCGAGCTGACTGCCACATCTGGTCCAGTCAAACCGGCGCCCACCTACAACCACCTCCCACTGCTGGGCTGGAATTACGTAGGGTGTCCAAACGGACTAATTAGCTATTGAGTAGTGGCTCATGCAGGCTATAGTCGAAATCCATGCTCTCTCTCTGAACAGATAGACTCAAGATGCTCAACCTCTCACACAATGGTCAAAGTACTCACAACAACACGGGACCACCGTCAAACCAAACGGCTTCCAACAACACTAGCACTGGTCTAAACACAGTTACTAGACTCCACTCAGCCCCCCTGACACGAGTGCAACAATAAAGTAATTGCCTGTAATAAACCCAATCTAGTGCCACCAGTAAAACTGGTACTGCCTGCTGTGCCTGACAAATCGGGTATGCAGGCCGACGCATAACACCGATAGGGGATAGGAGTCTCAAGGACTCAAAGTATGTATATCACACACTCCGGAGTGGCACTCGAGGGGAGCGATCCACACGAGTAAAGTGCCTGAGTAATAAGTATAATAGTAGTATAAATTAGCAGGACTGGATCATGACTGTGATCAAAGTGGGAAAGCTCAACCACTAAAGAAAACCACGGTCCTCAATCCGATGCAAAAGTACTCAATAAGTGGGAAACTCCGTCCACTAGAGAAATCTAATACATAAATAACTATCCGTTCAACTGCCCAATATCCGCGGTTGCCGTAATGCCCCACAAACCAAAATCTAAACCGACCTCCGGTCGACCGCCCAAAGTCAGCGGTCACCGCAAAACCCTGCCAGCCACAATCCAGCACAACCCATCCCTGACACCAATGTCCTGGCTACACTACCCCAAACCCCTACTCGCGCCCGAGCAACACAGACTGCCTGACTAACAAAGAAGGAGAAAGGAACAACATGGTTTCTCCTAAGTCAAGTTCCAATAAGTAGTGTAGCAATAAAAGATGGCCTACCTAGATGTCCATACAAGCATGCATTTGTCCTCAAGAAAGATAGAAGAAAGTAAACCACATGCCAAAATCACTAATGAACGACACCTGTCCATAATCCAGGGTCCATCAAAAGAATGCTCAGAATAATACCCGCACATAGATCTAGTCTCCTACTCCATCGAGTAATCATATCATAAAAGACTATGTGCAACATGGCATGCTAAAAGATCACTACTATAGTATATCAATCTGCATGATCTAGGCCATTCCTCAAGCTTCCATCTCGATGCTAAATATTGTACAATTAAACAAGCATGCTAACAATCACATAGGGTAAATCCCTTAGGTAAGCATTTACTATTCATCATCATGAATATCCAAATCCCGCAAGTCCTCGATAATATTTAACATGAATATTAATCTTGCAATTTTCTTATACAATCATCCTTCCTAGCTTACCTCACAATAACATACAATGTACCCTAAACATGCATGCATTCTAATATAAGAATTAGAGAACCGTCCACCGGTTCTGGAGATGAAGCAACCCACCTGAAGCGCTTTCCGCAGGCAAAGCCGAAGTCGGTGAAGAGGGTGGTCACTTGCTAACAAAATCTGCTGAACCCGCATCCTCGATACATGTTGTCACGCCCCGTGGTCGGAACTGCGACCCGGGCCCGCCAACAGATCCGCCACCTATGCAAAACCCAGCATAGGCGAAGCGTCTAACATGCAAAAAGCTACTACAGCTAAACAGATATAAGAGCTATAAAAAATAACAATTGTAAAACCAAAGTCCAATCACTGTACAACTGAAATAAAGATACAAAATCCATCTCCCTAATACGATCATATACAATATCCTCAGAACTAAAAAGGGAGGTAAACCAAAGTAATACATCAGTGTACAGTCTCTCAGTACATGTCATAACCTCACTACAATGATCTCTCAAAAGTAGAAATAAAACTAATCTACTGCTGTACATCAAATCTCCAAAAAGAAGGGGCACCGTTATACTCCAAAGACAGGTAGGGAACTAGCTCGCAACTCCCTCGCCTCGGTCTGAAGGATCAGCAACTGGAAGATCAGCAATAGGGACTGGAGCAGAAGTCCCTGGGGAAGAAATACACCACGGCGGGTGTGAGAACTACATCCCACAGTAGTTCTCAGTGGGTGCCGCCAACAAGCCCGACGGTCTGCCCACTAAGTCTACTAGAGGCATAAAGTAACAAGAACAGTGCTGAAAGGAAAGAGCTGGAAAATAAACTCTACAGCTACTATGCCCCTATTTAGATGTTCAAAAAGTGGAACAGATGGGAACATGATGCATCTACTAATACTCAAGTATAGTCACCCAATCTACAATGACTGCCTCATAGGGTCCAGTCAAGCCTGCGCCAAACCTACTACCACCTCATCCACACTAGGACGGGACTTATGTAGGGCGTCCCTCACGGACTATCACAAGCGAACTCTAGTGTATCAAATAGTCACATACATTGCAGCCTCGTCAGGCTCGGTATCATCATCGCACCCGGGGTGTAGCTCGGGGGGAGCGACCTCACCGAACTCAAGTATCACATCTGTCTCACTATCTCAATAAGCGGCACATGCAGGCTATAATCCACGATCAAACAGATCGGTAACTCGATGCTCAAAAGCACAACTCAGTCGGAAAAAGACTCCACGACTCAATTAGAAAAGTCCAAACACTCACCGCTAATAACGAAGATGGGTCCGAGAACCCCAAGAGACTAGAACCTACAACCCAAATCAAACAAGAACAGGCCCTAGGCATAGCCCCTCGTTGTTCTCGACCCAGAGAGAAGGCAGCCCTTAGAACCCAGACCACTCGAATCATCTCGAGTGGGTAAGTTTATAAAAAAACAGTGACATTTATTACTGAAAACCATTTCATCTAAGAGAAATCCATTTTTAATGATTTTTAGTCTTTTTAGGAAAATAATTCGAAAACAAGTTTTATGTCCAAACCTCGAAGAGCTAATGCCCTCGTCCTATCAAACAAGAACAGACTCAGGCGACCCTGCGATGCTTGGAAGAAAACATTGGCTGATTAAAATCATGTGTGCGTCCAAAAAGGTTCTGGGTTCAAGGTCCTGCTGTCACTGGTACACTACTGCCTCTACCACTGCAGTGACAACCAAAACAAAGTACACGGCATCTCGGGGTCACCGTCTACCCAAACGGCTCCCGCTAGAACTAAATGATTAACAACATCTACCAGACTCCACTATGCTCCCAAGCACGAGTGTAACATGCATCCCACACTAAAAGATAAATCCTGACCACTCGGCCCACTACCCGGGAGAGGAAGAACACTATGTCCAGGAATAGAATACAAAGTGTGGATGTCTAAAGCATAAATAACCCTAGCCCAAGTGAGGGTTTTCTACTAGTCTGGTTTACACTTGCAAACATATGACAGGGTGCTAGGTCAAGTTCCAATCATAGCAGTTAATTTAACTAAGCAGGATCAGGGAACAAATAGTAACACAGGAAATATAACATCTCTCTCTAGCATGCATTCTAATCCAACTCTCTCTCTCTCTCTAGCATGCATGTTTCTTATAACATAGAATTAGTAAATAGATCATTGATCTTGTAGGCGAAGCAACCCACCAGAAAGTGCAATTAATCCAATGTCCAAAAACAGTCTGAAACTGCACGGGGATCATCCTCGAATTTCCATGATTCCAACGGGTCCAGAAATGCCCAAAAACTCCTCCTGGTTACAAAGTTATAGCCCAAACATTACAACAACACAATTAATCCAAGAACAGAATTTGCTGAAATATCTGTCCCAAAGAAGCAATATTATCACCTTCAAGGTAAATTCCGAAAATCCCAACAAAAATATAACGGCGATCCTCGCGAAGCGTAGATATCAATCGAGTCCTCAAACGTCGAATTCCCATAATCGAGTGCAGAGTTAAAAATCTGACAAGCCTCCGCTATCCAGAAATCCACCAGCAAAATATTGGCTTAGAAATGCCTCGTAAACTGTGCCAAGAACGCAGAACCAAGCAAGGTGAACAACACGGAAATCGAAGGAGTACCTCTCGTGAATGCACTGCTACAAAAATCGTCTCAAAATTCCATCGGGGTAGCTCAGGGGGTCTCCCACACTGAAAGGCGACGGTAGAAGCTAAAATTCAAGAGACGTCGCAGTGCGCCGCGTCGCATAAAGCTCGGATCTCGAGGCCTTCAAAAATTCTTTAAATCCATCACAAAGTGGAGCACAAGATGATGAACATTTTTGCTTAAGACCTCTGCCGGAGAAGAGCTCGGGAAAAGCTTCAAATCGCCGGCCAAAGGGGGCTATTTATAGCCCCAACTCAACAAATCCAGAAATACCCATTGTGTCCCAACTTTCGGGCGCCCAAACATTCGGGCTGCTACAGTAACTGCTACAGTACCCAAATTGTACCCCAATCCATCTGTAGGACCCCCGAACCCTATGCAGCATTTTTTTCGAAGAATCAACTGTTAGAACACCTGGTGTTGGTGTATCGGGCCATGGTGCATCAATGGGATGCCACAGATGGACCCTGTAAGGTTTTATTAGCTGTGTTGGCTTTCGGCTGGGTTTGCCGAAATTTTGAAAAAGAATTAGGCCAAACAGACGGCGGAAGTGGATTCAGCACGGAAAAACGCTTGAAAATGGTTTTTTGTTTGCCAAATTCTGAGTCCGGATACCCAAAAATGGACTCCCGGAAAATTTTCTGGATTTTTGGTGCATGGGGGAGCCGTGGACCGGCGGGGGCGCCACGTGGCAGGCCCTGATTGGCCGGCGCACACAGCTGGGTCCACGGAGCGCAAGGGAGTGGGCCGTGGTGCACTGCGGGGCGCGTGGACCGGCAGTTGTCCACGTGGCAGCGCCTGACAGGGCGGCTCAGGTGCGCTCGGTCCGCGGGTGCGTGTGGGGAGGCGTGGACCGGGGGCGCGCCACGTGGCAGCACCCGGTTGGCGGGTGCACGAGCGCGCGGTCCACGCAGCGCGAGGGGCAGGTGTCGGGGGCAGGCGCCGTACCGCGGGCAGGTGGCCGTACGCGGGGCAGGTGCGGGCGACGTGGGCGGTGCCACGTGGCGCCCGCTGATTCGCGGGCGCCACCTACCGCGTTGACACGGGCAGGGACACGTGGCGCTCTCCGCGGTGGCTTGCACGGCTGCAGCGTGTTCCGGGGACGCGTGGCGGGCGATAGGGCGGGTCGGACCAAGCAGGCGTCCGGCTGGATCCCGTGTGCGGGCTGGGCCGGGCCGGGCCGCACTGTGCGCGACCGAAACCGGCAGGGCCGGGCCGCACTGTGCGCGCCCGAAACCGGGCTGGGCCGCACTGTAGCCGCCCGAATCCCGGGCTGGGCCGCACTGTAGCCGCCCGAATCTTGGGACAATTTCGGTATTATCCGAATTGTTTCTTTGGGCCTATAAATAGGCAGCCTGAGCCCTCTTTGCAGCCCTTTTTCTCTCAGTCTGTGCAAGATCTCCCCGAGCTTCCTCTTGATGAATTTTTCCTCTCTTAATCCTTGATCTTCCTGCGGAGTTTCAGAAATTTTGGAGGCTCGAATCCCGAGGTTACAGATTTTTCGGTGCGGCACGACGTTGTGGTTCCTGTGTTCTTCTTCGGCGCAGCAGCAGTGTTTTAGCTCCCCTGGTCTACCCCGAGATCCTTTTTCTGTGATTCTTGCGCCAACAGACTCCTAAGAGGTAGGGCTTCATCTTTCGTTTTGATTACACCTTCCCGTTTCGAGGTTTTGGCACGGATCCCGAGGCAATACAGAGACCCCTTTTTCTGTGTGGATTTCTGTGACAGAGCAGAGTGTTTTGGCCGTATCTTCGCGCACGAGCGTCAGACGGAGGCGTGCTTATACAACTTTTTCATCTACAGATCACAAGGAACAAGCTCGTATTTTTCCTGGATTTTTCCAAAGTTTCTGTTGAGGTGAAAATCCCGTTTTTCCTGTATTCAGTGCTACAGTTTTGGTGCAGAAATCTTTCGAGTACACCGCCTTGCCGGATTTGTATCTTGACCTTCGGAACTCGGATTTGGGCGTGCAAGGTACCGTTTCGAAGATATCGACGCGAGGATCGCTGTGATATTTTTCTGTGAATTTTCTGGGCATTATCAGCAGGTGAAATTTAAGCATCTTTGGGACTGAAATTGTATGTGGTTGGAAGAGCAGTTTTGGGAACTTATGTGTATTTGTGGACTTTGTATTGTACCCAGGAGGGATTGTGGACTGTGCCGAACCTGTTGGACATAGAGCTGTTATTTTTCCTGGTTTTCTCAGCTGTACGACTCCGGACAGTTGCGTTTCAGGTGGGTGGCTTGCTTTCAAGATCTATGGACTGTGCTCTAATTCTATTGATATAGAATCATGCATGATAGTGATTGGATTTGGGCAGCATGCTAGAGTGTAGGAATTGTTGTTCCTTGTTTTATCTGTCGATCTTGTGATCTCTTGCTTCCTACTATCATGTTAAATAATTGTTATGTTGGAACCTGACCTAGCACCCCCGTCATATGTTGCATGTGTAACCAGACCAGTAGAAAACCCTAACTTGGGCTAGGGTTATTTATGTTTAGACATCCACACTTTATGTTTCATTCCTGGACTTAGTGTTATCCTCGCCCGGGTAGTGGGCCGAGCGGTCGGGACTTCTTTTAGTGTGGGATGCATTTGCACTCGTGCTTGGGAGCAGAGTGGAGTCTGGTAGGTGTAGTGGTTCGCTTGTCTGTACCGGGAACCGTTTGGGGTAAACGGTGGACCCGGAGATCTGGTTTTCCCCTGTTTGGGTTGTCGCCACTGTCTTAGTGGTGGTAGTTTTCTAGTGATCGTCGGACCTAGAACCGAGGACCCTTTTCGACATACACATGATTTTTAGTTTACCAATGTTTTCTTCCAAGCATCGAAGGGCCGCTGGAGTCTGTTCTTGTTTGATTGGACAAAGGCATCAGCCCTTCGGGGCTTGGGTAAAACACTTATTTTTCTAACTGTTTTCTAAAGAGAACTAAAATCATCAAATATGGATTTCTTCTAAATCAAATGATTTTCAATAACAAATGTCACCTTTTTCTTGTAAATCTCCCCACTCGAAAGGACTCGAGTGATCTGGGTTCTAGGGGCCGTTCCTTGTCAGGACGAAAGCCACGGGGGCCGAGCCTGGAACCTGTCTTGTTTGATAGGGTTGTAGGTGTAGGTCTCCCGGGACTTTCGGGCCCTGTTGGTACTTTCGGCGTGTCGTACCGAGGTTTTGCTTTCCCGAACTATATGGGGATCGGGAACTTCGATAGGCGGAGCCTAGAGTCTGTTCTTGTTTGATAGGGTTCTTAGCACCGGTCTATCGGGTTTCCGAACCCTTATGGTGTCGGTCTTTCCTGTGAGTTTAGTGTTCTGTTGTGGGAGCCGTCTGGTGGACGGTGGCCCCCGGCTGTGTGGTTTTCCAGCCTGTGTGTGAGCGTTGGTGTTGTTAGTCGATCTTGTGATCGTGGTTTGGACTTTAGCCTGCATGAGCCATATTCGAGCTCGACAGAGATGCGCTGATACTTTCCTCGTTGGGGTCGCGCCCCTTGAGTGCCACTCCGGAGTTGGGCCTATTACTTGCTATCGCGACTTGTCGACGCAGTCCCTCTGGCTGGGCCAGTTTTGGCAGTCACGGACACCCTACGGTAGACCCGTCCTGTTGAGGATGTGCGGCAGTAGGTGGGCGCAGGTTTGACTGGACCCTTTGCGGCAGTCTGTTTAGATTCGGTGAGTACTGTGTGTATTAGTAGATGCATCATGTTCCATCTGTTCCATTTTCTTGAGCATCTAGATAGAGGCATAGTAGCTGTAGAGTTACTTTTCCAGCCCTTTCATTTCAGTTTTATATTGTTACTTTATGCCTCTAGTAGACTTAGTGGGCAGACCGTCGGGCTTGTTGGCGGCACCCACTGAGAACTACTTGGGACGTAGTTCTCACACCCGTCGTGGTGTCTTTTCCCACAGGGTCTTCTACTCCTGCTTCTGTTGCTCCTGTTGCTGTTTCTTCTGATCGAGGTAAGGGAGTCGCGAGATAGTTCCCTACCAGTCATCGTCCTGAGAGTAGATGTACCCCTTACTTGTGTGAGTTCATGTTGAGAGATCTTGTAGTGAGGTATAGAGTTGTACTTTTATTTTACTGCTTGAGAGACTTATGTGCTTTGGTGAGGGCTTTGTGTTGTATATATTCTCTCTTTTCTAGCAGTTTACTTTCAGCTCTGATATCTGTATAGTATAGTTGATCTTTTGCAGGTTAGTCGCTTCGCCTATACGGGGCTTCCCGTATGGGCGGCGGATCTGTTGGCGAGCCCGGGTCGCAGTTTCGACGCCGGGGCGTGACAGATTAAGTGGTATCAGAGCCTAGGTTGTAGGTCATTGTGGACTTAGAAACTCTAGGCTTGTGGTTGGACATTAGGATGACTACGTGAGGGTCGTGACTGCTAGCGAGAGTCCAGATTGGGTTCCAACTCTTCCAGGGGATGGGATGAGTGACCGACATGTCTTCCTTCGGTGGCAACTATGATGGCTGCAGACAACATAGTACTACGGGAAGGGGGACATGCCTTTGATTTTCGCTGAATTGGGTCGAGTGTTATTTGGTACTGTCCTGATGTTTGCATGTGTGTTGCAGGTGAGCGCGATGCCTCCCCGACGCAGGGTACAGACGCGTTCTCAGCCTTTCCCCTCCGATGAGCCCGAGCAGGAGGACTCGGGGCAGGGACAGCAGAGGGAGGTTTTGGAGCTCCGTGCCCAGGTGGCACAGTTGTCTGAGGCGGTGCGGCGCCAGGAGGAGGCTTCTCAGCGCCAGGAGGAGGCTTCTCGGCGCCAGGAGGAGGCCTTTGGTCGGATGATGCTTCTTTTAGAGCAGAGGACGCAGCCAGTGGTAGCACCCCCTGAGTGTTCGCCTGTGCCTTCTTCACCAGCTGTGGCGCCCCCTGTGGTTCCGTCAGCGCCGACTATTCCTGCCGAGCCAGTTTCTTGCATACCACCGCCAGGGTCGACGGGACCTTTGACTTTGGCTGAGCAGAGTGCGGTGGTGGATCTGTTGATGAGGTTCCGCAGGTTTGATCCACCCCATTTTTCTGGTATGAGTGCTGAGCCGTGGGAGGCAGAGTCTTGGATCACGGCCATGGAGCGTCATTTTGAGAGTTTGTTTGTTGAGGATCGATTTCGAGTCTTCTTGGCTACACACTTCCTGGAGAGCAACGCCGAGGCTTGGTGGCGGCGTGTGCGGCCTGTTGGTCCGCCTGGGACGCAGATTCTTCCTTGGGCAGAGTTCCGCAGACTTCTTCTAGGGGCCTTCTTTCCTGAGAGTGTTCGCCAGAGATTGGAGGAGCGGCTGAGAAATCTCCGCCAGGGAGATCGGCCCGTGAATGCATACATAGCCGAATTCAATCAGCTATTGGCTAGTATGCCTCACGCGGCCAGGGACGAGTCTCACCGGATCTACATGTTCGAGCGGGGGCTGCGCCGGGACATTTATCAGCTTGTTCGCTCCCACAGATTGCAGACTTTAGAGGCTTCGATGGAGCAGGCTTTATATGTTGAGTGTGGAGAGGCAGTGATGGCAGAGGTGGCCCCAGCTCCCGCAGGGATTTCGGGGGCGAAGCGCCCAGCACTGGAGGATGAGGGTCAGACGAGCCGGCAGGGACCTCCGAGACCTCCACGATCTCATCCAGAGGGTCGGGGGTTTCGTAGGCGCCGGAGATCTGGTGGGCCCCCGCAGCGGCAGCAGTATCGGCAGCAGCGACAGGAGTGGTGTGTCATTTGTGGCGGGCCTCATCCACCGTCACAGTGTGATCAGAGACAGGGGCGGTGTTTCCTCTGTGGAGAGTCGGGACATTTCCGCGCAGCTTGCCCCCAGGCCATTTTGTCAGTGCGGCCAATTGCGACAGCACCCCCCTTGTCCATCCATGCAGCGGGAACCCCTCCGGCACACCAGCGGGCAGAGTGGGCCACGACGTCGGGACAGACGGGACGACGACCTGCAGCACCCAGTGGACCGGTTTATGCAGCCCTGGTGGAGGACACCCCGGCAGCGGATCATGCCGTGGCAGGTATGATTTTATTTCAGTTAGCTGAGTTGAGCATTTTGTTACCGCTGCATTCTTCTGCTTTATTAGTTGAGTATCTACATCGGCATCCTTGCATGGGTATGGGTTAGGAATTTCTGCTACATGTTTTAGCGATTGGATTCTTCCCAGTAACCTACGAGTAGAGGAGGATCGCAGTGTATGATCAGTGCCGTCGAGACTTGGGACTTCGCCTGCCGATGTAGCGATTCTATGACAGCTCCAGGACTTGGATTGAGCACACAAGTTGGACTGGTTGGTGCGGTGCTGTGCTACGACTGATGATGGAATAAAAGCAGTTATCCTTCTGCGAGTTGGACTGGAGGAGTTCGTTTTCTCGGATTGTCGGCGTATCCTTCCAACAGCATGGGCTTCAGCGACTGTGGACAGACGCCACCTCGGGAGCAGACATGATGTTAGGACTAGTGGTTATGTCCTTAGGAGTCTCGGTTAGGGATAGCTTTCTTTTGTGGCCACAGCAGGAACGGCACCAACACTTCTCTCAATTTTCTCGCCTTTGTACTGAAATTTACGAACAGGACGAAAACTTCGAAAGATTGCTCCAGAAATGGAGACAGTGCCCGAACCTGTTCTTGTTTGATTGGGGCGAAGGCACTGATTTTTCAAAATTTTCGGACTTTTCGCTAATTTCAGCTGTTTTCTAAAATCGAGGGTTGGAGTTGATGACTTTCCTGCTGGTGGAGCCGTATCTTTCTTGTTAGTTTAGTGTTGCGTTCTTGGTTGTTTTGATTGTTTTAGTTTTATTGTTGTGGCGTGTTTTTATTTCGGGGACGAAACTTCCTTTTAGTGGGGGAGGATGTAGGACCCCCGAACCCCATGCAGCATTTTTTCCGATGAATCCACTGTTAGAACACCTGGTGTTGGTGTATCGGGCCATGGTGCATCAATGGGATGCCACAGATGGACCCTGTAAGGTTTTATTAGCTGTGTTGGCTTTCGGCTGGGTTTGCCGAAATTTTGAAAAAGAATTAGGCCAAACAGACGGCGAAAATGGATTCAGCACGGAAAAACGCTTGAAAATGGCTTTTTGTTTGCCAAATTCTGAGTCTGGATACCCAAAAACGGACTCCCGGAAAATTTTCTGGATTTCTGGTGCATGGGGGAGCCGTGGACCGGCGGGGGCGCCACGTGGCAGGCCCTGATTGGCCGGCGCACGCAGCTGGGTCCACGGAGCGCAAGGGAGTGGGCCGGGGTGCACCGCGGGGCGCGTGCCCCGGCGGTTGTCCACGTGGCAGCACCTGACAGGGCGGCTCAGGTGCGCTCGGTCCGCGGGTGCGTGCGGGGAGGCGTGGACCGGGGGCGTGCCACGTGGCAGCACCCGGTTGGCGGGCGCACGAGCGCGCGGTCCACGCAGCGCGAGGGGCAGGTGTCGGGGGCAGGCGCCGTACCGCGGGCAGGTGGCCGTACGCGGGGCAAGCGCGGGCGACGTGGGCGGTGCCACGTGGCGCCCGCTGATTCGCGGGCGCCACCTACCGCGTTGATGCGGGCAGGGACACGTGGCGCTCTCCGCGGTGGCTTGCACGGCTGCAGCGTGTTCCGGGGACGCGTGGCGGGCGATAGGGCGGGTCGGACCAAGCAGGCGTCCGGCTGGATCCCGTGTGCGGGCTGGGCCGGGCCGGGCCGCACTGTGCGCGCCCGAAACCGGCCGGGCCGGGCCGCACTGTGCGCGCCCGAAACCGGGCTGGGCCGCACTGTAGCCGCCCGAATCCCGGGCTGGGCCGCACTGTAGCCGCCCGAATCTTGGGACAATTTCGGTATTATCCGAATTGTTTCTTTGGGCCTATAAATAGGCAGCCCGAGCCCTCTTTGCAGCCCTTTTTCTCTCAGTCTGTGCAAGATCTCCCCGAGCTTCCTCTTGATGAATTTTTCCTCTCTTAATCCTTGATCTTCCTGCGGAGTTTCAGAAATTTTGGAGGCTCGAATCCCGAGGTTACAGATTTTTCGGCGCGGCGCGACGTTGTGGTTCCTGTGTTCTTCTTCGGCGCAGCAGCAGTGTTTTAGCTCCCCTGGTCTACCCCGAGATCCTTTTTCTATGATTCTTGCGCCAACAGACTCCTAAGAGGTAGGGCTTCATCTTTCGTTTTCATTGCACCTTCCCGTTTCGAGGTTTTGGCACGGATCCCGAGGCAACACAGAGACCCCTTTTTCTGTGTGGATTTCTGTGACAGAGCAGAGTGTTTTGGCCGTATCTTCGCGCACGAGCGTCAGACGGAGGCGTGCTTATACAAGTTTTTCATCTACAGATCAAAAGGAGCAAGCTCGTATTTTTCTTGGATTTTTCCAAAGTTGCTATTGGAGGTGAAAATCCCGTTTTTCCTGTAATCAGTGCTACAGTTTTGGTGCAGAAATCTTTCGAGTACACCGCCTTGCCGGATTTGTATCTTGACCTTCGGAACTCGGATTTGGGCGTGAAAGGTACCGTTTCGAAGATATCGACGCGAGGATCGCTGTGATATTTTTCTGGGAATTTTCTGGGCACTATCAGCAGGTGAAATTTAAGCATCTTTGGGACTGAAATTGTATGTGGTTGGAAGAGCAGTTTTGGGAACTTATGTGTATTTGTGGACTTTGTATTGTACCCAGGAGGGATTGTGGACTGTGCCGAACCTGTTGGACATAGAGCTGTTATTTTTCCTGGTTTTCTCAGCTGTACGACTCCGGACAGTTGCGTTTCAGGTGGGTGGCTTGCTTTCAAGATCTATGGACTGTGCTCTAATTCTATTGATATAGAATCATGCATGATAGTGATTGGATTTGGGTAGCATGCTAGAGTGTAGGAATTGTTGTTCCTTGTTTTATCTGTCGATCTTGTGATCTCTTGCTTCCTACTATCATGTTAAATAATTGTTATGTTGGAACCTGACCTAGCACCCCCGTCATATGTTGCATGTGTAACCAGACCAGTAGAAAACCCTAACTTGGGCTAGGGTTATTTATGTTTAGACATCCACACTTTATGTTTCATTCCTGGACTTAGTGTTATCCTCGCCCGGGTAGTGGGCCGAGCGGTCGGGACTTCTTTTAGTGTGGGATGCATTTGCACTCGTGCTTGGGAGCAGAGTGGAGTCTGGTAGGTGCAGTGGTTCGCTTGTCTGTATCGGGAACCGTTTGGGGTAAACGGTGGACCCGGGAGATCTGGTTTTCCCCTGTTTGGGTTGTCGCCACTATGTTAGTGGCGGTAGTTTTCTAGTGATCGCCGGACCTAGAATGTAAGACCTGGCTTTTCCGTGACCCTTCCCGTTATCCCTTTTCTTACGACTGCCCGACTGTGGGACAATTTTTGGGCGGAAGGGCTCGCAAAACGGAGAACGGGGACGCGATCGGTTTCAGATTCCGACCCCCGGTTCTCCCAGAATAAAATTATGAAGTTCGGATCCCTTTAAGGCGCCCCGGGATCCGTGCGAACGATCGGCACGTTGCTCGGGGTAATCCTAGCCGCCGGATCTGTTCCTAATATTTCTCTTTTATTCCTTTGAGAACCTAGGGTTTTAGGTTTTCCCTCTTAGTTTCCTTCGTTCGGCGGCTAGGGTTTTTAAGAGACGCTACGAGAGGAAAAAGAGAAAACGGGACCCAACCTTTTTCGCTCTTGTTACGACCGACGGCGGGGCTTTCGGGAGAAGGACAGAGGTTTCTTGCTCATGGGATCAACCGGGCAACGATAGGACGATCTTCTTCTTCTCTTTTTCCGGCGGGTCGAAGGTGAGTTTTTCCTTTAGGTCTTAGTTTGGCGTTTCGGGGTGGAGTTTTCGCGGGGAGGGCCGCCGCCGCCGCCGCCGCCGGGCCGGCCGCGGGCGGGGCGCCGCGCGGCAGGGACGTCGCGCGGGCACCACCCGCAGGCGGGCACCACGCGGGCACATGCCGCGCGGGCCGCCTGCGGATGGGGTACCGCACGGCAGGCGCGCCGCGCGGGCACCGCCCGTAGGCGAGCACCGCGCGGCGCTTGGCCGCGCCGAGCCGCCCGCAGGTGGGGCGCCCGCGCGGGCTAGGGATGCGCGAGGTCGCCCCCGCACCGCGGGCAGCGCACCCGCACGGCGCTTGGCCGCGCGGGGCCGCCCGCAGGTGGGGCGCCCGCGCGGCCTGGTGCCGCGCGGGGTCGCACCGCACCGCGGGCAGCGCACCCGCGCGGCGCCTGGCCGCGCGGGGCCGCCCGCAGGTGGGGCGCCCGCGCGGGCTAGGGCCGCGCGGGGTCGCCCCCGCACCGCGGGCAACGCACCCGCGCGTCGCTTGGCCGCGCGGGGCCGCCCGCAGGAAGGGCGCCCGCGCGGGCCGGTGCCGCGCGGGGTCGCCCCGCACCGCGGGCAGCGCACCCGCGCGGCGCTTGGCCGCGCGGGGCCGCCCGCAGGTGGGGCGCCCGCGCGGGCTGGTGCCGCGCGGGGTCGCCCCCCACCGCGGGCAGCGCACCCGCGCGGCGCTTGGCCGCGCGGGGCCGCCCGCAGGTGGGGCGCCCTCGCGGGCTAGGGCCGCGCGGGGTAGCCCCCGCACCGGGGGCAACGCACCCGCGTGGCGCTTGGCCGCGTGGGGCGGCCCGCAGGAAGGGCGCCCGCGCGGGCCGGTGCCGCGCGTGGTCGCCCCGCACCGCGGGCAGCGCACCAGCGCGGCGCTTGGCCGCGCGGGGCCGCCCGCAGGTGGGGCGCCCGCGCGGGCTGGTGCCGCGCGGGGTCGCCCCGCACCGCGGGAAGCGCACCTGCGCGGCGCTTGGCCGCGCGGGGCCGCCCGCAGGTGGGGCGCCCGCCCTGGCTAGGGCCGCGCGGGGTCGCCCCCGCACCGCGGGCAACGCACCCGCGCGGCGCTTGGCCGCGCGGGGCGGCCCACAGGAAGGGCGCCCGCGCGGGCCGTTGCCGCGCGTGGTCGCCCCGCACCGCGGGCAGCGCACCCGCGCAGCGCTTGGCCGCGCGGGGCCGGCCGCAGGTGGGGCGCCCGCGCGGGCTGGTGCCGCGCGGGGTCGCCCCGCACCGCGGGCAGCGCACCCGCGCGGCGCTTGGCCACGCGGGGCCGGCCGCAGGTGGGGCGCCCGCGCGGGCTAGGGCCGCGCGGGGTCGCCCCAGCACCGCGGGGCCGCCGGCAGGAGGGGCGCCTGCGCGGGCTGGTGCCGCGCGGGGCTGTGCCCAGGCGGAGTGTGCGCCGCACGGGCCGGTGCCGTGCGGGGAACTCCGCCGCACGTTGTTGGGAGTCGGTGTGAGTTTCGGATCCTTAGTCTTGACTTGCCCATGTACCTTCAGGAGTGCAGGACGTTGTTGGCGACTGACGCACGATCACGGACGTGCCGAACACCGGACGACACACACAAGGTGGGTACTCTCGCCAAGGTTAATTGGGTAAGGGCGGACGTGAGCAAAGGTGTTTTCTCGAGAGTTAATTCTCATGAGCACAGGTGTTTTCCCTTTAAGTTACTCTTCGTGAGCAAAGGTGTTTTCTCGTAAGTTAATTCTCATGAGCAAAGGTGTTTTCTCTTTAAGTTATTCTTCGTGAGCAAAGGTGTTTTCTCTTTAAGTTATTCTTCATGAGCAAAGGTGTTTTCCCTTCTAGTTATCCTTATGAGCAATGCTGACCCCGATTTTTACTTCATTCGATTTATCTTCTGAGGCTCAAGTTTTGCTACACGCACACCAGCGGTTTGGCCACCGCAAGGGTGTGCTTTTCCGAAAAAGTGGTACGTTGACCCGTGTACCCCACGCGACGGTGGCATTAGGAATGGGGGCCCTCATGGGTGGAGGGTGTGAGCGGTGACGCCGAGGCTGGTGCTCGGCGGCCGAGGCAGGTGCTCGGCAGAGAGGGAGCACCGGGGTAGGGGCCCGGTGCGGTGTCCGGGGAGGGTGCCCGGTTTATTTTTGGTGCAGGTCATGATCGTTGTTGACGGTGTATGAGGGGTGACGGTTGGTCTGGTTACAGTGATTTGCTTTATTATAGCTTTCTTGCTCACTATGTTTATTCTAGTCACTGACTTCCCACTCCGTGACAGGTTCGTCCAGGGGCGAGTGCTAGGGCACCGGTGAGGCCGCGAGAGTGCTGTTCGGGCTTTTAGTGACTTCAGATGCAGTGACTTTCCTTTCCCTTTTCTTTTATTACTCATGCTAGCTAGTTGTGGATTGCGACACCCCCGTGGGGTCGAAGTGGATGTTGCCTTTTCCCTTTTTGAATAAACGAATGATTGTTGCATTTCTTTCTTACTTGGCCGTTTTAAACAACGAAAAGCAAAGAAAACCGTTTGCGAAAACTACTTTTAAAACGTGGGTGTCGTGTGGGCACCGAATTTTTCAAACTTTGTGGGATTTATGTCTTTGCGAACTGTTTTCACAAAGATCGGCATCGGGTGGGTGCCGTTTTCAAACCCCTGTGGATTTATGTGGCTTTCAAACGGTCTTTCATAAAACGATGGCATCGTGTGGATGCCGTTTTCAAAACCTTGTGATTATTTATCCTTTCAAAACATCGGCCTCTATGTTCTAAGTGAATATTAGAATATCATGTGAGTTGTTTGGTTGTATGTGAACGAGACCCCAACTGATGTGGTTAGAGATTGTATGTGCTACACCTTGTGAGACATTTGTAGTTGAGACGCCGTGCATATACAAAGGAGACTCTGCCCGTTTGCAGAGTGAATTTGTGTATGCGGCGGGTCTGGACACGCACCGGGGAGCATTGGTATACAAAAAAAAAAATATATGGCTGAATCAGGAGCATCGGTGGCTCTGCTTCCGCGCGATTCGAGCCCCCGGGGCGTGACAGATTAAGATGGTATCAGAGAGGTAAACTTTAACCACAACAGTCGGGGCCCAACATCCATGGGACGCAATACACTAACTACTGATTAATAAAGTGAACTTGGGGTAGACCAGTAGATCGTGAGTGTGCGAGGGAAAAAGGAGGATTTAATTTCGGTGCGTCTGTAGGTCGTGATGCTAGACCCGTTAGGTCTAGGGTTGACTTGGTTTCTCTGTATATAGCGAATAATGGCCCGAAATGGGTTATCAACGGAGAACGCAGGGGCAGAAAGTAAGGTGCCAATAGCGGCGGAGTATCAGCTGCTCCGACAACAACTACAAGTGGTGGCCGGGCAGTTAGCAACCCTTATGGGACAAATGCGGCAGTGGGCGCAACAGTCGACAACGCCAATGGAGGTCGCCCAAGCTTCTTTGCCCGGACCAACCGCACCAGTGACGAGACCGCCGGTGGCGGTCAGCGAGACTACGGTTGCCCCTTCTCCGACAACGGTGACCGAGATACCGTCGGTTCATCCGACGACGCCTTCAGTAGCACTAGCACCAGCAACTTCGGGACTTGCGCCGGGAGCCACTGTTGGAGCCCCCTTGGGAGAGACCGTGGTGACACCTATCCCCAGAATGACCGCCGATGCTGCGGGGGAAGCCCTTATCCGGCAAACCGAATGGGATGGGGTGACAGCGAACTTGGCAAATTTCAAGAGGTACGACCCACCCGTGTTTGAGGGAGAGACGACCGACCCTTGGGTCGTGGAAAAATGGGTGGATACCATGGAGAAGCTTTTGAAGACCTATTGATGGAGGAACATGAACGGGTCCCTTTGGCAGTCCACTTTCTTGAGGGAAACGCCCGCAGGTGGGGGAGGACGGTGCTCCCGGACCCCTCGGAGGGCACCGCCCTCCCATCTTGGACCACGTTCCGAGAAAAAAAAAAACTGTTTGGGGCATTTCTCTCCGACAGCATCAAACAGCAGATGGAAGAAGACCTGAAGCACATCAAGAAAGGAAGTCAGACAGTTACGGGATATCAACGGGCATTTGTGAGGTTGATCAAATGTGTTCCCCCTGTTATAAGAGATGAATCTCACAAAGCCGGTCCTTTTGCGAATGGTTTAGGAAGCGACATCTACAAGGTGGTGCAAGCGGCGGATTTGCACACCTTCTAGGAAGTGGTCGATAGAGCCACCTCAGTGGAGCACGAATTTGCGATTTCACGAGCCCGACGGGAGAGCTCAGATCACGGCGGGGATAAGAAACGAGCTCGACCTTGTTTTGGAAAAGAGCATACCAAGAGGAGCCGGCCTCCTAAATACCTGAGATGGCAACAAGGAACCAAGAATGCGTCGACGGGAGGACAATGGCCGGTGGACAAGTCTTGCATCAATTGCGGTGGAATACACCAAGTGACCGAATGTCCCCAGAAGCAAGACCACTGTTTTCGATGCGGCAAACCGGGGCACTATTGTTTCAACTGCCCCTCGGAAACGGGGACATCACCCGTAGCAGCATCTCCACCTTCGTCTCCGCAATCGGGAGGAGGGAGAGTCTATACGAAGACCCACTAGGGGACGGACCCACAGAGCACGATGTAGCAGGTAATACTCGAGTTTCAGATCATCGTGCTAGAACGTTTGTGTCAACACCTAAGCATCCCACTCTTCCACCTCGCTTCATGTTTTCTCCCTACCATAGATATTAGAAGAAATCCCATCGTAGAAATAAGTTCGGTCGGATCCTCCGGCTACCCCTCGAGGCAGGCGGCTGTACTCCTTCCTGCCCAGCGAGGGTGAGACGGGTTCTTAGTCTCTAAGAACTAATGAGGTTCCCGTTAAAGGTTAACGGCATAACGCTTGGGGTCGACAGTCGTGGCAATCTTTAAGTGGTAGTTGACTGCTTGAAGTTCCAAGTGCATCTCCGGGAATCGGACTTACCGAAAAACAGCCTTACGAACTCGGAGTGGTCGACATGAGTTCACGGTCATACCGTTTAGACTCGTTAGCGCACCAGCGGTATTCACGGGCATGATGAATAGGATACTCAAGCCCTTCTTAGACCAGCCGGTAATGGTCTTATAGTGGACGTTCCGATCTACTCTCACACAGACGAGGGGTATGGGGAACACTCGCGAGTAATCCCCTAGACCCTCCGGGATCAGCAACCATATGCCAAACTCATAAAGTGTGAGTTTTGGCTCCGTGAGGTGGACTTTTTGGGGCATGTCGTTTCGACGTCTGGAATTGCAGCGGATCCGAGGAGGATCGAGTCAGTGACCAACTGGGTTCGGCCAACAACGGTGACGGAGATCCGAAGCTTCTTAGGACGGGCAGGCTACTACAGACGCTTCGTGGGAGGCCACTTCTCTAAATCGACTAACCCAAAGAGGGTAGAGATTCGTCTGGACAGCCCAGTGCCAAAAGAGTTTCAAAGAACTTAAAGACAAACGCACACAGGCGCCAGTGCTCATACAGCCGAAGCCCGGAAAGGACTATAAGATCTAGTCTGACGAATCTCCAAGGGGATCTTGGGAGACCAAACGACGGACACGTAACTACAACTGGTGCGAGACAGAATGTCCTCGGAGCAAGGCGGAATTTTTACGAGCGACTCGGATGATGTAATAAGGTTCCGGGGACGAATTCGTGTGCCCGATAAGCTAGAAACGAGGGAGGTAGTAGCAAGGAAGACCTCTTACAAGAGAAATTTTGGCCACGACCCCAGAGGAACCCTTAGAAGTAATGCTTCGTACCCTCCTGCCCAATAAGGAGGTGAAGACTTAGTTGTCTTTTATGTTGGCTATTTAGTTAAGGGTTAAATAGGTCCAACTTCCGGCCTTGTGACAATAGACCCGAGGCGTTGTAACAGTACGCCTTAGACGTCCAAGTGAGGTGAGTCGGGCCAAGACCCGAGGCGTTGCAACAGTACGCCTTAGACGCCCAGGTGAGGTGAGTCGGGCCAAGACCCGAGGCGTTGTAACAGTACGCCTTAGACGTCCAAGTGGGTTGAGTCAGGTCAAGATCGGAGGCGGTGTGACAGAACGCCTTAAATAAATGGATTGCGTATTTCTTATAATCCGAGCTTTTGGGATTGTTGGTTGGAGTCAATGACCCGATATTCGGGATTTTGGAGCGCGTAGGCCCGGTGACATACCGGTTGGCTTTACTGCCAAACCTCGATGCGGATCTTAGCACGAGAGGACAAAAAGGTTGCGCAACCAGACGATTCCCCTATGGGAAGGTGCTGTGAAGCAACCTGGAAGAATGTGAGGCAACTTGGGAACCCGAATCAAAGATGAGGGAGTGCTACCCGGACCCCTTCGCCGCAGGCGGGAGTTAAGTTTCGGGGACGAAACTTGTTTTTATTGGTGAGTGGTGTAAGACCTGGCTTTTCCGTGACCCTTCCCGTTATCCCTATTCTTACGACTGCCCGACTGTGGGACAATTTTTGGTGTTTTTCCGGAAAGTCCGTCGGGGCTCGCGGACATTTTTAGGCGGAAGGGCTCGCAAAACGGAGAACGGGGATGCGATCGGTTTCAGATTCCGACCCCCGGTTCTCCCAGAATAAAATTCCGAAGTTCGGACCCCTTTAAGGCGCCCCGGGATCCGTGCGAACGATCGGCACGTTGCTCGGGGTAATCCTAGCCGCCGGATCTGTTCCTAATATTTCTCTTTTATTCCTTTGAGAACCTAGGGTTTTAGGTTTTCCCCCTTAGGTTCCTTCATTCAGCGGCTAGGGTTTTTAAGAGACGCTACGAGAGGAAAAAGAGAAAACGGGACCCAACCTTTTTCGCTCTTGTTACGACCGACGGCGGGGCTTTCGGGAGAAGGACAGAGGTTTCTTGCTCGTGGGATCAACCGGGCAAAGATAGGACGATCTTCTTCTTTTCTTTTTTCGGCGGATCGAAGGTGAGTTTTTCCTTTAGGTCTTAGTTTGGCATTTCGGGGTGGAGTTTTCGCGGGGAGGGCCGCCGCCGCCGCCGCCGCCGCCGGGCCGGCCGCGGGCGGGGCGCCGCGCGGCAGGGACGTCGCGCGGGCACCACCCGCAGGCGGGCACCACGCGGGCACATGCCGCGCGGGCCGCCTGTGGATGGGGCACCACGCGGCAGGTGCGCCGCGCGGGCACCGCCCGCAGGCGAGCACCGCGCGGCGCTTGGCCGCGCGGGGCCACCCGCAGGTGGGGCGCCCGCGCGGGCTAGGGCCGCGCGGGGTCGCCCCCGCACCGCGGGCGGCGCACCCGCGCGGCGCTTGGCCGCGCGGGGACGCCAGCAGGTGGGGCGCCCGCGCGGGCAGGTGCCGCGCGGGGTCGCCCCGCACCGCGGGCAGCGCACCCGCGCGGCGCTTGGCCGCGCGGGGCCGCCCGCAGGTGGGGCGCCCGCGCGGGCTAGGGCCGCGCGGGGTCGCCCCCGCACCGCGGGCAACGCACCCGCGCGGCGCTTGGCCGCGCGGGGCCACCCGCAGGAAGGGCGCCCGCGCGGGCCGGTGCCGCGCGGGGTCGCCCAGAACCGCGGGCAGCGCACCCGCGCGGCACTAGGCCGCGCGGGGCCGCCCGCAGGTGGGGCGCCCGCGCGGGCTGGTGCCGCGCGGGGTCGCCCCGCACCGCGGGCAGCGCACCCGCGCGGCGCTTGGCCGCGCGGGGCCGCCCGCAGGTGGGGCGCCCGCGCGGGCTACGGCCGCGCGGGGTCGCCCCCGCACCGCTGGCAACGCACCCGCGCGGCGCTTGGCCGCGCGGGGCTGCCCGCAGGAAGGGCGCCCGCGCGGGCCGGTGCCGCGCGGGGTCGCCCCGCACCGCGGGCAGCGCACCCGCGCGGCGCTTGGCCGCGCGGGGCCGCCCGCAGGTGGGACGCCCGCGCGGGCTGGTGCCGCGCGGGGTCACCCCGCACCGCGGGCAGCGCACCCGTGCGGCGCTTGGCCGCGCGGGGCCGGCCACGCGGGCTAGGGCCGCGCGGGGTCGCCCCCGCACCGCGGGGCCGCCCGCAGGAGGGGCGCCTGCGCGGGCTGGTGCCGCGCGGGGCTGTGCCCAGGCGGAGTGTGCGCCGCACGGGCCGGTGCCGTGCGGGGAACTCCGCCACACGTTGTTGGGAGTCGGTGTGAGTTTCGGATCCTTAGTCTTGACTTGCCCATGTTCCTTCAGGAGTGCAGGACGTTGTTGGCGACTGACGCACGATCACGGACGTGCCGAACACCGGACGACACACACAAGGTGGGTACTCTCGCCAAGGTTAATTGGGTAAGGGCGGACGTGAGCAAAGGTGTTTTCTCGTGAGTTAATTCTCATGAGCACAGGTGTTTTCCCTTTAAGTTACTCTTCGTGAGCAAAGATGTTTTCTCGTAAGTTAATTCTCATGAGCGAAGGTGTTTTCTCTTTAAGTTATTCTTCTTGAGCAAAGGTGTTTTCTCTTTAAGTTATTCTTCGTGAGCAAAGGTGTTTTCCCTTCTAGTTATCCTTATGAGCAATGCTGACCCCGATTTTTACTTCATTCGATTTATCATCTAAGGCTCAAGTTTTCCTACACGCACACCAGCGGTTTGGCCACCGCAAGGGTGTGCTTTTCCGGAAAAGTGGTACGTTGACCCGTGTACCCCACGCGACGGTGGCGTTAGGAATGGGGGCCCTCATGGGTGGAGGGTGTGAGCGGTGACACCGAGGCTGGTGCTCGGCGGCCGAGGCAGGTGCTCGGCAGAGAGGGAGCACCGGGGTAGGGGCCCGGTGCGGTGTCCGGGGAGGGTGCCCGGTTTATTTTTGGTGCAGGTCATGATCGTTGTTGACGGTGTATGAGGGGTGACGGTTGCTCTGGTTACAGTGGTTTGCTTTATTATAGCTTTCTTGCTCACTATGTTTATTCTAGTCACTGACTTCCCACTCCGTGACAGGTTCGTCCAGGGGCGAGTGCTAGGGCACCGGTGAGGCCGCGAGAGTGCTGTTCGGGCTTTTAGTGACTTCAGATGCAGTGACTTTCCTTTCCCTTTTCTTTTATTACTCATGCTAGCTAGTTGTGGATTGCGACACCCCCGTGGGGTCGAAGTGGATGTTGCCTTTTCCCTTTTTGAATAAACGAATGATTGTTGCATTTCTTTCTTACTTGGCCGTTTTAAACAATGAAAAGCAAAGAAAACCGTTTGCGAAAACTACTTTTAAAACGTGGGTGTCGTGTGGGCACCGAATTTTTCAAACCTTGTGGGATTTATGTGTTTGCGAACTGTTTTCACAAAGATCGGCATCGGGTGGGTGCCATTTTCAAACCCCTGTGGATTTATGTGGCTTTCAAATGGTCTTTCATAAAACGATGGCATCGTGTGGATGCCGTTTTCAAAACCTTGTGATTATTTATCCTTTCAAAACATCGTCCTCTATGTTCTAAGTGAATATTAGAATATCATGTGAGTTGTTTGGTTGTATGTGAACGAGACCCCAACTGATGTGGTTAGAGATTGTATGTGGTACACCTTGTGAGACATTTGTAGTTGAGACGCCGTGCATATACAAAGGAGACTCTGCCTGTTTGCAGAGTGAATTTGTGTATGCGGCGGGTCTGGACACGCACCAGGGAGCATTGGTTTACAAAAAAAAATATATGTGGCTGAATCAGGAGCATCGGTGGCTCTTCTTCCGCGCGATTCGAGCCCCCGGGGCGTGACATAGAACCCAGGACCCTTTTCGACATACACATGATTTTTAGTTTACCAATGTTTTCTTCCAAGCATCGAAGGGCCGCTGGAGTCTGTTCTTGTTTGATTGGACAAAGGCATCAGCCCTTCGGGGCTTGGGTAAAACACTTATTTTTCTAACTGTTTTCTAAAGAGAACTAAAATCATCAAATATGGATTTCTTCTAAATCAAATGATTTTCAATAACAAATGTCACCTTTTTCTTGTAAATCTCCCCACTCGAAAGGACTCGAGTGATCTGGGTTCTAGGGGCCGTTCCTTGTCGGGACGAAAGCCACGGGGGCCGAGCCTGGAACCTGTCTTGTTTGATAAGGTTGTAGGTGTAGGTCTCCCGGGACTTTCGGGCCATGTTGGTGCTTTCGGCGTGTCGTACCGAGGTTTTGCTTTCCCGAACTATATGGGGATCGGGAACTTCGATAGGCAGAGCCTAGAGTCTGTTCTTGTTTGATAGGGTTCTTAGCACCGGTCTATCGGGTTTCCGAACCCTTATGGTGTCGGTCTTTCCTGTGAGTTTAGTGTTCTGTTGTGGGAGCCGTCTGGTGGACGGTGGCCCCCGGCTGTGTGGTTTTCCAGCCTGTGTGTGAGCGTTGGTGTTGTTAGTCGATCTTGTGATCGTGGTTTGGACTTTAGCCTGCATGAGCCATATTCGAGCTCGACATAGATGCGCTGATACTTTCCTCGTTGGGGTCGCGCCCCTCGAGTGCCACTCCGGAGTTGGGCCTATTACTTGCTATCGCGACTTGTCGACGCAGTCCCTCTGGCTGGGCCAGTTTTGGCAGTCACGGACACCCTACGCTAGACCCGTCCTGTTGAGGATGTGCGGCAGTAGGTAGGCGCAGGTTTGACTGGACCCTTTGCGGCAGTCAGTTTAGATTTGGTGAGTACTGTGTGTATTAGTAGATGCATCATGTTCCATCTGTTCCATTTTCTTGAGCATCTAGATAGAGGCATAGTAGCTGTAGAGTTACTTTTCCAGCCCTTTCATTTCAGTTTTATATTGTTACTTTATGCCTCTAGTAGACTTAGTGGGCAGACCGTCGGGCTTGTTGGCGGCACCCACTGAGAACTACTTGGGACGTAGTTCTCACACCCGTCGTGGTTTCTTTTCCCACAGGGTCTTCTACTCCTGCTCCTGTTGCTCCTGTTGCTGTTTCTTCTGATCGAGGTAGGGGAGTCGCGAGATAGTTCCCTACCAGTCATCGTCCTGAGAGTAGATGTACCCCTTACTTGTGTGAGTTCATGTTGAGAGATCTTGTAGTGAGGTATAGAGTTGTACTTTTACTTTACTGCTTGAGTGACTTATGTGCTTTGGTGAGGGCTTTGTGTTGTATATATTCTCTCTTTTCTAGCAGTTTACTTTCAGCTCTGATATCTGTATAGTATAGTTGATCTTTTGCAGGTTAGTTGCTTCGCCTATACGGGGCTTCCCGTATGGGCGGCGGATCTGTTGGCGAGCCCGGGTCGCAGTTTCGACGCCGGGGCGTGACACCATCAGCGCCCGAATCGTCCCTGGAGCGACACGTGTCCCCGAACAGGCAACAGCGAATGCAGCCAACCGCGTCGCGCCACGTGTCCTCCCGCTCTGCCGCCGAACGCGGGGTCAACTCCTCAGGATTCGTGCCGACGAGCCCCCGGCCGCGCCCACGCCGTGCCCACTTGCGCGGCCGCGCCGCCCGCTGCCCCGTGTCGGGCACGCATCCCGTGGCCCCCGCCGCCAGCCGTGTGGACCGCGCGCTCGTGCACCAGCCAATGCCATCACGCCACGCGTCCCGCACCGGTCCACCGTGCACCCGCGTCACTCCCGTGGACCGCACCTGCTGCGCCCGCCAACCGGGAGCCGCCACGCGTCCAGCTCCCCGGTGCACGCCTCGGCGGTGTACCGGGCGGCTGCGCCTCAGCCGGCTGCCGCGCTCCGCCGTCGCCGGCGCAACTCCGGCCGCCGGAACAGTAAACCCTAGCCTCGAAAATCGTGTTTTGGCATCCGGTCTCCGAAAAATACAAGTAAATAGTCCATTTTGAGCGTTTTCGCGCGCTGAATCCAAATCCGATGTCCGATTTACCAAATTCCACTTCTAAAATTTCCCAAAAATTCCCAGAAAAGCAAACTTGATCTATTTTTCATGCCGGGTCCAATCCTTGGGTCCAATATGCGTGCAAGCACCTCCAACACCCAACATGGGTCTCCAGAAGCCACAGATCCAACAGTAAACCAAACGTGGGAAATCCGGGTCCTCACATCCTCCCCCACTAATGGAAAGTTTCGTCTTCGAAACTAACACAACTCAAACAGGGAGTCTCCAAGCCAAAGGTAGGTATCCATCAACACCGTCTCCAGCTCCCAAGTCGCTACTCACTCCCCGTGATTACTCCTCAACAAAACAATAATCAGTACAGCATGGCCCGGTTGCGCAATTCTCTCATCACACGAGCCAGAATTCTCAACGGGCGTCCCTCGTACTCCCACACCCACAAATCTCAACTGGAGCGAGTCAATCACGGGCGAGGGGTCCAAAAGCAAAATACCTCTGAGCTGAGACGTGGAAAACCTCAGGAACTCCAAAAAGCTGGGGGCAAGGAAGATTAACCAAATCTACTCGTCCAATCTACACGAAGAACGTCACCACAACCACACAAGAAAGGTAAAGGCCCCACCAGCAGGAAAGTCATCAACCCCAACTCTCTGTTTAGAAAACAGCTGAAATTAATGAAAAGTTCAAAAATTCTGAAAGACCAGTGCCTTCGCCCCAATCAAACAAGAACAGGTTCGGACACCGTCTCCATTTCTGGAGCAGTCTTTCGAAGCTTTCGTCCTGTTCGAAAATTTCAGTACAAGGCGAGAAAAGGGAGAGAAGTGTTGAAGCCGTTCCTGCTGTGGCTACAAAACGAAAGCTACGATCTAACCGTGACCCCTAGGAACACAACCTCTAGTCCTAATCGTCACCTACGCTCGAGTGGTGGTGTCAGCCACCGCTGCTGTCACGCCCCGAGGTCGAAACTGCGACTCGGGCTCGCCAACAGATCCGCCACCTATGCCAAACCCGCATAGGCAAAGCGTCCTACCTGCAAGAAAAGTACTACAGCTAACAGATATCAGAGCTATAAATGAAAATCTGCTGTATAATTAAAATCAACCACTGTACAACTGGAAATAATACAACAAATTCCACCTCCCAAAAATAATAATCGTACAATATCCTCAGATACAAGACTCATAGCTCAACAGGGAGGTATCTCCAATAAATACATCAGTGTACAGGCTCTCAATACAAATGAAATCCTCACTACATCAGTCTCTCAAAAGAGGAAAAATAAAACAACTAATCTACTGAAGCTCCCCCCTGAAGGGGTACCGCTACTCTCCAAACATAGGTAGGGATCTAGCTCGCGACTCCCTCGCCTCGATCATCGACCGCAGAATCAGCAACACCTGCTAAGACTCTGCAAAACAAAGGAGAGGAAGGAAAAAGGAGGGGGAGAACCCCCAAAGAGTGTGAGAACTACACCAAAAAGGGAGTTCTCAGTGGGTACCACCGCCGGACCCGACGGTCTGCCCACTAAGTCCTTAAAAGACAAAAACTAATCAAAGCCGTAAAAACTGAAATAAGGAAGCTGGAGACTCTCAACAGCTATCATGCCTCTATGCCTGCTATGCCTGCCATGCCTGCCTATGCCTGCTATGCCTGCCATGCCTGCCTATGCCTGCCATGCCTGCCATGTCACGCCCCGGGGTCGAAACTGCGACCCGGGCTCGCCAACAGATCCGCCGTCTGCACGGAAACTGCCGCACAGACGAAGCGTCTACCCTGCAAGTCAGATCTAAAACTAAAATATGTATCAGAGCTGAGACTAAAACCGAAAGCTATAGAATAAAAACTGAAAATCTAGAATAAATAAGCTCTACTAATACATAAATCCTCAGTACAGGTCCCTCAAATAAAATAATAAAATACAATCCTCACCCTCTCAGTACAAAAGTGGAATCATGAAACTAGCGGGGTACATCTACCTCTGACTAAAAAGCTGGTAAGGAACTACTCGGCCACGTCCTCACCTCGATCTGCTGTCTCCGCACGAACCAAGCCAGAACAGCTGCCTCAACCTGTCACCGCAGCGGGTGTGAGAACTACTGCAAAGGTAGTTCCCAGTGGGCACCGTCCCAATATACACGGTATGCCCACCAAGTCTACTGGAGACACAACAGAAAGGTATGCAGATAGATAGATAGATAGATAGATAAAAGCTGAAGGAACTATAACTATCAAGTCTCAATCATCATGCTCAAGAAACTCTACTAATGAAGAAATGTGCATATACTCGCTACTGCTAACATGCCTCAAGTATCATGCTCAAAGGAAACTCATCTATGAACATGCTATGAAACTCACTCACACAAATCACCCAATCGCAATGACTGTCCTACTTTTTGGACCAGTCAAGCCTGCGCTCACCTACTGCCACTACGCCCAAACAGGACTTGGTCTTACGTAGGGTGTCCCTCAAGGACTATCTCAGTAATCACATCGCAGCCTCGTCAGGCTCGGTATCATTATCGCATCCGGAGCGTAGCTCGCGGGGAGCGACCCCGCAAACTGAAGTATCTCAAGTATCTCCTAACTGGCATAAAATACCAGGCACAGCAGGCTATAATCCACGATCAAACAGATCGGTATCTCAAGCTCAAAGCATATCTCAGTCGGAAAAAGAACCTCGACTCAAACAGGAATAGCTCAAAACACTCTCACAGCTATGTCGGAGAACCCTCAACGACTCAATCTGATAATGCACGACCATGGCTGAGTCGGGAAACCTCCACGACTCGATCTGCCAGAACCCCAAGATCCTCAAAGCTAAGTGGGAGCACCACCTCCACCACTAAATCTGAAACACAACCCAGGATCTAGAACCATCCCAACAAGGAAGAAAACTCCCATGACACTAGAATCTCAGCACATGATGCTCTAAAAATATACTCGGCCCTCTGGCACGAGTACTCCTGCAAACCGAACAATCTGGACTATTCATAATGTTCTCAATACTTTAAAAGTCTTTTTAAAACGAAGTTTTTACTTAAAACGGGGTACTAAAATATTCTGAAGGTCCAGATGCAACTTGAATCTCAAAAGAATGCACAGTCTAGTGTCAAATAACCTCTAGATCATACTAAAAATGTCTGGGGCTCAAGAATGTCATTCTACAATTTTCTAGGCAACTATCAGATTTATCAATGTATATAATAATTCAGCTAATTATGATCCATTATGACAAATAAGCTAAACATGATCAATATGCTTACAGAAGCATTAGAGGGCATTCCATAAATTTTGGAGAAATTCCAACCCACCTAGTTCGCTTTCCACAGGCAACGCTGAAGTCGGTGAAGCGCCGTATCCTCAACTGACGAAATCTGGAAAATCGCGCCGTGCGCGTGCACACTGCCGCGAATCGCTAAAAAATCCTCGGAAGCTCGAGCACGATTAAATACATAAGTCCAAGTCCACCAGCATAGAGGTAATCCACAGCACAATTAAAAATACATACCTGCAATATTAAGTCCACAGCACCCTCAAAAAGCTCCATCATTAAACATCTGCCCTCACCAACCACATTAATACATTTATCTATTATATTCACAAATTCTACAGCACATACAACTCTCTTCACAAGAACCTCAGCACTCTACAATCTACAAAATTACTTCCTCTAATACATTCCCAAAGAAAACACAATACACTATAATTCTCCTCTGCACCCATAAACACATCTCACCACATCAAGTCCCCCTCCGGCTACAATAACTTACAATTAAAAACAAACTTCAATTAAGCTAGTTACATAACTCCACCTTACACATAAGGACAAACACACACTTCACATACACAACCCAAATCCATAGCACTCTCCTCGCTCATCAACTGCCAACAAGCAGCACAAGCACACAAGCTCCTCAACGCTACTTAAACACTAAGCATTACTAAAAACACATACACATGAAGCTTCAGCACAAATTAAATTCTTGCTCCCATAAGCTCCAAAATCCAACAGCACACCTAACACACTTATACCAATCCACCATTACAACGTTAAGTCCATTGCACAATAAATATAATGCACAGTTAAGCATCATACTCACTTCCAAGCTCTCGGCACATCTACACACACAACAAGTAAAACCCAACAGACTCACCTCAACTCACTGCTCAATTGCACATTGCCAGGCTCCAATGCACACTACATACCACCGCCAACAGCAGCTACCCAACACTCACAACACCCGGAAAAAGCTCGAAGCTCTTGCATTGTCCAAACAGCACGGGGAAAAAAATCCACAAGGTGCACACACACTGCCACGGGCTCCGCACCGCACCTCGGCAAAAAGATCGCTGCAACAGACCC
The DNA here is from genome assembly GCA_029204045.2 of Tillandsia leiboldiana. Classification (NCBI taxonomy): domain Eukaryota; kingdom Viridiplantae; phylum Streptophyta; class Magnoliopsida; order Poales; family Bromeliaceae; genus Tillandsia; species Tillandsia leiboldiana. The sequence goes on from CM055064.1 coordinate 29,688,888, forward strand.
GACCTGAGAGGTCAAAGAGGGAAAAACCCAAAGAAAAGGTCAAACTCGACCACCACGCGGTCGCCGGCGAAAAGCCGGACCCAAACGCGACAATCCGCGCACGCCGACGCGAGTCGCAAGCCACAGCCAGCACAACGGCACGCGGTGCGGCCGCTGCCCGCACGATTGCGCGCCAGCCACGCGGCATCCAGGACAGCCGCGCGGTGCCAGGCCTGCCCCCGCGCGGCGCCCGGGTGCGCACAGCGCGGCGCCCAGGCGCGCTGCGCAGTGCCGGGGGGCGCACTACGCGGCGCCCTGGAGGTCGCTGCGCAGTGCCCAGGCGCGCTGCGAAGCGCCCTGGGGCACTCTGCGCGGCGCCCTGGCGGTCGCTGTGCAGCGCCCAGGCGCACTACGCAGCGCCCAGGCGCGCGTTGCGCGGCGCCCTGGCGGCCGCTGCGCAGCGCCCAGGGGCGCTCCTGCCGCTCAACACCAGCCATCAGCGCGGCGCCCACTCGCTGCGCGGCGCCCGGTTGCGAGCCCGCGCAGCATACTTGCGGTCCTTGCGCGCGGCGCCAAGCAGCTACGCCTTCACCATCACGGGCAAAAAGTCCCAACCGAACCGACCACCTCCAAAAAACCCAAAACTCAAAAGCCTAAGCTTCACTAATGGAGAAAATACAAACTGCTACATACCTAATTAAATCCAACGCGCGCGTCGCGCTCTCCGCTCGGTCCCTCAAGGCTCCTAGCAGCAGATCCCCTCTAACTCATCTCTCATTTCCATTATTTTCTCCCTCTCTCACATCATCCTTCTCCTCCTTTCTCTTCTTCTTCCTCCTTCTTCTCGCTTTCTCCCTTTCTTTCTTTTCCTCTGCTTCTACCTACTTCCTCTGTTTCAACATAAGATGAAGTTGATGATGCTGATGACGTGGAGGAAAATTAATTAGTGGAGAGAAAGCATTAAAGGTGGTGGTTGGCTACATTAAATGCACCTAAAAAAATATCTAATGCATTCATTCTCTTTTCTCCACTCATCACAGGCTACAACCACCATTAGCTAAATTAATTAAATTAATTAATTAATTCATTTTAGCCAACTCCAAGTCACTTTTTGCCTTCGGGGTCTCCACGTCAGTCCAGAACCTCCCGAACTCCGCTGTAAACATAAAATACACGAGTTCCAAGTGTTTTCCCAATTTTTCTGCACACCACGGTGGAGTCGGTGCTTCCCAAACCAGTCCTCTACGCGTACAATGCCCGGGAAACTACGAACCAAGCTGGGGCTTCCGCGTAGATCCAAATCAACCCGAACTCAACTGAAGACACAAATAGAACATGCTCGGGCGATTTCTCCGCGCCACGCCATCTTGCGAGGTCGGCGCGCCATCCGGAACCCGGTATTCTACACTCTCCCCTCCTTAAAATGGTTTCGTCCACGAAACCCAAAATAAATCCATAACTCAGGGGGGTGACTCAACAAATAGGGAATAGGGAACACTCAACTCATCCTCAGGCTCTCAAGTGGCCGTTCTCATTCATCAAGATGGCTCCACTGATCCTCACTCAAGGTATGATCCATCTGCACAATTCCTTCGCTTCACGGGCAAGAATTGCATCGGCTGCTCCGGATTCTCAATCTTTGTCCAAGTTCAAGGAAGTGAAATCCAAAGCATGAGGGTGATCCAATACACTTCTTCCAATCAGATAAAACCCACGGATCAAACTCCTCGCTTAAACCCAAGTCTATAATTATATATCTCTGCGGCTGGTGGCTTCCAAAAATCGAAGTCTCAAAATCAAAGCTCCAAGCCTCCAAAAGGCAAAACTCCTCCGTTGCTCCTTAGCAACCATGCTCAAAATTCCGCAATGCACTTACACATTCCTTGCCAGGGGAAGAATTTCAACCTTGGGCACATTTCCCTAAATTTCCGATTCTCACAATCCAAGTTCCAAAAGCTTCTAACCTCTGTCATCATCATAGGTCTAGGCAAATCCCCAAAAGGCATCACTCTTCGTTGGGTCTACTGTTACTCTTGCAGTTGGAACCACATAGCCAATCTACAGAACCTTTCGAGGTCAAAAGCATACTCTATCAACTCGATATCCAACTCCTTCTCTCCCAGAAGTTGCTGCACTATCCCCAAGTGCACCTCAGGTTCTAAGTCGCCTCGGAAATAAATCCAAATATCCATGACGGGTACGGCTACCCGCCCGTCCAAACACAGCTGGAACACTCAATTCCTCAAATCCTAAAGATGGCAGGGCATTAGTCAATCCACTTGGCCGCGCTGCAACTCGTAATGCCCCTACTGGTTCCTGAACACTCACTGGGTACAGCCCTTGGCTATAAGGTTCCAAAAAGGCTATCTGAAATGAGCAACTGCTGCAACTCAATCCGAGTCTGTCTATACTCGACAAACAAAGAACTCTCGCCATTGTGTACCCACAACGCGGCATCACTGCCGTGCACCAACGGCGTGGCATCATACTCAAGTATCAATCTCTAGGTTCCTCACAGTCATATACCCACGACGTAGCTCTGGGTCATTCAGACCCGCTCGATTCCATTAGATCCCGCAACTGCGCTATCAGCTTTCCCTCTCTGTCTAAAGTAATACTCCAAGAGGTGCTACCGAAATTGGCGCAGTTTCCAATACCACGTCAAAGACTATCTCGGTCTCATCTCACTAAACGGCGGCTTCATCATCAGCTTAAGTAGATACCCACTCTGGATCACATAGGCGATAAGGATATCCTTCAGTCCCGATGCCGCCGTAGGCACCTCTTCTACAGTCGCTAGCAACGTGACACGACCATGACTCAACTCCGCCGTGGTCTAGCTCCCTCTATAAACACACTTCTCCTGGCCAGGTCCACGGAGGTTCTTTGTCCTCTCTCGACAATCCATAATAGTAAAATTGGGATAGCCAAATTCTATCCGTCCTCATGACAACATTTCTAATCCGTTGGAGGAGTAATACTCAGTGGTCAAATCCAAAGTCCTATCTGCACTGGGCAGGACTGGCAACACTCTTCCATGTGATAAACGTGAACTGGAACCTGATCCTCACGTGCACAAGCCAACAGTCCTATCTCCGGCCCACCTGAAGCTACCCCTACTTCACTGAAGCACCCACAAGCGGTGTCGGCATCAACCACGCTCTAGATCCAATGACTAAAAGGAAGCCCACCTCAGGTGACAAACTCCTCCTGACACTACAGCTGGTGCCTCGGTCTTCGTCCCTACTGGACATGTTCAGTGATCCTTGGTCAGTCCATCAAGCATGCACCATCGCTGCACCTAAGATCGGCACTTGCCGAGAACATACAAAGAGATAGACATCCCGATGCAGTCCCTTCTCAAACAGATCAACCTTCAAGCCTCAACCTGGGCGGCAAGGGGGTATACTGCCCAGCCATGGTAGAAACTCGCCCCAGAACATCAACTGCGCTCCCGATGGTCCAACAGGACGAACTCGACGCCACCAACTCTCTTGGCGTCCTTATCCAAAAGTGCATAACCAAGCGCCCTGATGCTTCTCCTGGATGAACAAATCCTCGCACAACTCTTCCATAGCAGCGACCCAGTTCTCGGCCTCCCAAGGCTCCAAACTCGGTCCCGAAATCTACAGGGGATGGAACTGGATGAAGTATACCACCGATAGGCAATCTTTTGCTGCTCCAGCACTACCAGTGGCGCGATCAGGATCGAAGTCGACGACGTCGCGACTGGAAGTACTACCAGCTATACCCCGGAAGATGCTCTCGGCTCAAGCATGTGTATCCAGCGCTCCCAGTTCTCTTCCTAGCACCGCATCGCCTCAAAGTCTGGCTACTGGGGCCTGTAACTCTCAGACCTCACTCTGCTCTATCCATTCAGCCTCCCGCTGATCGGGCTCCTTATCCAAGGCCAACACGCCCTCGCCGTCGTACGGCGTCTCGGAAGCATCGAAGCCACTGCAACATAACAAACATTAGGACCAAAACTCTCTCGACCCAATCAAGCGAAAGTCTAAACATGTTAACCTTTCTAAAGTATTATGTTGTCTGCAGCCAACATAATCATCTTTAGAGAAATAACATGTAAGGTCACTCACCCCAATCCTCTGGGGGAGGTAGAAACTCAATCGGGACTCTCGCTAAATCACGTCTCTCACGACGGTCATCCTAATGTCCAACCAATAGCCTAGGGTCTCTAAGTCCTCAATGACCTATACACCTAGGCTCTGATACCACCTAAATCTGTCACGCCCCGGGGTCGAAACTGCGACCCGGGCTCGCCAACGATCCGCCGTCTGCACGGAAACTGCCGCACAGACGAAGCGTCTACCCTACAAGTCAGATCTAAAACTAAAATATGTATCAGAGCTGAGACTAAAACCGAAAGCTATAGAATAAAAACTGAAAATCTGGAATAAATAAGCTCTACTAATACATAAATCCTCAGTACAGGTCCCTCAAATAAAATAATAAAATACAATCCTCACCCTCTCAGTACAAAAGTGGAATCATGAAACTAGCGGGGTACATCTACCTCTGACTAAAAAGCTGGTAAGGAACTACTCGGCCACGTCCTCACCTCGATCTGCTGTCTCCGCACGAACCAAGCCAGAACAGCTGCCTCAACCTGTCACCGCAGCGGGTGTGAGAACTACTGCAAAGGTAGTTCCCAGTGGGTACCGTCCCAATATACACGGTATGCCCACCAAGTCTACTGGATGTTACGGAATTTGAGTTGGCGTAGTTTCGTGAAAGTCTCAAGTCTTGAAGATTGAAGGTGAAGAAAGTTGGATCATTTAACTCAATCTCAAGTAAGAAGAATTCAAAAGGATCAGGTATGTTTTAACTAAAGAATTTGTGTGATCCGAATACTTCTTGTAGTGTAGAAACACTTGGAAGAATCTTTCATTGCATAAAAATCAAAAACTGGACTTGGGACATGTTCAGGATCCGGATCAGGTTGTTCGATCCGGATCCCGAAGGTGGTTCGTTCATACATCGTCGCAATCCGGATCGTAGTCTCTTGATCCGGATCCCGAACGTTGAGTTTACCATCTACCTTGAACGATCCGGATCTTGCTTCGCAATCCGGATCCCGAACGTTGATGTTTGGTAAACTGTATGAACGATCCGGATCGTAGTCACATGATCCGGATCCCGAACCTTCGTTTTTCTGGAATTGGCTGTTTCGTTATGACGATCCGGATCCTAGTTATCACGATCCGGATCGCCGTCCGTAAAAATCCAGAAATGGTTGGTTTTTGATTCTTATCTCCTTCCTAGGGTTTCTAACCTATAAATACACCCTATGTCTTTCTTTCTAGGGTGAATCCACATAGCCGTCATTTTCTTGTATCATCATATACGGCTATAGATCCACATATAGAGAAGAAAGGAAATCATTAGAGAATACTCTATGTTTCTTCATCTATATTGATTAGTTTGATTCTAGGTTTTCATACTCACATCTTGAGTTGAATCAAACTAATGAATACTTAGATGGTATTTCCGATCTATCTTTGATCTAAGTATTCGGCGGATCATCACCACCCAAAAAACAACGATTTTCCCCAAAAATCGGCGCGTGGATTCGCGTGTCCTTGTGGATTCAAGGTTCAATCGCTCTCGTGGATTCGGAGCGAGGCACGTTCGTGGATTCGAACGGTGCTATTGGGTGAAGACCGTGGATTCGGTCGGACGTCGTGGATTCGACGTTGGACGCCGTGGATTCGGCGTTGGGCGCAGATCGTGGATTCGAGAAGCGTCGGAGCGAGCGGAGAAGATCCTCTAGGAGCGTATGGAAAAGGTTGAGTCGTAAGTGTGTACGGTAAATCACCTTGTACGTGTTTTAATTCTAGTGGATTTCTGCCGTGTTATCGGTCCCGTGGTTTTTTACTCCGGTGATGGAGTTTTCCACGTAAAAATCTTGCGTGTTATTTTATTTTCCGCATTGGGTTTTATCGCAACGATTTTTGGAGTGTTTATACGTTTACACCTATTCACCCCCCTCTAGGTGTTTCTTCCCCTATTTAGATCCGTATTATATACGACCCAACAAGTGGTATCAGAGCGGGAATAGGGTTGTGAACAATGGTTGAAGGTGGAAACATCAATCGACCCCCTTTCTTTGATGGAACAAATTATGCGTACTGGAAAGTACGGATGAAAGCCTTTTTATCTTCCATCGACGAAAGGGTGTGGCATTCAATTGAATCAGGATGGTCTAATCCAACTGAACTTATCTCTGATGTTCACACCTTAAAACCTAGGTCGAAATGGACCAAGGAAGAGTTTGAGTTATCTTCTTACAATGGCAAGGGAATTAATGCTATTTTTAATGCCTTATCTCAAACTGAATTCTCTCGCGTCTCGGCATGTGAGACTGCGAAAGAAATCTGGGATGTTCTCCAGGTTACACATGAGGGAACTAACCTCGTGAAGATTCAGAAACTGCAGATGCTTACGAGCAAGTTTGACTCCATCTTGATGGCAGAAAATGAATCTTTCACGGACTACTATACACGATTGCAAGACATCGTAAACTCATGTGCTAATCTGGGAGAGAAGATTCCAGAATTTAAGATTGTAAGAAAAATCTTAAGAACTCTTCCTGAACGATTTCGCCCAAAGGTTACTGCCATTGAAACTATTAAACACCCGGACGAAATACGTGTAGAAGAATTAGTTGGCTCATTACAAACTTATGAAATGACTTTTAATACTAACAATTCTTCTGGAAAAGCATCTACTTCTAAGTCTTCAGGTTATGCGTTGAAAACAACTAAGGAAGAAGACGCGGATACATCCTCCTCGGACGATGACGAGAACCTTTCTATGGAGGAATTTGAGAAGCAGCTCGCTCTCTTGACGAGGAATTTTCGCCGCAACTTTCGAAGGGGTAATTCAAGCAAATCTCCATCCTTCGGAAAGTGGAACAAAGGCAAGGGTACTCCAAGTCACAAGTCAAGAAAGCAGGAAAACTTCTCAAAGGATAAGAAAAGTTCAGAAGGACAACTGCAATGCTTCAAATGTCGAGGCTACGGCCACATTGCAACGGAATGTCCTAACAAGTATCCGGCAAAGAAGAAGGCGATGCAAGTCGTCACTTGGGATGACAACTCAACGTCAAATGAGTCGTCTTCAAGTGATGAAGAAAAGAGCTCCACGGCATTCCACGCGTCCACATCTCCACCATTCATGTGCTTTATGGCAAATACATCTGACTCGTTGTCCAACTCCACTGTTGAAAAGAACGCAACGGACAACGAATCGGATGATTCGGAAGGTGAAGATTTTGCTCTAGCCTACCACAGACTTTTGAGGGACTCAAGGAAAGTGGCTAAGCAAAACAAGAGTTTGAGAGGGAGATTGCATGATCTCGAAGAAGAAGCAAAAAGAGCGACTTCTCTCTCAAACGCTCTTGAAGTGGAAAGGGAAAACCTGATAAAAGAAAATGCTTCCCTTCAAGAGTCCAATGAGCAACTTGAGAAGGAACATACAAATCTGGTGGATAACGCGAATCACTTCTCAAAGCTCTACAACGAGGCTCGACAGGATAACCTGGAAATGACAAAGACCATTTTCCAACTCAAGAATGACTTACAGCGATTCTCTTCAGGAAGGAGTAAGTTGGATAGACTTCTTGGTCTTGGTCAATCAAATAGGTTCGGCCTCGGATACACTCAAACTGGAAACAGTCCAAGTTTGAGTGGGACAGTTTTTGTGCCTCAGTCGGTATCTCCTCCTCCGACACCGGAATTCAAGACAAACAACGACAACAAACCTACTTCATCCTCTTTGGGATCGTCAAGATATAAGGTATGTTTTCGTTGTGGTGTTTCAGGGCACATAAGAAGATATTGCAAGACGGGATTCGAACGCTCATCTCAAGCACCTCTTGCATCAACTACCAAAAAGGCTCCTTTCCGGAAATCAAAGCAAAACTTTTCAAATGAAAAGAGACTTGGTAGTTCACCGCACAAGACGACTTCATCAAGGAGCAACAATCGTTTTAACAAGACGCTTTCACCTAGGCACAAAACTTCACGACCATTACAGACGCATTCCAAAAAGGTTTGGGTGCGCAAAGGTGAAATTTTCCCTTGTCTTGTTTCCAATATTTCCTTGCATGCATATGATAGCTCGTCTTGGTATCTGGATAGCGGGTGTTCCCGTCACATGACCGGTGACAAAAATAGTTTTCAAAATCTTGAGAAAATCTCCGGAGGACACGTTGTTTTCGGAGACGGTCGATCTTCCAAAATTGTTGGAAAAGGGACGGTAGCTATTCCAGATGGCCCGATTTTGAAAAATGTCTTATTTGTTGATGGCCTTAAGACTAACCTCATAAGCATAAGTCAACTTTGCGACAATGGTTTTTCAGTTAACTTTTCATCGGTTGAATGCGTTGTAACTGATAAGGACCATGTCTTCTTTCTAAAAGGGGTTAGATCTGAAAACAATTGTTATGTTGTTCCTAATAAATTTTCTGAGAATTGTAACTTAGCCGCTTTGAATAATGAAACTCTTTGGCATGAAAGGCTAGGTCACTTAAATTTTAAGGAACTTACTAGAATTTCAAACAAGGACGTGGTCAAGGGGATTCCAAAGCTTTTATTTAAACAAAATGTTGTGTGTGGTGGTTGCCAAAAGGGAAAACAGTCTAGGACTGCACACAAGAACTTGAACCACGTTGGTACAAAACGGCCCTTGGAACTTTTGCACATGGACTTAATGGGGCCGACCCGTCAACCATCCTTGGGAGGTAAATGGTACATCTTTTTATTGGTTGATGATTTCTCTCGGTTTTCTTGGGTAGCATTTTTGAGAGAGAAAGCTGATACGTTTGACTCTTTTCATGAGATTTGCCATCGTATTATGATTGAAAAGAATGAAAAGATCATTCGTGTTAGAAGTGATAGGGGTGGAGAATTCATAAATTCAAAATTCATTGACTTTTGTACTTCAAATGGCATTAAACATGAATTCTCGGCACCCTATACACCTCAGCAGAATGGTGTTGTTGAGCGCAAAAACAGGGTTGTTCAAGAGATGGCGCGTGTGATGCTTCATAGCCGGAAATTACCGCTACATTTTTGGGCTGAAGCTGTGAACACCGCTGTCTATGTCATTAACAGAGTGTATTTGCGCCCAGGAACCTTGAATACACCATATGAGCTGTGGTTTAGTAGAAAACCGGATATCAAGTACTTTCGTATCTTCGGGAGTCGATGTTACATCTTACGTGACCGTGAAAATCTTGGAAAGTTCGACTCTCGAAGTGATGAAGGGATCTTTTTGGGTTATTCTACGAATAGCAGAGCATATCGAGTATTTAACATTGAATCTAAGACGATCGTAGAATCTATAAATGTTAAAGTAGATGAAGCTTCTCATTTTGAATCTGAAAAATCTACCCTCGATATCTCTCTAGATGATGATTCTCCTGCTAGTGCATCTTCTCATAATAATACTTCCAATATTAATGATGCTTCTAATGGTTCTTCTAGTTTATCTGATATGCAGGAATCATCTCGTGTACCTTCGAGTACTCCGTTTCAACAAACGCTACGAATCTCCAAGGATCATCCGGAATCGAACATCATTGGAGATCCACAAGAAGGAGTTAGAACTCGAAGGCAGTTGGTTTGCGGATTTGCTTGCTACGTATCTTTAATCGAACCAAAGACAATAGATGAAGCTCTTCAGGATGACTACTGGATTAAAGCAATGCAGGAAGAGCTCCATCAATTTGAGCGAAACAAAGTCTGGGAATTAACGAAGCCTCCAAAGCAACATAATGTGATAGGTACCAAATGGATCTTCAAGAACAAGAAAGATGAAGATGGTACTATCATCAGGAACAAGGCACGACTAGTTGCTCAAGGCTACTCTCAAGTAGAAGGTATAGACTTTGACGAAACTTTCGCCCCTGTAGCTAGACTCGAGTCCATTCGTATATTGTTTGCTATTGCTTGTCATTTTAAAATCAAATTATTTCAAATGGACGTCAAGAGCGCATTTCTAAATGGGTTTTTAAATGAGGAAGTTTATGTAGCTCAACCGAAAGGTTTTGTAGATCATAAACAACCTAACCATGTTTTTCGTTTGAAAAAGGCTCTTTACGGTCTGAAACAAGCACCGCGAGCATGGTACGAAAGGTTAACAAAGCACCTTTTGGAGAAGGGCTATACTCGAGGGGGAGCTGACAGGACTCTCTTTGTGAAGCATTATCAAAATAATTTCATTGTAGCACAAATCTATGTCGATGACATTGTATTTGGTGCAACAAAAGATAATGATGCTTCTAAATTCGCGGAGACCATGGAAAGCGAATTTGAGATGTCCATGATGGGCGAATTGTCTTATTTCCTTGGATTGCAAATTAAACAAAATGATGAAGGTATTCACTTGAGTCAATCCAAGTATGCACTGGAGTTGGTCAAAAAGTTTGATCTAGAAAATTGTAAAGATTTTCCAACTCCAATGGGAACTAGCCACAAGGGACTTGGAAGTGAATCACATAGTGAGGATGTAGACGAGAAACTGTATAGAAGTATGATTGGAAGTCTACTTTACCTCACGGCTAGTCGCCCGGATATATCCTTTAGTGTTGGGATTTGCGCGAGATATCAATCAGCACCAAAGGAGGTTCACCTGAAAGCGGTGAAACGGATCATCCGGTACATCAAAGGATCAATTAATTTCGGAATTTGGTATCCTATGGGAACAAGTCTGGACATTGTTGGATACTCAGATGCCGATTGGGCAGGATCAGTGGATGATCGGAAAAGCACGAGTGGTGCATGCTTCTATCTTGGCCATTGCCTTGTTGCATGGCACAGTAAAAAGCAGAATTGCATAGCACTCTCGACTGCCGAAGCGGAATACATTTCAGCTGGAAGTTGCTCAACTCAACTCATTTGGATGAAAAGCGTATTGAGTGACTTCCGCATTTCAGCATCTTCGGTAACAATTCTTTGTGACAACACAAGTGCAATTAACATTTCTAAAAACCCTGTGTTGCACTCTAGAACAAAACATATTGAACTTAGATATCATTTTCTTAGAGAGCTAGTTGAATCAAATATTCTTCAACTTTCATATATTTCAACTGAAGATCAATTAGCTGACTTTCTAACAAAACCTTTGGATCAAAAACGTTTTATTCATTTACGAAAAGCAATTGGGATGCTTTCCTTGAAATAATCTTCTTTTTGAAATCTTTGCTTAGGATAGGTTTTGTATTTGTATTTGTTTTGTTCTATTCTTTATCTATGTTTGTACATAGGATAGTAATTGAGCATAGATCATAATTGACTTTAATTGCATCTGTTCACACATTTAGAAATTTATTATGCTTTTGCCATCATAATATTTCACTGTTGCAATGATCATTTATGTTAATTAAATCATCTTCTAAAGTGATCAAAGTCAATTTCTCTCTCAATGATCTCTTGTTATAGTCATTATCTTATTTGACTGTTTAGTCGAGTATGAAATCGAGATCAATTTTTGGTTGAATACTTTATATCTTAAATAATTGATAGCCAATTGAGGGGGAGTCAAAGATAATGTAATATGCTCAAAAGATGTGGAAAGAGTTACATCCCAATGAGGAGTGTGAAAACTACCACCACATGGAGGAAAGAGCTACCACCTCGGTCGTCCGAGTATTGTGTGCAGCTACCACATGTATACCAAGCATGGTTGTTCAAATTTTTTTGATTAAGTAAAATGCATATTGAAATACTTGACTCTGTCAAATTTCAAGGTTGGTATAAGGTGGGATTTCTTAAAGAAAGATGCTCAAAGAGCCACTCTCTTCAACAGATTGTCTAGAAATATTATCTACTATATTTGGGATTTCAAACATCTATTGATCTTTGTATTTCATTTTCTTTACTGAATTGATGATTTGATAAAGGCATTACTCATAAGATCAAGTTAGATGTGATTGAAGGTGTTCAACTTTAAGGGATTTAATTTTTGTAAATTTTCGTTTCATTTTTGGATATTATTGATAGATTTGGCATAATCTAATTCTTGTTGTATGAAACGATGGTTTTTGTTTAAAGTTGATACACATTTGTGCTTACAATCTTTTTCTGGATTTTCCTGAATTTCTCTGAAATTTTCTTAAGAAAAAGTTGGGGCCGATCCGGATCGGGCAAGGTGATCCGGATCCCGAACGCAGGTTTTCTCCTGCGGGCTGACGATCCGGATTGGACCTGCCGATCCGGATCCCGAACGCAGTTTTCTCACTGCGGGTAGCCGATCCGGATCGCAAGCTCGGGAGGATCCGGATCGCGGCTAGGTTTTTATAAAGAACAAAAGGGTTTTGATTTCTTTTACTCCAATCTTTTGTTCAAAAGTTTCCAGAGCGCTTCTCTCTAGATTTCATCCTCCTTGGAAGCTTTCAAACTCAAAGTTCTTCAATTCCAAGTAAGTTTTATTGATCAAAATCTCGGTTTTTCACCGTTTTTCTCTTTTCCTCCTCAAACGCACGATTTTCTTGGATCAACTTTGTTTGTGGATGGTTTTTGATCAAATTTCTTTTGAAATAAGAACTCTGGGTAGATTAGTTTTGATTATATGCAAGGTTTTCTCCTGATTAACGGATTTTTAGGCTTCGATTTCTAAAATTTCGGTTTTAGGGCATATAATAAGGATTTTTGAAATTCATGCAATTGATCTACTTTTAAAAGTCCTTTTGCAAAACTAATTTGATTCTTGGCTTCTCTACATGATTATGATTGTTTGGGTACAATTTTTCCAATTTTTGAAAACTAAGAATTTTTGTGTTCTTGAGTTGGTCTTCACAGGATTTAAATCTTCTCAAAGCATTTGGATCAATGGGATTCTCATGGATCATTCTTTTGTTGGTCACAATAGTGCACACTCGGGCCACAAACAAATTAAAGAGAGCTAAGAAAACACAACAAAAAGGTGAATTTGTCGAGGTTAGTGATACAGAGGTGGATTGTCACGAGATAGATTGGACTGCATTGACAGATGATGATGAATCATTGCCTGAACAAAAGGCGTCCGATGCTTCGAAAGGAAAAGCACCCATGGACAAAGGAAAAGCGCCTATGACTAAACCAACCATCTCTATGAAAAGGAAACGAGTAACTAGACGTTTTGGACTACGACGAGACGCTGATTTTAACACACCGATTGTTCCTGACTCCCCGCCTCGCGTGGAAGGAGTGTTCGTCAGCATGGATCGCGTTCGAGCGTTTGAACGTCGTGAATACATCGGTGAACGTCATGTCAACATTGAAGATCTCCGAAATCACTCACCTGAGTTTGGAACCTTGATTGAGCAAGCTAATCTCATCCAAGTCTGCCGATTCCCCGAACTACTTGGGTATTGTTTGTATCGTGTAAGGACCTTTTACACGAATGCAACACATCTTCAAGAAGGAGAACATGGATCAATGCATTTCTATACAATTATCCAAGGGATGAAACTTAAAATCACTCCGCAGCTAATTGGCGAAGTTCTTGGAATGGAATCTAACACATCGGGGGTCAACTTTTTGAAAGGAAAAAGTTTGACGAATGCCTTGTGGCGAACAGTGATAGATAAAATTTGTTTGGAAGGAACGAATTCAGCTAATGGTAAAAGTGTAAAATCCAAACATCTTCGACTGGAATACCGATTTCTAAATTTCATCACGTGTTACAACATTCTACCTAACATGCAGACTAAGGTCGTGAGATGGGAGAGACTGCTGTTCCTATATCTCTTAGGTCATCCCTCTGAGGCTGTAGGATTGAACATGAATATCCCCTACATAATTTGGAATAGAATGTCAAGATATATTGTGCATCCTCATCCTTCTGAGCGACTTCCGTTTCCGTTAATCATCATGAGGATCTTACAAAAGTTTGACATTGATATAAGCTCGACATCTTATCAACACTGTTGGGGGATGATAGATGAGTCAACGATTGTGAAGTCACTTCACAAATTACCACATGTTACTCCGACACATTCCACTGGAAAGAAACCTTGTGTCGGCACCTCGGCCTCACCGTCTCAACAAGCATCAGAACAAAGGCAAATGTCTGAAGAACTCGAGATCATAACGGCATCCCAAATTACATTGACCAAGAAAGTAAATTCAATGAGGAAATTGATCAAGAACATGTTCACTAAGATGGGATATAGTGCGTCTGAGGACTCAGACTCGGATGACTAATTTGTGCTTTAACAATTTTTGTGCAAATTTGTGCAGGATTTTATCTTTTTAGACTTTAGTTCAGCTTTTAGGACTTACCTTTAGTTCTAGTTCTTATTTTTCGGAACAATTTTTGAAATCTTTAACTCTCCTTAAATTTTTGTGTTTTTGGCTGATTTTGTGACAAAAAGGGGGAGAGAGTTTATAGAGAACTTGAACAATGCTTGAACAATGATTGATTGAACAATGATGATGATGTGCATGGACATCAAGGTGAGGGAACTTGAAAATCTTGATGATGAAGATTTTGTATACATCAAGGTAAGTATGATCTCAACTTCAACTTGAGGTTTTTCAGCTATATGAATGCATGCCTCGACTAACTATTTGCTAACTATTTGATTGCATAGAAGATATGTTGGTTCTTAACTCTGATCAATTACATATCTATATATATATATAAGTTTGTCACAAACATGTTCATGACATTTGGTTTTTACGTGCAAAGAAGATATGTTGGTGTTTCTTGAACTATGATCAGTTTACATATCTGAATATAAATGTCATGGTAAGTATAAATGAGTTTAAACTTCATCTCTGCTTGTGGTTTTTGAATAATACAAAATTCTTGAGGTATCTAACGATTTCTTTTGTCAAGAATGATTTCTTTTTGCAGAGAGTACAAATGTCTAAGTCTAGAGTATGTTTTAGGGTTTTAACTCATGTATTGTATTTTGGATCTCCATTGTAAATTTTTGTTGTATGGTGATAGCAACAAAAATATCTTTTTGAATTTTCTTTAGTGGATCTGTGTTTTGTCACGAAACCGCCAAAGGGGGAGATTGTTACGGAATTTGAGTTGGCGTAGTTTCGTGAAAGTCTCAAGTCTTGAAGATTGAAGGTGAAGAAAGTTGGATCATTTAACTCAATCTCAAGTAAGAAGAATTCAAAAGGATCAGGTATGTTTTAACTAAAGAATTTGTGTGATCCGAATACTTCTTGTAGTGTAGAAACACTTGGAAGAATCTTTCATTGCATAAAAATCAAAAACTGGACTTGGGACATGTTCGGGATCCGGACCAGGTTGTTCGATCCGGATCCCGAAGGTGGTTCGTTCATACATCGTCGCAATCCGGATCGTAGTCTCTTGATCCGGATCCCGAACGTTGAGTTTACCATCTACCTTGAACGATCCGGATCTTGCTTCGCAATCCGGATCCCGAACGTTGATGTTTGGTAAACTGTATGAACGATCCGGATCGTAGTCACATGATCCGGATCCCGAACCTTCGTTTTTCTGGAATTGGCTGTTTCGTTATGACGATCCGGATCCTAGTTATCACGATCCGGATCGCCGTCCGTAAAAATCCAGAAATGGTTGGTTTTTGATTCTTATCTCCTTCCTAGGGTTTCTAACCTATAAATACACCCTATGTCTTTCTTTCTAGGGTGAATCCACATAGCCGTCATTTTCTTGTATCATCATATACGGCTATAGATCCACATATAGAGAAGAAAGGAAATCATTAGAGAATACTCTATGTTTCTTCATCTATATTGATTAGTTTGATTCTAGGTTTTCATACTCACATCTTGAGTTGAATCAAACTAATGAATACTTAGATGGTATTTCCGATATATCTTTGATCTAAGTATTCGGCGGATCATCACCACCCAAAAACAATGATTTTCCCCAAAAATCGGCGCGTGGATTCGCGTGTCCTTGTGGATTCAAGGTTCAATCGCTCTCGTGGATTCGGAGCGAGGCACGTTCGTGGATTCGAACGGTGCTATTGGGTGAAGACCATGGATTCGGTCGGACGTCGTGGATTCGACGTTGGACGCCGTGGATTCGGCGTTGGGCGCAGATCGTGGATTCGAGAAGCGTCGGAGCGAGCGGAGAAGATCCTCTAGGAGCGTATGGAAAAGGTTGAGTCGTAAGTGTGTACGGTAAATCACCTTGTACGTGTTTTAATTCTAGTGGATTTCTGCCGTGTTATCGGTCCCGTGGTTTTTTACTCCGGTGATGGAGTTTTCCACGTAAAAATCTTGCGTGTTATTTTATTTTCCGCATTGGGTTTTATCGCAACGATTTTTGGAGTGTTTATACGTTTACACCTATTCACCCCCCTCTAGGTGTTTCTTCCCCTATTTAGATCCGTATTATATACGACCCAACACTGGAGACACAACAGAAAGGTATGCAGATAGATAGATAGATAGATAGATAAAAGCTGAAGGAACTATAACTATCAAGTCTCAATCATCATGCTCAAGAAACTCTACTAATGAAGAAATGTGCATATACTCGCTACTGCTAACATGCCTCAAGTATCATGCTCAAAGGAAACTCATCTATGAACATGCTATGAAACTCACTCACACAAATCACCCAATCGCAATGACTGTCCTACTTTTTGGACCAGTCAAGCCTGCGCTCACCTACTGCCACTACGCCCAAACAGGACTTGGTCTTACGTAGGGTGTCCCTCAAGGACTATCTCAGTAATCACATCGCAGCCTCGTCAGGCTCGGTATCATCATCGCATCCGGAGCGTAGCTCACGGGGAGCGACCCCGCGAACTCAAGTATCTCAAGTATCTACTAACTGGCATAAAATGCCAGGCTCAGCAGGCTATAATCCACGATCAAACAGATCGGTATCTCAAGCTCAAAGCATATCTCAGTCGGAAAAAGAACCTCGACTCAAACAGGAATAGCTCAAAACACTCTCACAGCTATGTCGGAGAACCCTCAATGACTCAATCTGATAATGCACGACCATGGCTGAGTCGGGAAACCTCCACGACTCGATCTGCCAGAACCCCAAGATCCTCAAAGCTAAGTGGGAGCACCACCTCCACCACTAAATCTGAAACACAACCCAGGATCTAGAACCATCCCAACAAGGAAGAAAACTCCCATGACACTAGAATCTCAGCACATGATGCTCTAAAAATATACTCGGCCCTCTGGCACGAGTACTCATGCAAACCGAACAATCTGGACTATTCATAATGTTCTCAATACTTTAAAAGTCTTTTTAAAACGAAGTTTTTACTTAAAACGGGGTACTAAAATATTCTGAAGGTCCAGATGCAACCTGAATCTCAAAAGAATGCACAGTCTAGTGTCAAATAACCTCTAGATCATACTAAAAATGTCTGGGGCTCAAGAATGTCATTCTACAATTTTCTAGGCAACTATCAGATTTATCAATGTATATAATAATTCAGCTAATTATGATCCATTATGACAAATAAGCTAAACATGATCAATATGCTTACAGAAGCATTAGAGGGCATTCCATAAATTTTGGAGAAATTCACACCCACCTGGTTCGCTTTCCACAGGCAACGCTGAAGTCGGTGAAGCGCCGTATCCTCAACTGACGAAATCTGGAAAATCGCGCCGTGCGCGTGCACACTGCCGCGAATCGCTAAAAAATCCTCGGAAGCTCGAGCACGATTAAATACATAAGTCCAAGTCCACCAGCATAGAGGTAATCCACAGCACAATTAAAAATACATACCTGCAATATTAAGTCCACAGCACCCTCAAAAAGCTCCATCATTAAACATCTGCCCTCACCAACCACATTAATACATTTATCTATTATATTCACAAATTCTACAGCACATACAACTCTCTTCACAAGAACCTCAGCACTCTACAATCTACAAAATTACTTCCTCTAATACATTCCCAAAGAAAACACAATACACTATAATTCTCCTCTGCACCCATAAACACATCTCACCACATCAAGTCCCCCTCCGGCTACAATAACTTACAATTAAAAACAAACTTCAATTGAGCTAGTTACATAACTCCACCTTACACATAAGGACAAACACACACTTCACATACACAACCCAAATCCATAGCACTCTCCTCGCTCATCAACTGCCAACAAGCAGCACAAGCACACAAGCTCCTCAACGCTACTTAAACACTAAGCATTACTAAAAACACATACACATGAAGCTTCAGCACAAATTAAATTCTTGCTCCCATAAGCTCCAAAATCCAACAGCACACCTAACACACTTATACCAATCCACCATTACAACATTAAGTCCATTGCACAATAAATATAATGCACAGTTAAGCATCATACTCACTTCCAAGCTCTCAGCACATCTACACACACAACAAGTAAAACCCAACAGACTCACCTCAACTCACTGCTCAATTGCACATTGCCAGGCTCCAATGCACACTACATACCACCGCCAACAGCAGCTACCCAACACTCACAACACCCGGAAAAAGCTCGAAGCTCTTGCATTGTCCAAACAGCACGGGGAAAAAAATCCACAAGGTGCACACACACTACCACGGGCTCCGCACCGCACCTCAGCAAGAAGATCGCTGCAACAGACCCGACCTGAGAGAGCAAAGAGGGAAAAACCCAAAGAAAAGGTCAAACTCGACCACCACGCGGTCGCCGGCGAAAAGCCGAACCCAAACGCGACAATCCGCGCACGCCGACGCGAGTCACAAGCCACAGCCAGCACAACGGCACGCGGTGCGGCCGCTGCCCGCACGATTGCGCGCCAGCCACGCGGCATCCAGGACAGCCGCGCGGTGCCAGGCCTGCCCCCGCGCGGCGCCCTGGTGCGCACAGCGCGGCGCCCAGGCGCGCTGCGAAGTGCCGGGGGGCGCACTGCGCGGCGCCCTGGAGGCCGCTGCGCAGTGCCCAGGCGCGCTGTGCAGCGCCCTGGGGCGCTCTGCGCGGTGCCCTGGCGGTCGCTGCGCAGCACCCAGGCGCACTGCGCGGACCGTGGGCGGTGCCGCGGGCCCCGCTGCGGGCCAGGCGGGCGGCCATGGGCCGCGCGGGCTTGCAGGCCGCGCGCTAGGCGCGCGGGCCTGCAAGGCCCCGCGCGGGCGGCCATGGGCCGCGCAGGCATGCAGGCCGCGCGCTAGGCGCGCGGCCCTGCAAGGCCCCGCGCGGGCGGCCTTGTGCCGCGCGGGCTTGCAGGCCGCGCGCTAGGCGCGCGGGCCTGCAAGGCCCCGCGCGGGCGGCCATTGGCCGCGCGGGCTTGCAGGCCGCGCGCTAGGCGCGCGGGCCTGCAACGCCCCGCGCGGGCGGCCATGGCCCTTGCGGGCGGCCATGGTCGGCGCGGGCTTGCAGGCCGCGCGCTAGGCGCGTGGGCCTGCAAGGCCCGCGCGGGTGGCCTTCTGCCGCGCGGGCTTGCAGGCCGCGCGGGCCTGCATGCCGCGCGGGCGGCCTTGTGCCGCGGCGGGCTTGCAGGCCGCGCGCTACGCGCGCGGGCCTGTAAGGCGCCGCGTGCGCGGCCTTTGTGCCGTGCGGCCGTGAGCGGCGCTGTTGCCGCGCGGGCTGCGGCCCGGCAATGCACCGCGGCGTGGGTGCGATGGGTTTTCCGCGCCACACGCGGCGTTCTCGTCGCCGGATGAGGTTTTTGTCGCCTTGTGGGCGTAGTTTTCGACCGCGGCTTTTCTGATCCCAGTTTCCACCTTTTTCGCAGTGTGCCTCAGTGTCAGCTTGGCTACGTGATCGGTGGTGAGCGCTGTGCCGCGAGGAGTTGTGAGATCGCGCCGAGACCTTCGTTGGGCGCGCGGCTTTTGCGGGTTCTTCACAGGTGGGTTGGTTTCTTCCGAAAGGATTACGGGATGCCCATTTTCTTTCCAAGCGCAAAGGTATTGTGACCTGGTGCTATCAGGCAAGTGCGGGTCGGCCGCGCACGTCGCAGGTTATGGTTTCCGACTGGGACACGTGTTATGCTAATTGGTGTTCATTCTGGATTTCACAGCTGTATTCGAAGCCCCTGGCCGTGTTACCGGGAGGGCGTCTACCCTGGCCGAGTTACCAGGAGGGTATTTTCCCCGGCCAAGTTACCGGGAGGGCATTTTCCCTGGCCGAGTCACCAGGAGGGTACCTTTCCCCGGCCGAGTTACCGGGAGGACTTTATCCCTGGCTGAGTTACCAGGAGAGCACTTCCCTGGCCGAGACACCAGTGGAAGTTCGCCCCTGGCCGAGTTACCGGGTGGCTGCGGGGGAATGACATGTGCGGGTGGTCATTTTCATATTATGCTAGATGTCATTTAGTACAGCATTGCATTGAGGCATATAGTGATAGATTTACTTACAGCTTTCATTTCAGTATTATCTATCTATCTATCTATCTGTTTTTGCCTCCAGTGGACTTGGTGGGCTACCGAGGATAGGACATCGGTACCCACTGAGATCTGACATTTCAGTTGATCTCACACCCGCCGTGTGTGACAGGTGTTTCTGAGGCGGCCGTTCCTGGGCCGGCACGTGCGGAGTCTTCAGACCGCGGCAAGGGCTTGGCCGACTAGTGCCTCCTGGGTCTGTAGAGTCACAGGTAGAGCTATTCGGGTATTTTGGGTTTCCCACTTTTGTACTAGATAGTGATGGTGTACCCCTTTTTGGGAGGTAGTGGATGTTGTACCTGGACTTTTTACTTAGTGACTCTTGTATGCAGTTTATTTTCTTCAGTGTTGCATCTCTTCTGCTCTGATACTTGTATAGCTAGATCTCTTGTTACAGGTTAGACGCTTCGTCTGTGCGGCAGTTTCCGCACAGACGGCGGATCTGTTGGCGAGCCCGGGTCGCAGGCTCGACCCCGGGGCGTGACAGATTAGGTGGTATCAGAGCCTAGGTGTTTAGGTCTTTGGGGACTTAGGGACCCTAGGCTTTTGGTTGGACAGTTGAGTGACTGTCGAGAGAAATGTGTGGTAGCGAGAGTTTTGGTTGTGTTGTGACTCCCCCGGGGTTTCGGGCGAGTGACTTTACATGTTAGCTCTCTAAAGTAGTTCAGTTGGCTACAGACAACACAACACTTTAGAGTTGGTAACATGTTTTAGACTTTCGCTTGCTTTGGGTTGTGAGGTTTTGGTTCTCTGACACCCTGTTTTCCCTGTCACAGTTGCCTGAGATGCCTCCTAGACGTCGTGCGACGACGAGGGCGCACTCCGCGTCGGAGGACAGACCCGAGCAGGAGGAGGCTGCACAGGATGAGGTTCATGAGCTGCCGGCCCAAGTGGCCCAGATGTCTGAGGCGTTGCGGCGCCAGGAGGAGGCTGCCAAACGCCAGGAGGAAAATTTGGAGCGGATGATGAGGTTACTTGAGCAGAGGACATCTGCGGCACCGCCAGCGGCGACTTCGTCGACCTCATCTCAGATCGCCCCTTTGACAGAGTCGGAGCAGAGGGAGCTCACGGATCGTTTAGCTTATGTCAGCCAGTTCCGTCCTCCGCGTTTCGCCGGGCAGAGTTCTGAGCCACGGGAAGTAGAAAACTGGATTTCAGCAATAGAGAAGTTATTTGAGAACCTGTTTATTAAGGAAAAGCATCAAGTGTATTTGGCTACACACTTCCTGGAGGGTGACGCAGAGACTTGGTGGCGTCGTGTCCGCCCCCCGGGACCGCCAGGAGCTCAGGTGATGTCTTGGCAGGAGTTCCGCGCCTTGCTACTCGGGGCCTATTTCCACGACAGTGCAAAGCAGAAGCTTGAGGGGGATCTCCGTCGACTGCAGCAGGGTAGCCGACCCCTTCCGGACTACATTCGAGAGTTCCAGCGCTTATTGAGCAGCGTGCCGCACGTTGCCCCTGATGAGGCCCAGAGGGTGGACCTGTTCGACGAGGGCTGCACCCGGATATTTATCATCTGGTTCATTCACACTGATCGCTGACTCTGGACGCAGCCATGGAGCGTGCACGGTGGGTCTCCCGAGGGAGGGTGATCATGGCAGAGAGGGGCGGGGCGTCAGGGGCTAGTTCCGGGGAGAAACGCCCCGCACCACAGGATTCTGGACAGACGAGCAGACCGCGGCCCCCGAGGCCGCCTCAGATTCCGCCTCGAGGCCGCGGGGCACAGAGGAGACAGAGATCGGGGGGCTGCCGACCTCCTAGGCACCAGCAGCAGCAGCAAAGCCGCACTGATAGTTGTGTGATTTGCGACGGACCCCACGCCCCCAAGCAGTGTGATCAGCGGCAGGGCCGATGTTACCGGTGTGGGCAGGCAGGGCACAGATCGTGGTCTTGTCCTAGAGCGGGGTCATCAGCAGCGTCGGCAGCTTCTGTGCTTCCTCCACCGCCCTTTCAGACGGGCGGATCCTCGACAGGTTTTGGCCAGGGGGATAGGGCCACTTCGTCGTGGCAGTCGGACTGACGACCAGCCCCGAGCGGCAGGGTGTACACCGCACAGGTCGATGATGAGGGAGCAGCTGGCCACGTGGTGGCAGGTATTATCCTTATCTCCTCTACTCGCACTAGAGCTTTATTTGATACCGGAGCATCTCATTCATTCATCAGTAGGACATTTGCATTCATGCATGGGCTAGAGATAGGACTGTTGTCTTGTGCTCGTGAGGTTCAGGTACCCGATCATGTTCTACACGTTGATGAGTGTTGTTGGTCCTGCCCTGTGCAGTTAGGGCCTTGGATTTTACCTGTAGATCTTCTGGTCCTTCGCCAGCTCCAGGATTTCGACGTAGTTTTGGGGATGGATTGGTTGACTCGGTATTACGCTGCTATTGATTGTCGAGAGAGGACTGTGACCCTTAGGGAGCCGGATCAAGAGGAGTATGTTTTCAGAGGTTGTCAGAGTACGCTGTTTGCAGCGACGATCTCTTCTGCTAGAGCCCGACAGCTGATGAGTCGTGGTTGTGTTGCTTTCTTAGCTACTGTGGTAGAGGCGCCTACGGCGATGCCTGGACTCGAGGACATTCCTATCGTCCGAGAGTATCCAGATGTGTTCCCTCCCGAGCTATCGTCTATGCCGCCGGATCGAGAGATTGAGTTTGTGATTGACATGGTTCCTGGAACCACGCCAATCTCTAAGGCACCCTACAGAATGGCACCAGCAGAATTGAGAGAGTTAAAGGCTCAGCTTCAGGATCTCATGGATCGCGGGTTTGTTCGTCCCAGTGTTTCTCCTTGGGGAGCCCCGATTCTTTTTGTGAAGAAAAAGGACGGGTCACTTAGGCTTTGTGTGGACTACAGAGAATTGAATAAAGTGACCGTCAAGAACAAGTATCCACTTCCTCGGATTGATGATTTATTTGATCAGCTTCAGGGAGCCACGGTTTTCTCGAAGATAGATCTGCAGTCCGGTTACCACCAGCTGAGGGTGAGGGCCGAGGATGTATCCAAGATGGCGTTTAGGTCTCGGTATGGGCATTACGAGTTTACAGTGCTACCTTTTGGTTTGACGAATGCCCCGGCTGCGTTCATGGATCTGATGAACCGAGTCTTTCAGCCGTACTTGGACCGTTTTGTGGTGGTTTTCATTGATGACATTCTGATTTACTCCCGTAGCGACTTTGAGCACGAGGAGCACTTGAGGTTAGTGCTGCAGCTTCTGAGGGAGAAGAAGCTATATGCGAAGTTAAAGAAGTGCGCCTTTTGGCTTCGGGAGGTTTCTTTTCTAGGCCACATTGTTTCAGCCGCAGGAGTGGCAGTGGACCCAGCGAAGATTGTTTCAGTTCGGGATTGGCCTAGACCTACGACGGTGACGGAGATTAGGAGCTTCTTGGGCCTTGCAAGCTACTACCGTCGTTTTGTTGAGGGCTTTGCGAAGCTCTCGACCCCCCTCACTAGATTGACCAAGGAAGGGGAAAAATTTGTATGGACAGAGCAATGCCAGCAAAGCTTCGAGGATTTGAAGCAGCGATTGATTTCAGCACCAGTCCTCGCACTACCAGTTATGGGAGAGGGCTTTGTGATTTGCAGTGATGCCTCCCACAGCGGCCTTGGTTGCGTGTTGATGCAGCATGGTAGGGTAATTGCCTATGCTTCACGCCAGTTAAAGGATTATGAGAGAAATTACCCTACACATGACCTAGAGTTGGCTGCGGTTGTTTTTGCCCTAAAGCTCTGGCGGCACTACTTGTATGGGGAGCACTGTGAAGTTTTCACCGATCATCAGAGTTTGAAATACCTGTTTACTCAGAAAGAACTCAATCTAAGGCAGCGCCGGTGGCTTGAGCTTTTGAAGGATTATGACTTGAGCATTCTCTATCACCCCGGCAAGGCCAACGTGGTCGCGGATGCTTTGAGCAGGCGTTCAGGGCAGACCTTGAGCATGCTTATTACCCAGCAGAGACCACTGAGAGAGCAGTTGAGGAGTTTGGATTTAGAGATTGTGTCCCCAGGGGACTCTGTGAGGCTTATGTCATTGGTTTTGCAGCCCACGCTGTTGGATAGGATCAGACAAAAACAGAGTGAGGACCCCTATCTTTTGAGGGTTCGAGACCAGATGCAGCTTGGTCAGGGCGGGGACTTTTCTGTGGATGCCGCGGGGGTACTCCGGTACAGGGACCGCATTTGTGTTCCTGTGGATTTGGATATTAGAGAGCTGATCCTGAGGGAGGCTCACTATACACCTTACACCCTCCACCCTGGGGGAACTAAGATGTATAGGGATTTAAAGGCACAATTTTGGTGGCAAGGCATGAAGAGGGATATTGGTAGGTTTGTGGCCCACTGTCTAACTTGCCAACAGGTTAAGGCGGAACACCAGGTTCCCGCAGGCAAGTTACAAAGCCTACCAATCCCTGAGTGGAAATGTGATTGCGTCACCATGGACTTTATTTTGGGTCTGCCGAGGACTCAGAGTGGAGCTGATGCTATATGGGTGGTCGTGGATCGATTGACTAAATCGGCCCACTTTCTGCCGATTCAGTCAGGTTGGGCCTTGGAGAGGTTAGCACAGTTGTACCTTGACGAGATCGTGAGGCTTCATGGTGTGCCAGCTTCTATTGTATCAGATAGGGACCCCAGGTTTACCTCTCAGTTTTGGAGGAGCTTGCAGATGGCTTTGGGGACCCAGCTTCAGTTCAGCACCGCCTTTCACCCACAGACCGACGGACAGTCTGAGCGGACTATTCAGACTCTGGAGGACATGTTGAGAGCTTGTGTCCTGAGCTTTAGCGGTAGTTGGGATCGACATTTGAGGTTAGCAGAGTTTTCCTACAACAATAGCTTCCAGGCGAGTATCCAGATGGCGCCCTATGAAGCATTGTATGGTAGGAAATGTCGATCGCCTCTTTGTTGGAGTGACGTGGGTGAAAGGAAAACTTTGGGGCCAGATTTGCTTTTGGACGCCGAGGATAAAGTCAAGGTTATTCGACGCCACTTGGTCACTGCTCAGAGCCGGCAGAAGAGCTACGCCGATAGGAGGCGGCGAGACTTGGAGTTCCAGGTAGGGGATCATCTGTTTCTGAAAGTCTCGCCGTCTCGAGGGATTCGACGCTTTGGAGTGCGCGGGAAGCTAAGCCCGCGTTTCATTGGACCATTTGAGGTTTTAGAGCGTATCGGACCTGTCGCCTACCGGGTTGCCCTACCGCCGCGTCTAGCCGGTACTCATGATGTTTTCCATGTATCTGTCTTGAGGAGGTATGTCTATGATCCCTCTCACGTTGTGGACTTCACTTCTTTGGAGTTGGACGAGGAGCTGCACTTCTGGGAGCGCCCGATTCGAATTCTGGCTCGAGAGACGAGAGAATTGCGAAATCGGGTCATACCTTATGTGAAGGTATTGTGGAGCAACCATGATGAGAGAGAGGCTACTTGGGAGCCCGAGGATGCGCTGAGGACTACCTACCCACACTTATTTGAGACCCCCTCCTGATTTTGGAGCTTTTTGGGTTTCGGGGACGAAACCATTTGAGGGGGGGGGGAGTGTAGTGTACCGGATTCTTGGTTTGAGCGTACCGACTCTGCAGATGGGCTTTTTGGGTGAGAAAAGCCGTGAGCATGTGTGTTTTCAGTTTACAGCGGGGTTCGGGAGGTTCCGGGCACCGGCGGAGGTGCGGAGGTCGAAAAGTGAGTTAGCGTGGCCACTTTTTGATTATTTTAATTAAATAAATTGCTTTTTTTTTAAAACTGGTGGTTTCTTTGTCCTTCCTGCAGCTAGTGGAGTGGGAGTTGGCAGAGAGAGAGGGAGTTGGTGAATTAATTAAATTGGAGGTGAGTTGTTGTTGATTAATTAATTTTGGGTGAGTTGGAGGAGCTAATTAATTAGCTTTTCCCTTTTAAAGCCCTCTCTCACTCTCTCTCTCGAACTCCATCTCATTCCTGTTTTCTCCAAGTGACCTATTTGGGTTTGGTCTGAAGCTGAGGAGGAAGGAAGGAAGGAGGAAGAAGAAGGAAAAGAGAAGGAGAAGTGTTCTTGTGCCGTTTTCGTCGCCGCAAGGGCGTGGAGCCGAGCGTGGGCGCGGCGAGCCTCGTGGAGGTGTGTTTTAAATTATTTAATTATTTTATTTTGTGAAGCATGGGTTTTGACTCTCTCCTTGCCTTTCCTTTTCTTTCTTTTGCTGCTGGTAAGGCGTGGGACTTGTTGTCCGGTTCGTGGCAGCGAGAGGCTTGGGAGGCGGGCCGCTGCATGGTCGGGCTGGGGCGTTGTTCCAAGCTGCCGCCGCTGCGCGGGCACGCATGAGCGTCGCGCGCAGCTGGCGCCCTGCTGCTGTTATTTTGCTGCAGAGCGCCAGGCCACCTGCAGCCTTGCCCTGGGTGCCCCGCCAGGGCAGGCGCGCGCGCAGCGCTGCTGGCGCGCGCAGCGGGCTGCGCGCAGGCCGCGCGCGGCACTGCGGTGCGAGCGCAGTGCCGCGGGCACAGCGCGGACCGCGTGCAGTGCCACGGGCCCCGTGCAGGCCGCGCGCGGCACTGCGGTGCGCACGCAGTGCCGCGGGCACTGCGCAGACCGCGCGCAGTGCCGCGGGCCCCGTGCGTGCCGCGCGCGGCACTGCGGTGCGCGCGCAGTGCCGCGGGCACTGCGCGGACCGCGCGAAGTGCCACGGGCCCCGCGCGGGCCGCGCGCGGCACTACGGTGCGAGCGCAGTGCCGCGGGCACTGCGGTGCGAGTGCAGTGCCGCGGGCACTGCACGGACCGTGGGCGGTGCCGCGGGCCCCGTTGCGGGCCAGGCGGGCGGCCATGGCCGCGCGGGCTTGCAGGCCGCGCGCTAGGCGCGCGGGCCTGCAAGGCCCCACGCGGGCGGCCATGGGCCGTGCGGGCTTGCAGGCCGCGCGCTAGGCGCGCGGGCCTGCAAGGCCCCGCGCGGGCGGCCATGGCCCCGCGCGGGCGGCCTTGTGCCGCGCGGCCTTGCAGGCCGCGAGCTAGGCGCGCGGGCCTGCAAGGCCCGGCGCGGGCGGCCATGGGCTGCGCGGGCTTGCAGGCCGCGCGCTAGGCGTGCGGGCCTGCAAGCCCCCGCGCGGGCGGCCATGGGCCGCGCGGGCTTGCAGGCCGCGCGCTAGGCGCGCGGGCCTGCAAGGCCCGCGCCGGTGTCCTTGTGCCGTGCGGGCTTGCAGGCCGCGCGGGCCTGCAAGGCGCCGCGCGGGCGGCCTTGTGCCGCGGCGGGCTTGCAGGCCGCGCGCTAGGCGCGCGGGCCTGCAAGGCGCCGCGCGGGCGGCCTTTGTGCCGTGCGGCCGCGAGCGGCGCTGTTGCCGCGCGGGCTGCGGCCCGGCAACGCACCGCGGCGTGGGTGCGATGGGTTTTCTGCGCCACACGCGGCGTTCTCGTCGCCGGATGAGGTTTTTGTCGCCTTGTGGGCGTAGTTTTCGACCGCGGCTTTTTTGATCCCAGTTTCCACCTTTTTCGCAGTGTGCCTCAGTATCAGCTTGGCTATGTGATCGGTGGTGAGCGTTGTGCTGCGAGGAGTTGTGAGATCGCGCCGAGACCTTCGTTGGGCGCGCGGCTTTTGCGGGTTCTTCACAGGTGGGTTGGTTTCTTCCGAAAGGATTACGGGATGCCCATTTTCTTTCCAAGCGCAAAGGTATTGTGACCTGGTACTATCAGGCAAGTGCGGGTCGGCCGCGCAGGTCGCGGGTTATGGTTTTCGACTGGGACACGTGTTATGCTAATTGGTGTTCGTTCTGGATTTCACAGCTGTATTCGAAGCCCCTGGCCGTGTTACCGAGAGGGCGTCTACCCTGGCCGAGTTACCAGGAGGGTATTTTCCCCGGCCGAGTTACCGGGAGGGCATTTTCCCTGGCCGAGTCACCAGGAGGGTACCTTTCCCCGGCCGAGTTACCGGGAGGACTTTATCCCTGGCTGAGTTACCAGGAGAGCACTTCCCTGGCCGAGACACCAGTGGAAGTTCGCCCCTGGCCGAGTTACCGGGTGGCTGCGGGGGAATGACATGTGCGGGTGGTCATTTTCATATTATGCTAGATGTCATTTAGTACAGCATTGCATTGAGGCATATAGTGATAGATTTACTTACAGCTTTCATTTCAGTATTATCTATCTATCTATCTATCTGTTTTTGCCTCCAGTGGACTTGGTGGGCTACCGAGGATAGGACATCGGTACCCACTGAGATCTGACATTTCAGTTGATCTCACACCCGCCGTGTGTGACAGGTGTTTCTGAGGCGGCCGTTCCTGGGCCGGCACGTGCGGAGTCTTCAGACCGCGGCAAGGGCTTGGCCGACTAGTGCCTCCTGCGTCTGTAGAGTCACAGGTAGAGCTATTCGGGTATTTTGGGTTTCCCACTTTTGTACTAGATAGTGATGGTGTACCCCTTTTTGGGAGGTAGTGGATGTTGTACCTGGACTTTTTACTTAGTGACTCTTGTATGCAGTTTATTTTCTTCAGTGTTGCATCTCTTCTGCTCTGATACTTGTATAGCTAGATCTCTTATTACAGGTTAGACGCTTCGTCTGTGCGGCAGTTTCCGCACAGACGGCGGATCTGTTGGCGAGCCCGGGTCGTAGGCTCGACCCCGGGGCGTGACACAATAAATATAATGCACAGTTAAGCATCATACTCACTTCCAAGCTCTCAGCACATCTACACACACAACAAGTAAAACCCAACAGACTCACCTCAACTCACTGCTCAATTGCACATTGCCAGGCTCCAATGCACACAACATACCACCGCCAACAGCAGCTACCCAACACTCACAACACCCAGAAAAAGCTCGAAGCTCTTGCATTGTCCAAACAGCACGGGGAAAAAAATCCACAGGGTGCACACACATTGCCACGGGCTCCGCACTGCACCTCGGCAAGAAGATCGCTGCAACAGACCCGACCTGAGAGAGCAAAGAGGGAAAAACCCAAAGAAAAGGTCAAACACGACAACCACGCGGTCGCCGGCGAAAAGCCGGACCCAAACGCGACAATCCGCGCACGCCGACGCGAGTCGCAAGCCACAGCCAGCACAACGGCACGCGGTGCGGCCGCTGCCCGCACGATTGCGCGCCAGCCACGCGTCATCCAGGACAGCCGCGCGGTGCCAGGCCTGCCCCCGCGCGGTGCCCTGGTGCGCACAGCGCGGCGCCCAGGCGCGCTGCGCAGTACCGGGGGGCGCACTGCGCGGCGCCCTCGAGGCCGCTGCGCAGCGCCCTGCGGCGCTCTGCGCGGCGCCCTGGCGATCGCTGCGCAGCGCCCAGGCGCACTGCGCAGCGCCCAGGCGAGCGCTGCGCGGCGCCCTGGCAGCCGCTGCGCAGCGCCCAGGGGCGCTCCTGCCGCTCAACACCAGCCATCAGCGCGGCGTCCACTCGCTGCACGGCGCCTGGTTGCGAGCCCGCGCAGCAGACTTGCGGTCCTTGCACGGGGCGCGAAGCAGCTACGCCTTCACCATCACGGGCAAAAAGTCCCAACCGAACCGACCACCTCCAAAAAACCCAAAACTCAAAAGCCTAAGCTTCACTAATGGAGAAAATACAAACTGCTACATACCTAATTAAATCCAACGCGCACGTCGCGCTCTCCGCTCGGTCCCTCAAGGCTCCTAGCAGCAGATCCCCTCTAACTCATCTCTCATTTCCATTATTTTCTCCCTCTCTCACATCATCCTTCTCCTGTTTTCTCTTCATCTTCCTCATTCTTCTCCCTTTCTCCCTTTCTTTCTTTTCCTCTGCTTCTACCTACTTCCTCTGTTTCAACATAAGAAGAAGTTGATGATGCTGATGACGTGGAGGAAAATTAATTAGTGGAGAGAAAGCATTAAAGGTGGTGGTTGGCTACATTAAATGCACCTAAAAAAATATCTCATGCATTCATTCTCTTTTCTCCACTCATCACAGGCTAAAACCACCATTAGCTAAATTAATTAAATTAATTAATTAATTCATTTTAGCCAACTCCAAGTCACTTTTTGCCTTCGGGGTCTCCACGTCAGTCCAGAACCTCCCGAACTCCACTGTAAACATAAAATACACGAGTTCCAAGTGTTTTCCCAATTTTTCTGCACACCATGGTGGAGTCGGTGCTTCCCAAACCAGTCCTCGACGCGTACAATGCCCGGGAAACTACGAACCAAGCTGGGGCTACCGCGTAGATCCAAATCAACCCGAACTCAACTGAAGACACAAATAGAACATGCTCAGGCGATTTCTCTGCGCCACGCCATCTTACGAGGTCGGCGCACCATCCGAAACCCGGTATTCTACATGCCATGCCTGCCTATGCCTGCCATGCCTGCTATGCCTGCCTACGCCTACTATGCCTGCTATGCCTGCCTATGCCGGCCATACCTGCCTATGCCTGCCATGCCTGCTATGCATGCTATGCCTGCTATGCCTGCCATGCCTGCCTATGCCTGCTATGCCTGCCAGGCCTGCCTATGCCTGCCATGCCTGCCATGCCTACCTATGCCTGCTATGCCTGCTATGCCTGCCATGCCTGCCATGCCTGCTTATGCCTCTCGTACAACGGTCAACAACTCACAATGACCTTGGGACAACCGTCGATCCCCAAACGGTTCCCGACAACACTAGCACTGGTCTAGACTCAGCTACTAGACTTCACTCGGTCCCCCTGACAAGAGTGCAACAATAAAGCGAATTTCTGTAATAAACCCAATCTGGTGCCACCAGTAAAACTGGCATTGCCTGCTCAGCGGAATCTGCACACATGGCTCGAAACTGCGGGATCGGCCCACATGGCCCGCATCCCAAAGTAAGTAACAGATCGACATCTAAACCGTCCGATCGGAAACTAAAGTAAGTAACAGATCGGCATCTAAACCGTCCGATCGGAAACTAAAGAGTGGCACTCGAGGGGAGCGACCCACACGAGTAAAGTATCTCTGTATAGCAGGACTTTGATCAAGACTATGATCAAAGTGGAAAACTCTGTCCACTAAAGAAAGACCCGACCTCAATCGGATGCAAAAATACTCAATAGGAGGAAACTCTGTCCACTAGAGAATTCAGATACCCAATCTGGTGCATAAATAAATGTCCGGTCAACCGCCCAATATCCGCGGTTGCCGCAAAGCCCCACAACTAATCCAACCTGTCCCAGACACCAAGTCCCGACTACACTACCCAGATCCCTGCTCGAAACCGAGCAACACTGACCACCTGACTAACAAAGAAGGAGAAAGGAAAAGCATGGTTTCTCCTAAGTCAAGTTCCAATAAGTAGTGTAGCAATAAAAGATGGCCCAACTACATGTCCATACAAGCATGCTTTTGTCCTCAGAAACAATAAAAGTGGGTGAAACATATATTAGTAAAGCATGCTAAAATATTCCTACTAGGGTATACCAATCTCACCCAAGTAGGTCATTCCTTGCTTACCTCTCGCTCATATCGGTTGTACAACAATATGCCTGTTATAAATCATAGAGGGGTGATATCCCCACATGTGCACTTACATTCACCATGATATGAAAACCTTATACAGTTACCAAATTAAGCTTACCCACCTGAAGTGCTCAATCCAAGGCAAACCTGGGGTCGGCGAAGAGCGCAGACGCTCACAGTCCAAATTCTGCCGAAACTACATCCTTGGTACATGTCGCGAAAGCCTCGGCTCCAAACAGCTGAAAGTAACCCGAAATCAGAGTCTTCAGATCCAACGGGTCCAGCAACACTTGCATACACCCCTGGGTACAGCAATAAGGTTCATCGTCACACTTGTATTCCAAAATATCCAAGTACATACAATTCTATTGGAACAGTCCCAAAGATGTGGATTTTTCACCTGCAGCAAGAACTCAGAAAAATCCAACAAAACTACTATCGCGTTCCTCGCGTCGATACCTTCGAAACGAGTACCTGCACGCCAAATTCTGAGCCCCGTAGGCCGAGTTACAAATTCCACAACACAGGACGCTCACAAACAGACAACCATACATCTGTATTTCCATGCACAGATAAAGGGAGAAAAATCTACCTCCGGGCAAAAATCAGGAAAAATCCAATAAAAATACGGTGATAATCCTCGCGTCGATTAGATGAAAAACGTGTATAGGCACGTCTCCAACCGACGCCCGGTTGCGGAGATAAAAATCCGGCAAGGTGTCGCTGTCCAGAAATTCCATCAAAAAAAGAGGTCCCAATAAGCATGGAAAAACTCCTCGAAAAGCGCGAAACTAGGGAAAGTAGAAAATACCAAGATCGTAGATCTGTCTGTCTCGGATCCAACGGCGCAAGAATCGCCTGAAACGGAGGTCGGAGTAGGCTGGGGGAACTCGTGCACCGAAACGCAACGAAGGGGAACACAAATGGACGAGCGTCGCGCCGCGCCGTAAAAATGGGAACCTCGGGATGAGTGCCACCAAAAATCACCAAACTCTGCAGATGGATGCAGCACTGCGTGGGGATCAACTTTGCTGAAGGCCTCAAGTCGGTTTGCAGCTCGGAAATGGTGGAAAAGGGGGAG
Organism: Tillandsia leiboldiana; assembly: GCA_029204045.2. NCBI lineage: Eukaryota > Viridiplantae > Streptophyta > Magnoliopsida > Poales > Bromeliaceae > Tillandsia > Tillandsia leiboldiana. Next base: position 29,721,666 of record CM055064.1, read on the forward strand.
AAGAAGCAGCTCGGGTCGCTTAAATAGGCCCAGAAAATAATTTAGGAAATGACGGCTGTGTCCCCACTTCCGGGTGCCCGGAAGATCCGGGCTGCTATAGTGTTGGGCCCGGCCCAACACTGTGCAGGCCCGAATCCCCCACGGGCCTCCACGTAGCCCACCGAACAGGCAACAGCAACAACGCCCACTATGCGGGCGACACGTGGCCGCACCGGAGGGCGACGCGTGGCACCGAAGCCAGTCAACGCGCGCCTGGCACGCCGCCTGCGCCCTCTGCACGCACGCGTCCCGAGGCGGTGCAGTGGTTCCGTGGACCGAGCGCACAACGCCGCGCCAATCACACGCTGCCACGTGTAACCCGCGCGCCTGCCCGCGAGCCCGCCGCCGCGCCCCGCCGCTGCCCGCTGCGCTCCGCCGCCGCCGCTTCCCGCCGGCGGCCGGAACAATACCTCTGCCTCGAAATCCGTACTGGGTCATCCGAGCTCCGAAAAATACAAGTAGATAGTCCATTTTCAAAGTTTTCGCGCGCTGAATCCAAATCCGCTGTCCATTTTGCCAAATTCCAAGTCTAAAAAATGCCGAAGGCATCCGGAAAAGTGTTCTAAACCCCAAACTTCGCGCTGAGCCCAATTTTAATATCCATTGCGCGCAAAACCACTTCTAAGCATTCGACGGGGTCATCTGACTACTCTCGTGATCCATTTAACACACCGAGTCCATCACTAGTGTCCAATTGGTGTACAAACGCCACCGACACGCCACATAGGCCTCTAGAGGCTACTGGTCAACCAGTAATCTAGTCGTGGGGATCCAGGTTCTCACATCCTCCCCCACTAAAGAAAGTTTCGTCCTCGAAACTAGCTCGATTCCACCAGGAGTCACAAACACCAAGGGTAAGTACTCAACATCACTGTCTCTAGCTTCCCAAGTCACCTCTCACTCCCCGTGATTACTCCTCAACAACAACAACAACAACCAGTACGGCATAGCCCGGTTGCGCAACCTCTAATCTCACGAGCCAGAATTCGCAACGGGCGTCCCTCGTACTCCAAACATTCCTAGATCTCAAATCGGGGGAATCAATCACGGTCGAGGGATCCACAAACATAACCTTCCTGAGCTGAGACATGAAACACAACAAGGGTTCCATCAAAAGTTGGGGGAAACAAGATAACCGCCAGTGCAACACGCACCAAACCACAACCTGTGTCAACTCAACCAAGGCAACCCGAAGCACACCCACACGATTATCCAATAAGGAAAAGAGCCCTAACAAGGAGGGGTCCTCGCTCGGTCACTCCCGAATCTTGACAATCCGAGTGAACTACTCAGCCGCGGTCTATCATCCAAAGGAACCCTCAGGGACACAACCACAAGCCATATTTGCCCCAATAGTCCACACAGCGCCAGCTGTGGAATTATCAAACTCATCCCCCGACAGCTTTCCTGCGCCAAGTATCCGCCATCACAGTGGCCCTGTCGGGGTAATCCAGAATGCTCAACAATAACCCAACGGTAATTCCACAGTCGCTACAGGAGGCATCACTAAAACTCGCAGATATCTCTCCCAACACTGGCAATACTAACATTGGCGCTGGTATCAGTCTCATGATCCGATTGCCAAGCTCTCCTGGCACTGCCCCATCCAAGAAACTCCTCACCTCGACAATAATTGTCGATCTCGGTCAAATCCCAAGTGATATCCATATTGGCCGGATTTCCACCGCCGCTCCTACGGCTCGAACAAAGTGACCCAAGAAGGTATGCTTCTGAAGCTACAACTTGTACCTCAATAACTTGGCATACAGCTTCATCCACAGAGGCATGGTAGCACATCCACAAGTGCTCCACGTACTCCAAGCCTCTCTGGGAGTAAATCAAAATATCCTTGGGGGAACACCACTCCCAATCCGTCCAAGTACAACTGGGACGCACAATTTCTCAAATCTTCAAGACAACAGGGCATTAATTATTCCATTTGGCCTTACTATGAGCTCATAATGCCCCTACCATGTCCTGAACGCCATCTAGGCAAATTCCTCGGCTGTCTAATTCCAAGTAGGTACTCGCATCATACAATAACTGCCTGCATAAAGCTCCATCAAAGGTCCTAGATACCACCCGGACCTGTCTACACTCGAACCATAAAAGAACCCTCACAGTCGTGTATCAACGACGTGGCATCACCACTGTGTACCAACGGCGTGGCATCACCACCGTATATCAACGGCGTGGCACTAGGTCAACCAGACCCCTCGATCCATCAGATCCTGCAACTGCGCCATCAGCTCTCTCGGCTCTACCGGCGATGTCCAATAAAGTACTGCTACCGGCGATGTCCAATAAAGTACTGTCGAGGGTGGCGCGGTTCCTCGAAAAACGTCAAACGCAATCTCTATCTCCCTGACCGGCGGCATCACAAACAGCTCAGGTGAAATCACACCCGGGATCTCGTGGGCAACCGAGATATCCTTGAGTCCTGGTGTCGCCGTAAGCACCTCTCATACTGTCGCTATAACCTGCGTGCTCTAATAATCTCAACAAGCAAGCCTCTTCTTGTCCGCTTTGCCGAAGGTCAAAGTCCTCTCTCGACGCAGTCAAACATTCTGTGGCATTGTGCCAATCAATCTCAAGCACATGGTCAAAATACCGAACTGCCACTATTACCAATAAATCTGTCGGTAACTCGCAGCCTCAGCTGCACTGGACATGATCCAAAAATCTCCTCCACATGCAGAGCAACAACAGACACCTGTACCTCTAGTGCACGTGGTAATAATTCTGCCTCTAGTCCATGCAGGAATGCAACATGCTCTAACTCTGGCTGCTATGATGAAACCACACTTGCAACAACTCCATCCACTGCCGTGGCGCCCTCCAACCGGGCGGCACAAATTCACCCGTTCGATGCCGGCGGTTGTCGCTCAATTTGTAAGGAAAAATCTAGACCAAACACAAAGGGAGCACGACCTCTGTCTCTGCTCACACTGAGGCGACGAATAAGGTCCTCCGCAGATAGCAAATCCACGCTACCGCTGCGCCACTCTGATATCGATGCTGATGCTGCCATCGGGGTCCACCCGATCGCTGGCCTCTTAGGAATCCGTCATCCTGAAAAAGAAATCAGAAGTGCCTCTGCCGGCCGATCTGTCCTCCATCACCCGGCGCCAAGCGCCAATATCCTGAACTCGCCTCTAGCGGCAGATCCCTAGCCAAAGGAACTGCAGCGCCACGCTCCATACACAATGCCTACTCCATCGAGGCGTCAAAACCTGCAACGGAGGGACTGAATAACTGAAAGGTATCCTGGCGCAATCCACTCCCAATCACACATATCCTGTGTGCCTCGTCCCTCTAACATGGAGCGCGCAGTTCAACAACCGCAAAAACTCTCTAGCACAGGGAGGCTCTCAATTGATCACTCCATCACTACCAACCACGACTCTGCCTCCAAAGGCTCCAAACTCAATCTTACGAGTCGGGGTGGTTCATCTGCCAAATCTGGCTCAATAGATCGATCGCGTCCCCTCAGCTCACCAGCTGTCAACTATCCACCCTACCTCGGTGCCTCGGCACTAAACATTGGCACAGAGGGAGCTACTCACTCCATCGGTGCCACAGAAATCACCGCCATTGAGGATACTGCAACCGGGTGGTCTCGGAAGGAAGCACTGTCGAGCTGCCCGTTGCTCCGACAACTGTGTCACTAAAACCAGCTGCTCGCTCACTCTGCCGCTGATAAGCCTCTAACAATCTTGTCATCTGGGTCCGGAGCGCTCTGACCTCAATCCGGGTATCCGGCCCAAAACTAACTACTCAAGCTCAACTGCTATGACAGGAAGAACACGGGTCAAAACCCAGCGTCGGGGAGACACAGCTCGCCACGACGAAACTGCAAATCAGCACACAAAAGCCACTCGACCCAATCCAGCGAAAGTCTAGAGCATGTCACCCGTTCCACGGCATTATGTTGTCTGCAGCCAACATAATCACTTAGGAGAATAAACATGCCGGTCACTCGTCCCGTTCCCTGGGAGAGGTATAAAACTCAATCAGGACTCTCGCTAAAAATCACGACTCTCACGAAGTCATCCAAGGGTCAAACCATAAGCCTAGGGTTTCTAAGTCCACCATGACCTACAACCTAGGCACTGATACCACCTAATCTGTCACGCCCCGGGGTCGAAACTGCGACCCGGGTTCGCCAACAGATCCGCCACCTATGCCAAACCCGCATAGGCGAAGCGTCCTACCTGCAAGAAAAGTACTACAGCTAACAGATATCAGAGCTATAAATGAAAATCTGCTGTATAATTAAAATCAACCACTGTACAACTAGAAATAATACAACAACATCCACCTCCCAAAAATAATAATCGTACAATATCCTTAGATACAAGACTCATAGCTCAACAGGGAGGTATCTCCAATAAATACATCAGTGTACAGGCTCTCAATACAAATGAAATCCTCACTACATCAGTCTCTCAAAAGAGAAAAAATAAAACAACTAATCTACTGAAGCTCTCCACTGAAGGGGTACCGCTACTCTCCAAACATGGGTAGGGATCTAGCTCGCGACTCCCTCGCCTCGATCATCGACCGCACAATCAGCAACACCCGCTAAGACTCTGTAAAACAAAGGAGAGGAAGGAAAAATGAGGGGGAGAACCCCCAAAGAGTGTGTACCACCGCCGGACCCGACGGTCTGCCCACTAAGTCCTCAAAAGACAAAAACTAACCAAAGCCGTAAAAACTGAAATAAGGAAGCTGGAGACTCTCAACAGCTATCATGCCTCTATGCCTGCCATGCCTGCCTATGCCTGCTATGCCTGCCATGCCTGCCTATGCCTGCCATGCCTGCCATGCCTGCCTATGCCTGCCATGCCTGCTATGCCTGCCTACGCCTGCTATGCCTGCTATGCCTGCCTATGCTAGCCATGCCTGCCTATGCCTGCCATGCCTGCTATGCCTGCTATGCCTGCCATGCCTGCCTATGCCTGCTATGCCTGCCATGCCTGCCTATGCCTGCTATGCCTGCCATGCCTGCCTATTCCTGCCATGCCTGCCATGCCTGCTTATGCCTGCCATGCCTGCTATGCCTGCTATGCCTGCCTATGCCTGCTATGCCTGCCATGCCTGCCTATGCCTGCCTATGCCTGCCTATGCCTGCCATGCCTGCCATGCCTGCCTATGCCTGCCTATGCCTGCCATGCCTGCCATGCCTGCTATGCCTGCCTACGCCTGCTATGCCTGCTATGCCTGCCTATGCCGGCCATGCCTGCCTATGCCTGCCATGCCTGATATGCCTGCTATGCCTGCTATGCCTGCCATGCCTGCCTATGCCTGCCATGCCTGCCATGCCTGCCTATGCCTGCCATGCCTGCCATGCCTGCCTATGCCTGCCATGCCTGCTATGCCTGCTATGCCTGCCTATGCCTGCCATGCCTGCTATGCCTGCCTATGCCTCTCGTACAACGGTCAACAACTCACAATGACCTTGGGACAACCGTCGATCCCCAAACGGTTCCCGACAACACTAGCACTGGTCTAGACTCAGCTACTAGACTTCACTCGGTCCCCCTGACACGAGTGCAACAATAAAGCGAATATCTGTAATAAACCCAATCTGGTGCCACCAGTAAAACTGGCATTGCCTGCTCAGCGGAATCTGCACACATTGCTTGAAACCGCGGGATCAGCCCACATGGCCCGCATCCCAAAGTAAGTAACAGATCGGAATCTAAATCGTCCGATCGGAAACTAAAGTAAGTAACAGATCGACATCTAAACCGTCAGATCGGAAACTAAAGTAAGTAACAGATCGGCATCTAAACCGTCCGATCGGAAACTAAAGTAAGTAACAGATCGGCATCTAAACCGTCCGATCGGAAACTAAAGAGTGGCACTCGAGGGGAGCGACCCACACGAGTAAAGTATCTCTGTATAGCAGGACTTTGATCAAGACTATGATCAAAGTGGAAAACTCTATCCACTAAAGAAAGACCCGACCTCAATCGGATGCAAAAATACTCAATAGGGGGAAACTCTGTCCACTAGAGAATTCAGATACCTAATCTGGTGCATAAATAAATATCCGGTCAACCGCCTAATATCCGCGGTTGCCGCAAAGCCCCACAACTAATCCAACCTGTCACAGACACCAAGTCCCGACTACACTACCCAGATCCCTGCTCGAACCCGAGCAACACTGACCACCTGACTAACAAAGAAGGAGAAAGGAAAAGCATGGTTTCTCCTAAGTCAAGTTCCAATAAGTAGTGTAGCAATAAAAGATGGCCTAACTACATGTCAATACAAGCATGCTTTTGTCCTCAGAAACAATAAAAGTGGGTGAAACATATATTAGTAAAGCATGCTAAAATATTCCTACTAGGGTATACCAATCTCACCCAAGTAGGTCATTCCTTGCTTACCTCTCGCTCATATCGGTTGTACAACAATATGCCTGTTATAAATCATAGAGGGGTGATATCCCCACATGTGCACTTACATTCACCATGATATGAAAACCTTATACAGTTACCAAATTAAGCTTACCCACCTGAAGTGCTCAATCCAAGGCAAACCTGGGGTCGGCGAAGAGCGCAGATGCTCACAGTCCAGATTCTGCCGAAACTACATCCTTGGTACATGTCGCGAAAGCCTCGGCTCCAAATAGCTGAAAGTACCCCGAAATCAGAGTCTTCAGATCCAACGGGTCCAGCAACAATTGCATACACCCCTGGGTACAACAATAAGGTTCATCGTCACACTTGTATTCCAAAATATCCAAGTACATACAATTATATTGGAACATTCCCAAAGATGTGGATTTTTCACCTGCAGCAAGAACTCAGAAAAATCCAACAAAAATACTATCGCGTTCCTCGCGTCGATACCTTCGAAACGAGTACCTGCACGCCAAATTCCGAGCCCCGTAGGCCGAGTTACAAATTCCACAACACAGGGCGCTCACAAACAGACAACCATACATCTGTATTTCCATGCACAGATAAAGAGAGAAAAATCTACCTCCGGGCAAGGCTCAGGAGAAATCCAACAAAAATACGGTGATAATCTTCGCTTCGAGTAGATGAAAAAAGTGTACAGTCACGTCTCCAACCGATGCCCGGTTGTGGAGATAAAAATCCGACAAGGTGTCGCTGTCCATAAATTCCATCAGAAAAAGAGGTCCCAATAAGTATGGAAAAAATCCTCGAAAAGCGCGAAACTAGGGAAAGTAGAAAATACCAAGATCGTAGCTCTGTCTGTCGCGGATCCAACGGCGCAAGAATTGCCTGAAACGGAGGTCGGAGTATGCTGGGGGAACTCGTGCACCTAAACGCGACGAAGGGGAACACAAATGGACGAGCATCGCGCCGCGCCGTAAAAATGGGAACCTCGGGATGCGTGCGACCAAAAATCACCAAACTGTGCAGATGGATGCAGCACTGCGTGGGGATCAACTTTGCTGAAGGCCTCAAGTCGGTTTGCAGCTCGGAAATGGCGGAAAAGGGGGAGAAGAAGCAGCTCGGGTCGCTTAAATAGGCCCAGAAAACAATTCAGGAAATGACGGCTGTGTCCCCACTTACGGGCGCCCGGAAGATCCGGGCTGCTACAGTGTTGGGCCCGGCCCAACACTGTGCAGGCCCGAATCCCCCACGGGCCTCCACGTAGCCCACCGAACAGGCAACAGCAACAACGCCCACTACGCGGGCGACACGTGGCCGCACCGGAGGGCGATGCGTGGCACCGCAGCCAGTCAACGCGCGCCTGGCACGCCGCCTGCGCCCTCTGCATGCACGCGTCCCGAGGCGGTGCAGTGGTTCCGTGGACCGAGCGCACCACGCCGCGCCAATCACACGCTGCCACGTGTCACCCACCGGTCCACCGTACACCCGCGCCTTTTTCCGTGGACCGCGCTTGCTGCGCCGGCCAACCGGGAGCCGCCACGTGTCCCGTCCCGGGTACACGCCTCCTCGGTGGACCGCGCACCTGCCCGTGCACCCGCGCGCCTGCCCGCGAGCCCGTCGCCGCGCCCCGCCGCTGCCCGCTGCGCTCCGCCGCCGCCGCTTCCCGCCGGCGGCTGGAACAATACCTCTGCCTCGAAATTCGTGCTGGGTCATCCGAGCTCCGAAAAATACAAGTAGATAGTCCATTTTCATCGTTTTCGCGTGCTGAATCCAAATCCGCTGTCCATTTTGCCAAATTCCAACTCTAAAAATTACCGAGGGCATCCGGAAAAGTGTTCTAAACCCCAAACTTCGCGCTGAGCCCAATTTTAATATCCATTGCGCGCAAAACCACTTCTAAGCATTCGACTGGGTCATCTGACTACTCTCGTGATCCATTTAACATACCGAGTCCATCACTAGTGTCCAATTGGTGTACAAACGCCACCGATACGCCACATAGGCCTCCAGGGGCTACTGGTCAACCAGTAATCTAGTCGTGGGGATCCAGGTTCTCACAGCCGCTGAAGCCATTGCTGTAGGGAGGGTACCCCAGTGACCTGTGGAAATGAACTCCTTCTGTCCCACTCGCGGAAAGGTCACTGCTCACATTCCACGATCAGTCGTTGCATGATAACGCGCCAACCAGTCCATCCTGTGTGCTCGATCGGAGTCTTGGAGCTGTCACCAAACCGTCACACCTGCCGATAAAATCCCAGGTCTCAATGCACTAGACATAATCCACAAGGCTCCCCCAAGTGCACAACACCAACAGGAACCTGTACCTCTAGTGCACGTGGTAACATCTTTACCTCTAGTCTAGGCAGGAAAGCAAAAATGCTCTAACTCAGACGACTGTAATGACATCAAGTCTGCGACAACCCAATCCACTGTCGTGGCGCCTTCCAACCAGGCGGTACAAACTCATCCGCTCGATGCAAGTGGTTGTCGTTCAGTCTTCCAGAAACATCAAGACTATCCACCTAGGGAACACGACCCCTGTCTCTGCTCACACAGATGCTGATGCTGCTGCCGGGGTCTACCCGACCTCTGGCGTCTCGAAAATTGACCACCCAGGGAAGGAAATCGGGAACGCCTCTGCCTGCTGATCTGTGATGACCTGGATATCCGCAGAGCTGTTGCTGTGCGTTGGGTGGCTTCTGGAGGCCTACGGGGTGCGTTGGAGGTGTTTGTGCACCAATTGGACACAAGTGGCGGACTTCGGGCTTAAATGGATTGCGTGGGTGATCGGTTGACTCCGTCGGATCTTTAGAAGTGGTTTCGCGTGAAGCGGATATTAAAAATGGACTCGGCGCGAAGTTTGGACAAAAGAACATCTTTCCGGATGCCTTCGGCAATTTTTAGAGTTGGAATTTGGCAAAATGCACATCAAATTCGGATTCAGCGCGCGAAAACGGTAAAAATGGACAATCTACTTGATATTTTGCGCAACTGGTTACTGTTCACGCCGGAACAGTAACTCCGGCGGCGGCGGGCAGCGGCGGAGCACGGCGGACGGGCTCGGGCAGGCGGCGGAGCGGCCGCGGGCAGCGCGCGGGCAGGCGCGCGGGCGCGCGGGCAGGCGCGCGGTCCACGGGCCGGCGTGCACCAGGGGCAGGACATGTGGCATGATGAGATTGGTCGGTGCAGTGGTCTTGGACCATGGAGCAGGCGGGCGCGGTGCATGGACCGGCGGGACACGTGGCGTCTTGCGGTTGGTAGGCTCACGTGGGCGGGGTCCACGAAGGCGCACCGGGGCACCTCGGGGCGCGTGCGCGTCAGTGCGCCAGGCGGCGTGGCAGGCGGCGACCTGTCAAGGCGGGCCACGTGGCGCCCTGCCATTGGAGGGCGCCACCTACCGCTTTGACCGGGCGCGGGCGACGTGGCGGGCGCAGAGCGGCTGGGGACGCTGTCCCGTGTTCCGAGGTGACGTGGCGCCACCAGGGGAATCCGGGCGCTCGTCGCAGGGCAGCCCGTGGAGCTTTCGGGTGCCCGGAAATGGGCATGCGCCCGAAAGTTGGGACAAATCTGGTATTTCTGGATTTGTCGTTTTGGGCCTATAAATAGGCCCCTGTTCAGCACTGAAGAACTTTTTCTCTGCGCGGATTTTTGCAGTGCAACCTTCAGGAGATTTCCTCCTCTCCCAGAGCCGGATCCATCTGCAGATTCCAGGATTTTTCTACAGCACGCATCCCAAGGTTCCAATTTTTACGGCGCGGCGCGACGCTCGTTCGATTGTGATCTTCTCCGTCGCGTTTTGGTGCGAGGACTCACCCGTCTTACTCCTACCTTCGATTGAGGCAATTCTTGCGCCGTTGGCTTCACAACAGGTAGGGCTACGTTTCCCGTGTTTAATGGTTTGTCCCATTCCGAGCTTTCCATGGGTTTTTCGGATCATCTTGTGACCTCATTTTCTAGGGCGGAGTTTTGGACAGCGCTGCAGTATTTTGATGATATCTTTGCACACAGGCATCGGATTGGGGTGATTCAAGAGGCGTTTTGCATCTACGCATCACGAGGAATATCTCCAAATTTTCTTGGAATTTTCTGAATTTTCCCCGAAGGTGAAAAGTTCCTGTTGACAGAACCTTGTGATTCAGATTCTGTGATTGGTTTATTTCGGGGTGGTTCCCTTGTCGAATTTGTATCTCAGCGTAGGAAACTCGGATTTGAAAGTGCAGGTACTCATTTCGACCGGTTCGTCGCAAGGATCGTGACAGTATTTTTCCTGGAATTTTTTAAGCAGATCTCGGAGGTGAAAAATGCAAAACTGTGGACTGTTGTGTTTGGGACAGATTTTGTGTGAGCATTGTATGTTAATTGTGTATGTCCTTTTTGGGGTACTTTGTGCAGTGTTGTGGTGATTGCTTAGACCGGGCGTGGACTTCACTGTTGGGACCAGGACTTAGCGCTCGAGGTGGGTGGTTGTTGGTTACCTCTATTTTGACATGCTCACTAGGAATATTAGAGTGACCCCCTTTACTTGGACATCTTGATTAATCATGATCGGGGTTGGGTTTATGCATGCCTGTGTGGGGATTGGGTTGCTTTGATAGCGTTTAAACTTGCATGTGGAATGGAATATTTATTTTGGACTATATGATTATCCTATTAGTGGATCTACTTGAGGGTAGGTGACATGCATAGGTGGATACTGTTAATGATCAATGACTTAAATTATATTTCCTTGAGAACACTTGCATGCTAGTATGGACATCTAGATAGGCTATCTTTTATCGCTACACTTTCATGCTGGAACTTGACTTAGGAGAAACCTTGTTTGTTTCTTTTCTCCTTTCGTTAGTTAGGTGGTATTTGTTGCTCGGGTTTGAGCAGGGGTTTGGGATAGTGTAGCCGGGGCCTGGATTATGGATTCTGGGTTTTGGCGGCGACCGCGGATATTGGGCAGTTGACCTGATGTCGGTTATAGGACATCGGTGATAGGGCATGATTATGGACTAGAGGGTTTTGTGGCAACCGCGGATAGTAGGCGGTTGACCAGATGTCGGATGTGGGACATGATTGTGATTGTGGGTTATTCCGGCGACCGCGGATATTGGGCGGTTGACCGGAGGTCGGTGGTGAGACTTGGTTGTGGATTGTGAGGTATTGCGGCGATCGCGGATTTTGGGCGATTGACCGGATGATCACTTATGCATCAGATTGGGGATCAGTTTTCTTTTAGTGGAGGGGTGTGTTCCACTGGGGTTTTATATTGATCCAGTCCTGCTTTTGATACTTATTACACCGGCGCGGTTATTGCCCGGTGATGCTTTCCTCGTGTGGGTCGCTCCCCTCGAGATCCCCTCCGGAGACCGGGGCCAGACAGTTATGGACAGTTTTGCTATCACATCGGCGTGGCTTATTTGCCCGATGATGAGGGCGGCAGCAGGAGTTTTGCTATCACATCGGCGCGGCTTACTTGCCCGATGATGAGGGCGGTACAGATTGGGTTCATCTGGGACGGTTGGTTATTGTTGTATACGGTTATTACAGTCTATGACTGTATTTTAGAGGCATAGTAGTGGTAGATTTCCCTTTTTCAGCAGTTTCATTTCTTACCACTCTTCTTTCCTTTTTGCCTCTGGTAGACCTAGTGGGTGTGTCAGAGTTTGAGGTTTTACCCACTGGGGGAGGCTACTGGTTTACTAGTAGTTCTCACCCCCATTCTTCTTTCTTCTTTTTCTTCTCCCTTGTTTTGCAGTGTCTTCTGCGGGTGCTGCTGGGCTTTCAGCGGCGGGTCGAGGAGAGAGGACGGCTTAGTAGATAGATCTCGAGGCAGGATGAGCGGGTTAGCTGGACTGTTGATGTACCCATGTTTCCTCAGACGGTTGTACTTTTACATTTGGGACTGGTTTTGGCCAGCAGGTTGTATTTATTTTGGTGAGCTGGGAGAGACAGATGTATCATTTATACAGATGTATTGTATTTTATTTCCAGCTTCAGTCTGAGATGTATTAGTTTTAGTTCAGCTCTGTTTTTATTGCTCTTTTATTATTATCTCTTATATCTGAGCAGGTTTGGCGCTTCGTGTACGCGGGAAATACCGTGTGCACGACGGATCTGTAGACGGGCCCGGGTTCCGGTATACACCCGGGGCGTGACAGATTAGTTGGTATCAGAGCTTAGGGATAGGTCAGTTGGGACTTAGGAAACCCTAGGCTTTTGGGCGGACCCTAGGATGTTAGTGCGTGTGAGACATGACATTTTGCGAAAGTCGGTGATTTATTTGTTTGACTCTTCCTGTGAGTGAAGAGGGATCGGCATATCCTATTTTTGTGGGACAGTTATGTTGGCTGCAGACAACATAAAGTTACAAAAATAGGGGGATGTCTTTGACTTTCGCTAGATTGGGTCGAGTGTTTGGGGTGTGCTGATTTGCGGTTTTGTCGTGGTGAGCGGTGTCTCCCCGACGTTGGGCCCTGACCCGGGTGCACCTCGGTGCGGCAGTTGGGTCTGAGCTGGTTGTTTCGGGCCGGATACCCAGATTGGAATCTGAGAGCTCCGGACCCGAAGGGTAGGTGTGTTGGAGGCAGATCAGCGGAGCAGTGACACAGTTGTCGGATCAGCGCAGTGGCACAGTTGTCGGAGCAGCGCAGTGGCACAGTTGTCGGAGAAGCATAGTGGCACAGTTGTCGAAGCAGTGACACAGTTGTCGGATCAGTGCAGTGGCACAGTTGTCGGAGCAGCACAGTGGCACAGTTGTCGGAGCAGTGGCACAGTTGTCGGAGCAGCGCAGTGGCACAGTTGTCGGAGTAGCGAGTAGCCCCCTTCGTGCCGACGTTTAGTGTTGGGGCACCGAGGCAGGGTGGACAGTTGACAGCGGGTAAGCTGTGGGATTGCTTTGACCAAGTGAGCCAGTTTTGGCGGATGAGTCACCCCGATTTGTGGGATTGAGTATGGAGCCTTTGGAGACAGGGTCTTGTTCGGTGGGGGATAGAGAGTACTTGGAAGCCTTTTGTGTCAAGAGTTAACGCAGTTGCTGAACTACACGCTCCATGTGTATAGGGACGGGGCGCATAGGATATGAGTGTCTGAGAGTGGATTGCACCAGGATACCTTTTAATTCGTTGGGTCCCTCCATTACGGATTTGGGACGCCTCGTTGGAGTAGGCGCCGGGTATGGAGCGTGGCATTGTAGTTCCTTTGGATTGGAATCTACCGCCTGAGGCGAGTTCTGATTGAGGCGCTTGGCGCCGGGTGATGGAGGACAGATCAGTCGGAGGAGGCATTCCCGATTTCTTTTTTCCAAGGTAGTGGATTTCTGAGACTGTCGAAGCACATATGTTACAGCGGTCGGTGTGGTGGTAGGTTTGAGTTGTTCCAGACTTTTGGGTTCGTATCTTCTTGATACGGGAGAATTTCCTTCTTGGTGGGTAGTGCTTTTGCTTCATTGCTTGGGTTAGGGGGCAGGATAGTCACCACGCGCACGGGAGGATTATTTTCCCGATCGCGCTTAGCATGTGGAGGAGAGTTGTTGGTCCTACCCGGTGCAGCTTGAGTCCTGGATTATGCCGGTAGACCTGATGGTCTTGACTCAGCTGCGAGATGTAGTTGTGGTACTTGTTGGGCTGGCGGGTTTGGTTTTCTTTCGCGGCGGTTGATTATGCCGCGAGGACAGTTTTCTTGGGGAGCCAGGCCCGGAGGTGGTGTACCTGAGTTGCTTGAGGTTTATCTTCCCCTCTATGGTTTTGACTTCGTGAGCGAGGCGGATGTTTCGCAGTGGATGAGTAGCCTTTATGGCTGGTATGGTTGAGGGGCCTACGGCGGCGCCGGGACTCGGGGATACCCCCTTTGGTTGCGAGTTCCCGGCTGTTCTCCTATCGGAGTTGTCTTGCATGTCACTAGTTTGGGAGTTGAGGACACAACTCCAGGATTCGATGTTTTGAAAAGTTTGTCAGACCAAGTGTGTCGCCTTTAGGGGCGCCGGTGCTATTCGAGTTGTGGAAGGTTGGTTCACTTCGGCTTTGTGTGTGTCACGCCCCGGGGGTTTCATTAAGCGGAAGACAACCACTGAAAAGATTTAATTTGCGTATATATATATATATATATATATATATATATATATATATATATATATATATATATATATATATATATATATATATATTTAAAACCAAACTCCCCCGGTGCGTGCCCAGACCCGCCGCATATACAAATTCACTCTGCGAACGGGCGGAGTCTCCTTTGTATATGCACGGCATCCTGACTATAACAACCATACAATCATCACTTTAACCACACTAGTTCCACAGTCAAAATATACAGCCACTTTCCATAAGTATTAAAGAGGCCGACAAATTTTGAAAGGATAAATCCATAAGTTTTAAAAACGGTGCCCACACGGCACCCAGGTTTTTCAAAACGGCTTTCCGAAATCCATAAATCCACAGGGTTTTCAAATGGTGCCCACACGACACCCAGATTTTCAAAACGGTTTTCGCAATCCATAAATCCACAGGGTTTTAAAATGGTGTCCACACGACACCCACATTTTTAAAACAGTTTTCGAAATATTTTCTTTTTCCTTCCTTTTGTAGTTTGAAAGCGGCCAATTCGGAAAAGTAAAACTACCACTCACAAGGATAATAAAAGACATTCCAACATCCACATCGACCCCACAAGGGTATCGCAATCCACATGGTAAGCTACTAGCCGGTAATAAAATGAGCAAAGTAAGAAGTACATACAGTCTATGGCCTCGAACGACCAAAAGTACTCCTGCCACGGCCTCACCGTCGTCCTAGCACTCATCCCTGGACGAACCTGTCATAGAGTAGGAAGTCAGTGACCATAAAATAAAGCACGAAAGCAACTAGGGCTATAAATAAGGCAAACCGTCGTAAAGCCAGAGCAACCGCCCTCCTCATCGTGCAATCGACAGTATCCCTGCATAACCTGTCCCGGGCACCTGCCCCGGCAACCCGGACCGAGCACTAACCTCAAGACAGAAAACCAAACCGAGCACCATCCTCGGGAAAGAAAACCAAACCGAGCACTAAACTTAAGAAAGAAAACCGAACCAAGCACCAACCTCGGGAAAGAAAAACTGAACCGAGCACCAACCTCGGGAAAAGAAAACCGAACCGAGCACCAACCTCGGGAAAGAAAAACCGAACTAAGCACCAACCTTGGGAAAAGAAAACCGAACCGAGCACCAACCTCGAAAAGAAAACCAAACCGAGCACCAACCTCGGTAAACCACGCCGAGCACCGCTCACACCTTGGCGTCTCAAACCCCCCACCTACGGGGGGCCCCACTACGTCACCTCGTGGGTATACACGGGTCATCGACCACTTTTCTGGAAAAGCACACCCTTTGCGGTGGCCAAACCGCGGGTGCGCGTGCTGCAGCCTCGAGCATCGTAACCAAATACACGAAACCAAACCAATAATAAAAACCATAAACACTATCAATATTAATACAGTTAAACGAACAATTGGAGATCATCAACAGCTTTCGAAAAGTCCCACACTAAGTCTCGAACGAAAACCCACAACATGATAAACATGAAAATTACGATAGTACGCATAAAGGGGTTCTAAGAGTGTGCCCACCTGAAACACGAAGAAGGTGTGCGGAAACGCCAGGTAAAAATACCCTCACATTGCCCCCGAAAAGCTACAAAAAGAAATATTGTTAAAACAATCATCGTCGTGGTCAAAAACACTCAAAAACGGGGCAAAACGGGCCAAAAACAGAGCTTCTGGATCCTTTTCTGAATACTGGTGCACGAAACCAGGCGTGGACCGGGTCCACGACAGCAGGCGGCCGCGGCGCGGGCCGGGAGCACGCTGCAGCGGTGGACCGGTGCGGCTTGGGCCGGGCCGCGCACGGGCTCGGGCGCGCACCGGGTTCACCGCTCCCCGCTGCGGCGACGAGCACCGGGTACACGCCTAGGGCGTGCACCGAGTGGCCTGGCGCACGCGTTCCGTGCGCCGGGTTTGCGGCCTCGGGCCGCGGAGGCGTGCGTCGGGTGCACGCTGGTCCGGTGGACCGCGCAGCCTGGCGCACGCAGCCGTGCACCGGGTCTGCGCCCCCGGGCCGCGGAAGCGTGCGCCGGGTGCACGCCGGGTTATGTGGACCGCGGCCGTACCAGGGTGAACAGTAACCCCTTTTTCGCCCCCCGCGGCTCCGGTTGCGACCCCGCGACCCCGGCAACTGCGGCGACGACCCCATTGACACGATAACGGCGGCAGCGGCCTCCCGTTTAACAACGACGGCGGCGGCCTCCCGTTTAACAACACGCATCACCCACAACACCCGAGCAACCGACACCCAAATCCTCGACCTCACAGAAATTGCAAAAAGGAAAAAGGAAAAACTCGAACCGCTCACCTTGATTCCGCCGGTGGAGGAGGAAGAAGGAGGATCGTCCCCTCCACGCCCGATCAATCCCACAGAGGATGGGTGATTTTCCATTTCCCTACCCGTTTCTCGGTCTTGGTTCCCTCGGTCTTTTCTTGAGAAGAGGGGGAAGGAATTGGGGTTTTTCCCCTGCACGCACCCAAATAAAACTTAACGCCCAAATGAAAAATGGGAAAAATCTAAATCCCCAAAACACAACTAAAATCCGTCGGGATGCAACGAGGGGTCCAGATTACCCCGAAAAACATGTCGATCGCCTGCACGACTTTCGATGCGTCCGAACCGCTAACGAAAATTCAAAAATAAATTCTGGGAGCTCCCGGGGTCGGAAATCGAAACCGATCGCGCAACCGTTCACCGTTTTGCGAGCTCTAGCACCTAAAAATACCCGCAAACCCCGACGGTCAGCCCAGAAATTCTCGAACTTTCAACCCCCCCAACAACTAAAAAGGATTCAAATAAGATCAAAATGAAAAATCGGGAGGTCGAGGTACTACAAAAATAATTAAAATAAACCAATGACATAAAAAGATGAAAAGTCCGATCGTAGAAGGATCCCGTCCGATCACCTCGAAAAGCGTGCCGGCCACCTAGCACGGATTCCGACGCACCACACAAAGGCAAACGCTTTGCCCTCCATTCCGGGATATCCGTAAATCGGAATCCGAAACCGTTCGCTTTGCCCTCCTCCGTTTTTCGAGCTCAATTGTAGAAAAATACTCGCGGTCCAGGCCTATCCATTGCAGAAAACACAGTGAAAAGTTTCCCTACCAATCCCGTCATAACAAGAAGATATGCAAAGGTATTGGAACGCCAGGACCCTACAGTGTGGATCCCCGGGAATTAGATGAAGTGACCATCTGGAGCTAGCACCCTTGCCGAGCATGGAGGATTTGATTTACCAGCTGTAAGGGTCCCGGGTCTTCCTGAAGGTGGATTTGTAATCTAGTTTTTTCGACTGCATATGGCTGTGTGTTGGTGCCGGAGAGTTGGGGAATTGCTTCTACACCCCGAGGCGCGTGCGCGTGCGCGTCAGGGCGCCAGGCGGCGTGGCAGTCGGCGACTGGGCGCTGTCGGCGACCTGTCAGGGCGGGCCACGTGGTGCCCTGCCATTGGCGGGCGCCACCTACCGCTTTGACCGGGAGCGGGCGACGTGGCGGGCGCAGAGCGGCTGGGGACGCTGTCCCGTGTTCCGGGGTGACGTGGCGCCACCAGGGGAATCTTGTCGCTCGTCGCAGGGCAGCCCGTGGAGCTTTCGGGCGCCCGGAAATGGGCATGCGCCCAAAAGTTGGGACAAATCCGGTATTTCTGGATTTGTCATTTTGGGCCTATAAATAGGCCCCTGTTCAGCACTGAAGAACTTTTTCTCTGCGCGGATTTTTGCAGTACAACCCTCAGGAGATTTCCTCCTCTCCCAGAGCCGGATCCATCTGCAGATTCCAGGATTTTTCTGCGGCACACATCCCAAGGTTCCCATTTTTACGGCGCGGCACGACGCTCGTTCGTTTGTGATCTTCTCCGTCGCGTTTTGGTGCGAGGACTCCCCCGTCTTACTCCGACCTCCGATTGAGGCGATTCTTGCGCCGTTGGCTTCACGACAGGGAGGGCTACGTTTCCCGTGTTTACTGGTTTTTCCCATTCCGAGCTTTTCATGGGTTTGTCGGATCATCTTGTGACCTCATTTTCTGGGGCGGAGTTTTGGACAGCGCTGCAGTATTTTGACGATATCTTCCCGCACAGGCATCGGATTGGGGTGATTGAAGAGGCGTTTTGCATCTACGCATCGTGATGAATATCTCCAAATTTTCTTGGAATTTTTTGAATTTTCCCCGAAGGTGAAAAGTTCCTGTTGACAGAACCTTGTGATTCAGATTCTGTGATTGGTTTATTTCGGGGTGGTTCCCTTGTCGAATTTGTATCTCAGCGTAGGAAACTCGGATTTGAACGTGCAGGTACTCATTTCGACCGCTTCGTCGCAAGGATCGTGACAGTATTTTTGCTGGAATTTTTCGAGCAGATCTCGGAGGTGAAAATGGCAAAACTGTGGACTGTTGTGTTTGGGACAGATTTTGTGTGAGCATTGTATGTTAATTGTGTATGTCCTTTTTGGGGTGCTTTGTGCAGTGTTGTGGTGATTGCTTAGACCGGGCGTGGACTTCACTGTTGGGACCAGGACTTAGCGCTCGAGGTGGGTGGTTGTTGCTTACCTCTATTTTGACATGCTCACTAGGAATATTAGAGTGACCCCCTTTACTTGGACATCTTGATTAATCATGATCGAGGTTGGGTTTATGCATGCCTGTGTGGGGATTGGGTTGCTTTGATAGCGTTTAACCTTGCATGTGGAATGGAATATTTATTTTGGACTATATGATTATCCTGTTAGTGGTTCTACTTGAGGGTAGGTGACATGCATAGGTGGATACTGTTAATGATCAATGACTTAAATTATATTTCCTTGAGGACACTTGCATGCTAGTATGGACATCTAGATAGGCCATCTTTTATCGTTACACTTTCATGCTAGAACTTGACTTAGGAGAAACCTTGTTTGTTTCTTTTCTCCTTTCGTTAGTTAGGTGGTATTTGTTGCTCGGGTCTGAGCAGGGGTTTGGGATAGTGTAGCCGGGGCCTGGATTATGGATTATGGGTTTTGGCGGCGACCGCGGATATTGGACGGTTGACCGGATGTCGGTTATAGGACATCGGTGATTTGGCATGATTATGGACTAGAGGGTTTTGTGGCAACCGCGGATAGTAGGCGGTTGACCAGAAGTCGGATGTGGGACATGATTGTGATTGTGGGTTATTCCGGCGACCGTGGATATTGGGCGGTTGACCGGAGGTCGGTGGTGAGACTTGGTTGTGGATTGTGAGGTATTGCGACGATCGCGGATTTTGGGCGATTGACCGGATGATCACTTATGCATCAGATTGGGGATCAGTTTTCTTTTATTGGAGGGGTGTGTTCCACTGGGGTTTTATATTGATCCAGTCCTGCTTTTCATACTTATTACACCGGCGCGGTTATTGCCCGGTGATGCTTTCCTCGTGTGGGTCGCTCCCCTCGAGATCCCCTCCGAAGGCCGGGGCCAGACAGTTATGGACAGTTTTGCTATCACATCGGCGCGCCTTATTTGCCCGATGATGAGGGCGGCAGCAGGAGTTTTGCTATCACATCGGCGCGGCTTACTTGCCCGATGATGAGGGCGGTACAGATTGGGTTCATCTGGGACGGTTGGTTATTGTTGTATACGGTTATTATAGTCTAGGACTGTATTTTAGAGGCATCGTAGCGGTAGATTTCTCTTTTTCAGCAGTTTCATTTCTTACCACTCATCTTTCCTTTTTGCCTCTGGTAGACCTAGTGGGTGTGTCAGAGTTTGAGGTTTTACCCACTGGGGGAGGCTACTGGTTTACTAGTAGTTCTCACCCCCATTCTTCTTTCTTCTTTTTCTTCTCCCTTGTTTTGCAGTGTCTTCTGCGGGTGCTGCTGGGCTTTCGGCGGCGGGTCGAGAAGAGAGGACGGCTGAGTAGATAGATCTCGAGGCAGGATGAGCGGGTTAGCTGGACTGTTGATGTACCCATGTTTCCTCAGACGGTTGTACTTTTACATTTGGGACTGGCTTTGGCCAGCAGGTTGTATTTATTTTGGTGAGCTAGGAGAGACAGATGTATCATTTATACAGATGTATTGTATTTTATTTCCAGCTTCAGTCTGAGATGTATTAGTTTTAGTTCAGCTTTGTTTTTATTGCTCTTTTATTATTATCTCTTATATCTGAGCAGGTTTGGCGCTTCGTGTACGCGGGAAATACCGTGTGCACGGCGGATCTGTAGACGGGCCCGGGTTCCGGTTTACACCCGGGGCGTGACATGATCTGTCCTCCATCACCTGGCGCCAAGCTCCTCTATCCAGAAATCGCCTCTAGCAATAGATCCCAATCCAAAAGCACTGCCACAGCATGCTCCATAAACAACGCCTATTCCATCAAGGCATCCATAATCTGTAGCGAAGGGACCGAATCAACTGAAAGGTATCCTGGCGCAACTCACTCCTAGATACACAAATCTTATGCGCCTCGTCCCTCCAACATGGAGCGCGCAGTTCAACAACTGCGTAAACTCTCGGCACAAAAGGGCTCTCTAACAGTCTCTCCATCACTACCAACCACGATTCAGGGTGGTTCATCTGCCAAAACTGGCTCAATAGATCGATCATGATCCACAGCTCATCTGCTGTCTGCTATCCACCCTGCCTCGGTGCCTCGGTGCCTCGGCACTAAACATTGGCACGGAGGGGGCTGCTTGCTCAATCGGTGCCGCTGGTACA
This sequence comes from Tillandsia leiboldiana, assembly GCA_029204045.2. Classification (NCBI taxonomy): domain Eukaryota; kingdom Viridiplantae; phylum Streptophyta; class Magnoliopsida; order Poales; family Bromeliaceae; genus Tillandsia; species Tillandsia leiboldiana. Next base: position 29,742,823 of record CM055064.1, read on the forward strand.
ACTAGAGGTGCCACTGTATGGGAAGAAAGCGCTGGAAGACACTCAGGCAGTGCTACAACTAGCTGTGCTCTTCGTTCCGACAGGCGCATCCAACGTTCCATGGCCTCCTCCTGGCGTCGGACAACCTTCGACATCTGTGTCATCTGGGTCCATAACTCCTGGGTCTCGCTCTGCTCTGATAGCTCTGCCTCCCGCTGCTCGGGTTACTCATCAGATGCGGAATACGCCTTCCTCACTGCACGACGTCTCAGAAGCATCGTAGTCCACTGCACAATAACCAACATCAGGACACAGCAACCATACGACCCAATCCAGCGAGAGTCTAAGACATGTTATCAATTCCACAGCATTATGTTGTCTGCAGCCAACATAATCGCTTAGGAGAATAAACATGCCAATCACTCATCCCGTCTCTTGGGAGAGGTATAAAACTCAATCAGGACTCTCGCTATAAGTCACGGCTCTCACGTAGTCATCCTAATGTCCAACCACAAGCCTAGGGCTTCTAAGTCCACAATGACCTACATCGTAGGCTCAGATACCACTCTAATCTGTCACGCCCCGTGGTCAGAACAGCGACCCGGGCCTGCCAACAGATCCGCCACCTATGCAAAACCCAGCATAGGCGGAGCGTCTAACCTGCAAAAAGCTACTACAGCTAAACAGATATCAGAGCTATAAAAAATAACAACTGTAAAACTAAAGTCCAATCACTGTACAACTGAAATAAAGATACAAAATCCATCTCCCTAATACGATCATATACAATATCCTCAGAACTAAAAAGGGAGGTAAACCAAAATAATACATCAGTGTACAGTCTCTCAGTACATGTCATAACCTCACTACAATGATCTCTCAAAAGTAGAAATAAAACTAATCTACTAGCTGTACATCAAATCTCCAAAAAGAAGGGGCACCGCTATACTTCAAAGACAGGTAGGGAACTAGCTCGCAACTCCCTCGCCTCGGTCTGAAGGATCAGCAACTAGAAGATCAGCAACAGGGACTGGAGCAGAAGTCCCTGGGGAAGAAATACACCACGGCGGGTGTGAGAACTACATCCCATAGTAGTTCTAAGTGGGTGCCGCCAACAAGCCCGACGGTCTGCCCACTAAGTCTACTAGAGGCATAAAGTAACAAGAACAGTGCTGAAAGGAAAGAGCTGGAAAATAAACTCTACAGCTACTATGCCCCTATCTAGATGCTCAAAAAGTGGAACAGATGGGAACATGATGCATCTACTAATACTCAAGTATAGTCACCCAATCTACAATGACTGCCTCATACGGTCCAGTCAAGCCTGCGCCAAACCTACTGCCACCTCATCCACACTGGGACGGGACTTATGTAGGGCGTCCCTCACGGACTATCACAAGCGAACTCTAGTGTATCAACTAGTCGCATACATCGCAGCCTCGTCAGGCTCGGTATCATCATCGCACCCGGGGCATAGCTCGGGGGGAGCGACCCCACCGAACTCAAGTATCACATCTGTCTCACTGTCTCAATAAGCGGCACATGCAGGCTATAATCCATGATCAAACAGATCGGTAACTCGATGATCAAAAGCACAACTCAGTCGGAAAAAGACTCCACGACTCAATCAGAAAAGTTCAAACACTCACTGCTAATAACGAAGATGGGTCCGAGAACCCCGAGAGACTAGAACCTACAACCCAAATCAAATAAGAACAGGCCCTAGGCATAGCCCCTCATTGTTCTCGACCCAGAGAGAAGGCAACCCTTAGAACCCAGACCACTCGAATCATCTCGAGTGGGTAAGTTTATAAAAAAATAGTGACATTTATTACTGAAAACCATTTCATCTAAGAGAAATCCATTTTTAATTATTTTTAGTCTTTTTATGAAAATAATTCGAAAACAAATTTTATGTCCAAACCTCGAAGAGCTAATGCCCTCGTCCTATCAAACAAGAACAGACTCAGGCGACCCTACGATGCTTGGAAGAAAACATTGGCTGATTAAAATCATGTGTGCATCCAAAAAGGTTCTGGGTTCAAGGTCCTGCTGTCACTGGTACACTACTGCCTCTACCACAGCAGTGACAACCAAAACAAAGTACACGGCATCTCGGGGTCACCGTCTACCCAAACGGCTCCCGCTAGAACTAAACGACTAACAACATCTACCAGACTCCACTCTGCTCCCAAGCACGAGTGTAACATGCATCCCACACTAAAAGATAAATCCTGACCACTCGGCCCACCACTCAGGCGAGGAAGAACACTATGTCCAGGAATAGAATACAAAGTGTGGATGTCTAAAGCATAAATAACCCTAGCCCAAGTGAGGGTTTTCTACTAGTCTGGTTTACACATGCAAACATATGACAGGGTGCTAGGTCAAGATCCAATCCTAGCAGTTAATTTAACTAAGCAGGATCAGGGAACAAATAGTAACACAGGAAATATAACATCTCTCTCTAGCATGCATTCTAATCCAACTCTCTCTCTCTCTAACAAGCCTCCGCTGTCCAGAAATCCACCAGCAAAACAGTGGCTTAGAAATGCCTCGTAAACCATGCCAAGAACGCAGAACCAAGCAAGGTGATCGACACAGAAATCGACGGCGTACCTCTCATGAACGCGCTGCAGCAAAAATCGTCTCAATATTCCATCGGGGTAGCTCAGGGGGTCTCCCACACTGAAAGGCGACGGTAGAAGCTAAAATCCAAGAAACGTCACAGTGCGCCGCGTCGGAGAAAGCGCGGATCTCGGGGCCTTCAAAAATTGTGTAAATCCATCACACAGAGGAGCACAAGATGATGAACATTTTTGCTTAAGACCTCTGCCGGAGAAGAGCTCGGGAAAAGCTTCAAATCGCAGGCCAAAGGGGGCTATTTATATCCCCAACTCAACAAATCCAGAAATACCCATTGTGTCCCAACTTTCGGGCGCCCAAACATTCGGGCTGCTACAGTAACTGCTACAGTACCCAAATTGTACCCCAATCCATCAGCGCCCGAATCGTCCCTGGAGCAACACGTGTCCCCGAACAGGCAACAGCGAGCGCAGCCAACCGCGTCGCGCCACGTGTCCTCCCACTCTGCCGCCGAATGCGGGGTCAACTCCTTGTAATATCATGGATTTTGTAACACTTTATACCTCCTGCTAATAAAGTTTTCGTTTAATGTAACTAATGTAACGGGTTTACTTAAGTCGCAAATTTGGAAGTACGGGTATTTTTCTGCGATAGACCTCGGGAAACGGAGAACGGCAGTGCGATCGGATCCGGATTCCGACTTACGGAACTCCCGGAAAGGGGTAGAAAGTGATCGCAATGGCCAGGGGGTGCATCGAAATCCGCGTAAGTGATTTGGCACGCTTTTCGAGGAAAAAGGGGGGAATTATCTTTAAAGAATTATCCCGAAGAATGTTAATTGAGGAATTAATTAATTGAGGAATTAATTAATTGAAGAATTATCTTTAAAGAATTATTCCGAAAGGATCTTATATAGGAATTAATTAATTGAGGAATTAATTAATTAGGATTTTAATACCCGATGTGGATTTTGCCGTACAAGAAGATTTAATTTGTGACTTCTCCGGAAAGAAAGAAAAAAAGTGAAACCCTAACCGAGAGAAAGAGAGAGCGAAAGAAAAGAAAAGAGAAGGCGAAACCCTAATCGGAAAGGAACGGTGGGAAGGAAGGTGAAGACGGAGGGACCTAGATCCTCCCGACGAGCATGACGAAGCCGGGGGCGTGATCGGATTACCGTCTCCGGCGAATAGAGGTAACCTAGATTTATGATTATGTATTTCGCTCGGTTTTTGGGGTTTCGTTCTCTTTCACGGAGTCTTAGGAGGAGTCGTCGCTACCCTAGGCGTCGTCGCCGCGGAGCCCTAGGGCATAACCGCCACGACCGGGATGCGCGCCGCGCGGGGACGGTGCCCGCACGGTCGCAAAAAGTGCCGCGCGGGACCAAGGTCCCGCGAGGCCGAGGATAGGGTAAGCGCCGCGCGGGGCCGGTGCCCGCGCGGCCGCGACAAGTGCCGCGCGGGCGGGCGCCCGCGTGGCGGCAGCGCGCGCCGCGCGGGGCACTTGCCCGCGCGGCCGCGGCACGTGCCGCGCGGGCGGGTGCCCGCGCGGTGCTCATGCCCGCGCGGCCGCAGCTGCATACCGCGCGGGCGAGCGCCCGCGCGGCGGCGGCGGCAGCAGGCGCCGCGCGGGGCTTAGGCCCGCGCGGCCACGGCAGCATGCCGCGCGGGCAGGCGCCCGCGCGGCGGCAGCAGCAGGCGCCGCGCGGGGCTCATGCCCGCGCGGCCGCGGCTGCATGCCGCGCCGGCAGGTGCCGCGCGGCGGCGGCGGTAGCGCGTGCCGCGCGGGGTGAAAGCCCGCGCGGCCGCGGCTGCATGCCGCGCGGGGTGCAAGCCAGCGCGGCCGCGGCTGCATGCCTCGCGGGCAGGTGCCGCGCAGCGGTGGGGCGCAAGCCCGCGCGGCCGCGGCAAGTGCCGCGCGGGGCCGGTGCCCGCGCAGCCGCGGTTTGCGCCATGCGAGGCCGAGGTCCACACGATCGCGGAAGGTGTCGCGTGGGGTTGGTGCCCGTGCGGCAGCGGCTTGCACCGCGCGGAGCTAGGACCCGCGCGGTCACGGCAAACGCCGCGCGGGGCTGGTGCCCGCGCGGCCGTACGACCCGCGACACCGGGGGGGCGGCCGCGTCGCTCGACGCGCACGGGCGCCACCGCCTGGTCAAGTTGTCCTTAGTGTTTTGAGTTGTTGGGCTCGGTTTATCCACTATTATATTTCTGTTCTGACCACGACTCTTTTGGGGACTACTTATCTGATCCGTCGCACGTCCTCGACGCCTCGGCCGTTGAACTACGGGAGGACCTGAGCTTTGAAGAAACGCCGGTGCGGATCTTGGCAAGGGAAGAAAAGAATCTGCGAAACCGGACAATCCCCTACGTAAAGGTGCAATGGAGTAACCACGAGGAGCGCGAGGCGACGTCGAAACTTGAAACGAAAATGAAGGAGTGTTACCCCGAGTTATTTAGCGAGGAGTGAAATTAAGTTTCGAGGACGAAACTTCTTTTAAGAGGTGAGTGGTGTAATATCATGGATTTTGTAACACTTTATACCTCCTGCTAATAAAATTTCTGTTTAATGTAACAAATGTAACGGGTTTACTTAAGTCGCAAATTTGGATGTACGGGTATTTTTCTGCGATAGAGCTCGGGAAACGGAGAACGGCAGTGCGATCGTATCCGGATTCCGACTTACGGAACTCCCGAAAAGGGGTAGAAAGTGATCGTAATGGCCAGGGGCTGCATAGAAATCCGCGTAAGTGATTTGGCATGCTTTCTGAGGAAAAAGGAGGGAATTATCTTTAAAGAATTATCTCGAAGAATATTAATTAAGGAATTAATTAATTGTAGAATTTTCTTTAAAGAATTATTCCGAAGGATCTTATCTAGGAATTAATTAATTGAGGAATTAATTAATTAGGATTTTAATGCCCGATGTGGATTTTGTCGTACAAGAAGATTTAATTTGTGACTTCTCCGGAAAGAAAGAAAAAAAGTGAAACCCTAACCGAGAGAAAGAGAGAGCGAAAGAAAAGAAAAGAGAAGGCGAAACCCTAATCGGAAAGGAACGGTGGGAAAGAAGGTGAAGACGGAGAGACCTAGATCCTCCCGACGAGCGTGACGAAGCCGGGAGCGTGATCAGATTACCGTCTCCGGCGATTAGAGGTAACCTAGATTTATGATTATGTATTTCGCTAGGTTTTTGGGGTTTCTTTCTCTTTCACGGAGTCATAGGGCAGTTGTCGCTACCCTAGGCGGCGTCGCCGCGGAGCCCTAGGGCATCACCGCCGCGACCGGGATGCGCGCCGCGCGGGGACGGTGCCCGCACGGTCGCAACAAGTGCCGCACGGGACCAAGGTCCCGCGAGGCCGAGGATAGGGTAAGCGCCGCGCGGGGCCGGTGCCCGCGCGGCCGCGACAAGTGCCGCGCGGGCGGGCGCCCGCGCGGCGGCAGCGCGGGCCGCGCGGGGCACTTGCCCGCGCAGCCGCGGCACGTGCACGCGCCGCGAGGGGCTCATGCCCGCGCTGTCACGCCCCGGGTGTAAACCAGAACCCGGGCCCGTCCACAGATCCGCCGTGCACACGGAATTTTCCGTGTACACGAAGCGCTGATAACCTGCTCAGATATAAAACAAGTAATAAAGGAGCATAAAACAGAGCTAAACTAAAACTAATACAACTCAGACAAATGCTGGAAATGAAAGTACAGTAAGCTCTCAAAAATATACAAGTGTCTCTCCCAGCTCACGAAAAATATACAACCAGCTGGCCGCAGCCAGACCCAAAAAAAAAAAAAAAACAAAAAAAAAAAAGGAAAATACAACCGTCTGAGTGTACTGGGGATACATCAAAACTACAAAACTCCAACTCGGGGCAGCAGCTATCTAATCAACGATCCTCTTACCTCGATCCAGGGAAGAGGGTCCCGCGACTCCCGCAGAAGACTCTACAAAACAAAGGGGAAAAGAAAAGAGAAAACAGTGGGGGTGAGAACTACTATAAAAACAGTAGCCTCCCCTAGTGGGTAGACCTCAAACTCAGAAATACCCACTAGGACTACTAGAGGCGAAAATGAAATAAAGGTAGTATGCTAAAGGTAAGTCTACTGATGATAAAGCTACCCCTAGTATGCCTCTAAAATGCCTAGCTGTCAAGATCGCTAGAAGTATGCATCAGTATGTCAAAACCTGGCCAACCAAACCCAATCAATACACCAGTCAACACTGGTACTGCCTGCTGTACTGTCAACTCGAGAACCCAGTATCTGATCGGCACACGGCACGATCCTCAAAGTACCCAATCGACCGGCACACGGCTCGGCCCTAAGCCTACTCCGGAGTGGCACTCGAGGGGAGCGACCCACACGAGTAAAAATATGTAACCATAAGTATCTGATGTAGCAGGACTGGATCAAGAATCTAAACGAGTGGGTAAGACCATCCACTAAAGAAGCCCGATCCCTCACCTCCAATCTGATGCAATAATAATAATACTAGTAAGCCGGTCAACCGCCCACAGTCCGCGGTTGCCGCAACACCCAACCATCCATCCCCGACTGTCCCAACTCTGAACATCTGAACTACTCAATCCTCTACAACTAGACTACAGGAGAATGAATAGAAAGCATGGTTTCTCCTAAGTCAATTCCAGCATGTATGTGTAGCAGAAAAAGGTGGCCTAGCTAGATGACCATTGAAGCATGCAAAGTCCTTTACTTGATAAACCCCTTTCAATTATTCTAACATATGCAACATTAAATGTTTGGGAAATCCCGATGTACATGTGCTAAGATATATGATACTTAGTACATTCTAGATGCACAATCTACTAGCAAGTACCCCTTTTACAACATTCATTTTAACCACAAGTCCAAACCTTCCCTCAACATACAACATGATATGGCTATAACATTCTTTCCAACTAATTAAATTGCATATCTAAACATGGAAACACCACTTACTAACTTGTAGCCTGCTAACAATGCAAGTATTAGCAAAGGAACCTTAATCTCATGCAAGCATGCTAGATACATTCATATTTAATAACACATAATCGTGGCATTCCAATAGGCCTAGTGACATTCACAAGTAGGAGGTTCTCAACATCACCCACCTCGAGCGCTATTCCAAAATTCCCAAAGGCGAAGTCCAAGATCAGTCCAACACACCACCAATCTGTACAAAATACCCCAAAGGAAAAATACATAAGCTAAACATCCACGCTTTCCAGAATCTGTCCCCCAAATCAGCAGTCCACAATTCACTAATTTTTACCTGCGAATAATGCCCAGAAAAATCCAAGAAAAATACTATCGCGATCCTTGCGACGAGCCCGTCGAAACGAGTACCTGCAAGCCCAAATTGGAGTTTCCTACGCTGAGATAAAAATCCGACAAGGGGTACACCCCAAATCCAAACTGCACTAAATTCCTGTAACAAGGAACCACAGAGAAAGGAGATTCTCACCCTCGAGTAAAATTCAGAAAATTCTGAGAAAAATCCAGGAGACTCCTTGCTAAGCGTAGATGAAAATTGCCTTTTGAATCGCCTCGTTCCGACGCCTGAGCGAAAAGATATGGCAAGAACACTGCGGTGCTGTCCCAAAAGTCCGCGAAGAAAAAGGGTCAAATGGGTGCTAAGAAAACTCCAAGATCAGCACGGAAATCGAGGAACCATAAAACATAGGAGTTGAAGCCCTACCTGTCGTGAGTCCAACGGCGCAAGAATCGGCGAATTCCGAGGTCGGGGTGGGTCGGAGGAGTCCAAACACTGAGAAGGGGCGAAGAGGATCGCCGGAGAACAAGCGTCGCGCCGCGCCGTAAAATGGTGAACCTCGGGATGCGTGCCTCCAAAAATCTTCAAACTTCTCCAAAGGGTAGTGCATTGAGGGAGGAAAAACTCTTGTGAAGGGAGCTCAGTGGAAAGGAGGCCCAAAAAGCCAAAAGAACAAACAAGGAGGGCTATTTATAGGCCCAGCCCAAAACACAAAAATCCGGATTTCCGGGCGCATGTTTCGGGCGCACTGCGCCCGGAAACCGGTTGCATGCATTCTGTCCGACGCGCCCGAAATCCCCAGGTGCTGCCACGTCGCCCCACAACAGGGGACAGCGGATCCCCGCGGCCCGCACACGCCACGTGGCCCCCCGCAGTCAGCGGGGGTAGGTACGACCGGCCAATCCCGAGGCGACGCGTGTCGCACTCGAGTGCGGCCGACCGCCCCGCCTGGCGCCACTGTGCGCGCACGTGCGCGCACAGTACCGAGGCGCCCTCCCCCGCGCACCCGTGGACCGCGCCCACGTGGACCGACGAATCCGAAGCCGCCACGTGTCATGCGCCCGGTCCACCGCAATCCCGCAATTCCAGTGAGCCGTGCCGCGTGCGCCCGCCTACCAGGGCACGCCACGCGTCCACCCGCCGCGGTCCATGCACCGCCGCGCCACTGCGTGGACCCAGCCACGTGAGCCGGCCAATAAAAGGCCGCCACGTGGCTCGGGCCGGTCCACGTGTCACCCCCATGCACCGAAAATCCCCCAAATCTTTCGGAAGCCCGCATTTGGTCATCCGGACTCCAAATTCAACAAGCAAATAGCCGTTTTCAAGCGTTTTTCCGCGCTGAATCCAAATCCAACCTCAGATTGGCCCAAAACCTTTTCTAAAATTCGGCAATTACAGCCGAAGGCCAATTCCGCTATCAAAGTCTCACGAGGTCCATCTGTGGCACCCCTTCGATGCACCATGGGCCAGACACACCAACACTAGGTGTTCTACACAGTGGATTCATCGGAAAGTCGCAAGGGAAAACCCAGTACACTACATCCTCCCCTACAAGAAAAAGTTTCGTTCTCGAAACAAAAGTCATACCTCAGACAGGAGCCTCAAACAAGTGGGGGTGAGCATCCATCATCGCTGACTCCAACTCCCAGGTAGCCTCGCGCTCGTCATGACTGCTCCAGAGGATCTTCACATAAGGGATGGCTCGACTGCGCAACTCCCTAACCTCGCGGTCCAAGATCCTCAACGGCCGCTCAACATAGCTCAGGTCCTCAGCAACCTCCAATGGGGTGAAATCGATGGCATGGGACGGGTCATGAACATACCTCCTCAGCGTCGATACATGAAACACATTGTGAACACCTGAAAGCCTGGGAGGAAGCGCAAGCCTGTAGCCAACTGGCCCTAAGCGCTCCAACACCTCAAAAGGTCCAATATAACGAGGGCTCAGTTTCCCACGAATACCAAATCTCCGAATCCCCTTCGAAGGCGAGACTTTCAGAAAAACATGGTCACCCACCTGAAACTCTAAGTCTCGCCGTCGAGTATCAGCATAACTCCTCTGTCGACTCTGGGCGGTCTCTAGGTGTCGTCGTATCAATCTGACCTTTTCCTCTGCCTCTAACAGTAGATCAGGACCCAAAGTCTTCTTCTCACCCACGTCACTCCAATAAAGGGGTGACCGACACTTGCGTCCATACAACGCTTCAAACGGAGCCATCTGAATGCTCGCTTGATAGCTGTTGTTGTACGCAAACTCAACTAATCCCAAGTGTCGGTACCATCCTCCTCCAAAGTCCAGAATGCATGCTCTCAACATATCCTCGAGGGTCTGAATAGTGCGCTCTGACTGCCCATCGGTCTATGGGTGGAATGCTGTACTAAATCGGAGCTGCGTCCCCAAGGCTGTCTGTAAACTCCTCCAGAAATGCGAGACAAACCTCGGGTCTCTATCTGATACGATGGAAACGGGTACCCCGTGCAATCTAACCACCTCAGCCAAGTACACCTGCGCCAGTCGCTCCATCGGCCAAGTCATCTGAACCGGTAGAAAGTGAGCGGATTTGGTAAGCCTGTCCACGACTACCCAGATAGCATCCGCTCCCGTCTGTGCTCTCGGCAACCCAGTGACAAAATCCATCGTAACATGTTCCCATTTCCATTCAGGGATTGGGAGACTCTGCAACTTGCCAGCAGGTACACGATGCTCAGCCTTTACTTGCTGACAAGTTAAACAGTGCGCTACGAATCTCCCAATGTCTCTTTTCATCCCATTCCACCAAAACTGTGCCTTCAGATCCCTATACATCTTAGTCCCACCAGGGTGGATGGTATAAGGTGTATAGTGGGCCTCCCTCAAGATCTGCTCTCGAATCTCTGCATCCATAGGCACGCAAGCTCGGTCCTTGTACCGGAGTACTCCCGCAGCATCAACTGAAAAGTCCCCTATCAAACCAGTCTGCATCTGCTCTCGAATCCTCACCAGGTGGGGGTCCTCACTCTGTCTCTCCCGAATCCTGTCCAACAGAGTGGGCTGCACGACTTGAGACATAAGTCTAGCAGAGACCCCAGGGGACACAACCTCGAGCTCTAACCGCCTCATCTGCTCAAGTAATAGCGCCTGATCGGTGATCCTCAAAGATAGACTCTGTACTGCTCTCCTGCTCAGGGCATCAGCAACCACGTTGGCCTTGCCAGGGTGGTATAAAATGTCTACGTCATAATCTTTCAACAATTCCAACCATCTACGCTGCCTCAAGTTGAGCTCCTTCTGTGTGAACAGGTATTTCAAGCTCTTGTGGTCGGTGTAAATCTCGCAGTGTTCCCCATACAGGTAGTGGCGCCACAACTTTAGTGCAAAAATCACTGCAGCTAGCTCCAAATCATGGGTAGGGTAATTCTTTTCATAATCTTTCAGTTGCCGAGAGGCGTAAGCGATTACCCTACCATCCTGCATCAGCACGCAACCAAGTCCACTGTGCGATGCATCACTATAAATCACGTATCCTTTCCCCATAACAGGGAGGGAAAGGATAGGAGCCGACATCAACCTGATCTTCAATTCCTCAAAGCTCCTCTGGCAGTCCTCACTCCAAATAAACTTAATCCCTTTTCGCATCAAACGAGTGAGGGGTGTGGAAAGTTTCGCAAAACCTTCCACAAACCGACGGTAATATCCCGCTAAGCCCATAAAACTGCGGACTTCGGATACCGTCGTCGGTCGGGGCCAATCCCGGACTGCCTCGATCTTTGCCGGGTCTACTGCCACTCCAGCGGCTGAAATCACGTGGCCCAAAAAGACAACCTCCCGAAGCCAGAAATCACACTTAGATAACTTGGCATACAACTTTCTCTCTCTCAGAAGTTGTAGCACAATCCTCAGATGCTCCTCGTGCTCCACATCGCTTCGGGAATAAACTAGGATGTCATCAATAAAGACAACTACGAACCGATCCAGATATGGTCGAAAAATCCGGTTCATTAAATCCATAAAAGCAGCAGGGGCATTTGTCAATCCAAAAGGCATGACGGTGAACTCATAATGCCCGTACCGCGTTCTGAAAGCCGTCTTCGGGATGTCCTCGGCCTTCACCTTCAATTGGTGGTAACCAGACTGTAAATCAATCTTGGAGAAGACACAAGACCCTTGCAGCTGGTCGAATAAGTCATCAATGCGCGGCAAAGGGTACTTGTTCTTGATGGTCACTTTATTCAGCTCCCGGTAATCCACACACAGTCGAAGTGAACCATCCTTCATCTTCACAAATAGCACCGGCGCTCCCCAAGGTGATACACTCGGCCTCACAAAACCCTTGTCCATTAAATCCTGGAGTTGCGCCTTTAACTCCCTCAGCTCGGCCGGTGCCATTCGGTAAGGAGCCTTAGAGATTGGCGCAGTTCCTGGAACTACGTCAATCAAAAACTCAACCTCCCTATCCGGCGGCATATGAACTAGCTCCGGAGGAAAAACATCCGGGTACTCATGGACAATAGGGATATCCGTGAGTCCCGGTGCCGCCGTAGGCTCCTTAACCACCGATGCCAAAAAGGCCACGCATCCACTGCGCATCATCTGCCTCGCACGAGAGGTCGAAACCACAGAGGCAAAGAAAGCACTCTGGCACCCCCTGTAAACGAACACCTCCTGGCCTGGCTCGCTAAAGGTAACAGTCCTCGCGGCGCAATCAATCGTCGCGAAATAGCGAGCCAGCCAATCCATCCCCAGTACAATGTCGTAATCTTGCAGCTCACTAAGGACCATAAGGTCCGCTGGCAAGATCCAGGACTCAATCTGAACAGGGCAAGACCAACAACACTCCTCTACATGCAATGTATGATCAGGAATCTGTACCTCTACTGCATGTGGCAACCGACCTAACACTAGTCCATGAGATGATGCAAATACTCTACCGATAAAAGAATGTGATGCACCGGTATCAAATAAAGTGCGAGCTCTAGTACCAAGAAGTAAAGTGATACCTGCCACCACGTGGTCGGCTGCCGTGGAGTCCCCTACCTGGGCGGCGTAGACTCGCCCGCTCTGAGCTGGTGGTCGGTAATCTGCAGGGTGGGAGGAAGGAGCCCTGCTCGCTGGAGCATAAGGCCGCTGCTGGGGCACTGAAGGGGCTGATGCCGAGGAAGGAGCTGTCGACGCTGCAAAAGGGCAAGTGGCTCGCATGTGACCAGACTGTCCACAGATATAACATCGTCCCCACCGCTGATCACAAGTGCTAGGAAAGTGCGGCCCACCACAGAAGACACATCTCTCAGACGACTGGGACTGTCGGGACTGCTGCTGTGGTCTCCGAGACTGCTGCTGCTGCTGCCGCTGTGGCTGTCGCTGTGACCCCTGCTGTCGCGACTGCGACCTCTGCTGCTGCGAATGCTGCTGCTGTCGCTGGGGCTGCTGCTGCTGCTGCTGCTGTGGGGGTCTCTGGGATCCACCAGACCCTCGCCGCTCCGAACGCCCACGGCCCGTAAACTGCGGCGGTGGTGGTCGAGGCGGCCTCCATGAACTGGCCTGTCCCCCCTCGTCTGGCATTGGCCGCTTCCTCTCAGAACTCTGAGCGGCCAAGCCCCCACGTCTAGCGACGACGTGATCTCCCCTCTCGACCCACTGTGCATGATCCACTGCCTCTGATAAAGTCTGAAGCCTCTGGGCGTGTACCAAGGTATAGATCTCGGGGCGCAAACCTGTCTCAAACAGCTCCACCTGGTGCAGCCCATCCCTGGCAACATAGGGTACGCAGTTGAGCAACTGCGTAAACTCCTGATAATAATCCCATACCGTCCTGTCCCCCTGCTGGAGATTCTTCAAATCATCCTCAAGTTTTTTCTTCACGCTCGTGGAGAAATAAGTGTCAAGGATCAACCGTCTAAACTCCGACCAGGGTAGCTGTCGGGTGATCTGAAACTCTAAGGGCTCGACCCGACGCCACCAAGCATCTGCATCCCCCTCTAGGCAATGTACAGCCATATGCACTCTGAACCTGTGGTCAATGAAGAAGTCTCTGAACAACTTCTCCATTGCTGCCAGGCATGATCCTATCTCCGATGGGTGAGTGCTCCTCCCAGAGAACCTAGGTGGTCCTCGCTTACAGAACTTGGCGAGTTTGTCAGCAAACTCCTCCTCCTCCGCCGGGGTCAACGGCCTGAACACTCCCTGAGCCCCACTGCTCGACGACGGTGCCGTAGGGACTAATGGAATAGCCGGCGGTACAACTGGTGGTACAGGGGCCTCTACAGTAGTAGGGGGAGGGGCCCCAACCTGCGTAAGCAACTGCTCGAACCTCTGCTCCTGTCGGCGGTGGCTCTCCGCCAACTGGGCCACCATGGCCCTCAGCTCACTCAACTCAGAAGGCCCAGACTGCTCCGGCTCCTCCGGGGGCGTAGGAGTACCCCGAGTAGGAATCTGCCGCCTAGGAGGCATCCTGTCACACAAAATCCACGGGTCGATAAACCAAACCACTCTCGACCCAATCAAGCGAAAGTCATGGACATTCCCCTATTTCTGTAACCTTATGTTGTCTGCAGCCAACATAATAGTCCCCCAGAAATAGGCTATGTCAATCCCTCTCCACTCACAGGAAGAGTTAACAACCAATTACCGACTTTCGCACAATATCACGTCACTCACGCTCTGCCTTCCTAGGGTCTGCCAAAAGCCTAGGGTTTCCTAAGTCCCAACTGACCTATCCCTAAGCTCTGATACCAACTTAATCTGTCACGCCCCGGGTGTAAACCAGAACCCGGGCCCGTCCACAGATCCGCCGTGCACACGGAATTTTCCGTGTACACGAAGCGCTGATAACCTGCTCAGATATAAAACAAGTAATAAAGGAGCATAAAACAGAGCTAAACTAAAACTAATACAACTCAGACAAATGCTGGAAATGAAAGTACAGTAAGCTCTCAAAAATATACAAGTGTCTCTCCCAGCTCACGAAAAATATACAACCAGCTGGCCGCAGCCAGACCCAAAAAAAAAAAAAAAAAAAAAAAAAAAAAGGAAAATACAACCGTCTGAGTGTACTGGGGATACATCAAAACTACAAAACTCCAACTCGGGGCAGCAGCTATCTAATCAACGATCCTCTTACCTCGATCCAGGGAAGAGGGTCCCGCGACTCCCGCAGAAGACTCTACAAAACAAAGGGGAAAAGAGAAAAGAGAAAACAGTGGGGGTGAGAACTACTATAAAAACAGTAGCCTCCCCTAGTGGGTAGACCTCAAACTCAGAAATACCCACTAGGACTACTAGAGGCGAAAATGAAATAAAGGTAGTATGCTAAAGGTAAGTCTAGTGATGATAAAGCTACCCCTAGTATGCCTCTAAAATGCCTAGCTGTCAAGATCGCTAGAAGTATGCATCAGTATGTCAAAACCTGGCCAACCAAACCCAATCAATACACCAGTCAATACTGGTACTGCCTGCTGTACTGTCAACTCGAGAACCCAGTATCTGATCGGCACACGGCACGATCCTCAAAGTACCCAATCGACCGGCACACGGCTCGGCCCTAAGCCTACTCCGGAGTGGCACTCGAGGGGAGCGACCCACACGAGTAAAAATATGTAACCATAAGTATCTGATGTAGCAGGACTGGATCAAGAATCTAAACGAGTGGGTAAGACCATCCACTAAAGAAGCCCGATCCCTCACCTCCAATCTGATGCAATAATAATAATACTAGTAAGCCGGTCAACCGCCCACAGTCCGCGGTTGCCGCAACACCCAACCATCCATCCCCGACTGTCCCAACTCTGAACATCTGAACTACTCAATCCTCTACAACTAGACTACAGGAGAATGAATAGAAAGCATGGTTTCTCCTAAGTCAATTCCAGCATGTATGTGTAGCAGAAAAAGGTGGCCTAGCTAGATGACCATTGAAGCATGCAAAGTCCTTTACTTGATAAACCCCTTTCAATTATTCTAACATATGCAACATTAAATGTTTGGGAAATCCCGATGTACATGTGGTAAGATATATGATACTTAGTACATTCTAGATGCACAATCTACTAGCAAGTACCCCTTTTACAACATTCATTTTAACCACAAGTCCAAACCTTCCCTCAACATACAACTTGATATGGCTATAACATTCTTTCCAACTAATTAAATTGCATATCTAAATATGGAAACACCACTTACTAACTTGTAGCCTGCTAACAATGCAAGTATTAGCAAAGGAACCTTAATCTCATGCAAGCATGCTAGATACATTCATATTTAATAACACATAATCGTGGCATTCCAATAGGCCTAGTGACATTCACAAGTAGGAGGTTCTCAACATCACCCACCTCGAGCGCTATTCCAAAATTCCCAAAGGCGAAGTCCAAGATCAGTCCAACACACCACCAATCTGTACAAAATACCCCAAAGGAAAAATACATAAGCTAAACATCCACGCTTTCCAAAATCTGTCCCCCAAATCAGCAGTCCACAATTCACTAATTTTTACCTGCGAATAATGCCCAGAAAAATCCAAGAAAAATAATATCGCGATCCTTGCGACGAGCCCGTCGAAACGAGTACCTGCACGCCCAAATTGGAGTTTCCTACGCTGAGATAGAAATCCGACAAGGGGTACACCCCAAATCCAAACTGCACTAAATTCCTGTAACAAGGAACCACAGAGAAAGGAGATTCTCACCCTCGAGTAAAATTCAGAAAATTCTGAGAAAAATCCAGGAGACTCCTTGCGAAGCGTAGATGAAAATTGCCTTTTGAATCGCCTCGTTCCGACGCCTGAGCGAAAAGATATGGCAAGAACACTGCGGTGCTGTCCCAAAAGTCCGCGAAGAAAAAGGGTCAAATGGGTGCTAAGAAAACTCCAAGATCAGCACGGAAATCGAGGAACCATAAAACACAGGAGTTGAAGCCCTACCTGTCGTGAGTCCAACGGCGCAAGAATCGGCGAATTCCGAGGTCGGGGTGGGTCGGAGGAGTCCAAACACTGAGAAGGGGCGAAGAGGATCGCCGGAGAACAAGCGTCGCGCCGCGCCGTAAAATGGTGAACCTCGGGATGCGTGCCTCCAAAAATCTTCAAACTTCTCCAAAGGGTAGTGCACTGAGGGAGGAAAAACTCTTGTGAAGGGAGCTCAGTGGAAAGGAGGCCCAAAAAGCCAAAAGAACAAACAAGGAGGGCTATTTATAGGCCCAGCCCAAAACACAAAAATCCGGATTTCCGGGCGCATGTTTCGGGCGCACTGCGCCCGGAAACCGGTTGCATGCATTCTGTCCGACGCGCCCGAAATCCCCAGGTGCTGCCACGTCGTCCCACAACAGGGGACAGCGGATCCCCGCGGCCCGCACACGCCACGTGGCCCCCCGCAGTCAGCGGGGGTAGGTACGGCCGGCCAATCCCGAGGCGACGCGTGTCGCACTCGAGTGCGGCCGACCGCCCCGCCTGGCGCCACTGTGCGCGCACGTGCGCGCACAGTACCGAGGCGCCCTCCCCCGCGCACCCGTGGACCGCGCCCACGTGGACCGACGAATCCGAAGCCGCCACGTGTCATGCGCCCGGTCCACCGCAATCCCGCAATTCCAGTGAGCCGTGCCGCGTGCGCCCGCCTACCAGGGCACGCCACGCGTCCACCCGCCGCGGTCCATGCACCGCCGCGCCACTGCGTGGACCCAGCCGCGTGAGCCGGCCAATAAAAGGCCGCCACGTGGCTCGGGCCGGTCCACGTGTCACCCCCATGCACCGAAAATCCCCCAAATCTTCCGGAAGCCCGCATTTGGTCATCCGGACTCCAAATTCAACAAGCAAATAGCCGTTTTCAAGCGTTTTTCCGCGCTGAATCCAAATCCAACCTCAGATTGGCCCAAAACCTTTTCTAAAATTCGGCAATTACAGCCGAAGGTCAATTCCGCTATCAAAGTCTCACGAGGTCCATCTGTGGCACCCCTTCGATGCACCATGGGCCAGACACACCAACACTAGGTGTTCTACACAGTGGATTCATCGGAAAGTCGCAAGGGAAAACCCAGTACACTACACGCGCGGCCGCGGCTGCATACCGCGCGGGCGGGCGCCCGCGCGGCGGCGGCGGCAGTACGCGCCGCGCGCGGCTCAAGCCCGCGCGGCCGCGGCTGCATGCCACGTGGGCAGGTGCCCCCGCGGCGGCAGCAGCACGCGCCGCGCACGGCTCATGCCCGCGCGGCCGCAGCTGCATGCCGCGCGGGCAGGTGCCGCGCGGGGTGCAAGCCTGCGCGGCCGCGGCTGCGTGCCGCGCGGCGGCGGCGGCAGCGCGTGCCGTGCGGGCAGGTGCCGCGCGGCGGCGGCGGCAGCGCGTGCCGCGAGGGGCGCAAGCCCGCGCGGCCGCGGCAAGTGCCGCGCGGGGCCAGTGCCCGCGCAGCCTCGGTTTGCGCCATGCGAGGCCGAGGTCCGCACGATCGCGGAAGGTGCCGCGCAGGGTTGGTGTCCTTGCGACCGCGGCTTGCACCGCGCGGAGCTAGGGCCCGCGCGGTCACAGCAAACGCCGCGCGGGGCTGGTGCCCGCGCGGCCGTACGACCCGCGACATCGCGGGGGCGGCCGCGTAGCTCGACGCGCACGGGCGCCACCGCCGGGTCAAGTTGTCCTTAGTGTTTTTAGTTGTTGGGCTCGGTTTATCCACTATTATATTTCTGTTCTGACCACGGCTCTTTTGGGGACTACTTTTAGGTCCGGGCGTCAATAGAGAGCGAGGTTCGATCTCCGGAGTACACGTTTCGCTTAATCAAGGTGGGTAGGTGTTGGTTATTACCGGTGCGGTGTCGTTTCCGATTACTCGTTTTGATAAAGTAGATACGGTTATAGTTTGACTAACCCCCTAGCATGTGAATCCCTTTTACTATTTCAATCAAGCGGCTGCGGTCGCAGGTGCGTTTTACTTTTCTGGTTATAGCGGCTGAGGTCGCAAGGCAATAAAAAAAAAATACTCATATTGCTTACACGCACACCGGCAGTTTGGCCACTGCAGAGGGTGTATTTTTCCGGAAAGATGGTAAGTCGTTTACCCGTGTACCCCACAAGGGGAGGTTAGTGGGGACCCCTCAAGGGGAGGCGGCTGCTACTTGGGCAGTCGAGGGGTTGGAGGCACCAAGGAGATGAGTACGGTATTGGGGTTGGTTCCCAAAATATTCTGAAAGCTGGGGTAGGTGCCCAGCGGGACTTTCAACAGGGATTTAGCGATACATGAGGGGGAGGGGAAAAGTAAATGCTCCAGTGACGCGGTGTGTTCTTTCTATTTATTGCGGTTACTTGCATGTTCTCTACTTTATCAGTCACTGACAACCCACACTGTGACAGGTTCGAGTAGGGGTGGATTTCGGGACGACGGTGAGGCATCAGTTAGAGGACACTAGCTAAGAGGGCTAGTAAAACGATACTTTATTTATTTACCTTTGGTTATGGCGTTACTTTGGTTAGTTTAACTGTGATTCATATACTGTGGTTTTTGATGGATGTTGGGATGAGGTTTTTCTTGTAACTAACTGGTGAATGATAGGATGTGTAATTGTGGCTCGTTTTCAAATACAAACCGGTTTCAAAGGTATTTTTTTTAAACCAAGTGCCGTGTGGGCACCGATTTTAAAACCCGTGGATTTATCCTTTTAAGCTAATGGCCGCACAAAGAGTTTGCGAAAATGATTTAGAATACTGGGTGTCGTATGGGCACCGATTTTCAAAACCCCTGGGTTTATGCTATAGACTGTATAAGATAGCAATGATGGTTTGACGTACTTATCCTCTCCTCGTTGCATGTCATGATTGGAATGGTTAAAGTATTGGACTTGTTGGTGACGCTGTGCATATACAAAGGAGACTCCGCCCGTTTGGGGAGTGAATTTGTATATGTGGCGGGTCTGATACGCGCCGGAGGCAAGGTTCAAGTAAATATTTAAGAAAAAAAAAATGGGTACATTTTTCGCTCCTTTAGAATCTCCGGGGCGTGACAGATTTTATGGTATCAGAGAAAACGGCTTTAACAATGGAGATCATGACTAACATCCGCAGAATGTAATGACACAAGTGACTAACAAAGTTGATAACCAAAGTATAGGTGTGTCACGTACGAGCGTGAGCGCGGGGAATTAAAGGGATAGAGTCCCAGTGTTCGTAGGTGAAGGGGCTATACCAATTTAGTCTAGAACAAACTTGGTTTCTTTGTATACACGGTTAATGGCGAAACTTGTTACGGAATTTGAGTTGGCGTATTTTGTGAATTCGGTTAAGTCTTGACGATTGAAGGTAAAGGAAGTTGGATCATATAACTCAATCTCAAGAAAGAAGAATTCAAAAGGATCAGGTATGTTTAACTTAATATCTTTGGTGATACGAATACTTCTTATAGCGTAGAAACACTTGGATGGATTTGTTATTGCATAAATATCAAAAACTGGACATGGGACATGTTCAGGATCCGGATCAGACTGTTCAATCCGGATTCCGAAGGTGGTTCGTTCATACACCAGTTCAATCCGGATCGTAGCTTCCGTTGATCCGGACCCCGAACACTGAGTTTACCATTTTATTTGAACGATACGGATCAGGCTTCGCAATCCGGATCCCGAACGTTGATGTTTGGTGAACTGTATGAACGATCCGGATCAAGCACTTCGATCCGGATCCCGAACCTTCGTTTTCTGGAAACTGTTCTTCTCGCTACTGCAATCCGGATCGCCGATCTCCGATCCGGATCGTCGTCATGTAAAAACTCCAGAAAAGGTTAGTTTTTGATCCTTATCTTCTTCCAAGGGTTTCTAACCTATAAATAGACCCTATGATTCTTTTTCTAGGGTTAATCCAAATAGCCGTCATAATAAAATATAATCTTATATACGACCTAAGATCCACATATAGAGAAGAAAGGAAATACTAGATTTTAATCTTATGTTTCTTCATCTATATTGATTGATTTGATTCTAAATTTTTATACTCATATTCTGAGTAGAATCAAATCAATAAATACTTAGATGGTATTTCCGATCTATTTCTAATCTAAGTATTCGGCGGATCATCACCACCCAAAAAACAACGATTTACCCCAAAATCGGCGCGTGGACTCGCGTGGACTTGTGGATTCAAGGTGCAACCGCTCTCGTGGATTCGGAGCGAGGTACGTTCGTGGATTCGAAGCGTGCTACTGGTGAAGACCGTGGATTCGGTCGGACGTCGTGGACTCGACGTTGGACGCCGTGGATTCGGCGTTGGACGCACATCGTGGATTCGAGAAGCGTCGTGGAGCGAGCGGAGAAGATCAACTAGGAGCATATGGAAAAGGTTGAGTCGTCTGTGAGTACGATATATCACCTTGTACGTGTTTAATTCTAGTGGATTTCACCGTGTTATCGGTCCAGTGGTTTTTTTACTCCGGTTTGGAGTTTTTCCACGTAAAAATCTCTGCGTGTTATTTATTTTTTCGCATTGGGTTTTTATATCGCAAAGATTTTTGAGTGTTTATGGTTTACACCTATTCACCCCCCTCTAGGTGTTTTTTTTTTCCCCTATTTAGATCCTATTATACATATAACCCATCAAGTGGTATCAGAGCGGGAATAGGGTTGTAAATAATGGTTGAAGGTGGAAACATCAACAGGACCCCCGTTCTTCGATGGAACAAATTATGCGTACTGGAAAGTACGGATGAAAGCCTTTTAATTTCCATCGACGAACAGGTGTGGCAATCAATTGAATTAGGATGGTCTAATCCAACTGAATTTATTGGTGATGTTCGCACCATCAAACCTAGGTCGAAATGGACCAAGGAAGAGATTGATATATCTTCTTACAATGGCAAGGGAATAAATGCTTTATTTAATGCCTTATCTCAACAGAGTTCTCTCGCATCTCGGCATGTGAGACTGCGAAAGAAATCTGGGATGTTCTTCAAGTTACGCATGAGGGAACTAACCTTGTGAAGATTCAGAAACTGCAAATGCTTACGAGCAAGTTTGACTCTATTTTCATGGCAGAAAATGAATCGTCCACAGACTATTACACACGATTGCAATACATCGTAAACTCATGTGCTAACTTGGGAGAGAAGATTCCAGAATTTAAAATTGTAAGAAAGATCTTAAAACTCTTCCTGAAAGATTTCGTTCCAAGGTTACAACCATTGAAACTATTAAACACCCGGACGAAATCCATGTAGAAGAATTAGTTGGTTCTTTACAAACTTATGAAATGATATTTCCTACTAACTATCTTCGGGAAAGGCATCCTCTTCTAAGTCTTCAGGTTATGCTTTGAAAACAACAAAGAAGAAGACGCGGATTCATCCTCCTCAGGCGATGACGAGAATTTATCTATGGAGGACTTTGAGAAGCAGCTCGCTCTCTTGACAAGGAAGTTTCGCCGAAATTTTCGAAGGGGGTAATTCAAGCAAACTCCATCCTTCGGAAAGTGGAAGAAAGGCAAGGGTTTTTCAAGTTACAAGTCAAGAAAGCAAGAAGGCTTTTCTAAGGATAAGAAAAGCACAGAAGGACAAGTCCAATGCTTCAAGTGCCGAGGGTACGGCCATATCTCAACGGAATGTCCAACTAAGAATCCGTCTAAGAAGAAGGCGATGCAAGCCGTCACTTGGGATGACACCTCATCGTCAAATGAGTCATCATCAAGTGATGAAGAAGACAACGTAACTGCGTTCCACGCGTCCACATCTTCATCCTTCATGTGCTTAATGGCAAGTACATCCGACTCATTGTCCAACTCCACTATTGAAAAGATGCAACAGACAATGAATCGGATGATTTGGAAGGTGAAGATTTTGCTCTAGCCTACCATAGACTTTTGAGGGATTCAAAGAAACTGGCTAAGCAAAACAAGGGGTTGAGAGGGAGATTGCAGGATCTCGAAGAAGAACTAAAAAGGGTAACTTCTCTCTCGAACGATCTTGAAGTGGAAAGGGATAATCTGAATAAAAGCAAATGTTTCCCTTCAAGAGTCCAATGAGCAATTCGAGAAGAATTATATAGATATGGTTAACAAAGCGAATTACTTCTTGAAGCTCAACGGCGAGGCTCGACAGAAAAAATTGGAAATGACAGAGACCATTATCCAACTCAAGGATGATTACAGCGATTTTCCTCAGGAAGGAGTAAGTTGGATAAGCTTCTTGGTCTTAGTCAATCAAACAAGTTCGGCCTCGGATACAATCGAACTAAAGACGATTTTAGTTCGGTTGGGACAGTTTTCGTGCCTCAGTCGGTATCTCCTCCTCCGACACGGAATTCACGACAAGCAACGACAACAAGCCTACTTCACCCTCCTCCGGATCGTCAAGCACTAAGGTATGTTTTCGTTGTAATTTTGTAGGGCACATAAGGAGAAATTGCAAGATGGGAGCCAAACGCTCAACTCAAGCACTTCTTGCAACGACTACCAAAGGGTCATTCCTCGAAAAGCAAATGCAAATTATTCGAAAGGAAAAAGCCTCGGTAGTTCATCAAACAAGACGACGACGTCAAGGAAAAGCGATGGATCAAACAAGACTGCTTTCACCAAAGGTATCAACCTCACAATCACTTCCGACGTACACCAAAACTCGAAAGGTTTGGGTACGCAAAGGTGAATTCTTCTCTCATCCTTGAATCACGTCGGTACCAAACGACCCTTGGAATTATTGCATATGGATCTTATGGGGCCAACACGTCAACTCCATCCTTGGGAGGTAAATGGTATATTTTTCTTATTGGTTGATGATTTCTCTCGGTATTCATGGGTAGCATTTTTAAAGAGAAAGCTGATACTTTTGATTCTTTTCACGAGATTTGCCTTCGTATTATGATTAAAAAGAATGAAAAGATCATTCGTGTTAGAAGTGATAGAGGTCTAGAATTCATAAATTCTAAATTCATTGATTTTTGCACTTCCAACGGCATTAAGCATGAATTCTCAGCACCCTATACACCTCAACAGAATGGTGTTGTCGAGCGCAAAAACAGGGTTGTTCAAGAGATGGCACGTGTTATGCTTCATAGCCGGAATTTACCGCTACATTTTTGGGCTGAAGCTGTGAACACTGCAATCTATGTTATTAATCGAGTTTATTTGCGCCCTGGGAACGTTAAATACACCGTATGAACTATGGTGTTGTAGAAAACCCAACATCAAATATTTTCGCATCTTCGGGAGTCGGTGTACATTTTACGTGACCGTGAAAATCTTGGAAAGTTTGACTCTCGGAGTGACGAAGGGATTTTCTTGGGGTATTCTACAAATAGTAGAGCATATCGGGTATTTAACTTGGAATCTAAGACGATCGTAGAATCTATAAATGTTAAAGTAGATGAAGCTTTCCACTTTGCATCTGATAAATCTACCCCTGATATCTCTCTTGATGATGATACTCCTGTAAGTGCATCTTCTCATGATAATACTTCCAATATTAATGATGCATCTAATGGTTCTTCAAGTTTATCTGATGTGCAGGAATCATCTCATGTACCTCCGAGTACTCCATTACAACAAACGTAACGCATCTCCAAGGATCATCCTGAATCAAACATCATTGGAGACCCACAAGAAGGAGTCAAAACTCGGAGACAGTTGGTTTGTGGATTCGCCTGTTACGTTTCCATGATCGAACGAAAGAATGTCGATGAAGCTCTTCAGGATGACTACTGGATTGAAGTAATGCAGGAAGAGCTCCATCAGTTTGAACGCAACAAAGTCTGGGAATTAACGACGCCTCCGAAGCAACACAATGTGATCGGTACTAAATGGATTTTCAAGAACAAGAAAAATGAGGATGGTACCATCATCAGGAACAAAGCACGTTTAGTTGCTCAAGGCTACTCTCAAATAGAAGGTATAGATTTTGATGAAACGTTCGCCCCTGTAGCTAGACTCGAGTCCATTCGTATCTTATTCGCTATTGCTTGTCACTTTAAAATAAAACTCTTTCAAATGGACGTTAAGAGCGCGTTTTTTAAAGGGTTTTAAATGAGTAAGTTTATGTGGCTCAACCAAAAGGTTTTGTAGACTGTAAACTACCTAACCATTGTTTTTCGTTTGAAAAAGGCTCTTTACGGTTTAAAACAAGCACCGCGAGCTTGGTACGAAAGGTTGACAAAGCACCTTTTGGAGAAGGGCTATACTCGAGGGGGAGCAGATCGGACTCTCTTTGTGAAGCATTATCAAAATAACTTCATTGTTGCACAAATCTATGTCGATGACATTGTGTTTGGAGCAACAAAGGATAATGATGCTTCTAAATTCGCAGAAAACCATGGAAAGCGAATTTGAGATGTCTATGATGGGCGAACTGACATACTTTCTTGTATTGCAAGTGAAACAAAATGGTAAAGGCATCCATCTGTGTCAATCCAAGTACGCAAAGGAGTTGGTAAAGAAATTTGGATTAGAAGATTCTAAAGATTTTCCTACTCCTATGGGAACTAGCAATAAGGGATTAGGAAGTGAATCTCTTAGTGATAATGTAGACGAGAAACTCTATCGCAGCATGATTGGAAGTCTACTTTACCTCACAGCTAGTCGCCCGGATATATCCTTTAGTGTTGGGATTTGCGCGAGATATCAATCAGCACCAAAGGAGGTTCACCTGGAAAGCGGTTGAAAGGATCCTCCTGGTACATCAAAGGAACCATTAATTTCGGAATTTGGTATTCCTATGGGAACAAGTTTTAGATATTATTAGATACTCAGATGCGATTGGGCAGGATCTGTGGAATGATCGGGAAAAGTACGAGTGGTGCATGTTTTTATCTTGGCCACTGTCTTGTTGCATGCATAGTAAAAAGCAAAACTGCATTGCACTCTCGACTGCCGAAGCAGAATACATCTGGAATGAAAAGCTTGTTGAGCGACTTCCGGATTTCTAGCAACTTCGGTAACTGTTTTATGTGACAACACAGTGCTTAAACATTTCAAAAACCCTGTGTTGCACTCTAGAACAAAACACAATGAACTTAGATATCATTTTCTTAGAGAGCTAGTTGAATCAAATATTCTTCAATTTCCTACATTTCAACTGAAGATCAATTAGCTAACATTTTAACAAAACCTTTGGATCAAAACGTTTTATTCATTTGCGTAAAGCAATTGGAATGCTTTCCTTGAAATAAACCCTTTTTGAAACTCTTGTTTAGGTTAGGTTTTGTTTTTGTGTTTTTGTTCATTATCTATGCTTAGACATAGAAAATTAATTGAGCATTAGTTTTTGATTGACTTTAACTGCATCCTTTTATATATTTAGAAATCTATTATGCTTTAGATATCATAATATTTCATTTGATGCCATGCTCATTTATGTCAATTAACTCATCTTTGTTTTGATCAAAGTCAATTTCTCTCTCGATGATCTCTTGGTATAGTTTTTATCTTATTTGACTATTTAGTCGAGTATGAAATCGAGATCAATATTTGGCTGAATACTTTATATCTTAAATAAGTGATAGCCAATTGAGGGGAGTCAAGAAAAGTATATGCTCAAAAGATTGTAGAAAGAGTTACATCCCAATGAGGAGTGTGAAAACTACCACCACATGGAGGAAAGAGCTACCACCTCGGTCGTCCGGAGTACTGTGTGCAGCTACCACATGTATACCAAGCAAGGTTTTTCAAGTTTGATTAATTAAAATGCATGTTGAAATACTTGACTCTGTCAAAATTTCAAGGTTGGTATAAGGTGGTATTTTTAATGAAGATGCTCAAAGAGCCACTCTCTTCAATAAATTGACTAGATATATTATCTAATTTATCTGGATTTTAGACATCTATGATCTTTGTATTTCATTTTCTTTACCGAATTGATGATTTTGATAACGGTATTACACATAAGATCAAGGTTAGATGTAATTGAAGCTGTTCCACTTTAAGGGATTTAATTTTTATAATTTTCGTTTTCATTTGTTGGATGTTATTGATAGATTTGGTATAATCTATTTCTTGTTGTATGAAACGATGTTTTCGTTTAAAATTGATACACAAAAGTGCTTTACAATCTTTTTCTGGTTTTTCTAGAATTTCTCTGAAATTTTCTACAAGAAAAGTTGGAACCGATCCGGATTGGACTTGCCGATCCGGATCCCGAACGCAGATATTCTTCTGCGGGCAGACGATCCGGATTGGACCTGCCGATCCGGATCCCGTACGCAGTTTTTCACTGCGGGGTAAGCCGATCCGGATCATAATCACGAACTGATCCGGATCGCGGCTGGGGTTTTATATAGAACAAAGGGTTTTGATTTCTTTTACTCCAATCTTTTGTTCCAAAGTTTCTAGAGCTTCTCTCTCTAGATTTCATCCATCTTGGAAGCTTTCAAACTCAAGTTCTTCAATTCCAAGTAAGTTTTATTGATCAAAATCTCGGTTTTTCACAGTTTTTTCTTATTCCTCCTCAAAACGTGATGAATTTCTTGTATCAATTTCTTTGGATGGTTTTTGATCAAATTTCTTTTGAAATAGAACTCTGGGTAGATTAGTTTTGATTATATGCTAGGTATTCTCAAGATAAACGGAATTTTTGGTCTTCGATTCAAAAATTCGGTTTTAGGGCATATCATGGGAATTTTCCAAAATCATGCAATGATCTAGTTTTAAATTTCCTTTGCAAAATAATTTGATCCTAGTCTCTCTACACGATAATGATGTTTGGGTACAATTCTCTAATTTTTGAAAACTTATAAAATTTTCGTGTTCTTGAGTTGCTCTTCAAAGGATTTTCAATCCTCTTAAAGCACGCACAGCTATGGAATTCTCAGGATCATCTTGCTGTTAGTCACAATGGTGCATACTCGAGCAACCAATAACTAAAAGAGCCAAGAAACTTCAACGAAAAGGTGAATTTGATCTGATTAGTGACTCGGAAATCTTGAACAAATAATGATGAAGTAGACTGGGACGTGTTAACGAATGATGATGGATCAAGAAAATGCCCGTTAAACCGAACAAAAGGCTTCAATGGATCAAAAGGAAAGGCACCATGACACAGGAGAAAAGCACCTATGACGTCACCGACCGTCTCGGTAAAAAGGAAATGACTTGCTCGACGCTTTGGACAAGCACGAGAGGCTAATGCTAGCAAGCCAATGGTTCTGGACTCACGCCTCGGGTGGAAGGAGTGTTCGTCAGCATTGATCGCCTTCGAGCATTTGAACACGTGAATGTATATCGGTGAACGAATGTCAACATTTTGAAGCTCTCCGAAATCACTCACCAAAGTTTGAAACTTTAATTGAGCAAGCTAATCTCATCCAAGTCTGCCGATCCCTGAATTACTTGGTATTCTTGTATCGTGTAAGAACCTTTACACGAAGCAAGACATTTCAAGAAGATGAACGTGGTCAATGCATTTCTATACAAATATCAAGGGATTGAAACTTAAAATCACTCCGCAATTAATCGGCGAAGTCCTTGGAAGGAATCCAACACATCGGGATCAACTATTGACGGGAAGAAGTTTGACGAATGCTTGTGGCAAACCGTGATAGGAAAAATTTGTTTGGAAGGAAATGAATCAGTGATGGCAAAAAGTGTAAAATCCAAAATCTTCGAACTGGAAGTACCGATTTCTTAATTTCATCACATGTTAGAACATTCTTCCTAACATGCAGACCAAGTTAGTGAGATGGGATAGAATGCTGTTATCATATCTCATAGGTCATCCCTCTGAGGCTGTAGGATTGAACATGAACATACCCTACATAATTTGGAATAGAATGTCAAGTATGTTGGCATCCTCATCCTTCTGAGCGACTCCATTTCCATTAATCATCATGGGGATCTTGCCAGTTTGAAATTGATCTATAAGCTCGAAATCATATCAACATGTTGGGGGATGATAGATGAGCGCACGATTGTGAAGTCACTTCAAAATATTAAAACATGTTACTCACGACACCCTCCACGTGAAAAGAACCTTGGTTGTCGGCACCTCTGCCTCACCGTCTCAACAAGCACCCGGCGCGGATGATCACGCATCGGTTAAATTCGCATTTTCAAGCAACAACAGCGCCATTTTTCAACACGAGAAATCACAAAGAGCAGAGGAGACTCTCGAAGAACTCGAGGATCACAGCATCCCAAATCACATTAACTAAGACGGTTCTCGTCAATAAAGAAGTTAATGCAGAAAATGTTTCTCGAAACTGGGCTAACGGACTCGGATGACTAGATGCAGATGCTGAAGCTTTTCGAATAGTTTCTTGGGCAGGAACTTCATCGTTTTTTAACTTTTTTTGTGCCCTGTGTAGGTCTTTAAGTTTAGTTTTAAGTTTTTGTTCTCAAATTTGGTGTACTTGAACTTGTTAAACTATTTCCCATTTTGGTGTGAATTTTTTGGCTAAACTTTGTGACCAAAAAGCGGGGGAGAGAGAAAGTATAAACCACTGATATAGATACAATGGTTAATGAGAACACGTGAAAATATAGAGGTCGTATAACCTCACTTGAAAGGTTAAGTAGAACTTAACTTGCGGTTTCCATTGTGTTTGAGTGCATGCCTTGACAACTATTCGACTAACCGATTTGGGCATGTACTATAACTAACAAGCTGATGTTCACTAACATGACATTTGG
>CM055064.1:29772280-29912665 GCA_029204045.2 Tillandsia leiboldiana
GTCGCGACGTCTCTGGTCCGCGTAACTCTTTTTGCCGCTCTGGGCGGTCGCCAAACGTCGCCTGATGAGCGCAATGTGCTGTCAGTCAGATTTCTTTCTTTAGATCCGGCAGATCGGGCACGCAGATCCGCCCTCGGAACCGAAGGTGCCGTCCGTTCCCACTGCAAAGTCTCCTTCTTGCTCCGGTGAATCCTATCTCGTTCCAGCTGTAGCTGCGGATCCGCACCTTGGCCTTCCCGAATCCTCTCCCATAGGGTCGCGCGCTGTTAGGGTCAACAGTCGCTCAACCGTCCCTGCTGGTACCACTTCCAACCTCAATCGTGAAATTCCGCGATCAAGTCGTTCTCTGCGCGTGATCTGCGCCCGCCGAAGTTCCTCTCTGCTTGTCCCTTTCGGCTTAGAGCGTCGGCTACCACATTTGCTTTTCCGGTGGTACTGGATGGTTAAGTCGTAGTCCTTCAGTAGCTCCAACCACCTCTCCTGCCGTAGGTTAGCTCCTTCTGGTTGAAAAGGTACTTAAGGCTTTGGTGGTCCGAGAACACGTTGCAATGCACACCGTAGAGGTAGTGCCCTCCCACATTCAGAACGAAGACCACTGCGGCAAGCTCCGCGTCATGATCGGGTATTTCTGTTCGTAGTCCTGAGTTGTCTTGAAGCATAGCAACGACCCTTCCTTGCTGCATTAGTACTCCCTCCCCCGTCCTATTCGCGATGTCACCAGTAGACTTCGTAGTCTTCTCCAGGGTTGGTAAGGCAAGCACAGGCCTCTTGTTAACCGTTCTTTAAGTTCTTCAAGCTCTCTTGGCATTGGACCGTCCATATGACTTTACTCCTTTCCGTTCCTGGTTAGGCGGTTCATAGGGTCGCAATCTTCGAGAACCCTCCCGAAACGTCTGTAGTAGTCCCGCAAGGCCCAAGAAGCTGCGCACCTCTGTCACTCCTGGTTCCGCTGGGCCAGATCGGTCACCGACTCCACCTTCTTGGGGATCCACTGCGACTCCTGCTGCTGAATGATATGCCCTAGAACCCCACTTCGCGAAGCCAAATTCGCATTTCTTAAGTTTTGCGAACAGCTCCTGCTCCCTAAGGGTCTGTAGAACAATTCGAAGGTGCTCCTCGTGCTTCTCATGGTGGTGGAGTAAATCAGGATGTCGTCGATGAAGACCACAACGAACTGATCCAGGAAGGGTCTGAAACTCGTTCTCATGTTCCTGAACACCGCTGGGGCATTGGTAAGCCCGACGGCATTACTGTGACTCGTAATGGCCATACCGAGTCCGGAATGCCGTCTTCCGGAATATCCTCGTCTCGAACTCTGAGCTGGTGGTAGCCCGACTGCAGAGCCGATTTTTGAAAAGACAGTTGCACCCCGCAGCTGGGCAAAGAGGTCATCAATCCTATAGGGTACTTGTTTTTCACTGTGACTTTGTTGATTTCCCGTAGTCGATGCCCAACCGCAAGCTCCCGTCTTTTCTTTCGTACAAGTACAGGTGCGCCCCCAAGGGGACACACTCGGTCGGATAAACCCCTTGTACAGAAGGTCCTCTAGCTGCGCCTTAAGTTCCTTCAGCTCCGCGAAGGCCATCCTGTAGGGGGCCTTCGTGATTGGTCGAGTGCCGGTGGAAGCTCAATGGGAAAGACAACTTTCTCGCTCGGGGGTATCCAGTAGTTCGGCCGGAAAAACATCTGGGAAGTCCCTCACCACAGGGATGTCGGGGAGTGCCGTGGAGGATCCGGCGGCCAGGCCACCGACACCAAGTAGGCCATACACACCCCCCTCTACCAGCTTCCTGCTCGGGATGCAGAATCATGAAGAAAAGGAAACGCTCTTGCAAGCCAAGTACACGTTCTCCGGAAAATCGGGGTACATCAGTCGTACCTCGCGCTTCTCGCAGTCTATGACCGCAGGTAACCACGTGAGCCAATCCATTCCGAGCACTACGTCATACTCTTCAATGGAATGACTACCAGATCCCAGGGGCACGGAAGCCTTCCTATCCATATAGGGCAGAAGGCACCATGTTGCGTGCCTCCAAGGATCCCCCCGCTTGTGTACGGTCATCAAACTGGGTAAGGGTCTCAACTCAAAATCATGGGTCAGTGCGAAGTCTCGGGACATAAACGAGAGGGTCGCTCCGGTTCAAAAGGGTTCTAGCGCGATAAACAGAAGCAAGAGTGTACCTGCGACGACGTGCTCAGACGGGTGCGTCTCCTGCTGACCCATCGAATAGACGCGGCCTCCCGAAGGCGGTGGCTTTTCCCCTACAGATCGGGTTGCTGGCGGTCTGGGGGCTGACGTCATTGGCGCTTTCCCCCGCCCTGCGTGCTGGGGGTGAAGGCACGGAGGCTGCTGAAGATGTGGTGCCTTGGTTCAGGGGACAGTTGAAACGGAAGTGTCCCTGCTTGCCACATCGGAAACAATGGTCCTGTCTCTTGGAGCAATCCATCACTCGGTGCGCCCGCCG
The DNA here is from genome assembly GCA_029204045.2 of Tillandsia leiboldiana. Taxonomy (NCBI): domain Eukaryota; kingdom Viridiplantae; phylum Streptophyta; class Magnoliopsida; order Poales; family Bromeliaceae; genus Tillandsia; species Tillandsia leiboldiana. The sequence continues at coordinate 29,774,746 of CM055064.1, forward strand.
CAGATCACGCATGAGCGGTCCTCCGGGCGTTTGTCCCTCTCCCGGCGCTCCCCCTGGTCCTTTGCTGGGGCCTCCACCGCTTAGGGGCCGATTCCCCGCTGGAGGAGCCCCCTCCCCCTGAAGCCGTCTGGGTCCGCTTCCTGTCGTCTTGCTGGTGGGAGCCTCCCTTCGGGGCGCGTGACGGCAAAGCCTCGCTCCACGATGGTGGCTCGGTCGACCACCTTCTGAAAGGTATGCAGATCCGCCGCTCCACCACTTGGAAAATGTCAGTCCTCAATCCATCCACAAACATTTGTGCCTTATGGGATTCGTCCCGAATGACGAACGGACACAGTTCGCCAGTCTCACGAACTCCCTCTGGTACTCCATTACTGTTTTGGTTCCTGCCTGATGTGGTTTAGGTCGTCCTCCAGTTGTTTCTTCACGCTGTTGGTAAAGAACGCCCCGAATAGCTGCTGTTTAAGGTAGTCCATGACGGAAGGGTAGCGCCCGACGCAAGTCGGGGCGTACGGTCTTCCACCAAATGCGGGCGTTCCCTCGAGCAGTGGGGGCCAGGGGACCCGCTCATGGTCTTCCATCAATAGGTCCTCGAATATTCTCCATCGTATCCACCCATTTCTCCACTCCACACCCAGGGTCCGTTCGTGTCCCCCTCGAACGTTCCGGATCGTATTTCTTGAAGTCGGCCAGTTGGCGCGCACACGTCTCGCTCGTTTGGTAGGTTCGCCCCCTCCTTCGCGACGTTGGTGGTCGCGGCGGGAGTGGGTAACACTACCGGTCACACTCGGAGCAATTCCGACGATTGGTGTCGCCGCCGGCCCTGCCGTTGCCGTCGAAGGGCCACCTCTGGGGCCGAGGCCCGGTGGGGGCAGCCCCTCCTTCGGTCTCCATCACCGGTGCAGCTGGCCCGGGAGAGGGCCCGGGCAACCTCTGCCGTCGCAGCGGCCCTGTTGCTGCGTCAGTTGGCGCACGCGGTCGTTCAGGGCTGCCAACTGTCCGCCATCTCTTGTAGCTGCTGCCTTAGGACTGATTCTCCGCATCATCGCTTCCGCTGCGTCCGCCCCCGTGTCCTCGGCTGTTGATCTAGTCCTGGCCATGATCTGAACATTTGCACGAACCAGTTACTCCTAGTTTAAATAAGACGGCACGCCACTAGTGCTGGCACTAGAGGGAGAAAAGAAAAAACACTAATTCCCTCCCCCCTTTTTCTCCCCCAACGAGCACTCGCGGTTTATTTCCCGTGTGTTCACTTTATTACTCATAGCCAGAGTATTGCGCCCGTGGATGTTAGGCCCGACTGTTGTGGTTAAAGTTTACCGCTCTGATACCATCTTAATCTGTCACGCCCCGGGGGTTCGAATCGCGCGGAAGAGGAGCCACCGATGCCCCTGATTCAGCCAATATATTTTTTTTTTTGTAAAACATTACTCCCCGGCGCGTGCACAGACCGCGCATACACAAATTCGCTCTGCAAATGAGCAGAGGCCCCTTGTATATGCACGGCGTCTCAACTACAAAGTGTCTCACAAGGCGTAGTACATACAATCTCTAACCACATCAGTTGGGGTCTCGTACACATACAACCAAACATTCACGTGACATTCTAGCATTCACTTAGAGCATAGAGGCCGGTGTTTTGAAAGGATAATAATCACAATTTTTGAAAGCGGCATCCACACGATGCCCTCGTTTGTGAAAACAGTTCGTAAACACATAAATCCCACAAGGTTTATAAAGCTTGGTGCCCACGCCGACACCCCACGTTTTAAAAATAGTTTTCGCAAACGGTTTTCTTTGTTTTTCATCGTTCAAAACGGCCAAGTAAGAGAGAACGTAGTATTCATTCAATTATTCAAAAGAAAGGAAAGAAAAGGGCACATCCACTTCGACCCCACGGGGGTGTCGCAATCCACAACTAGCTACCATGAATAATAAAAGAAAAGGGAAAGAAGAGTCACTGTATCTGAAGTCACCCATAAATCAGATCAGCACCCTAACGTCCTCACCGGCGCCCTAGCACTCGCCCCTGGACGAACCTGTCACGAAGTGGGAAGTCAGTGACTAGAAATAGCATGATAAGCGTAGTAAACAAGATAAGCAAACCACAAACACCGGAGCAACTATCCCTCCCATGCACCTTCCACCTTAACCACCCCCTGTATCATTACACATCGGGCACCTTCCCCGATGCCCCCGCCGAGCACTGCCTCACAAAGCCATCGGGCACCTTCCCGATGCCCACCGCCGAGCACCTGCCTCGGCCGCCGAGCACCTGCCTCGACGTCACCGCTCACACCCCCCACCCGGGGGCCCCCATTCCTAACGCCACCTCCGCGTTGGGTACACGGGTCAACGTACCACTTTTCCGGAAAAGCACACCCTTGCGGTGGCCAAACCGCGGTTGTGCGTGTAGCAAATTGAGCCTCAGATTGACATTGAGTAGCATAACATAACATAACAGGTTTAGTGCATAAACAGAAGGAGACTGACAATTCACCTTGCCCCAACATGCTATTTCTAACAGTTAAACCCCATTCCCGAAACCCCCGGGAACGTACCCACCTTGTGTGCGTCGTCCTGCGTTCGTCCAGTCCGCGTCTGTGCTCCAGTCGCCCCACAGCGTCCCGCACTTCCTGAAGGAACATAGGCAAATCGAGACTTAGAAGTCCGAAACTTACAACGACTCCCTACAGCGTGCGGCGGAGTTCTTCGCACGGCACCGGGCCCGTGCGACGAACACCCTGCCAGTGCGCAGCCCCGCGCGGCACCATCCCGCGCGGCGCCCCTCCTGCGGGCGGCCCCGCGCGGCCGAGCGCCGCGCGGGGCAGCGCGGCCCGCAGTGCGGGGCGAACCCCAGCGCGGCACCAGCCCGCGCGGCGCCCCTCCTGCGGGCGGCCCCCGCGCGGCCGAGCGCCGCGCGGGCGCGCTGCCCGCCGGTGCGGGGCGACCCCGCCGCAGGCCACACCCGCGCGGCGCGCCCCTCCTGCGGGCGGCCCGCGCGGCCGAGCGCCGCGGCGGGCGCGCTGCCCGCGGGTGCGGGGCGACCCCGCGCGGCACCAGCCGCGCGGCGCCCCTCCTGCGGGCGGCCCCGCGCGGCCGAGCGCCGCGTGGGCGCGCTGCCCGCAGTGCGGGGCGACCCCCGCGCGGCACCAGCCCGCGCGGGCGCCCCTCCTGCGGGCGGGCCCCCGCGCGGCCGAGTGCCGCGCGGGCGCGCTGCCCGCGGTGCGGGGCGGCCCCGCGCGGCACCAGCCCGCGCGGGCGCCCCTCCTGCGGGCGGCCCCGCGCGGCCGAGCGCCGCGCGGGCGCGCGGCCCGCGGTGCGGGGCGGCCCCCGCGCGGCACCAGCCCGCAGCGGGCGCCCCCCTCCTGCGGCGGCCCCGCGCGGCCGAGCGCCGCGCGGCGCGCGGCCCGCGGTGCGGGGCGGCCCCGCGCGGCACCAGCCCGCGCGGGCGCCCCTCCTGCGGGCGGCCCCCGCGCGGCCGAGCGCCGCGCGGGTGCGCGGCCCGCGGTGCGGGGCGGCCCCGCGCGGCACCAGCCCGCGCGGGCGCCCCCTCCTGCGGGCGGCCCCTGCGCGGCCGAGCGCCGCGCGGGCGCGCGGCCCGCGGTGCGGGGCGGCCCCGCGCCGCCGTGCGCCGCGCGGGCGCGTGGCCCGCGGTGCGGGGCGGCCCCGCGCGGCACCAGCCCGCGCGGGCGCCCCTCCTGCGGGCGGCCCCGCGCGGCCGAGCGCCGCGCGGGCGCGCGGCCCGCAGTGCGCGACGGCGCCGGGCCTCCTCCCTCCTCGTGACCAACAAAAGAAAGAAAGAGGGAGATTCCCCCGAACGAAACGCGTCCGACTCACCTTGATGTGCGAAAGAGGAGGAAGAGAGGGATCGTCCGCTTGCCTCCACCGGTCCACCCTTGCGGTGTGCTTGGTTTCTCTTTGCCGGCGGCTACGAGGGAGGAAGAAAAAGAAAAGAGGCGGCCACCAAAAGAAAAATGAGAGGAACCCTAATCCTCTTTCCCTCACGGCTACATATATATACTAAGAGAATTAGGGTTTACCTTAAAAGGTGTGCGGCTGCCAACACGGATCCCGAGGCGTCTAAGGGGGATCCCAACTTCGAGAATTAATTCTGGTCAGACCGGGAGTCGGAAAAATAAACCGATCGCGCCCACGCGCTCCGTTCCGCGAGCTCTACCGCCTAAAATTATTTGCGGGCCCCGACGGTCTGTCCGGAAAAAATGCCAAAAATGAGGCCCCCGGTCAGGCATTACAAGTAGAGGGTGACCAGAAGGGTTAAGGAAAAGCCGGGTCTTACATGCGCGCGCATCGGAGGCGCGCAACGGGTGCGGGCAACATGGGCGCGGCATGGCCGCGCTGCCGCCTGGCCGCGCCGCGCGCGGCATGCTGCGCGCGGCGCGAGGCAGGCGCGCGAGCTGCGGGCCAGGGCGCGCGCGCTGCGGGCCAGGGCGCCGCGCGGCGGGCCCTGGCGCCGCGAGGCGGGCCCTGGCGCCGCGAGGCGGGCCCTGGCGCCGCGCGGCAGCCGTTTCGGCGGGCGCGCGGCAGCCGTTTCAGCGAGCGCGCGGCGGCGAGCGATCCGGGGCCGTTGTCGCGCAGGCTTTTTTGGGCAGTATTTAACGAGGTTGGTTTTTCCCTTTTGTTCTCGCAGGACGGTAGCATGTTGCGCGGTTTTCGGCGAAGCGCCGTGCGGAGCTTGGATCGAGCGCGCGGTTGGGATGACTTATGCTTTTGGCTCGAGGCGTTGGAACCAGAGAGAGGAATCCTTTTGTGGGTTATGTGAGCTTGTTGTTTGTGTGTGTGGATGTGCTTGGAGATGGTAGTGGGAATGGTGTTTTTTTTTAGCATTACATTTGTTTTGCACTGGAGCTTCTTTTGGTGCTGTAAGTGTTTCTTGGGAAGCAGAGTGTGCGGGAGAGGTATTAGTGTGTGTTGTGTTAGGTCTTGAATGTGTGGAGGTGTACAGGGGAGATATAGATTGAGTATTTACACGGACTTGGGATTAAGTAAATGGGTTTAGGTGGTTATGTATTTTGTTTTTAATTGTGCCGCTTGTTGGCTGTTTTGAGCAGGTGATGCTGTGGAGCTCTTAAGTGAGTGTTTTAAGGATGATGTATTAGAGTGTATGGGTGGATAAGTGTTTTGTGTTAAAGTAAGCATGCTGTTGGCGGATTGTGGTGCACTTGGGCCTTTGTTTGCACTTTGAAGTGGTTGTTAGTGAACCAAAGTACAAGTGGACTTTCTTCAAGGGTGAGTTTTTGGGTTTCCAAGTTTTAATGGATTTTTTGTTTCTTTGCATGGTTTTGATGGATTAATGAGAGTGGTTGGTTGCTTGTGCATGTGTTGCTTGGTCGGGAGATTTGGTATTTTTGCGCGGTGCGTTTTTCGGAATTTTTGTCTGTATGAGGATCCGGCGCTTCACCGACTTCAGCGGTTGCCTGCGGAAAGCGTTCCAGGTGGGTTGGAATTTCTCCAAAATGTATGGAATGCCCCTTAATGCTCTTGAATGCAATTTGATCATGTTTACCATGCTATTTTTACTGTTTTTACATCTGATAGTTGCCTGAAAATTTTTAGAAAATTATTTAGAACCCCATATTATTTTTAGTATACTCCTGTTATCATGTGACACTAAGCTGCATGTTCTGTGGGCATTATTTTTGCACCCTGATCGTTATAAAAATCGAGAAAGCCCGTTTTAAGGAAAAACATCATTTTCAAATGTAGTTTTTAAATTATGAGTTCGCCAGTGGTATGGCATTGATTCAGGGTGCATTAGACCTCGTGCCTGGGGGCCGAGGGGTCTCTTTTTGAGTTTTGAGATGAATTATAGTGTCATTTGATATTTGAGCTTTCTTATGGGATAGTGAAATTACTCTAGATCATGGGTCGTATTCTGATTTAGTGGTGGAGGTGGTTCTCCCACTTAGCTTCGTGGATCTTGGGGTTCCGGCAGATCGAGTCGTGGAGGTTTCCCGACTCAGCCATGGTCGTGCATTATCAGATTGAGTCGTTGAGGGTTCTCCGACATAGCTGTGAGAGTGTTTGGGCTATTCATATTTGAGTCGAGGTTCTTTTCCGAGTGAGTTGTGTTTTCGAGCTTTGAGATACCAATATGTTTGATCGTGGTTTATAGCCTGCTGAGCCTGGCATTTTATGTCAGTTATGAGATACTTGAGATACTTGAGTTCGCGGGGTCGCTCCCCGCGAGCTACGCTCCGGATGCGATGATGATACCGAGCCTGACGAGGCTGCGATGTGATTACTGAGATGGTCCTAGAGGGACACCCTACGTAAGTCCGTTCCTCCGGGATGTGCGGCAGTAGATGAGCGCAGGTTTAACTTTGACTGGTCCAAAGAGGGACAGTCATTGAGATTTGGATGATCTGTGTGAGTGAGTTTCATTGCATGTTCATAGATGAGTTTTCCTTTGAGCATAGTACTTGAGGCATATTATTAGCAGTGAGAGTGCATGCATAGCAGGGTCTGAGTAGAGTTCCTTGAGCATGATGGTACATGTTAGTTGTAGTTTCTTTCTTGCTTACCCCTTTTATCTATCTATCTGCATACCTATCTGTTTTTCCTCTAGTAGACTTAGTGGGCATACCGTGGATTTTGGGACGGTACCCACTGAGATCTGCCTTCTGCAGTAGATCTCACACCCGCTGATGTGACAGGTTGAGGCAGCTGTTCCGGCTTGGTTCGCGCGGAGACAGCAGATCGAGGTGAGGACACGGCCGATTAGTTCCTTACCAGCATTGAGAGTCTCGGGTAGTTGTACCCGGTGTATTTTATGTTTCCACTTTTGTACTGGACATTCTGAGAGACTTGTGAGGATAGTACTTGTTTTATTCTTGTGAGACCATGTATCTTGGGGATTTGTGTACTAGAGGAGATTTTACTATTCCAGATGTTCAGTTTTTATTCTATAGCTTTTGGTTTTAGTTTCAGCTCCGATACATGTTTTTAGCTATAGATCTGACTTACAGGGTAGACGTTTCGTCTGTGCGGCAGTTTCTGTACAGATGGCGGATCTGTTGGCGAGCCCGGGTCGCAGTTTCGCCCCCGGGGCGTGACAGCGAGTGTTTCTGAACCTGTTGGAACTGGCGGAAATTAAAGATAGTGGATTCTGGGTGTTTCCAGTTGTTTGGAGCCAAGGTTTGCGCGACATATACCGAGGGACCAAGAATCAAATTAGTTTTGCAAAAAGAATTTTAAAAGTAGATCATTTGCATGATTTTCAAAAATTCCTATTATATGCCCTAAAACTGAATTTTCAGAAATCGAAGCCCAAAAATTCGTTAATCAAGAGAATACCTAGCATATAATCAAAACTAATCTACCCAGAGTTCTTATTTCAAAAGAGATTTGACCAAAAACCATTCACAAATGAAAAAGTTCCATGATCTCTACTCACGTTTTGAGCAAACAAGGAAAAACAGTGAAAAACCGAGATTTTGATCAATAAAACTTACTTGGAATCGAAAACTCGAGTTTGAAAGGCTCCAAGAAGGATGAATTCTAGAGAGAGAAACTCTGGAGTCTTAAGAACAAAAGATTGGAATAAAAGAAATCAAAATCTCTCTTGTTCTAATAAAACCCTAGCCGTGATCCGGATCGGATCGAGATTTCGATCCGGATCGGCTACCCGCAGGAAACACCTGCGTTCGGGATCCGGATCATTCATGTCCGATCCGGATCGGCTCCAACTTTTTCTTCAGAATAATTTAGAAAAATTCAATAAAATCCGGAAAAAGTATGTAAGCATTTTAGCACATCAACTTTAAACAAAAATCATCGTTTCATGTCAAGAGAAATAAATTATGTTAAATCTATCAATAACATTCAAATAATGACATGAAAATTTACAGAAATTAAAACCTTTAAAGTTGATCAAGTTCAAACACATCCATCATGATCTTATGAGTACGGCGTTTATCAAATCATTAAAATGGTAAAGAAAATGAATTACCAAGATCAATAGATGTTTGAAATCCCAAATAAATTATATAATATATCTAGTCAATCTGTTGAAGAGAGTGGCTCTTTGAGCATCTTCCATTAAAAATCCCACCTTATACCAACCTTGAAATTTGACAGAGTCAAGTATTTCAATCATGCATTTTATTTAATCAAAAAATTACAAATCCATGCTTGGTATACATGTGGTAGCTGCACACAGTACTCGGACGACCGAGGTGGTAGCTCTTTCCTCCATGTGGTGGTAGTTTTCACACTCCTCATTGGGATGTAACTCTTTCCACATCTTTTCAGCATTTTACTTTTCTTTGACTCCCCCTCAATTGGCTATCAATTAATTTAAGATATAAAGTATTCAACCAAGGATTGATCTCGAATTCATACTCAACCAAATAGTCAAATAAGATAAAAACAATACCAAGAGATCATTGAGAGAGAAATTGACTTTGATCAATTAAAAATGATTTAATTTAAATAAATAATCAATGCATCAACTGAATTATTATGATATCCAAAGCATAATAAATTTCTAATTATATGAAAGGATGCAAGTAAAGTCAATAATACACATGCTCAATTAATGTACTATGTATAAACATAGATAAAGAACAAAAACACAAAAACAAAACCTGACCTAAGCAAAAGTTTCAAAAAGAAGTTTATTTCAAGAAAAGCATCACAATTGCTTTACGCAAATGAATAAAACGTTTTTGATCCAGAGGTTTTGTTAAAATGCCAGCTAATTGATCTTCTGTTGAAATATATGAAAGTTGAAGAGTATTTGATTCAACTAGCTCTCTAAGAAAATGATATCTAAGTTCAATGTGTTTTGTTCTAGAGTGCAACACAGGGTTTTTGGAAATGTTTATAGGACTAGTGTTGTCACAAAGAATTGTTACCGAAGTTGCTGAAATCCGGAAGTCGCTCAACACACTTTTCATCCAAATGAGTTGGGTTGAACAACTACCCGCTGAGATATATTCTGCTTCGGCAGTCGAGAGTGCAATGCAGTTTTGCTTTTTACTATGCCATGCAACAAGGCAATGGCCAAGATAAAAACATGCACCACTCGTACTTTTCCGATCATCCACAGATCCTGCCCAATCGGCATCTGAGTATCCAATAATATCTAAACTTGTTCCCATAGGATACCAAATTCCGAAATTTATGGTTCCTTTAATGTATCGGATGATCCGTTTCACCGCTTTCAGGTGAACCTCCTTTGGTGCAGATTGATATCTCGCGCAGATCCCAACACCAAAAGATATATCCGGGCGACTAGCCGTGAGGTAAAGTAGACTTCCAATCATACTCCGATAAAGTTTCTCGTCTACATTCTCACTAAAAGATTCACTTCCTAATCCTTTATTGCTAGTTCCCATTGGAGTCGAAAAATCTTTACAATTTTCTAGATCGAACTTTTTGACCAACTCCAAGGCATACTTGGATTGACACAAATGGATGCCTTCGTCACTCTGTTTTACTTGCAATCCAAGGAAATAAGTCAATTCGCCCATCATTGACATCTCAAATTCGCTTTCCATAGTTTCAGCGAATTTAGAAGCATCATTATCTCTTGTCGCACCAAATACAATGTCATCGACATAGATTTGTGCTACAATGAAGTTATTCTGATAATGCTTCACAAAGAGAGTCCTGTCAGCTCCCCCTCGAGTATAGCCCTTATCCAATAGGTGCTTTGTTAGCCTTTCGTACCATGCTCGCGGTGCTTGTTTTAAACCATAAAGAGCCTTTTTCAAACGAAAAACATGGTTAGGTTGTTTACAGTCTACAAAACCTTTCGGTTGAGCCACATAAACTTCCTCGTTTAAAAACCCATTTAAAAACGCGCTCTTAACGTCCATTTGAAATAATTTTATTTTAAAATGACAAGCTATCGCGAATAAGATACGAATGGACTCGAGTCTAGCTACAGGGGCGAAAGTTTCATCAAAGTCTATACCTTCTATTTGAGAGTAGCCTTGAGCAACTAAACGTGCTTTGTTCCAGATGATGGTACCATCCTCATTTTTCTTATTCTTGAAAATCCATTTGGTACCTATCATATTGTGTTGCTTTGGAGGCTTTGTTAATTCCCAGACTTTGTTTCGCTCAAACTGATGGAGCTCTTCCTGCATTGCTTTAATCCAGTAGTCATCCTTAAGAGCTTCATCCAGATTCTTTGGTTCTAACATGGAAATGTAACAAGCGAATCCACAAACCAACTGTCTCCGAGTTTTAACTCCTTCTTGTGGGCCTCCAATGATGTTTGATTCAGGATGATCCTTGGAGATGCGTAACGTTTGAGGTAACGGAGTACTCGGAGGTACATGAGATGATTCCTGCACATCAGATAAACTTGAAGAGCCATTAGATGCATCATTATTATTGGAAGAATTGTTATGAGAAGATGCATTGGCAGGTGTATTATCATCAAGAGAGATATCGAGGGTAGATTTTTCAGATGCAAAGTGAAAAGCTTCATCTACTTTAACATTTATAGATTCTACAATCGTTTTAGATTCCATGTTAAATACCCGATATGCTCTGCTATTTGTAGAATAACCCAAAAAGATCCCTTCGTCACTTCGAGAATCGAACTTACCAAGATTTTCGCGATCACGCAAAATAAAACATCGACTCCCAAAGATACGAAAATATTTGATATCCGGTTTTCTACTAAACCACAGCTCATATGGTGTATTTAAAGTTCCTGGGCGCAAATACACTCGATTAATTACATAGACAGCGGTGTTCACAGCTTCAGCCCAAAAGTATAACGGTAAATTCCGGCTATGAAGCATCACACGCGCCATCTCTTGAACAACCCTGTTTTTGCGCTCAACAACACCATTCTGCTGAGGTGTATAGGGTGCTGAGAATTCATGCTTAATGCCATTGGAAGTGCAAAAGTCAATGAATTTAGAATTAATGAATTCTCCACCTCTATCACTTCTAACACGAATGATCTTTTCATTCTTTTCAATCATAATACGATGGCAAATCTCATGAAAATAATCAAACGTATCAGCTTTCTCTTTTAAAAATGCTACCCATGAAAACCGAGAGAAATCATCAACCAATAAGAGAATATACCATTTACCTCCCAAAGATGGTTGACGGGTCGGCCCAAATAAAGAAAAATAGTCTACATAAACTACACAACATTTAATCGTGGAAAGATTAAAGACAAGGAAAGATTTCACCTTTGCATACCCAAACCTTTTGAGTTTTAGAGTATGTTGGCAATGGTTGAGAAATTTTCCTTGATGAAGACGTCTTGTATGATTGATCTTTTTCTTTTGTCATCGTCTTGTTTGAAGTACTACCAATGTTCTTTTCTTTTGACAAATCCTTCTTTGATTTCCGGGGAGTGAACTCATTGGTAGCAGTCGCCAGATGTGATTGATTTGATCTTTGAGCTCCAATCTTGCAATTTCTTTCAATGTGCCCTGCAAAATTACAACGAAAACATACCTTAGTGCTTGACGATTCCGAAGAGGGTGAAGTAGGCTTGTTGTCGTTGCTTGTCGTGAATTCCGGTGTCGGAGGAGGAGATACCGACTGAGGCACAAAAACTGTCCCACTCGAACTTGGACTATTTCCAGTTTGAGTGTACCCGAGGCCGAACCGATTTGTTTGACGAAGACCAAGAAGCTTATCCAACTTACTCCTTCCAGAAGTAAATCTCTTTAAGTCATCCTTTAGTTGGAGAATGGTCTCTGTCATTTCCAATTTTTCTTGTCGAGCCTCGCCGTTGAGCTTCAAGAAGTAATTCGCTTTGTTCACCATATCTATATAATTCTTCTCGAATTGCTCATTGGACTCTTGAAGGGAAACATTTGCTTTTATCAGATTATCCCTTTCCACTTCAAGATCGGTCGAGAGAGAAGTTACCCTTTTTACTTCTTCTTCGAGATCCTGTAATCTCCCTCTCAACCCCTTGTTTTGTTTAGCCAGTTTCTTTGAATCCCTCAAAAGTCTGTGGTAGGCTAAAACAAAATCTTCACCTTCAGAGTTACTCGATTCATCATCCGTTGTAGTTTTTTCATCCCGAGAGGAGTTGGACAATGAATCTGAAGTACTTGCCATTAAGCACATGAAGGGTGAAGATGTGGACGCGTGGAATGCCGTTGCGCTCTCTTCTTCATCACTTGAGGATGACTCATTTGACGTTGAGTTGTCATCCCAGGTGACGACTTGCATCGCTTTCTTCTTCGACGGATTCTTAGTTGGACACTCCGTTGAGATATGGCCGTATCCTCGGCACTTGAAGCATTGGACTTGTCCTTCTGAACTTTTCTTATCCTTTGAAAAGTTCTCTTGCTTTCTTGACTTGTAACTTGAAATACCCTTGCCTTTCTTCGACTTTCCGAAGGATGGAGTTTTACTTGAATTACCCCTTCGAAAGTTGCGGCGAAACTTCCTTGTCAAGAGAGCGAGCTGCTTCTCAAATTCCTCCATTGATAGGTTTTCGTCATCGTCTGAGGAGGATGAATCCGTGTCTTCTTCCTTTGTTGTTTTCAAAGCATAACCTGAAGACTTAGAAGAGGATGCCTTTCCCGAAGAATAGTTAGTAGTAAATGTCATTTCATAAGTTTGTAATGAACCAACTAGTTCTTCTACACGCATTTCGTCCGGGTGTTTAATAGTTTCAATGGCTGTAACCTTTGGGCGAAATCGTTCAGGAAGAGTTCTTAATATCTTTCTTACAACCTTAAATTCTGGAATCTTCTCTCCCAGGTTAGCACATGAGTTTACGATGTCTTGCAATCGTGTATAGTAGTCCGTGAAAGATTCATTTTCTGGCATGAAAATAGAGTCAAATCTGCTCGTAAGCATTTGCAGCTTTTGAATCTTCACGAGGTTAGTTCCCTCATGTGTAACCTGAAGAACATCCCAGATTTCTTTCGCAGTCTCACATGCCGAGACGCGAGAGAATTCAGTTTGAGATAAGGCATTAAAAATAGCATTAATTCCCTTGCCATTGTAAGAAGATGAATCTAACTCTTCCTTGGTCCATTTCGACCTAGGTTTGATGGTGCGAACATCAGCAATAATTTCAGTTGGATTAGTCCATCCTAATTTAATTGATTGCCACACCCGTTCGTCGATGGAAATTAAAAAGGCTTTCATCCGTACTCTCCAGTACGCATAATTTGTTCCATCAAAGAATGGGGGTCTGTTGATGTTTCCACCTTCAACCATTGTTTACAACCCTATTCCCTCTCTGATACCACTTGTTGGGTTATATGTAATAATGGATCTAAATAGGGGAAAAAACACCTAGAGGGGGGTGAATAGGTGTAAACAATAAACACTCAAAAAATCATTGCGCAATTAAAAACCCAATGCGGAATTGTAAATGAACACGCAAGATTTTTACGTGAAAAACTCCAAACCGGAGTAAAAAACCACGGGACCGATAACACGGTGAAATCCACTAGAATTAAACACGTACAAGGTGATATACCGTACTCACAGACGACTCAACCTTTTCCATACGCTCCTAGTTGATCTTCTCCGCTCGCTCCACAACGCTTCACGAATCCACGATCTGCGTCTAACGCCGAATCCACGGCGTCCAACGTCGAGTCCACGACGTCTGACCGAATCCACGGTCTTCACCCGGTAGCACGCTTCGAATCCACGAACGTACCTCGCTCCGAATCCACGAGAGCGGTTGCACCTTGAATCCACAAGGCCACGCGAGTCCACGCGCCGATTTTGGGGTAAATCGTTGTTTTTTTTGGGTGGTGATGATCCGCCGAATACTTAGATCAAAGATAGATAGGAAATACCATCTAAGTATTCATTAGTTTGATTCAACTCAAGATGTGAGTATGAAAACCTAGAATCAAACTAATCAATATAGATGAAGAAACATAGGGTAATATCTAATGATTTCCTTTCTTCTCTATATGTGGATCTTAGGCCGTATAAAAGATATTTTATTATAAAGGCTTATGCGGCTTGACGGCTTACATGTGGATTAACCCTAGAAAAAGAATCAAAGGGTCTATTTATAGGTTAGAAACAATTGGAAGGAGATAAGGATAAAAAACTGTCCGTTTCTGGAAATTTTCACGACGGCGATCCGGATCGGATTAACTGTGATCCGGATCGTCGTAACGAGTCAGGCAATTCCAGTAAAACAGGGTTCGGGATTCGGATTGTAATGCTCGATCCGGATCGTTCATGTATTCCAGCAAATTCCCATGTTCGGGATCCGGATCGAAATGGACTTTGATCCGGATCGGATTTGCCAATGAACAAGCACCCTTCGGGATCCGGATTGGACTGTCTGATCCGGATCCTGAACATGTCCCATGTTCAGTTCTTGATTTTTATGCAGTAAAAAATTCTTCCAAGTGTTTCTATACTACAAGAAGTATTCGGATCACCAAAAATATTTAGTTAAACTTACCTGATCCTTTTGAATTCTTCTTTCTTGAGATTGAGGTATATGATCCAAACTTCATTCATCTTAAATCTTCAAGACTTAACACTTTCACGAAATGCGCCAAAAAAAAATCCGTAACAGGGCGGAGTTTGGATAAAAGAGCACCTCTCCTGATGCCTTCGGCAATTTTAGAGTTGAGATTTGGCAAAACGGGCTTCAAGATTGGACTCAGCGCGAAAATCGAATCAGGTGGGCTCTCCGGGAGCAATCGGCAAAATTTCGGATGAGAATTTGGAGAAACAGACCTTGGATTTGGGTTCAGCGCGCGAAACCGTTGAAAATGGACTATTTACTTGCTTTTTCCGGAGTCCGATTGACGCGCGCGCTTTTCGAGGCGCGTGCGCAAATCTCGGGTGCCTCGAATCCCGAGGTGAAGGGCTGCGCACTCTCACGGGGTTAGCTTTTTCGCCTTAAAATTACCCCATGTGGCGCTCAAGTGTCGCACACCCGAGCCAGCCTTCCCGAGTCCCCTTGCCATGGACACGCCCTCGAACTTAAACAGCGGGATCCAAACTCAAGCATTAACCAAGCATGCTCCTCCACGAGCCTGACTACCCGGCGCCGTGCCTTACGTCGAACCCCTTGTCGAACTCCGCGAGTTCCGAACAAACAACCCCGCCCACGAGGTTGGCCTTCAAGCCGAGTATATTCCGCCTAGCCGGACAAACTCTCCTCGAGAGTGCTACTCAACCGAATGTCCCTTTGCCTCCGAAGCAAGCATCCAGGACAATACAAGTTCTCCCAACATAGTCCATTCGAATGGGCCCGAGCGAGCTGTCCTTGCGCGTTCCACTCGTCTGCTTAACCGAGCGACCTTTCCCACGCATCTCGCCCGTCTGCCAGCCCATTGCCTTGCCGAGGCACCGCGCGCCCCGCAATTCCCACGACAGGATCCATAGTCAGGTCGGGCATGTACCGTTCCGCCGGCCACCTAGTTCCGTCATCGCTCCCGATTCGGTCCAAGGTCCGCTTCCCGAATACCCCACACTACTTGTCCCCGCGTGTGTTCCCTTCGCAAGGGTTTGCCAACCTAGCGACATTCTCCCCGCGTCGCCAACCGCCTGGCACCTCCATTGCACGACCATGTTTGGCCGCCAACACACTCGGCCCAGCATCCAAGGTTGCTTGACGGATGTCGCTCACAATCGAATCAGCCTCGCTCCGCTTCGCTAGCCATTCGGCACCTCCATTGCACGGCCATGCCTGGCCGCCAACACCCTCGGTCCACTCCATGGCTCACTTTACGAAATCCAGCATCAATTGTCTCCTCCTACTTCGTGGGCCTCGCGCCGCATGAATCCCCGCTCGGCATCGCTGCCTTTGCGAGCCTTGTCCATTACGGCGGACCGACCGTTCCTTCGCCTAGCAAACTTCGTAGGCCTCGCGCCTCACGAATCCCCGCTCGGCACCCACATGCCTTCGCAAGCCTTGTCCATTGAGGCGGACCAACCTTCGCAAGACTGTCCCTCATCCGCTCGTTCGCTCCACTACAGAGATCCGAAACGGCATAAGGTAGTGCAAGCGAACCGAGAGGCAAAACCTCTGGGCCAACCCCGCTCCGTAATGCCGTCGACCTCGTGTCTTTGGCATTACCCTAAGCCCGTGTGCTCAACGACCATCAAATCCCGCTCACACGAACTTAGGCTTGGCGACTCCGCTCGCCAAGGGATGGGCTATGTCCTATAGGCCAATGGGGGAGTCGGGGCCACTTCGCAAGTGTCCAACCCCTCCTCTATATAACCCACGAGGCATCCACCCCTTTGGCACCCCGGGGGTACAAAGGTGCTCACCGAGGGGTACGTTTTGAAACCCCGCATGCGGCACCATTTCCATGGTCATGGCATGGGCCATTGCTAGGGAATTGCCCCCGTTGGTTCGCCCACGGCTCAACCCTGACGGATTGTCCCAACTTCGCAAACCCGTAACTCTGTCAACCCAAATGCCTACCAAATGTCATCCAAAAGTGGCCCCCAAGGATGTCACGGTCGAACCAACACGATCGACACGTGACGGACTCCCCCACCCAAGTTATCGACGTCCTCGTCGATGTCCATCCATTCTCCAGCTTTGTTGATAGCTGCCAACTACTACTCCAGATCAGAGCCGCCCTCGGCCTTGGCATCATATGCCACACTGACCCGCCATTGAGTATGTCCGCTACCCAACGCGTTGCTGAAGCTCCCTGGTCCTTCCCGACCAATTCTAGATCAGAGCCGCCCTCGGCCTTGGCATCGCTTGCCACGCTGACCCAATACTCTGTACATACCATTCTGTCCCCTTGAGTTGAAGCTCCCCAGCTCCGGATGCCTCCCCCGCACCACCAAACTCCTCCACGGAACTAGAATGTTAACCTTGTCGTCTGCTCACGACAACCCAGATGGCACTGGCACTCCACTGCAACTCGGTCCTTCTCGAGGCGCTACTCGGCCCTTCTGTCCCTTTCGCCCCTACTTAACCCAAGTCTCCTGCAGCTAGTCGCCAACCTTGTGCCTCCCTCGTAGGGAAAACCCTTTCCAGCTAGCGATCTCTTCCCAGAACGCTACCGGACCAACCAGTGCACTCGGTATACTCCGTGAATACACCCATTCCAAATGTGCACGAGTTCCTTTGAAATCAGTAGAGTGGCCCTCCCTCGCTCCCTCCGAGGTCAAACTCCAAACGTCCCAATGTCTTGGAGCGTCCAACGCGAATCAGCTCGCAGCTCGGCTTCGCTTCTCCACCTCGAAATGTCACAGTAATAACCTAGGGTTCCCCACCTTGGAACACCCTAAACACAACTGCGGTCGGGCCAGATCGCATCCAGCCCCTTCCAATATCCATGAGTACTTCTGCCCATCTCGTGCCATTCCCGCACACAACTTTGGCCTCACAAATTCCCCCGCAATCACATAACGTCAAGCCATCACCATGGTCTCTCCAAGTTTTCGAGTCTTTTGCCGAGACACACCTGCCCTCGACTACTTCGCACATCTACTTGCTCTGCCATGAACTCTTGTTATGCCTCCTGACTGCTTTGCACTTTCGCTACTCGTTGCTGCTTAGCACCTTTGGCTTCTGTACTCCCAACTTCGGTTACCCACCAAAGTCCCCGGCCAAGTTCGAGACTAACGACACCTCGTTTCCATTGCTCAAACTTGCCGACCTCCATACCTCCAGCAATCACCTTCGCAATAGCCGCTGAACGGAACCCAAGCTTAACCCATCTGCTAGTCTTTCTCACAACTGCTGATAACGGTGATGTCGCCATCCAACGTCCACCCCCTCACAAATTGCGATACATTGACCCTTTGAGTTGACAACTGAGTCTTTCCCCTCCCAGCAACCTGTCACTAGGCGATCCTGGACCACGGTCCACCCAAGTGTCATGACTTGTCTCCTCGTCTACACTCGAGTCCCAGTCTCTCTGCTCCAAAAGCTCAGGTCCTCGCACAACCTTTGCAATCTGCCAGCAGAGCCCACACGATCCGTCGCACGGATACGTGCCCGCTATCTCGAGACCTTAGCACTGTCACTGCTTTTCCCGAACATAGCTCCTTACCTTGTTCCTCTGAACAAAGTCCAATCTCATCGTTTGATTCGCTCGAATAGTCATTCGTCCAACCTGTGGCCACACCATCGAGAGCAACCGATCTCCCCATCGGCCTTCTCGCCCCAAGTGAGAAACACCAAACCATCCAGCAACCCTTGGCCCACTTCACAACCTAGCCCAAAGCTTAGCTGTTACTGCCACGGACCCGATCAGTCTTGGTTCCCAACTTGTGCTCCACGAAGTGAACTCTTCTGATCAGTGTGTTTTATCCGCCACGTTCCTTAGACGAGATCCCTTTTATCGAGTCACCAAACATTGGGACACATTCTGCTCAAATGTGCTCCCCCACCCTGAGTCGCAAGCACCGCCGAGCGAACTCAGACCAAACCCAGGCATTCGCAATGCCCACTTCCGCTGTGCAAGTTTCGGTTCTACCACAACCTTGACTACACCCATCAGCGGGATCCACGTCCTCCGTCCATTGTACACGTGGATGCTGCACTGAACAATCAACGCTGTCACCGCCCTGTCCAGATACAGACTCTTCTCCTTACCCGAAGAGTAAAGGTCCAATTGTGATCTCTTTCTCGCACCGAGATAACTCTATTCAATTCCTGGGTACACACTCGAAGAGTAATCGACCTCCCCATCGATCTTCTTGTACCGAAATACTTAAACTCAGTCACTACGAAGTAACCCTTCTGCCGCGTGTGCTGCATCCCAATACTTCCCTTCTAGAGATTCATCCGCTGCAAGACCACAATCCCGGAAGCACATAGTCGCACAATGTGTTCCTCTCTTTCCCAAGACGCGAACACCACTTCACGAGCTCAGGTTCCTTAGGCACCCGCCTAATTCCACTCCGTGGTGACCGCAACCACGGACCACATAATGATTCTCCCAATCATTGCCTCGTCGCCTGTCACACGACTTAGGACTTAGCCATTTTCACAAGTACCCGTACTAGAATCCGCTGCACTCTGACTCCGCATCTCCCACCCATGAGCTCAACTTAGCTCTGATACCACTTGTCACGGGGTTAGCTTTTTCGCCTTAAAATTACCCCATGCGGCGCTCAAGTGTCGCACACCCGAGCCAGCCTTCCCGAGTCCCCTTGCCACGGACACGCCCTCGAACTTAAACAGCGGGATCCAAACTCAAGCATTAACCAAGCATGCTCCTCCACGAGCCTGACTGCCCGGCGCCGCGCCTTACGTCGAACCCCTTGTCGAACTCCGCGAGTTCCGAACAAACAACCCCGCCCACGAGGTTGGCCTTCAAGCCGAGTATATTCCGCCTAGCCAGACAAACTCTCCTCGAGAGTACTACTCAACCGAATGTCCCTTTGCCTCCGAAGCAAGCATCCAGGACAATACAAGTTCTCCCAACTTAGTCCATTCGAATGGGCCCGAGCGAGCTGTCCTTGCGCGTTCCACTCGCCTGCTTAACCCAGCGACCTTTCCCACGCATCTCGCCCGTCTGCCAGCCCATTGCCTTGCCGAGGCGCCGCGCGCCCCACAATTCCCACGACAGGATCCATAGTCAGGTCGGGCATGTCCCGTTCCGCCGGCCACCTAGTTCCGTCATCGCTCCCGATTCGGTCCAAGGTCCGCTTCCCGAATACCCCACACTACTTGTCCCCGCGTGTGTTCCCTTCGCAAGGGTTTGCCAACCTAGCGACATTCTCCCCGCGTCGCCAACCCCCTGGCACCTCCATTGCACGACCATGTTTGGCCGCCAACACACTCGGCCCAGCATCCAAGGTTGCTTGACGGATGTCGCTCACAATCGAATCAGCCTCGCTCCGCTTCGCTAGCCATTCGGCACCTCCATTGCACGGCAATGCCTGGCCGCCAACACCCTCGGTCCACTCCATGGCTCACTTTACAAAAACCAGCATCAATTGTCTCCTCCTACTTCGTGGGCCTCGCGCCGCACGAATCCCCGCTCGGCATCGCTGCCTTTGCGAGCCTTGTCCATTACGGCGGACCGACCGTTCCTTCGCCTAGCAAACTTCGTAGGCCTCGCGCCTCACGAATCCCCGCTCGGCACCCACATGCCTTCGCAAGCCTTGTCCATTGAGGCGGACCAACCTTCGCAAGACTGTCCCTCATCCGCTCGTTCGCTCCACTACAGAGATCCGAAACAGCATAAGGTAGTGCAAGCGAACCGAGAGGCAAAACCTCTGGGCCAACCCCGCTCCGTAATGCCGTCGACCTCGTGTCTTTGGCATTACCCTAAGCCCGTGTGCTCAACGACCATCAAATCCCGCTCACACGAACTTAGGCTTGGCGACTCCGCTCGCCAAGGGATGGCCTATGTCCTATAGGCCAACGGGGGAGTCGGGGCCACTTCGCAAGTGTCCAACCCCTCCTCTATATAACCCACGAGGCATCCACCCCTTTGGCACCCCGGGGGTACAAAGGTGCTCACCGAGGGGTACGTTTTGAAACCCCGCATGCGGCACCATTTCCATGGTCATGGCATGGGCCATTGCTAGGGAATTGCCCCCGTTGGTTCGCCCACGGCTCAACCCTGACGGATTGTCCCAACTTCGCAAACCCGTAACTCTGTCAACCCAAATGCCTACCAAATGTCATCCAAAAGTGGCCCCCAAGGATGTCACGGTCGAACCAACACGATCGACACGTGACAGCACGGCTCGGCACGCTGGGGAAACGCGCGTGCGGCACGGATCACGCAGGGGGCCGCCACGTGGCGGGCCCCCACTCGCGCGCGCGGGTGCGGGTGACACGTGCCTGTGTGGTGCGCTGGGTGCCCCCGCGCAGGCACGGTGTAACGCGCGCGTGTGGCGCGCGGGCTACCGCGCCTCACCGCATGCCGCGTGGCACAGGGGCACGGGGCCTGCGCCTGGCGCACGCGCCCCTGTGCGGTGGACCGGCTGTCAGCGGCCGGTGCACCGTGGACCCGGTCCACCTGGAACCCCCTCCTCCCCTTTCTTCTCTTCTTCTTCCTTTTTCTCCCCGCACACCATTTCTTCTTCCCTTTCTTTTCTTCTTCTTCAACCGAGAGAGAGGGAGTGAGGGAAGAGATTTGGTGAGAGTGCGGCGGTGCGCCGTGGACCTCGCGGAGCGCGCGAGATTTTTCCAGCTGGACGGATGCGCGGCGCGACGCTCGTCTTATTGTACTCCCCTTTGTTGCGTTTCGGTGCGCGAGCTTCCCCGGCCTACTCCGACCTCCATTTCAGGCGATTCTTACGCCGTTAGATCCGCGACGGAGAGAGCTACAATCTTGTTATTCTTCTCTCCTCCTAGTTTTGTGCTTTTCGAGGAGTTTTTCCTTGCTTATTGGGATCCCATTTTCTGTGAGGAATTCTGGATAGCGACACCTTGCCGGATTTTTATCTCCGCAACCGGGCATCAGATGGAGGCGATCCTTTGGAATTTTTCATCTATACGACGCAAGGATTGTCACGGTAATTTTATTGGATTTTTCTAATACTTGCCCGAAAGTATACTTTCCTCCCTTTATCTGTGCATGGAAATACAGTTATGTGTTGTGTGGTTGTGAGCACCCTGTGTTGTGGAATTTGTAACTTAGTCTACGGTGCTCGGAATTGGGCGTGCAGGTACTCGTTTCGAAGGTATCGACACGAGGAACGTGACAGTATTTATGTTGGATTTTTCTGAGTTCTCGCTGCAGGTGAAATAATTACATCTTTGGGACTGATTTTCACACTGTGTGTACTTGGTTAAATTTTGGAATAAAAGTGTAATCTTGGACCCTACTGTTGTACCCAGTTGGGTTCGTGACTGTTTCTGAACCAGTTGGGACTGGAGAAAATAAAGATAGTGGATTACGGGTGTTTTCAGCTGTTTGGAGCCGAGGCTCGCGCGACAGGTACCGTGGATACGGGTTCAGAGGATGGTGCGTGCAAGTGGCGACGCTCTTCACCAACCCCAGGTTTGCCTTGGATTCAGCACTTCAGGTGGGTACTCTGTTCTCAGAACTGATGGACAGTTCTTCAATTCTTATATTAGAACGCACGCATGTTTAAGGTACAGCAATTGTATGATATTGGGAGGTAACCTAGGAGGGATGATTGTATGAAGGGAATTGCATGATTAATATTCATATTTAATATTATCGAGAACTTGCAGCATTCATTTATTCATGATGATAAATTGTAAATGTTTACTTAGGGACTTACCCTATGTGAAGGACATTTGCATGCTTGCATGGACATGTAGTTAGGCCATCTTTTACTGCTGCACTACTTTTGGAACTTGTCTTAGGAGAAACCATGTTATCCTTTTCTCCTTCTTTGTTAGTCAGGTGGTCTGTGTTGCTCAGGTTCGAGCAGGGGTTCTGGGTAGTGTAGTCGGGACTTGGTGTCTGGGACAGGTTGGATTAGTTGTGGGGCTTTGCGGCAACCGCGGATATTGGGCGGTTGACCGGACATTTATTTATGCACCAGATTGGGTACCTGATTTCTCTAGTGGACAGAATTTCCCACTAGTTGAGTATTTTTGCATCTGATTGAGGACCCAGGGCTTTCCTTAGTGGTTGGGCTTTCCCACATTGATCAGAGTTATGATCCAGTCCTACTTTTGATTACTTATTTAGTGTGCGACCGTGCCAGTCAGGAGCCGGTCTATTACTTATTTAGTGTGCGACCGTGCCGGTCAGGAGCCGGTCTATTACTTATTTAGTGTGCGACCGTGCCGGTCAGGAGCCGGTCTATTACTTATTTTGGGTGCGACTGTACCGGTCAGTAGTCGGTCTGTAACCTATTTTGGGATGCGACCGTACCGGTCAGGAGTCGATCAGTATTCCCGCAGATGAGTCTGACAGCACAGCAGGCAGTACAAGTTTTACTGGTGGCATTAGATTGGGTTTATTACAGACATTTGCTTTTTAGTTGCACTCGTGTCAGGGGGACCGAGTGGAGTCTAGTAGCTGTATTTAGACCAGTGCTAGTGTTGTTGGGGACCGTTTGGGGATATGGTGGTCCCAGGGTCATTGTGAGTTGTTGACCGTTGTACTAGCAGACATAGGCAGGCATGGCCGGCATAGCAGGCATAGGCAGGTAGGGCAGGCATAGTAGGCATAGGCAGGCATGGCCGGCATAGCAGGCATAGGCAGGCAGGGCAGGCATAGCAGGCATAGGCAGGCATGGCCGGTATAGCAGGCATAGGCAGGCAGGGCAGGCATAGCAGGCATAGGCAGGCATGGCAGGCATGGCAGGCATAACAGGCATGGCAGGCATGGCGGGCAGGGCAGGCATAGTAGGCATAGCAGGCATAGCAGGCAGTGCCAGTGATTACTGGTCTAACGATTTGGGTCGATTGTGCACCTCATGTGCTGGTGGTTGCATACCACCCTTTGGTCCTTCCCTTGTGGGCATTTAGTTAGAATCTTGGTAGCTGTTGAGGGTCTCCAGCTTCCTTAATTCAGTCTTTACGGCTTGGGTTAGTGTTTGTCTCTTGAGGTCTTGGTGGGAAGACCGTCAGGACTGGCGGTGGTACCCACTGAGAACTCCCTTTTTTGGTGTAGTTCTCACACCCTCTGGTGGTTTCCCCCTCTTTTTCCTTCCTCTCCTCTGTTTTGCAGAGTCTTAGAGGGAGTTGCAGATTCTGCGGTTGTTGATCGAGGCGAAAGAGTCGCGAGCTAGATCCCTACCCGTCGTTGGAGAGTAGCAGTACCCCTTATGAGGAGACCTTCAGTAGATCAGTTGTTTTATCTTCCCTTCTTTTGAGAGACTGATGTAGTGAGGATATTTTATGTATCGAGAGACTGTACACTGTTGTATTTATTGGGGATACCTCCCGGTTGAGATCAGAGTTGTACATGAGGATATTGTATTATTATTTTGGGGAGACAGATTTATTGTATTATTTTCCAGTTGTAGAGTGATTGATTTTAGTTATACAGCAGATTTTTACTTATAGCTCTGATATTCTGTTTAGCTGTAGTACTTTTCTTGCAGGTAGGACGCTTCGCCTATGCAGGCTGGCATAGGTGGCGGATCTGTTGGTGAGCCCGGGTCGCAGTTTCGACCCCGGGGCGTGACGGATTAGAGTGGTATCATAGCTTAGGGATAGGTCGGTTGGGACTTAGAAACCCTAGGCTTATGGTTTGACCCTTGGTTGACTTCGTGAGAGTCGTGACTTTTAGCGAGAGTCCTGATTGAGTTTATATCTCTCCCAAGGGACGGGAGGAGTGATTGGCATGTTTATTCTCCTAAGTAATTATGTTGGCTGCAGACAACATAATACTGTGGAACGGGTGACATGCTTTAGACTTTCGCTGGATTGGGTCGAGTGGCTTTTGTGTGCTGTTTGTGGTTCCGTCGTGGCGAGCGGTGTCTCTCCGACTCTGGGTTTTTGACCCGTGGGCATCCTGTCATAGCAGTTGAGTTTCAGTGGATAGTTTTGGGCCGGACAACCGGATTGAGGCCAGAGAACTCCGGACCCAGATGACAGGATTGTCTGAGGCATATCAGCGACAAAGTGGGCAGCTGGTCTGGGTGATACAGTTGTCGGAGCACTGTGTAACCCCTTCCCGTGCCAATGTTTAGTGTCGAGGCACCGAGGTGGGGTGGATAGTGGACAGCAAAGGAGCTGTGGGACATGATCGATCTATTGAGCCAGATTCGGCAGATAAACCACCCCGACTCGTAGAATTGAGTTTGGAGCCCTTGGAGGCAGAGTTATGGTTGGTGATGATGGAACGATTAATTGAGAGCCTCCCTGTGCTAGAGAGTTTATACAGTTGTTGAACTGAGTGCTCCAAGTTTCGAGAGACGAGGCGCATAGGATATGTGAGACTAGGAGTGGGTTGCGCCAGGATACCTTTCAGTTTATTCGGTCCCTCCTGTACAGATTTTGGATTTCGCCGCCTCGTTGGAGTAGGTGTTGTGCTTGGTGCGTGGCGTTGCAGTTCCTTTGGATAGAGATCTGCCGCCAGAGGCGAGTTCTGGATTTTGACGCTTGGCACCGGGTGATGGAGGACAGATCGACCGGCAGGGGCATTTCTGATTTCTTTTTCCAGGATAACGAGTTCCCGAGATACCAGAGATCGGGTGGACCCCGATGGCAGCATCAGTATCTACATCAGAGTGGCGCAACGGTAGCGTGGATTTGTTATCGGCGGAGGACCTTATTCGTCACTTTAGTGGGAGCGGAGACAGAGGTCGTGCTCCCTATGTGGACAGTCCTGATTTTCCTTGCAAATTGAGCGACAACCACTTGCATTGAGCGGATAAACCTGTGCCGCCCAGTTGGAGGGCGCCACAGCAACGGATCGGGTTGTCGCAGGTGTGAATTCATCACAGCAGTCGGAGTTAGAGCATGTTGCATTCCTGCATGGACTGAAGGCAGATTTGTTACCATGTGCACTAGAGGTACAGGTTTCTGTTGTTGCTGTGCATGTGGAGGAGGCTTTTAGGATCATGTACAGTGCAGCTGAGACTGCGAGTTACCGGCAGACTTGTTAGAATGGTAGCAGTTTGGTATTTTGACCATGTGCTTGAGATTGATTGGCACAATGCCACAGAATGTTTGACTACGGCGAGAGAGGACTTTGACCTGCTGAGAAGCAGATGAGAGGAGGCTTGGTGGTTGAGAGGGTTAGAGCACACAGGTTTTGGCAACTGTATGAGGGGTGCATACGGCGGCACCGGGACTCAAGGATATCTCTGTTGCCCGTGAGATCTCGGGTGTGATTTCACCTAAGCTGTTGATAATACCGCCGGTTAGGGAGATAGAGGCTGCGTTTGACGTTGTTCGGAGAACCGCGCCACCCCCGATAACACTTCTTCGGATATTGCTTGTAGAGCTGGGAGAGCTGATGGCGCAGTTGCTGGATCTGATGGATCGAGAGGTCTGCTTTACCTAATGCCACGCCGTTGATACACGGTGGTAATGCCACGTCGTCGATGCACGACAGTGAGAGTCCCTTTTATGGTTCGAATGTAGACAGGTCTGGATGGTATATAGGACCTTTTGATGGAACTTTACTCCGGCAGTTATGGTAGGATGCGAGTACCTACTTGGAAACAGACCGTCGAGGACTGTGCCTAGATGGCATTCAGGATCTGCTAAGGGCATTATGAGAGCATAGTGATGCCAAATGGAATGAATAATGCCCTGTGACTTAAAGGTCTGAGGAATCGTGTGTTCCAGTTGTTCCTGGACGGATTGGAAGGGGTGTTCCCCAAGGATATTTTGATTTACTCCCAGAGCGACTTGGAGCGCGAGGAGCACTTGTGGATGTGCTACCATACCTGTGTGGATGAAGTTGTGGGCCCAGTTATTGGGGAACAAGTTGTAGCTTCAGGAGCATACCTTTTTGGGTCTCTTTATTCTAGCCGTTGGAGCGGCGGTGGAACCCGACCAAATGGATGTTATTCGAGTTTAGCCGAGACCAACATTTATTCTCGAGGTGAGCTTCCAGGACTTGGCAGTGCCGGGAAAGCATGGCCCATGGATAATGAGACTGATACTAGCGCCATGCTAGTATTTCCGGTGTTGGGAGGTGGATTTGTGTGTTTTGGGGTTACCCCTTTGGCGACTGTGGAATTACCGTTGGGTTATTGTTGAGCATTTTGGATTACCCCGACAGAGCCACTGTGATGGCGGGTACCTGGAGCAGGAGAGTTGCCTAGGGATTGAGTTTGATGATTTCACAGCTGGCGCTGTGGGGACTGTTGAGGCAAACATGGCTTATGATTGTATCACTGTGGGTTCCTTTAACTGATAGACCGCGAATTTGGGCATCAGCATTGTGATCGCCTGGCGAGCTAGTTGTCAGTCCCGTTCACCGACGGTGTGGTCCCCGTTAGGATGTTCTCTTTGAGTTGAGGGATCGACTTCGACCCGTGGGTCCGTTGGGATTATGATAACAGGTTGAGTGACCAACTGTGGCATGAGTTGTATTCCTGGAGGATCCCTTTTTAGGGTAGGTCGCGGTTGAGTAGTCCACTCGGGTGGTTTTGGGATCAGGAAGTAATCGAGTGAAGACCCCAGCTTATTGGATTTTTTTTCCTTATTGGATGAATATGTGGGTATGCTTCGGGTTGCCTTGTTGAGGTGGGCACCAGGATGTGGGTTGGTGCGTGTGGCACTAGTGGTTATTTCCGTTTTCCCCCAGCCTTTTATTGGAGCCCCTTTGGTATTTCACGTCTCAGCTCAGGAGTGATGTGTTTTTCCTCGCCGTGATTGACTTGCCTTTGAGATTAGTGATTGCTGGAGTACGAAGGGCGCCCGTTGCAATTTCTGACTCGGGGGATGAGAGAATTGCACATCGGGCCATGCTGTACTTGTTATTGTTGTTGTTGAGGAGTAATCACGGGGAGTGAGTGGTGTTTCGGGAGCTGGAGGCGTATTGATGGATACCTACCCGTAGTATTTGTGACTCCTGGTGGACTTGAGCTAGTTTCGAGGATGAAACTTTCTTTAGTGGGGGAGGTTGTGAGGGTCCGAATCCCCACTTAAGAGGTTACTGTCGGATTAGTGGTCTTTGGGGGTGTTTGTGCGCATGTCGGGCCCAAGAAATGGATTTCGGGCTTGGAAAGGGATCACGTGGGAATCTGAGGACCCATCGGGTGTTTAGAAGTGGTTTCGCGCTAATGCAGATGTCAAAATTGGACTCAGGGCAGAGTTTGGATAAAAGAGCACCTCTCCTGATGCCTTCGGCAATTTTAGAGTTGAGATTTGGCAAAACGGGCTTCAGGATTGGACTCGGCGCGAAAATCGGATCAGGTGGGCTCTCCGGGAGCAATCGGCAAAATTTCGGATGCGAATTTGGAGAAACAGACCTTGGATTTGGATTCAGCGCGCGAAACTGTTGAAAATGGACTATTTACTTGCTTTTTCCGGAGTCCGGTTGACGCGCGCGCTTTTCGAGGCATGTGCGCGAATCTCGGGTGGCTCAAATCCCGAGGTGAAGGGCTGCGCGCGGCTCGGCGCGCTGGGGAAATGCGCGTGCGGCACGGATCGCGCAGGGGGCCGCCACGTGGCGGGCCCCCACTCGCGGGCGCGGGTGCGGGTGACACGTGCCTGTGTGGTGCGCTGGGTGCCCCGCGCAGGCACGGTGTAACGCGCGCGTGTGGCGCGCGGGCTGCCGCGCCTCACCGCATGCCGCGTGGCGCAGGGGCGCGGGGCCTGCGCTTGGCGCACGCGCCCCTGTGCGGTGGACCGGCTGTCAGCGGCCGGTGCACCGTGGACCCGGTCCACCGGGAACCCCCTCCTACCTTTTCTTCTCTTCTTCTTCCTTTTTCTCCCCGCACACCATTTCTTCTTCCCTTTCTTTTCTTCTTCTTCAACCGAGAGAGAGGGAGTGAGGGAAGAGATTTGGTGAGGGTGCGGCGGTGCGCCGTGGACCTCGCGGAGCGCGCGAGATTTTTCCAGCTGGACGGATGCGCAGCGCGACGCTCGTCTTATTGTACTCCCCTTCGTCGCGTTTCGGTGCGTGAGCTTCCCCGGCCTACTCCGACCTCCGTTTCAGGCGATTCTTGCGCCGTTAGATCCGCGACGGACAGAGCTACAATCTTGGTATTCTTCTCTCCTCCTAGATTTGTGCTTTTCGAGGAGTTTTTCCATGCTTATTGGGATCCCATTTTCTGTGAGGAATTCTGGATAGCGACACCTTGCCGGATTTTTATCTCCGCAACCGGGCATCAGATGGAGGCGAGCCTTTGGACTTTTTCATCTATACGACGCAAGGATTGTCACGGTAATTTTATTGGATTTTTCTAAGACTTGCCCGAAAGTATACTTTCCTCCCTTTATCTGTGCATGGAAATACAGTTATGTGTTGTGTGGTTGTGAGCACCCTGTGTTGTGGAATTTGTAACTTAGTCTACGGTGCTCGGAATTGGGTGTGCAGGTACTCGTTTCGAAGGTATCGACACGAGGAACGTGATAATATTTATGTTGGATTTTTCTGAGTTCTTTCTACAGGTGAAATAATTACATCTTTGGGACTGATTTTCACACTGTGTGTACTTGGTTAAATTTTGGAATAAAAGTGTAATCTTGGAACCTACTGTTGTACCCAGGTGGGTTCGTGACTGTTTCTGAACCAGTTGGGACTGGAGAAAATAAAGATAGTGGATTACGGGTGTTTTCAGCTGTTTGGAGCCGAGGCTCGCGCGACAGGTACCGTGGATACGGGTTCAGAGGATGGTGCGTGCAAGTGGCGACGCTCTTCACCAACCCCAAGTTTGCCTTGGATTCAGCACTTCAGGTGGGTACTCTGTTCTCAGAACTGATAGACAGTTCTTCAATTCTTATATTAGAACGCACACATGTTTAAGGTACAGCAATTGTATGATATTGGGAGGTAAGCTAGGAGGGATGATTGTATGAAGGGAATTGCATGATTAATATTCATATTTAATATTATCGAGAACTTGCAGCATTCATTTATTCATGATGATAAATTGTAAATGTTTACTTAGGGACTTACCCTATGTGAAGGACATTTGCATGCTTGCATGGACATGTAGTTAGGCCATCTTTTACTGCTGCACTACTTTTGGAACTTGACTTAGGAGAAACCATGTTATCCTTTTCTCCTTCTTTGTTAGTCAGGTGGTCTGTGTTGCTCAGGTTCGAGCAGGGGTTCTGGGTAGTGTAGTCGGGACTTGGTGTCTAGGACAGGTTGGATTAGTTGTGGGGCTTTGCGGCAACCGCGGATATTGGGCGGTTGACCGGACATTTATTTATGCACCAGATTGGGTACCTGATTTCTCTAGTGGACAGAGTTTCCCACTAGTTGAGTATTTTTGCATCTGATTGAGGACCCAGGGCTTTCCTTGGTGGTTGGGCTTTCCCACATTGATCAGAGTTATGATCCAGTCCTGCTTTTGATTACTTATTTAGTGTGCGACCGTGCCGGTCAGGAGCCAGTCTATTACTTATTTAGTGTGCGACCGTGCCGGTCAGGAGCCGGTCTATTACTTATTTAGTGTGCGACCGTGCCGGTCAGGAGCCGGTCTATTA
The DNA here is from genome assembly GCA_029204045.2 of Tillandsia leiboldiana. Lineage (NCBI taxonomy): Eukaryota > Viridiplantae > Streptophyta > Magnoliopsida > Poales > Bromeliaceae > Tillandsia > Tillandsia leiboldiana. The sequence goes on from CM055064.1 coordinate 29,804,684, forward strand.
CTTATTTTGGGTGCGACCGTACCGGTCAGTAGTCGGTCTGTCACCTATTTTGGGATGCGACTGTACCGGTCAGGAGTCGGTCAGTATTCCCGCAGATGAGTCTGACAGCACAGCAGGTAGTACCACTTTTACTTGTGGCATTAGATTGGGTTTATTACAGACATTTGCTTTTTAGTTGCACTCGTGTCAGGGGGACCGAGTGGAGTCTAGTAGCTGTATTTAGACCAGTGCTAGTGTTGTTGGGCACCGTTTGGCGATACGGTGGTCCCAGGGTCATTGTGAGTTGTTGACCGTGTTGTACTAGCAGACATAGGCAGGCATGGCCGGCATAGCAGGCATAGGCAGGTAGGGTAGGCATAGCAGGCATAGGCAGGCATGGCCGGCATAGCAGGCATAGGCAGGCATAGTAGGCATAGGCAGGCATGGCCGGTATAGCAGGCATAGGCAGGCAGGGCAGGCATAGCAGGCATAGGCAGGCATAGCAGGCATAGCAGGCATGGCAGGCATAACAGGCATGGCAGGCATGGCGGGCAGGGCAGGCATAGTAGGCATAGCAGGCATAGCAGGTAGTGCAAGTGATTACTGGTCTAACGATTTGGGTCGATTGTGCACCTCATGTGCTGGTGGTTGCATACCACCCTTTGGTCCTTCCCTTGTGGGCATTTAGTTGGAAGCTTGGTAGCTGTTGACGGTCTCCAGCTTCCTTAATTCAGTCTTTACGGCTTGGGTTAGTGTTTGTCTCTTGAGGTCTTGGTGGGAAGACCGTCGGGACTGGCGGTGGTACCCACTGAGAACTCCCTTTTTTGGTGTAGTTCTCACACCCTCTGGTGGTTTCCCCCTCTTTTTCCTTCCTCTCCTCTGTTTTGCAGAGTCTTAGCGGGAGTTGCAGATTCTGCGGTTGTTGATCGAGGCGAAAGAGTCGCGAGCTAGATCCCTACCCGTCGTTGGAGAGTAGCAGTACCCCTTCAGAGGAGACCTTCAGTAGATCAGTTGTTTTATCTTCCCTTCTTTTGAGAGACTGGTGTAGTGAGGATATTTTATGTATCGAGAGACTGTACACTGTTGTATTTATTGGGGGAATCCTCCCGGTTGTGATCAGAGTTGTACATGAGGATATTGTATTATTATTTTGGGGAGACAGATTTATTGTATTATTTTCTAGTTGTACAGTGATTGATTTTAGTTATACAGCAGATTTTTACTTATAGCTCTGATATTCTGTTTAGCTGTAGTACTTTTCTTGCAGGTAGGACACTTCGCCTATGCAGGCTGGCATAGGTGGCGGATCTGTTGGTGAGCCCGGGTCGCAGTTTCGACCCCGGGGCGTGACAACAGGCACAGCAGGCATGACAGGCATAGCAGGCATGGTAGGCATAGCAGGCATAGTAGGCAGTGCCAGTGATTACTGGTCTATCGATTGGGTCGATTGTGCACTTCATGTGCTAGTCGTTGCATACCATTCTTTGGTTCTCCCATTTTGGGCATTTAGATAGAGGCATGATAGCTATTGAGAGTCTCCAGCTTCCTTATTTCAGTCTTTACGGCTTTGGTTAGTTTTTGTCTCTTGAGGACTTAGTGGGCAGACCGTCGGGTGCGGCGGTGGTACCCACTGAGAACTCCCTTTATGGTTTAGTTCTCACACCCTTTGGGGGTTTTCCCCCTCCTTTTGCCTTCCTCTTCTTTGTTTTGCAGAGTCTTAGCGGGTGTTGCTGATAATCAGTGGTTGATCGAGGCGAGGGAGTCGCGAGCTAGATCCCTACCCATGTTTGGAGAGTAGCGGTACCCCTTCAGAGGAGAGCTTCAGTAGATTAGTTGTTTTATTTCCTCTTTTGAGAGACTGATGTAGTGAGGATATGATATGTATTGAGAGCCTGTACACTGATGTATTTATAAGAAATATCTCCCTGTTGAGTCTCGACCTTTTGTATATGAGGATATTGTATGTTTATCATTTTGGGAGATGGACATTGTTGCATTATTTTCAGTTGTACAGTAGTTGATTTTAGTTACAGCAGATTTTCATTTATAGCTATGATATCTGTTAGCTGTAGCATTTTTCTTGCAGGTAGGACGCTTCGCCTATGCAGGTTGGCATAAGTGGCGGATCTGTTGGCGAGCCCGGGTCGCAATTTCGACCCCGGGGCTTGATAGATTAGGTTGGTATCAGAGTCTAGGTTGTAGGTCATGGTGGACTTAGAAACCCTAGGCTTATGGTTTGACCCTTGGTTGACTTCGTGAGAGTCGTGATTTATAGCGAGAGTCCTGATTGAGTTTTATACCTCTCCCAAGGGACGGGAAGAGTGATTGGCATGTTTATTCTCCTAAGTGATTATGTTGGCTGCAGACAACATAATGCTGTGGAACGGGTGACATGCTTTAGACTTTCGCTGGATTGGGTCGAGCGTTGTTGTGTGCTGTTTTGCAGTTTCGTCGTGCCGAGCTGTGTCTCCCCGACGCTGGGTTTTGACCCGTGTACTTCCTGTCATAGCAGTTGAGCTTGAGCGGTTGGTTTTGGGCCGGATACCCGGATTGAGGTAAGAGAGTTCCGGACCCAGATGACAGGATCGTCTGAGGCCTATCAGCGGCAGAGTGAGCGAGCAGCTAGTTTTAGTGACACGGTTGTCGGAGCAGCGTGTAGCTCGACAGTGCTTCCTTCTGAGACCACCCGGTTGCAGTATCCTCAGGGGCGGGGATTTCTGTGGCACCAATGGAGTGAGTAGCCCCTTCTGTGCCAATGTTTAGTGCCGAGGCACCGAGGCAGGGTGGATAGTTGACAGCTGGTGAGCTGAGGGGACGCGATCGATCTATTGAGACAGATTTGGCAGATGAATCACCCCGACTCGTAAGATTGAGTTTGGAGCCTTGGGAGGCAGAGTCGTGGTTGGTGGTGATGGAGTGATCAATTGAGAGCCTCCCTGTGCTAGAGAGTTTTTGGCAGTTGTCGAACTGCGCGCTCCAGGTTCGAGGGACGAGGCGCATAGGATGTGTGGCTGGGAGTGGATTGCGCCAGGATACCTTTCAGCTTAGTTGGTCCCTCTGTTATGGATTATTGACGCCTCGTTGGAGTAGGCATTGTGTTTGGAGCATGGCGCTGCAGTTCCTTTGGATAGGGATCTGCCGCCAGAGGTGAGTTCTGGACTTAGGCGCTTGGCGCCGGGGGTAGGAGGACAAATCGGCCGGCAGAGGCAATTCTGATTTCCTTTCCAGGATGACGGGTTCCTGAGATGCCAGAGATCGGGTGGACCTCGATGGCAGCATCAGCATCTATATCAGAGTGGCGCAGCGGTAGCGTGGATTTGCTATCTGCGGAGGACCTTATTCGTCGCCTCAGTGTGAGCAGAGACAGAGGTCGTGCTCCCTTTGTGTTTGGTCTAAATTTTTCCTTGCAGATTGAGCGACAACCGCCGGCATCGAATGGATGAATTTGTGCCGCCCGGTTGGAGGGCGCCACGGTAGTGGATGGAGTTGTTGCAAGTGTGATTTCATCATAGCAGCCGGAGTTAGAACACCTTGCATTCCTGCATGGACTAGAGGAAGAATTATTACCACGTGCACTAGAGGTAGAGGTTTCTGTTGTTGTTGTGCATGTGGAGAAGACTTTTGGATCATGTCCAGTGCAGCTGAGACTGCGAGTTACCGGCAGACTTAATTGTAATTGTGGCAGTTCGGTATCTTGATCATGTGCTTGAGAGTGATTGGCACAACGCCACAGGATGTTTTGGCTGAGGAGTGAGAGGACGTCGATTTTTTGTTAGGCAGACGAGAGGAGGTTTGGTTGTTAAGACTGCTAGAGCTGTAATGACACGGCTTTTTAGTAATATTTTACTCCCCTTCTAATAAAGTACCCCTTTGAGTGAATCAAAATTATCGAGTTGTTGAAAGTCGGTCGGTGTGTTGCATGAGTATTTTTCTGTGAAAGAGCATGAAAAATGATGACCGACGGTGCAATCGGATCTGAAATCCGATGTAGGGATCTCCCGGAACAGAGTTTTTAGTGTCTCTGTGACTTAAGGTGCATCGGAATCTGTGTAAAATATCCTGCACGTTTTCCGAGGAGAAGGTGGGTTTATCTCGTGCGATTAATTAGTTAGAGAATTAGTTATTCGGTTACGGGTATTAAAAGGTGGGAGTTTATCTCGTAGGAATAATTAAGTAATTAATTAATTATTCGGTGACGGAAAGTAAAAACGGAACTTAATTGTACGTACGAGAGAGGAAAATCCCACTTTTCGTAAAAGAGGAAAACGAAACCCTAACCGAGAGAACGGAAGGAAAAGAAAAAAAGGGGCGGAACCCTAACCGGAGGAAAGAAAGAGGAAGAAGACGGCGGGATCCGATCACCCCGAACAACGTACCGAAAGCAAGAACGCGATCGGACGACTTCCCCGTCGGATTATCCGGTGAGTGATTTTTACGTTCGTAGCGTCTTTGGGGTTTTTCGTACTTTTGTTGTCTTCTCCGTCTCCGTCTCCATCGTCTCCGTCGGCCCGCCGTCATCGCCGTGCAACTTAGGGCACGACGCGGGCGGGCGAACGACGCGCGGTGCCGCTAGGGCACCGCGCGGGTGGGGAAGACGCGTGGTGCCGCTATGGCACCACGCGGGCGGACGACGCGCGGTGCCGCTAGGGCACCGCGCGGGCTGGGGAGACGCGTGGTGCCGCTAGGGCACCACGCGGGTGGACACCGCATGGCTGGCGTCGCGCGGGCGCCGCCGCGGGTGGCACCCGCGGGCCCGCAACCGCGGGTGCCGCCACTGGGCAGCACCCGCAGGCGCCGCGCGGACGCCGCGCAGGCAGTCACCGCACGGGCGCCGCGCTGGCACCACCCGCAGGCGCACGTCGCGCGGCCTTGAGCCGCGCGGGGCACCCGCAGGCCGGCGGCCGATGCGCTGGCGCCGCGCGGGACATCCGCTGACGGCGGGCGACCTCCGCGGGCGACGACACCCGCGGGGAGGGGATGTGCGTGCGCGCGAGAAGTTGTCAAGTATGGTTCTAGGCGCCGTTTTGGGATACGTCGCAGAGTTAATTGGGTTTTCGTTTCCGATAATTGTATGCGTTATTAACTGTCGTTTCTGGGGACTTCTTTAGGTCCAGGTGCGCAGCGGGAGAGTATCAAAGACCCCTAGTACCCCGATTCTTCCCGCAACCAGGTGGGTTCTTATGCAACAAGTGCTGTAAGTGCATTAGGTGCAGTATATCATGTAAAAAGTTTGTACTAACTTGTTTAATAAAGTAGATGAGGTGTTTCCAGTAAATTAACCCTTCGCATTATTATGTACCCTTCTTTTGTTAATGTTTGTGGCGACTAAGTGTCGCGATATTTAATTTGCGTCGACTTCGGCAAACCGGTGTTGGATGCTGCACGTACACAGGTGGATTGGCCTTCGCATGGGTGTACTTTTCCGGAGGAGTGGTCTGAATGACCCGTGTGCCCCATGTGTGTAGGGTGGGGACCTCTTCACGATAGCTAAACATGTCGCTCACGCTTCGTGAAGGGGTAAAAGCATCGTAAGTGTCGCGTGGGGAGATCGTCGACTACCCTGACGTGACGGTGTCACTAAATTAAATAAAGTGAACTCAGGGCGAAGGATAGCGAAAGGTTCCGGTGCAGAGTATTTCATTCGAATTTACTGTTCATTAATGTTATAACATCTACTTTATTTGTCACTGACTTTACCCACTCCGTGACAGGTCCAAATAGGTATGTTCATCAGGACGGTGGTGGGGCAACGCAGACTTAACTACCGGCCGTATGAGGCCTTAGGTTAAAACTCTTAGTATGGTTATCTCTATTCTCTCTCTCTAGTTTAATTTGTGTGGATGCGGATCATGCTGGATGGTTGGTTAGTTGTTTGATATCACAGTAGATTTTAAATTATTGTTCTCAATCTTTGCGGTCGTTTTACGATATAAAAGGGGATTTCGAAAATGTCTTTCAAAAATCAAGTGTCGTGTGGGCACTACTTTGAAAACCTATGGTTTTATCCTTTCAAAACGATGTAGCCGCCTTACTGTGAATATGTAGACGTTTTAAAGGAATGGGTGTCGAGTGGACACCGTTTGCAACTTGTAGAATGTTCTTAATGTGATTGAATGTTTTTACACTCTCGTACTGGTTGACTGTGACTGTGTGGTTAAAGATTTTATGAAGAATGATGTTATTGTCGTTGTTGTAATCGTGACGCCGTGCATATACAAAGGAGACTCTGTCCGATTGAAGAGTGAATTTGTATATGTGGCGGGTCTGACACGCACTGGGGGAGGTCGATGCTTATTCATAAAGAAAAAAATATATACACTTTTTCCGCTTATCTTTACCTAAAAACCCCCGGGGCGTGACAGATTAAATGGTATCAGAGAGAAACGGCTTTAACCACAGTAGTCGGTGACCAATATCCGCAGTGCATGATCTCACGACCAAATTGAATATGAGATAACCAAGTCGTAGGTGCTTTAGATCGCGAGTGTGCGGGAAAAAGGGTCATAGCCTCAGTGTTTTTGTAGGTCAATAATGCTAGGATTGACGCGACTTTTGTGTGCACAGATAACGACCTGGAATCGGTCATTCAGCGCTAACTTGAAAATGGACAAAAGGGACCCCGTAGCCGCAGCGAACCGCCTGCTTCGCAACCAACTGCGTGACGTGGCGGATCAGTTGCTAACCCTCACTGAACGCTTATACTTAATGACACGAGAATTTGAGGGAACCGACCGCCTCCAGCGCGACACCGGATATGACGCTTTTCGTGGGGTTCCTCCCGTAAGATTTGCCACCTTCAATGAGGCTACCAACGCGGCTTTGCAGGCGGAGCAAGAACTCGCCGAGGCACGCTCTAGGCAGGGATATCCAGGGATATATCAGGGCCGGATTTATGCATACCCTGGCCCGGCGGAGGACTCCCTTCAGGGGGGCTAGGCGGCCAAGCGCCCACGGACAGAACGGAATGCGGGGCAAACAATAAAGAGGGGACCCGAACCACAATGAAAGTCGTGCGTCATATGCGACGGTGCACACCGACTTATGAGCTGCCCCTGGAGGGACGACCACTGCTTCAAGTGCGGCAAGCCGGGCCACTCACGCTTCTCGTGCCCCCGGAAGCCGGCTGTCACTAGACCCCCGGCGCTGCGACCGGACGAAAGAAAGAAAGCTGCCACCCCCACCCCTCAAGGGGGCCCCAATCCAGGGAGCCGGGCAAATCAACGCCCGAAGGAAGCGCGGAAGGACGAGCGAGCGCCATCGGGAAGCTCAGAATCGCAACAGGAACCCTGCGTTATCTGCGGGAGTGCACACCCAGCGACGAGATGCCTTCGGAGGTACTATTATTGTAATCTATGTGGCGCGCCGGACCACACCCGTGCCTCCTGCCCTCAGGGGTTAACCCCTGCCCCCGCCGCACCACAGCCGGGAGGACCAGAGAGTGATTGTAACACCCCCGGAATTTGGATTAGTCCTCTATATAAATGATATAATAGGACTAAATCTCTAACCCGGCTATAGCATTTTGGATGGTAGCAAGATCCAAGAGATTATGAGAGTTAAGCGTGCTAGAGCTAGAGTAGTTCTAGGATGGGTGACCCCCCTGGGAAGTGGGGCGTCACAATGCTGCAGCCCCCGTTCAGCCAAAGGACCTACCCGGCGACCAGCACTCCGCAGACTCTCCAGACACCAAGCCCCTACCCCAACACGCCGTACGACGCTGGCCTGAGGGTTGTGGGCGTACTCCCCGAACTACCACGGTGGAGGACGCGATGTCTCGGAACAAGTGATAACAGGTAATGGATGTTTTCTTTGTGCCTTCTGTTTAGGAACACCGGTTACACCTAAGCACGCTACCCTCGATCGACTATCTTTTTTCTCTCTTCTTGTCTTTTTCCTTCCCTACTCCCTGACGTGCCTAGTGCGGCTTAGGGAAGAAATCCGTAGGTAGTTATCGAACCCTTCCCGGCCTATGTGCGCGGGCGGGTTCCGGGGCACAGGAGACCCTTAGCATTCCTAGCATGGGTTTAGGGTTATGTAAGGGTTAGGTAGGACCCACCCCCTTTTACCTAGGGATTAAGGACCCGAAAAAAAAAAAAAAGAAAAAAAAAAAGAAAATCGATAGGTCGCGTGGGCCTACAACTCAAGATGGACCCGATATCCCCAGTGTGAGGGAATTTTTCGAAAAATATTTCCGGCGGAGCTTCCTGGGATGCCACCCGAACGTGAGGTCGACCTTCCCATCGAGTTACCTCCAGGCACTAAACCCATCACTAAGGCACCGTACAGGATGGCCTTTGCGGAGTTGAAGGAACTCAAGGCACAGTTGGAGGACCTTTTGGATAAAGGCTTTATCAGACTGAGTGTGTCGCCATGGGGCGTGCCCGTTCTATTCGTAAGGAAGAAGGACGGAAGCCTTCGCATGTGCATAGACTACCGAGAATTAAACAAGGTCACCATCAAGAACAAGTATCCGTTGCCACGGATCGATGACCTGTTTGACCAGTCACAAGGAGCAACGGTGTTCTCTAAGATCGATCTGCAGTCCGGCTATCATCAGCTCCGTGTTAGGGGCGAGGACATACCCAAGACAGCGTTCCGGACTCGCTACGGTCACTACGAGTTCACGGTGATGTCGTTCGGGCTCACGAACGCCCCAGCAGTGTTCATGGATATGATGAACACGGTGTTCAAACCCTTCTTAGATCTTTACGTAGTGGTCTTCATTGATGACATCCTCATCTGCTCCCGTACGGATGAGGAACATGAAGAGCACTTACGCGTTGTCCTTTAGACCCTTCAGGAACAGAAACTCTACACCAAACTCAAAATGTGTGAGTTCTGGCTCTGCGAGGTGGGTTTTCTCGGGCATATCGTGTCGGCAGCAGGGATTGCGGTAGACCCGAAGAAGATAGATTCGGTAACCGACTGGCCCCGGCCGACAACGGTAACTGAGATTCGAAGCTTCCTGGGTTTGGCAGGGTATTACAGACGCTTTGTGGAAGGCTTCTCCAAGATAGCCATGCCCCTGTCTCGCCTGACCCGAAAAGGGGTGAAGTATATCTGGACTGACCAATGCCAGAAAAGTTTTGAGGAACTCAAGGATAAGTTGACGCGAGCCCCGGTGCTCGCTTTACCGGAGCCCGGCGAGGATTATGAAGTTTACTGTGATGCGTCGCGAAACGGTCTCGGAGGCGTGCTTATGCAACGGGGTAAGGTTATAGCCTATGCGTCAAGGCAACTCAAGGAGTACGAGAGAAACTATCCCATGCACGACCTGGAGCTTGCAGCGGTCGTGTTCGTCCTTAAACTATGGAGACACTATTTGTACGGTACACACTGCAATGTGTACTCCGATCATCAGAGCCTCAAGTACCTCTTCACTCAGAAGGAGTTAAACTTGCGGCAAAGGCGGTGGCTCGAACTACTAAAGGACTATGATCTAACCCTCCACTACCACCCCGGAAAGGCGAATGTGGTGGCTGATGCCTTGAGCCGCAAAGGACAGACGGTGGAATCAATGGCGAACGCCCTTACCCAGCAGGACCGTATGATTACAGAGTTTTCGCAATTGAGATTGGAGATAGTACCAGCAGGGACGGTCGCACGACTCATGACCCTGGTGGTCAGACCCACCCTACTGGACAGGATCCGGGAAGGGCAATCGACGGATACCCAGTTACAACTGGTGCGAGACAGACTACCCTCAGACCAAGGGGGCGATTTCGTGAGGGGCGCAGATGGCACGATACGTTTTCGGGGATGAATCTGTGTGCCGGATCTACAGGAGCTCAAGGAGGAAATCCTGAGCGAGGCGCATACCGCGCCCTACGCCGTGCACCCTGGGGGGACGAAAATGTACAAGTACTTAAAGCAAACCTTCTGGTGGCCTAAGTTGAAAGGGGATGTTGCCCGGTTTGTGGCACATTGCCTGGTGTGCCAACAAGTAAAGGCCGAGCATCAGCACCCAGCAGGGAAATTACAACCATTGCCGGTGCCGGAATGGAAGTGGGAGATGGTTACGATGGATTTTGTGACCGGCTTCCCGAGATCATCCCAAGGACACGATGCGATATGGGTCATAGTGGATCGGTTGACGAAATCGGCCCACTTCCTGCCCATACATACAACATGGGCTCGGGAACGGCTGGCGCGGACATACATTGATGAGATCGTAAGGTTGCATGGAGTACCGACGTCCATCACGTCGGACAGAGACACGCGGTTTGTGTCGAACTTTTGGCAGAGTCTGCAACGAGCAATGGGAACCAAGCTACATTTCAGTACGGCTTTTCACCCGCAAACTGACGGACAATCGGAGCGGGTGATCCAGATCCTTGAAGACATGCTCCGGGCATGCGTGCTTGATTTGGGCGAAGGTTGGTCCCAATACCTACCATTGGTGGAATTTGCCTACAATAATAGTTACCAAGCCAGTATTCAAATGGCGCCATACGAGGCTCTGTATGGGCGCCGCTGTCGCTCTCCAATATGTTGGGACGACTTGGGAGAGCGCATGTTTTTGGAACCAGATTTAGTGGAAGAGACCGAGGCGAAGGTGCTCCTGATCAGGCAACGGCTGCTAACCGCCCAGAGCAGACAGAAAAGCTACGCGGACCATAGATGACGGGACTTGGAGTTCATGGTAGGCGAGCACGTGTTGTTACGAGTTTCGCCTTCCAAGGGGACCCGACGTTTCGGCCTGAGAGGGAAGTTAAGTCCGAGGTACGTGGGACCGTTCGAGGTCCTAGAACGCGTGGGTCCGGTGGCGTATCGATTGGCGTTGCCGCCGAACCTTGACCGAGTACACAACGTGTTTCACATCTCAATGCTCCGGAAGTACCTCCTCGACCCCTCTCACGCCCTAGACATATCCACTAACAAGTTACAAGAGGACTTAAGCGTCGAGGAGACGCCGGTGCGGATCCTGGCACGAGAAGACAAGAAGTTGCGTAATCGGACCATCCCCTACGTAAAAGTCCAGTGGAGCAACCACGAGAAACGCGAGGCGACGTGGGAGCTGGAATCGAAAATGAGGGAGTGTTTCCCTGAATTGTTTAGTGAAGGCTGTGATTAAGTTTCGAGGACGAAACTTCTTATAAAGTGTGAGTGATGTAATGACACGGCTTTTTAGTAATATTTTACTCCCCTTCTAATAAAGTACCCCTTTGAGTGAATCGAAATTATCGAGTTGTTGTAAGTCGGTCGGTGTGTTGCATTAGTATTTTTCTCTGAAAGAGCACGAAAAATGATGACCGACGGTGCAATCGGATCTGAAATCCGATGTAGGGATCTCCCGGAACAGGGTTTTTAGTGTCGCGGTGACTTAACGTGCATCGAAATCTGTGTAAAATATCCTGCACGTTTTTTGAGGAAAAGGTGGGTTTATCTCGTGCGATTAATTAGTTAGAGAATTAGTTATTCGGTTACGGGTATTAAAAGGTGGGAGTTTATCTCTTAGTAATAATTAAGTAATTAATTAATTATTCGGTGACGGAAAGTAAAAACGGAACTCAATTGTACGTACGAGAGAGGAAAATCCCACTTTTCGTAAAAGAGGAAAATGAAACCCTAAACAAGAGAACGGAAGGAAAAGAAGAAAAGGGGCGGAACCCTAACCGGAGGAAAGAAAGAGGAAGAAGACAGCGGGATCCGATCACCCCGAACCACGTACCGGAAGCAAGAACGCGATCGGACGACTTCGCCGTCGGATTATCCGATGAGTGATTTTTACGTTCGTAGAGTCTTTGGGGTTTTTCGTACTTTTGTTGTCTTCTCCGTCTCCGTCTCCATCGTCTCCGTCGGCCCGCCGTCGTCGACGTGCAACTTAGGGCACGACGCGGGCGGGCGGACGACGCGCGGTGCCGCTAGGGCACCGCGCGGGTGGGGAAGACGCGTGGTGCCGCTAGGACACCACGCAGGTGGACGACGTGCGGTGCCGCTAGGGCACGGCGCGGGCTGGGGAGACGCGTGGTGCCGCTAGGGCACCACGCGGGTGGACACCGAATGGCGGGCGCTGCGCGGGCGTCGCCCGGGCGCCGCGCGGGCGTCGCGCGGGCGCAGCGCGGGCGCCGCCGTGGGTGGCACCCGCGGGCCCGCAACCGCGGGCGCCGCGCGGGCGCCGCACGGTCCGCACCCACGGGCGCCGCCCGCGGGCAGCACCCGCGGGCGCCGCGCGGGCCGCACCCGCGCGGGTGCCGCGCGGGCGCCACACGGTCCGCACCCACGGGTGCCGCGCAGGCAGTCATCGCACGGGCGCCGCACTGGCACCACCCGCAGGCGCACGTCGCGCGGCCTTGTGCCGCGCGGGGCACCCGCAGGCCGGCGGCCGACGCGCGGGCGCCGCGCGGGACATCTACTGACGGCGGGCGACATCCGCTGACGGCGGGCAACATCCGCTGACGGCGGGCGACCTCCGCGGGCGACGACGCCCGAGGGGAGGGGATGTGCGTGCGCGCGGGAAGTTGTCAAGTATGGTTCTAGGCGCCGTTTTGGGATACGGCGCAGAGTTAATTGGGTTTTCGTTTCTGATAATTATATGTGTTATTAACTGTCGTTTCTGGGGACTTCTTTAGGTCCAGGTGCGCAGCGGGAGAGTATCAAAGACCCCTACTACCTCGATTCTTCCCGCAACCAGGTGGGTTCTTATGCAACAAGTGTTGTAAGTGCATTAGGTGCAGTATATCATGTAAAAAGTTCGTACTAACCTGTTTAATAAAGTAGATGAGGTGTTTCCTGTAAATTAACCCTTCGCATTATTATGTACACTTCTTTTGTTAATGTTTGTGGCGACTAAGTGTCGCGATATTTAATTTGCGCCGACTTCGGCAAACCGGTGTTGGATGCTGCACGTACACAGGCGGATTGGCCTCCGCATGGGTGGACTTTTTCGGAGGAGTGGTCTGAATGACCCGTGTTCCCCACGTGTGTAGGGTGGGGACCTCTTCACGATAGCTAAACATGTCGCTCACGCTTCGTGAAGGGGTAAAAGCATCGTAAGTGTCATGTGGGGAGATCGTCGACTACCCTGACGTGACGGTGTCACTAAATTAAATAAAGTGAACTCAGGGCGAAGGATAGCGAAAGGTTCCGGTGCAGAGTATTTCATTCGAATTTACTGTTCATTAATGTTATAACATCTACTTTATTTGTCACTAACTTTACCCACTCCGTGACATGTCCAAATAGGTATGTTCATCGGGACGGTGGTGAGGCAACGCAGACTTAACTACCGGCCGTATGAGTCCTTAGGTTAAAACTCTTAGTATGGTTATCTCTATTTTCTCTCTCTAGTTTAATTCGTGTGGATGCAGATCATGCTGGATGGTGGTGTGAAGACCCAAAATCTTTGTGAGTTGGGTTACTAGTGGATTGGTAGCTCGTCGGCACATTTTGGGTGTGTTAGTGTCGTTGGTGCGCGAAGAGGACGCGAAAATCGAATCCAGTGCGAAAAACCGCATAATGGGGATGTACGGAAGTGTGGTGTTTGTACAGTTTTGATTTGGAGAGCTTTGACTATACTTTTTCGGTGTGTCGGAATCCTCGGTTCGCCAAATGGACGAGAAAATTGGACTCAGGGCGAAAAAACTGTGCAAAATAAGCTATTTCTGGATAATTTTGGGCTTAAAACGGTGTTTTTGGTGTTGCTGGTTGGTGGACCGGGCTCACGGCGACCGGCTCACGGCCCATGCACCGGTAGGTGCAGCACGGTGCATGGGGGAGGGCGTACACCCGGTGCAGCAGGCGACGCGGGCGGCCGGTGCACGCGCGGTGCACCGCGCAGCCATGCGCCGCGCATGCATGCGCGCGCGTGGCACGCGCCCGAGCCTGCGCGTGGGCTGGGCCGGGCTGGCGTGGCGGGATCCCTGGCGGTCGGACGGATTGGGTCCGACCCCCCTTGCACCGGATCGGGTGCAAGGGGGATTTGGTGTGAGGGGAGATTGTTTTGAGGTGGGTTTGTTGGTTTTGACAGGTTTTCTTGATCATTTTGAAGGCTTTTGGGAGCTGTAAAAAGGGGAATTTTTGCATCAAAAATTCTCCTAAGGGGTTATCTTCTTCTCCAGCAATTATCAAGAGAAATACCATTTTTAGCATTTTTGAGTGGAACTTGAAGTTTGCTGGTTTTGGGTTCAACTTCGTCGCGTTTTCTTCCAGGAGGTCTCCAGAATTGTAGGAATGGAATTTTGGGATGATTCTTGCGGGGTTCTCTTCACAACTTCAAGATCTACAACTTTTTTATTGAAGAGGAGACCTAATTGGAGTTCTAAACCAGGTAAATATTTGAGACACTTGATTTCAGTTTGAGATTTCGACCACAGGTTAGTGTTTTTACTCCCCTGGGATGTACAAATGGAATTTTAAGTTGATTTTTATTGGGAAATTTCCAGGACTTATAGTGATCCAATTTCCGTATTTTGTGGAACTTCAAATTTGGAATCTAAATTAGGTAAACTAAGCCATCTTTGGGATGGTTGTGTGCAGCTCAGATTCTGGATGTGGTTTTGAGCAATGTTCAGTGTTTTTGCTCCCTAGGACTGAAGAAGTGGAATTTTAAGCTGATTTTTGTGGTAAATTCACCAGGACTCAGAGACCGACATCTTTCATATTAAAGAGGAAGGCTAAATCTTGCTTCGAATCTGGTAAATTTCATCATCTTTGGGACCCCATTTTCTGTGAGGAGTTCTGGACAGCGACTCCTTGCCGGATTTTTACCTCCGCAACCGGGCATCGGATGGAGTCGAACCTTCGGACTTTTTTCATCTACTCGACGCGAGGATTGTCCCCGTATTTTTATTGGATTTTTCTGAGGCTTGCCCAGAGGTAGATTTCTGTCCTTTATCTGTGTATGGAAATACAAATGTATGGTTGTGTGTTTGTGAGCGCCCTGTGTTATAGAATTTGTAACTCGGCCTACGGGGCTCAGAATTTGGCGTGCAGGTACTCGTTTCGAAGGTATCGATGCGAGGAACGCGACAGTATTTTTGTTGGATTTTTCTGAGTTCTTGCTGCAGGTGAAAAATCCGCATCTTTGGGACTGTTCCAACAAAATTGTATATACTTGGGTATTTTGGAATAAAAATGTAACCTTGAACCTTATTGTTGTACCCAGGAAGGTGCGCGACTGTTTCTGAACCTGTTGGAACTGGAGAAAATTGGAGATAGGAAATTCTGGGTGTTTTCAGCTGTTTGAAGGCGAGGCTCGCGCAGCATATACCGAGGGAGCAGTTTTAGCAGATTTTGGACTGAGAGTGTCTACACTCTTCCCAGGCCTCAGGTTTGCCTTGGTTTAAGCACTTCAGGTGGGTAAGCTTAATCTAGTAACTGTATAGGTTTTTTTATATCAGGGTGAATGTAAGTGCACATGTGGGGATATCATCCCTCTATGAATGATAACAGGCATATTGTTGTACAACCGACATGAGCGAGAGGTAAGCAAGGAATGACCTACTTGGGTGAGATTGGCATACCACAGTAGGAATATTTTTTAGCATGCTTTACTAATATAGGTTTTACCCCCTTTTATTGTTTCCGAGGACAAAGCATGCTTGCATGGTCATGTAGTTAGGCCATCTTTTACTGCTGCACTACTTTTGGGAATTGACTTAGGAGAAAACATGTTTTGTTATCTTTTCTCTGGACACCTAGACATAGGGGATAGTATGCTCAGGTTAGAGCAGGAACCGGATTAGTGTAGTCAGTTATTGGGGAATTGGGGACAGGCAGGTTGAGGACAGGGTGTTTGCGGCAACCGCGGATTTTGGGCGGCTGACGGGACTGTTTTATTGCATCAGATTTGAGGGTTAGGGGTTCGGGATCTCTCTAGTGGACGGGTTTTTCCTACTTGTTAGAGTCTCGATCCAGTCATACCGTACCAGGTTACTTGTGGCGACTTATTTCACTCGTGAGGGTCGCTCCCCTCGAGTGCCACTCCGGAGTGTGTGTACTTATGACCGAGCCGGTCAGGAGCCAGTCTGTTGCCCTAGGGGTAAGACCGTGCCGGTCAGGAGCCGGTCTGTTACCCTAGGGGTGGGACCGTGTCGGTCAGGAACCGGTCTACTCCCCACAGCTGAGTTGTGAGTCAGTAGGCAGGCATAGACAGGCATGGCAGGCATAGGCCGGTTTAACAGGCGTAGAGGCTTGATAGCGGTTGAGAGTCTCCAGCTTCCCTCTTTTTCAGTCTTTACGGCTTTGGTTAGTTTCTTTTGTATTTTGAGGACTTAGTGGGCAGACCGTCGGGTCTGGCAGTGGTACCCACTGAGAACTCCCTTTTTGGTGTAGTTCTCACACCCTCTGGGGGTTTTCCCCCTCATTTTCTTTCCTCTCCTCTGTTTTGCAGAGTCCTAGCGGATGTTGCTGATTCTGCAATTGTTGACCGAGGCGAGAGAGTCGCGAGATAGACCCCTATCCGTCGTTGGAGAGTAGCGGTACCCCTTCAGAGGAGATCCACAGTAGACTAGTTGTTTTACTTTTTCCACTTTTGAGAGACTGATGTAGTGAGGACATGTTATGTATCGAGAGACTGTACACTGTTGAATTGATTGGGGACATCTCCCGGTTGAGATCAGAGTTGTATATGAGGATATTGTATTATTATTTTTGGGAGACGGACTTATTGTAGTGTTTCCAGTTGTACAGTTATTGATTATAGTTTTACAGCAGGTTTTTTTTATTTATAGCTCTGATATTTTGTTTAGCTGTAGTACTTCTCTTGCAGGTAGGACGCTTCGCCTATGCAGGTTGGCATAGGTGGCGGATCTGTTTGCGAACCCGGGTCGCAATTTCGACCTCGGGGCGTGACAGATTAGAGTGGTATCAGAGCTTAGGGATAGGTCGGTTGGGACTTAGAAACCCTATGCTTATGGTTTGACCCTTGGTTGATTTCGTGAGAGTCGTGACTTTTAGCGAGAGTTCTGATTGAGTTTTATACCTCTCCCAAGGGACGGGAGAAGTGATTGGCATGTTTATTCTCCTAAGTAGTTATGTTGGCTGCAGACAACATAATGCGGTGGAACGGGTGACATGCTTTAGACTTTCGCTGGATTGGGTTGAGCGTTGTTGTGTGCTGTTTTATTGTTTCGTCGTGGCGAGCGGTGTCTCCCCGACGCTGGATTTTGATCGTGTGCATCTTGTCTTAGTGATTGAGCTCGAGCGGTTGGCTTTGGGCCGGATACCTAGATTGAGGTCAGAGAACTCTGGACCCAGATGACAGGATTGTCTGAGGCATATCAGCGGCAGAGTGAGCAGCTGGTCTGGGTGACACAATTGTCAGAGCACTGAGTAACCCCTCCGTGCCAATGTTAGTGTCGAGGCACCGAGATAGGGTGAATAGTTGACAGCAAAGGAGCTGTGGGACATGATCGATCTATTGAGCCAGATTCGGTAGATAAACCACCCCGACTCGTAAGATTGAGTCTGGAGCCTTGGAGGTAGAATCGTGATTGGTGGTGATGAAATGATCAATTGAGAGCCTTCCTGTGTTAGAGAGTTTATACAGTTGTCGAACTGTGCGCTCCAGGTTTCGAGGGACGAGGCGCATAGGATATGTGGGATTGGGAGTGGATTGCGCCAGGATACCTTTCAGTTTGTTCGGTCCCTCCTGTACAGATTTTAGGTTTTGACGCCTCATTGGAGTAGGCGTTGTGTTTGGAGCGTGGCGTTGCAGTTCCTTTGGATAGGGATCTGCCGCCAGAGGCGAGTTCTGGATTTCGACACTTGGCGCCGGGTGATGGAGGACAGATCGACCGGCAGGGGCATTTCTGATTTCTTTTTCCAGGATAACGAGTCTCCGAGATACCAGAGATCGAGTGGACCCCGATGGCAGCATCAATATCCTGATCAGTATCTCGATCGGAGTGGCGCAGTGGTAGCGTGGATCTGTTATCTGCGGAGGACCTTATTCGTCGCTTCAAGGTGAGCAGAGATAGAGGTCGTGCTCCCTAGGTGGATAGTCTTGATTTTCCTTGTAGATTGAGCGACAACCACTTTCATTGAGCGGATAAATCTGTGCCGCCCGGTTGGAGGACACCACAGCGGCGGATCGGGCTGTCGCAGGTGTGAATTCATCACAGCAGTTGGAGTTAGAGCATTTTGATGCCGACACCGTTGGGTGTGTTTTAGTAGAGCTTGGATAGCGTCGTACGGGCGGAAATGGGATTGTTGGCTTGTGCATGTGAAGATCAGGTTTCAGATCACGTATAGCACATGGATGAGTGTTGCCAGCCCCACCTAGTTCAGTAGGACCTTGGATTTGATCCTAGAGTTGTTAGTCCTACATCAGCTCTGAGATGAGGATATGAGGTTGGATAGGGATGGGATATCCCAATGTTATACTATCGTGGATTGTCGAGAGAAGACAATGACCCTCAATGGTTTTGGCCAGGAGGAGTGGGTTTATAGGGGATGCTAGAGCACGACAGAAATTGAGTCGTGGTCGTATCGCTTGTTAGTGACTTTTGCGTAGGGGCCTACGGCGGCACCGGGACTAAGGAATATCTTTTATTGCCGAGTAATCTCGAGTGAGATGTTACGGAATTTGAGTTGGCGTATTTCATGAATTCGGTTAAGTCTTGAAGATTGAAGGTAAAGGAAGTTGGATCATATAACTCAATCTCAAGAAAGAAGAATTCAAAAGGATCAGGTATGTTTAACTTAATATCTTTGGTGATCCGAATACTTCTTATAGCGTAGAAACACTTGGATGGATTTGTTATTGCTTAAATATCAAAAACTGGACATAGGACATGTTCAGGATCCGGATCAGACTGTTCAATCCGGATCCCGAAGGTGGTTCGTTCATACACCAGTGCAATCCGGATCGTAGCTTCCCTTGATCCGGATCCCGAACACTGAGTTTACCATTTTATTTGAATGATCCGGATCAGGCTTCGCAATCCGGATCCCGAACGTTGATGTTTGGTGAACTGTATGAACGATCCGGATCAAGCACTTCGATCCGGATCCCGAACCTTCATTTTTCTGGAAACTGTTCTTCTCGCTACTGCAATCCGGATCGTCGATCTCCGATCCGGATCGTCGTCATGTAAAAACTCCAAAAAAGGTTAGTTTTTGATCCTTATCTTCTTCCAAGGGTTTCTAACCTATAAATAGACCCTATGATTCTTTTTCTAGGGTTAATCCAAATAGCCGTCATAATAAAATATAATCTTATATACGGCCTAAGATCCACATATAGAGAAGAAAGGAAATACTAGATTTAATCTTATTTTTCTTCATCTATATTGATTGATTTGATTCTAGGTTTTTATACTCATATTCTGAGTAGAATCAAATCAATGAATACTTAGATGGCATTTCCGATCTATTTCTAATCTAAGTATTCGGCGGATTATCACCACCCAAAAAACAACGATTTACCCCAAAATCGGCGCGTGGACTCGCGTGGCCTTGTGGATTCAAGGTGCAACCGCTCTCGTGGATTCGGAGCGAGGTACGTTCGTGGATTCGAAGCGTGCTACTGGGTGAAGACCGTGGATTCGGTCGGACATCGTGGACTCGACGTTGGATGCCGTGGATTCGGCGTTGGACGCACATCGTGGATTCGAGAAGCGTCGTGGAGCGAGCGGAGAAGATCAACTAGGAGCGTATGGAAAAGGTTGAGTCGTATGTGAGTACGGTATATCACCTTGTACGTGTTTAATTCTAGTGGATTTCACCGTGTTATCGGTCCCGTGATTTTTTACTCCGGTTTGGAGTTTTCCACGTAAAAATCTCTGCGTGTTATTTACTTTTCCGCATTGGGTTTTTATATCGCAAAGATTTTTGAGTGTTTATGGTTTACACCTATTGTGACACCCCCGGAATTTGGATTAGTCCTATATATAAATGATATAATAGGACTAAATCTCTAACCCGGCTATAGCATTTTGGATGGTAGCAAGATCCAAGAGGAACATGAGAGTTAAGCGTGCTAGAGCTAGAGTAGTTCTAGGATGGGTGACCCCCTGGGAAGTGGGGCGTCACAGTTGGTATCGGAGCCATTCACCAGCCGGAAATGTGAGATGAGTCTCGGCTGAGCCAGGGTTATTTAGCGGGTAGAGTGTGGCTCCCCGGCTAATGACCGTTGTAGGTGGAGTGCAGCTCCCTACAAGGTCGGCTAAGGCTAGCGAGACGAGTCTCACATCGCCTGGTGCTTGTGAGTGTCCTTGAGCCTGACGTGGACGTCAGGGCTTAAAGAGGGGAAGAATGTGACACCCCCGGAATTTGGATTAGTCCTATATATAAATGATATAATAGGACTAAATCTCTAACCCGGCTATAGCATTTTGGATGGTAGCAAGATCCAAGAGGAACATGAGAGTTAAGCGTGCTAGAGCTAGAGTAGTTCTAGGATGGGTGACCCCCTGGGAAGTGGGGCGTCACACCTATTCACCCCCCTCTAGGTGTTTTTTCCCCTATTTAGATCCTATTATTCATATAACCCAACAAGTGGTATCGGAGCGGGAATAGGGTTGTAAACAATGGTTGAAGGTGGAAACATCAACAGACCCCCGTTCTTCGATGGAACAAATTATGCGTACTGGAAAGTACGGATGAAAGCCTTTTTAATTTCCATCGACGAACGGGTGTGGCAATCAATTGAATTAGGATGGTCTAATCCAACTGAACTTATTGGTGATGTTCGCACCATCAAACCTAGGTCGAAATGGACCAAGGAAGAGATTGATATATCTTCTTACAATGGCAAGGGAATAAATGCTTTATTTAATGCCTTATCACAAACAGAGTTCTCTCGCGTCTCGGCATGTGAGACTGCGAAAGAAATCTGGGATGTTCTTCAAGTTACGCATGAGGGAACTAATCTTGTGAAGATTCAGAAACTGCAAATGCTTACGAGCAAGTTTGACTCTATTTTCATGGCAGAAAATGAATCGTTCACAGACTATTACACACGATTGCAAGACATCGTAAACTCATGTGCTAACTTGGGAGAGAAGATTCCAGAATTTAAAATTGTAAGAAAATTCTTAAGAACTCTTCCTGAAAGATTTCGTTCCAAGGTTACAGCCATTGAAACTATTAAACACCCGGACGAAATCCGTGTAGAAGAATTAGTTGGTTCTTTACAAACTTATGAAATGACATTTCCTACTAACTATTCTTCGGGAAAGGCATCCTCTTCTAAGTCTTCAGGTTATGCTTTGAAAACAACAAAAGAAGAAGACACGGATTCATCTTCCTCAGGCGATGACGAGAATTTATCTATGGAGGACTTTGAGAAGCAGCTCGCCCTCTTGACAAGGAAGTTTCGCCGAAATTTTCGAAGGGGTAATTCAAGCAAAACTCCATCCTTCGGAAAGTGGAAGAAAGGCAAGGGTTCTTCAAGTTACAAGTCAAGAAAGCAAGAAGGCTTTTCTAAGGATAAGAAAAGCACAGAAGGACAAGTCCAATGCTTCAAGTGCCGAGGGTATGGCCATATCTCAACGGAATGTCCAACTAAGAATCCGTCTAAGAAGAAGGCGATGCAAGCCGTCACTTGGGATGACACCTCATCGTCAAATGAGTCATCATCAAGTGATGAAGAAGACAACGCAACTGCGTTCCACGCGTCCACATCTTCACCCTTCATGTGCTTAATGGCAAGTACATCCGACTCATTGTCCATCTCCACTATTAAAAAGAATGCAACGGACAATGAATCGGATGATTCGGAAGGTGAAGATTTTGCTCTAGCCTACCATAGACTTTTGAGGGATTCAAAGAAACTGGCTAAGCAAAACAAGGGGTTGAGAGGGAGATTGCAGGATCTCGAAGAAGAACTAAAAAGGGTAACTTCTCTCTCGACCGATCTTGAAGTGGAAAGGGATAATCTGATAAAAGTAAATATTTCCCTTCAACAGTCCAATGAGCAATTCGAGAAGAATTATATAGATATGGTTAACAAAGCGAATTACTTCTTGAAGCTCAACGGCGAGGCTCGACAGGAAAAATTGGAAATGACAGAGACCATTATCCAACTCAAGGATGATTTACAGCGATTTTCATCAGGAAGGAGTAAGTTGGATAAGCTTCTTGGTCTTGGTCAATCAAACAAGTTCGGCCTCGGATATAATCGAACTAAAGACGATTTTAGTTTGGTTGGGACAGTTTTCGTGCCTCAGTCGGTATCTCCTCCTCCGACACCGGAATTCACGACAAGCAACGACAACAAGCCTACTTCACCCTCCTCGGGATCGTCAAGCACTAAGGTATGTTTTCGTTGTAATTTTGCAGGGCACATAAGGAGAAATTGCAAGATGGGAGCCAAACGCTCAACTCAAGCACTTCTTGCAACGACTACCAAAAGGGTAATTCCTCGGAAAGCAAATGCAAATTATTCGAAAGGAAAAAGCCTCGGTAGTTCATCAAACAAGACGACGACGTCAAGGAAAAGCGATGGATCAAACAAGACGCTTTCACCAAAGGTATCAACCTCACAATCACTTCCGACGTACACCAAAACTCGAAAGGTTTGGGTACGCAAAGGTGAATTCTTCTCTCATCCTTGAATCACGTCGGTACCAAACGACTCTTGGAATTATTGCATATGGATCTTATGGGGCCAACACGTCAACCATCCTTGGGAGGTAAATGGTATATTTTCTTATTGGTTGATGATTTCTCTCGGTATTCATGGGTAGCATTTTTAAAAGAGAAAGCTGATACTTTTGATTCTTTTCACGAGATTTGCCTTCGTATTATGATTGAAAAGAATGAAAAGATCATTCGTGTTAGAAGTGATAGAGGTGGAGAATTCATAAATTCTAAATTCATTGATTTTTGTACTTCCAACGGCATTAAGCATGAATTCTCAGCACCCTATACACCACAACAGAATGGTGTTGTCGAGCGCAAAAACAGGGTTGTTCAAGAGATGGCACGTGTTATGCTTCATAGCCGGAATTTACCGCTATATTTTTGGGCTGAAGCTGTGAACACTGCAATCTATGTTATTAATCGAGTTTATTTGCGCCCGGGAACGTTAAATACACCATATGAACTATGGTGTTGTAGAAAACCCAACATCAAATATTTTCGTATCTTCGGGAGTCGATGTTACATTTTACGTGACCGCGAAAATCTTGGAAAGTTTGACTCTCGAAGTGACGAAGGGATTTTCTTGGGGTATTCTACGAATAGTAGAGCATATCGGGTATTTAACTTGGAATCTAAGACGATCGTAGAATCTATAAATGTTAAAGTAGATGAAGCTTTTCACTTTGCATCTGATAAATCTACCCCTGATATCTCTCTTGATGATGATACTCCTGTAAATGCATCTTCTCATGATAATACTTCCAATACGAATGATGCATCTAATGGTTCTTCAAGCTTATCTGATGTGCAGGAATCATCTCATGTACCTCCGAGTACTCCATTACAACAAACGTTACGCATCTCCAAGGATCATCCTGAATCAAACATCATTGGAGACCCACAAGAAGGAGTCAAAACTCGGAGACAGTTGGTTTGTGGATTCGCATGTTATGTTTCCACGATCGAACCAAAAAACGTCGATGAAGCTCTTCAGGATGACTACTGGATTGAAGCAATGCAGAAAGAGCTCCATCAGTTTGAACGCAACAAAGTCTGGGAATTAACGACGCCTCCGAAGCAACACAATGTGATCGGTACTAAATGGATTTTCAAGAACAAGAAAAATGAGGATGGTACCATCATCAGGAACAAAGCACGTTTAGTTGCTCAAGGCTACTCTCAAATAGAAGGTATAGACTTTGATGAAACGTTCGCCCCTGTAGCTAGACTCGAGTCCATTCGTATCTTATTCGCTATTGCTTGTCACTTTAAAATAAAACTCTTTCAAATGGACGTTAAGAGCGCGTTTTTAAATGGGTTTTTAAATGAGGAAGTTTATG
The DNA here is from genome assembly GCA_029204045.2 of Tillandsia leiboldiana. NCBI lineage: Eukaryota > Viridiplantae > Streptophyta > Magnoliopsida > Poales > Bromeliaceae > Tillandsia > Tillandsia leiboldiana. Next base: position 29,828,533 of record CM055064.1, read on the forward strand.
TGGCTCAACCGAAAGGTTTTGTAGACTGTAAACTACCTAACCATGTATTTCGTTTGAAAAAGGCTCTTTACGGTTTAAAACAAGCACCGCGAGCTTGGTACGAAAGGTTGACAAAGCACCTTTTGGAGAAGGGCTATACTCGAGGGGGAGCAGATCGGACTCTCTTTGTGAAGTATTATCAAAATAACTTCATTGTTGCACAAATCTATGTCGATGACATTGTGTTTGGAGCAACAAAGGATAATGATGCTTCTAAATTCACAGAAACCATGGAAAGCGAATTTGAGATGTCTATGATGGGCGAACCGACATACTTTCTTGGATTGCAAGTGAAACAAAATGGTGAAGGCATCCATCTGTGTCAATCCAAGTACGCAAAGGAGTTGGTAAAGAAATTCGGATTAGAAGATTCTAAAGATTTTCCTACTCCTATGGGAACTAGCAATAAGGGATTAGGAAGTGAATCTCTTAGTGATAATGTAGACGAGAAACTCTATCGCAGCATGATTGGAAGTCTACTTTACCTCACAGCTAGTCGCCCGGATATATCCTTTAGTGTTGGGATTTGCGCGAGATATCAATCAGCACCAAAGGAGGTTCACCTGAAAGCGGTGAAACGGATCATCCGGTACATCAAAGGAACCATTAATTTCGGAATTTGGTATCCTATGGGAACAAGTTTAGATATTATTGGATATTCAGATACCGATTGGGCAGGATCTGTGGATGATCGGAAAAGTACGAGTGGTGCATGTTTTTATCTTGGCCACTGTCTTGTTGCATGGCATAGTAAAAAGCAAAACTGCATTGCACTCTCGACTGCCGAAGCGGAATACATCTCAGCGGGTAGTTGTTCAACTCAACTTATTTGGATGAAAAGCGTGTTGAGCGACTTCCGGATTTCAGCAACTTCGGTAACTGTTTTATGTGACAACACAAGTGCTATAAACATTTCAAAAAACCCTGTGTTGCACTCTAGAACAAAACACATTGAACTTAGATATCATTTTCTTAGAGAGCTAGTTGAATCAAATATTCTTCAAATTTCCTACATTTCAACTGAAGATCAATTAGCTGACATTTTAACAAAACCTTTGGATCAAAAACGTTTTATTCATTTGCGTAAAGCAATTGGAATGCTTTCCTTGAAATAAACCCTTTTTGAAACTCTTGTTTAGGTTAGGTTTTGTTTTTGTGTTTTTGTTCATTATCTATGCTTAGACATAGAACATTAATTGAGCATTAGTTTTTGATTGACTTTAACTGCATCCTTTTATATATTTAGAAATCTATTATGCTTTAGATATCATAATATTTCATTTGATGCAATGATCATTTATGTCAATTAACTCATCTTTGTATTGATCAAAGTCAATTTTTCTCTCGATGATCTCTTGGTATAGTTTTTATCTTATTTGACTGTTTAGTCGAGTATGAAATCGAGATCAATATTTGGCTGAATAATTTGTATCTTGAATAATTGATAGCCAATTGAGGGGGAGTCAAAGAAAAAGTATTATGCTCAAAAGATGTGGAAAGAGTTACATCCCAATGAGGAGTGTGAAAACTACCACCACATGGAGGAAAGAGCTACCACCTCGGTCGTCCGAGTACTGTGTGCAGCTACCACATGTATACCAAGCAAGGTTTTTCAAGTTTGATTAATTAAAATGCATGTTGAAATACTTGACTCTGTCAAAATTTCAAGGTTGGTATAAGGTGGGATTTTTAATGAAAGATGCTCAAAGAGCCACTCTCTTCAATAAATTGACTAGATAAATTATCTAATTTATCTAGGATTTTAGACATCTATTGATCTTTGTATTTCATTTTCTTTACCGAATTGATGATTTGATAAAGGCATTACACATAAGATCAAGTTAGATGTAATTGAAGCTGTTCAACTTTAAGGGATTTAATTTTCATAAATTTTCGTTTCATTTGTTGGATGTTATTGATAGATTTGGTATAATCTATTTCTTGTTGTATGAAACGATGATTTTCGTTTAAAGTTGATACACAAAAGTGCTTACAATCTTTTTCTGGTTTTTCTAGAATTTCTCTGAAATTTTCTATAGAAAAAGTTGGAGCCGATCCGGATTGGACCTGCCGATCCGGATCCCGAACGCAGATATTCTTCTGCGGGCAGACGATCCGGATTGGACCTGCCGATCCGGATCCCGAACGCAGTTTTTCACTGCGGGTAGCCGATCCGGATCGTAATCACGAACTGATCCGGATCGCGGCTAGGGTTTTATATAGAACAAAAGGGTTTTGATTTCTTTTACTCCAATCTTTTGTTCCAAAGTTTCCAGAGCTTCTCTCTCTAGATTTCATCCATCTTGGAAGCTTTCAAACTCAAGTTCTTCAATTCCAAGTAAGTTTTATTGATCAAAATCTCGGATTTTCACAGTTTTTCTTATTCCTCCTCAAAACGTGATGAATTTCTTGTATCAATTTCGTTTGTGGATGGTTTTTGATCAAATTTCTTTTGAAATAAGAACTCTGGATAGATTAGTTTTGATTGTATGCTAGGTATTCTCAAGATAAACGGATTTTTGGCCTTCGATTTCAAAAATTTCGGTTTTAGGGCATATAATGGGAATTTTCGAAAATCATGCGATTGATCTATTTTTAAATTTCCTTTTGCAAAACTAATTTGATTCCTAGTCTCTCTACACGATAATGATTGTTTGGGTACAATTTTTCTAATTTTTGAAAATTAACAATTTTTTCGTGTTCTTGAGGTGTTGCTCACAGGATTTCTTTTCACAAGAAACCAATAGCAATGGTGATCACCTGGATCATTTTTCTTCTGGCTACTATGGTACATACAAGAGACACTGTCAAGCCCAAGAGGGCTAAGAAAGCGAAGAAAACTAAAGATGATTCCGATACAGAATTTGAGACGGAATCGATCGATTGGGATGAGCTTCAAGTTGAAGCAACAACTGTTCCCACTGCTTCAAAGGGAAAAGCGCCTGCGGAAACATCGAAGGCTCCGCCTGCTGCTGCTGAAAAGGGCAAAGCTCCAATGGAAGAAACTTCTGGGAAGACAAGAAGAAAAAGTGTTGCTCGCAAAAGAGGGAGTGCTCGAGGAATTTCCATTGAGCAACCAGTTGATAGCCAAGCACCTCCACAAGACTTTATCAGCTCTGCTAGGATAAAGGACTTTGAAAACAGGGAATGCATTGGCGAAAGGCATGTTAATGTTAAAGCCTTGAAGGAAAGATCTCCGCCATTTGGGACTCTGTATGACCAGACAGGTCTTGCTCCCATTTGCAATTTCCCCGAGACCACTGGGTATTGTCTTCACTAAGTGAGGATGTTCTATCAAAATGCTTGCTATCTCGTTGATCAGGAGAGCGGACGCCGAGACTTTCAAACATTGGTCAAGAATGTTAAGATTAAAGTAACGCCCCAACTGATTGGAGAGGTATTAGGGATGAACGCCCGAGCCGATGGCGCTCATTATCTGAAGAATCAAATTCTCAACACCAACTCCTGGAGAGTGGTAGTTGATGGCATCTGTCTGCCCGATACTCGGTCAGCAGGAAACTCAGTCTTTTCAAAAGAGCTACGACCTGAGTATCGCTATTTAAACTTCATTGTCTGCTATAACGTCCTTCCAAATATGAACACGAAGGTTCTTCGGTGGGATAGGATGTTATTCCTTTATCTTCTTGGAAACCCCACAGCAGCAATGGGAGCAAACTTAAACATTCCGTACATCATCTGGGCAAGGATGGCTCGCTATGTGGAACATGCTCACACTTCAGAGAGACTACCTTATCCAATGATCATCATGCGCATTCTTCGCAAATTTAAAGCTGACACAAATGCAAGTTCCTACATGCACAGTTTAGGAACGATCAATGAAACAACAATTGTAAAGTCTCTCTCGACAAAGCCAGATGAGCCCATATTACCTCCTCACCGACAACGAGCACAACAACAATAAGCAACAACCTCTGCACCGGCAGCAACCCCTCCAGTCCAACTAGCACCGACAGCACAACAAGCACCTCCATCGACTTCTGATGATGATGCATCAGTTACCTCAATCTATAAAGAACAGCAAAGGCTCTCCAACGAGCAAGAACTTATATCAAATGAACTCATTGAGGTAAAGGAAGAAATAAAAAAGGTAAATAAGAATCAGTCATCAATGAACAAGTGATTAAAGAAAATCTTTCAAATTCTCGGCTGCATCAGTTCAGATGAGTCTGAATAATCCGTATCCTTCTAATTTCTGTTTCTTATGCATTTTTTTTTTAACCTTTTTTGTGCAGGTCTTCAAGTTTTAGTTTTAAGTTTTGTTCTCAAACTTTTGGTACTTGAACTGTTAACTATTCTCTCCATTTTGGTAATTTTTTGGCTAACTTTTGTGACAAAAAGGGGGAGAGAGAAGTATAAACAATGATACTATGATACAATGGTTACTGAGAAAACTTGAAACTATAGAGGTATGTATAATCTCAACTTGAAAGGTAAGTAGAACTTCAACTTTCGGTTTTCATTTGTGTTTGAGTGCATGCCTCGACTAACTATTCGACTAACTATTTGGGCATGTAATATAACTAACAAGTTGATGTTCACTAACATGACATTTGGATGTTGATTGCATAGAAGATATGTTGGTGTTTTAACTATGATCAGTTTACATATCTGAATGTATAAATGTCATGGTAAGTATAAATGAGTATAAACTTCATCTCTGTATGTGGTTTTTGAATGATATAAAATTCTTGAGGTATCTAACGATTTCTTTTGTCAAGAATGATTTCTTTTGCAGAGAGTACAGATGTCTAAGTCTAGAGTCTATTTTAGGAGTTTAACTCATGTATTTTATTTTGGATCTCCATTGTAAATTTTTGTTGTATGGTGATAGCAACAAAAATATCTTTTTGAATTTTCTTGAGTGGATCTATGTTTTGTCACGAAACCGCCAAAGGGGGAGATTGTTACGGAATTTGAGTTGGCGTATTTCGTGAATTCGGTTAAGTCTTGAAGATTGAAGGTAAAGGAAGTTGGATCATATAACTCAATCTCAAGAAAGAAGAATTCAAAAGGATCAGGTATGTTTAACTTAATATCTTTGGTGATCCGAATACTTCTTATAGCGTAGAAACATTTGGATGGATTTGTTATTGCTTAAATATCAAAAACTGGACATGGGACATGTTCAGGATCCGGATTAGACTGTTCAATCCGGATCCCGAAGGTGGTTCGTTCATACACCAGTTCAATCCGGATCGTAGCTTCCCTTGATCCGGATCCCGAACACTGAGTTTACCATTTTATTTGAACGATCTGGATCAGGCTTCGCAATCCGGATCCCGAACGTTGATGTTTGGTGAACTGTATGAACGATCCGGATCAAGCACTTCGATCCGGATCCCGAACCTTCGTTTTTCTGGAAACTGTTCTTCTCGCTACTGCAATCCGGATCGCCGATCTCCGATCCGGATCGTCGTCATGTAAAAACTCCAAAAAAGGTTAGTTTTTGATCCTTATCTTCTTCCAAGGGTTTCTAACCTATAAATAGACCCTATGATTCTTTTACTAGGTTTAATCCAAATAGCCGTCATAATAAAATATAATCTTATATACGGCCTAAGATCCACATATAGAGAAGAAACGAAATACTAGATTTAATCTTATGTTTCTTCATCTATATTGATTGATTTGATTCTAGGTTTTTATACTCATATTCTGAGTAGAATCAAATCAATGAATACTTAGATGGTATTTCCGATCTATTTCTAATCTAAGTATTCGGCGGATCATCACCACCCAAAAAACAACGATTTACCCCAAAATCGGCGCGTGGACTCGCGTGGCCTTGTGGATTCAAGGTGCAACCGCTCTCGTGGATTCGGAGCGAGGTACGTTCGTGGATTCGAAGCGTGCTACTGGGTGAAGACCGTGGATTCGGTCGGACGTCGTGGACTCGACGTTGGACGCCGTGGATTCGGCGTTGGACGCACATCGTGGATTCGAGAAGCGTCGTGGAGCGAGCGGAGAAGATCAACTAGGAGCGTATGGAAAAGGTTGAGTCGTTTGTGAGTACGGTATATCACCTTGTACGTGTTTAATTCTAGTGGATTTCACCGTGTTATCGGTCCCGTGGTTTTTTACTCCGGTTTGGAGTTTTCCACGTAAAAATCTCTGCGTGTTATTTATTTTTCCGCATTGGGTTTTTATATCGCAAAGATTTTTGAGTGTTTATGGTTTACACCTATTCACCCCCCTCTAGGTGTTTTTTCCCCTATTTAGATCCTATTATTCATATAACCCAACATGAGAGTCTACCAGATTTGATTTTAAAGCCGCCGTTTAGTGAGGTTGAGATCGAGCTAGTGATCGACGTGGCTTGGAAACCGCGCCGACTCCGACAGCATCTCTTGGAGTATTACTCATGAGACATAGAGAGAGAGAGAGAGAGAGAGAGAGAGAGAGAGAGCTGATAGCGCCGTTGCGGGATTTGATGATTGAGAAATCTGTGTGACTCAGTACAACGTCGCGGGAATACGACAGTGAGGATCCGAGTAATTAATATCTTTGGAATTTGTTGCCATGCCGTTGGTACACGGCAGTGATGCCCCGTTGTGAGTGCACAACGGTGAGGATTTTATGACAGTTTTGACACAGACAGTTTCGGATTGTGTTTTGGTCGATGCCTTTGTGGGTGATTGGAGGCATTGTAGAATTCTACAGTTGAGGGCTGTGCTAGATAGAGTTCGGAGCCCGATAGAGACATATTGAGCTTACAGCAAGGTCTAGCGGATTGACTAAGGCCCTGCGGCCTTTTGGATTTGAGGACTTGTGTGTTCCGGCGGTACTCGGACCGGGCTGTTGTACCGGCGTAAGTTGGAGCTCTACAATGATTTGCCGTGCCAGTGGTTAGGTAGATTTTTATAGGGCCGGTTGATTTGATTATATCAGGCTTGGTTTCTGGGATGAATTTGAGCATGAGGAGCGTTGAGGATCATGCTGCAACTTTTAAGAGAGAGAAGTTGTTTGCCCAGCTGAGAGAGTTTGCGTTTGGCGTTGTTCGGGGAACCGCGCCACCCTCGACAGCACCTCATTGGATATCGCTTGTAGAGCTGAGAGAGCTGATGGTGCGGTCGCAGGATCTGATGGATCAAGGGGTCTGTTTGACCTAGTGCCACGTCTTGGATAGACGATGATGAGGGTTCGTTATGATTTGAGCACAGGCAGGTTCAGGTATTATCAAGGACCTTTTTGTTGGAGTTTTACTCTGGCAATTATTGTATGATGCGAGTAACTACTTGGGATTAGACAGCCAAGGGCTATGCCTGGATGGCATTCAGGATCCGGTAAGGGCATTACAAGAGCATAGTGGGGGCCAAATGGGATAATTAATGCCCTGTTGTTCCCAAGATTTAAGGAATTCTGTGTCTTAGTTGTACTTGGACGGTTTGGGAGTGGGTTCCCCGAGGGTACTATGGTTTACTCCCAGAGCGGCTTGGAGCACGAGGGGCACTTGTGGATGTGCTACCATGCCTGTGTGGATGAAGCTGTATGCCAAGTTATTGAGGTACGAGTTTTAGCTCCAAGTGCATGCCTTCTTGGGTCACCTTATTTTAGCCGTTGGAGCGACGGTGGAACCCGGCCAAATGGATGCTATGCAAGGTTGGCTGAAACCAACAGTTATTCTTGAGGGGAGGAGCTTCTTAGACTTGGCAGTGCCGGGAGAGCATGGCCAATGGATAATGAGACTGATACCAGCGCCAATATTAGTATTTCCAGTGTTGGGAGATGGATTTGCGTGTTTTAGTGATGCCTCCCATAGTGGCTGTGTAGTTACCGTGGATTGATCTTCGGTCTGCACTTCATTAGGCCAGCCTTATGAGTTTTGTGGCAGGACGGATCGCCGTTTTGTAGGCAGCTTGGATCCCACAATTGAGCCTTTTAGTACGCCTATTATTTCCGGCTTTGATTGATATACCTGGGCGTAAGCCATGCCTGCTTTGCTATCAGTCCTGATCTCTCAGCATTCCTGTTCTATCCTTTATGTTAGATTAAGATTTCAACTTTAGCATGCAGTATCTGCCATGCGGCACTAAAGGAGATTACAGCTTTAAGCATCTGGAGTGGGACTTACGCGGATTGTCGTTGATGGTTCGGACTTGTGATCGCGAACTTGTGCATCCGCATTATGATCGCCTTTCGAGCCAGTTTTCAGTTTCGTTCACCGATGGTTTGGTCCCCGTCAGGGTATTCTTTATTAGTTGAGAGTTTGACTTCGACCCGTGGGTCCGTTGGGGGTTATGTTGGCATGCTGAATGACCAACTGTGGCATGAGTTTGTATCTCTGGAGGATTCCGTTTGAGGGTAGCCCACGGTTGAGTAGTTCACTCGGGTGGTATTGGATCGGGAAATGGCCGAGTGAAGACCCCAGCTTATTGGACTCCTTGCTTTATTGGATGAAAGTGTGGGTATGCTTCGGGTGGCCTTGGTTGAGTTGACCCAAGATGTGGTTTGATGCGTGTTGCACTAGTGGTCATTTTCGTTTCCCCCAGCCTTTTTGGAGCCCCTTTGGTATTTCGCGTCTCAGCTCAGGAGTGATTTGTTTTTGGATCCCTCGCCGTGATTGACTTGCTCCATTTGAGGCATGTGAGTGTCGGGAGTGCGAGGGACACCCGTTACGAATTCTGGCTCGAGAGATGAGAGAATTGCACATCGGGCCATGCTATACTTGTTGTTGTTGTTGTTGAAGAGTAATCACGGGGAGGGAGTGGTGTTTCAGGAGCTGGAGGCGTTATTGAGGGATACCTACCCGTGGTATTTGTGACTCCTGATGGATTTGAGCTAGTTTCAAGGACGAAACTTTCTGTAGTGGGGGAGGATGTGAAGACCCAAAATCTTTGTGAGTTGGGTTACTAGTGGATTGGTAGCTCGTCGGCACATTTTGGGTGTGTTAGTGTCGTCGGTGCGCGAAGAGGACGCGAAAATCGAATCCAGTGCGAAAAACAGCATAATGGGGATGTACGGAAGTGCGGTGTTTGTACAGTTTTGATTTGGAGAGCTTTGAGTATACTTTTTCGGTGTGTCGGAATCCTCGGTTCGCCAAATGGACGAGAAAATTGGACTCAGGGCGAAAAAACTGTGCAAAATAGGCTATTTCTGGATAATTTTGGGCTTAAAACGGTGTTTTTGGTGTTGCTGGTTGGTGGACCGGGCTCACGGCGACCGGCTCACGGCCCATGCACCGGTAGGTGCAGCGCGGTGCATGGGGGAGGGCGTACACCCGGTGCAGGAGGCGACGTGGGCGGCCGGTGCACGCGCGGTGCACCGCGCAGCCATGCGTCGCGCATGCATGCGCGCGCGTGGCACGCGCCCGAGCCTGCGCGTGGGCTGGGCCGGGCTGGCGTGGCGGGATCCCTGGCGGTCGGACGGATTGGGTCCGACCCCCCTTGCACCGGATCGGGTGCAAGGGGGATTAGGTGTGAGGGGAGATTGTTTTGAGGTGGGTTTGTTGGTTTTGACAGGTTTTCTTGATGAAGGCTTTTGGGAGCTGTAAAAAGGGGAATTTTTGCATCAAAAATTCTCCTAAGGGGTTATCTTCTTCTCCAGCAATTATCAAGAGAAATACCATCTTTTAGCATTTTTGAGTGGAGCTTGAAGTTTGCTGGTTTTGGGTTCAACTTCGTCGCATTTTCTTCCAGGAGGTCTCCAGAATTGTAGGATTGGAATTTTGGGATGATTCTTGCGGGGTTCTCTTCACAACTTCAAGATCTACAACTTTTGTATTGAAGAGGAGACCTAATTGGAGCTCTAAACCAGGTAAATATAACAATCTTTGAGACACTTGATTTCAGTTTGAGATTTCGACCACAGGTTAGTGTTTTTACTCCCCTGGGATGTAAAAATGGAATTTTAAGTTGATTTTTATTGGGAAATTTCCAGGACTTATAGGGATCCAATTTTTTTATTTTGTGGAACTTCAAATTTGGACTCTAAATTAAGTAAATTAAGCCATCTTTGGGATCGTTGTGTGCAGCTGAGATTCTGGATGTGGTTTTGAGCAATGTTCAGTATTTTTGCTCCCTAGGACTGAAGAAATGGAATTTTAAGCTGATTTTTGTGGTAAATTTACCAGGACTCAGAGACCTACATCTTTAATATTGAAGAGGAAGGCTAAATCTTGCTTCGAATCTGGTAAATTTCATCATATTTGGGACCCCATTTTCTGTGAGGAGTTCTGGACAGCGACTCCTTGCCGGATTTTTACCTCTGCAACCGGGCATCGGATGGAGTCGAACCTTTGGACTTTTTTCATCTACTCGACGCGAGGATTGTCCCCGTATTTTTATTGGATTTTTCTGAGGCTTGCCCAGAGGTAGATTTCTGTCCTTTATCTGTGTATGGAAATACAGATGTATGGTTGTGTGTTTGTGAGCGCCCTGTGTTATAGAATTTGTAACTCGGCCTACGGGGTTCGGAATTTGGCGTGCAGGTACTCGTTTCGAAGGTATCGATGCGAGGAACGCGACAGTATTTTTGTTGGATTTTTCTGAGTTCTTTCTGCAGGTGAAAAATCCGCATCTTTGGGACTGTTCCAACAGAATTGTATGTACTTGGGTATTTTGGAATAAAAATGTAACCTTGAACCTTATTGTTGTACCCAGGAAGGTGCGCGACTGTTTCTGAACCTGTTGGAACTGGAGAAAATTGGAGATAGGGAATTCTGGGTGTTTTCAGCTGTTTGAAGGCGAGGCTCGCGCAGCATATACCGAGGGAGCAGTTTTAGCAGATTTTGGACTGAGAGCGTCTACACTCTTCCCCGCCCTTAGGTTTGCCTTGGTTTAAGCACTTCAGGTGGGTAAGCTTAATCTGGTAACTGTATAGGTTTTTTTATATCAGGGTGAATGTAAGTGCACATGTGGGGATATCATCCCTCTATGAATGATAACAGGCATATTGTTGTACAACCGACATGAGCGAGAGGTAAGCAAGGAATGACCTACTTGGGTGAGATTGGCATACCACAGTAGGAATATTTTTTAGCATGCTTTACTAATATAGGTTTTACCCACTTTTATTGTTTCCGAGGACAAAGCATGCTTGCATGGTCATGTAGTTAGGCCATCTTTTACTGCTGCACTACTTTTGGGAATTGACTTAGGAGAAAACATGTTTTGTTATCTTTTCTCTGGACACCTAGACATAGGGGATAGTATGCTAAGGTTAGAGCAGGAACCGGATTAGTGTAGTCAGTTATTGGGGAATTGGGGACAGGAAGGTTGAGGACAGGGTGTTTGCGGCAACAGCGGATTTTGGGCGGCTGACCGGATTGTTTTATTGCATCAGATTTGAGGGTTAGGGGTTCGGGATCTCTCTAGTGGACGGGTTTTTCCTACTTGTTAGAGTCAGTCATCCAGTCATACTTCGGGTTTAAAAAAGACTCACTCGGGTCGCTCCCTCGAGTGCCACTCCGGAGTGTGTGTAGTATGACGCGCGACGCGGATGTCAAAATTGGACTCAGGGAGAAGTTTGGATAAAAGATCACCTCTCCGAATGCCTTCGGCAATTTTTAAAGTTGGAATTTGGCAAAATGGACATCGGATTTAGATTCAGCGCGCGAAAATGATAAAAATGGACTATTTACTTGCCTTTTTCAGAGCCCGGATGTCGCGCACGGATTTCGAGGCAGCTTGACAATGTTCCGGCGGCCGGCGGGCAGCGGCGGCGGCGGCGGGCAGCGTCGGAGCGCAGCGGGCAGCGGCGGAGCGCGGCGGCGGGCGCGCGGGCAGGCGCGCAGGCGCACGGGCAGGAGCGCGGTCCACCGCGGAGGCGTGCACCGGGGAGGTGGACACGTGGCGGCTCCCGGTTGGCCGGCGCAGCAGTCGTGGTCCACGGAATTTATCGCGGGTGTACGGTGGACCGGTGGGTGACACGTGTCAGCGTGTGATTGGCGCGGTGTTGTACGCTCGGTCCACGGAACCGCTGCACCGCCTCGGGGCGCGTGCGTGCAGGCAGTGCAGGCGGCGTGCCAGGCGCGCGCCAGGCGCGTGTTGACTGGCTGCCGGGGCCACGCGTCGGCGTGTGGAGGCGGCCACGTGTCGCTCTCGTGGTGGGCGCTTTCACTGTCGCCTGTTTGGCGGGCGACGTGGAGGCCCACGGGAGATTCGGGCTGCTACAGTGTTGGGCCGGCCTAACTGTGACACCCCCGGAATTTGGATTAGTCCTATATATAAATGATATAATAGGGCTAAATCTCTAACCCGGCTATAGCATTTTGGATGGTAGCAAGATCCAAGAGGAACATGAGAGTTAAGCATGCTAGAGCTAGAGTAGTTCTAGGATGGGTGACCCCCTGGGAAGTGGAGAATTCTGCCGAAATTGGGTGACCTCTCCCCTTGCTCCTTTGCTTTTCGATTCGAAGCATGATAGTAGCCTGTTGGAGGCGTTAGGTAATTATGATTATGATTGCCTGTGTAGTTGGTATCAGAGCCATTCACCAGCCGGAAATGTGAGATGAGTCTCGGCTGAGCCAGGGTTATATAGCGGGTAGAGTGTGGCTCCCCGGCTAATGACCGTTGTAGGTGGAGTGCAGCTCCCTACAAGGTCGCCTAAGGCTAGCGAGACGAGTCTCACATCGCCTGGTGCTTGTGAGTGTGCTTGAGCCTGACGTGGACGTCAGGGCTTAAAGGGGGGAAGAATGTGACACCCCCAGAATTTGGATTAGTCCTATATATAAATGATATAATAGGACTAAATCTCTAACCCGGCTATAGCATTTTGGATGGTAGCAAGATCCAAGAGGAACATGAGAGTTAAGCATGCTAGAGCTAGAGTAGTTCTAGGATGGGTGACCCCCTGGGAAGTGGGGCGTCACACCAACACTGTGCGCGCCCGAATGTCCCCTTGTGCCCGGAACCCGGGACACGTTCGGTATTTTCCGAATTGTTTCGGGTAGCTTATTTAAAGGTTCCGAGCCTCCTTCTTCACCCCTTTTGCCGCATTTCCGAGCTTCCCCTCACCCCGAGCCCTTAAGAAATGTTACTCCGCTTCGTGTTCTGCATCTTCTGGATGATTCCTAGGATTTTTGGTGGCACGCACTTTGAGGTTTCCATTTTTACGGCGTGGCGCGACGCTCATCCATTTGTGTTCCCCTTCGTCGCGTTTCGGTACGAGAGCTCCCCCGGCCTTCTGCAACCACCTTTTCAAGCGATTTCTTCACCGTTGGATCCGCGACGGACGGAGCTTCGATCGAGGTATTTTCAGTTTCCTCTCATTTCGCACTTTTCGAGGAGTTCTTCCATGCTTACTGGGATGCCATTGCTGTGAGGAATACTGGGACAACGGCGTGGTGTTTCGAGGATATCTCCGCAACCGGGCATCGGATTGAGATGAGCCTATGGACTTTTTTCATCTACTCGACGCAAGGATTATCACAGTATTTTGCTTGGATTTTTCTGAGGTTTGCACGAAAGTATATGTTTTCCCCCTTATCTGTACAAGAGTTTACAGTTGTTGGTTATGAGATTTTGCGCACCATTACTGTGGAATTTGTAACTTGGCCTACGGTGCTCGGATTTGGACCCACAGGTACCCGTTTCGAAGGTCTCGACGCGAGGATCGCTGTGGTATTTATTTCAGAATTTTTGGAGCCCTTTGTGCAGGTGAAAAATCGACATCTTTGCGGCTGAAATTTCATATTGTATTACTTGGTTAAATTTTGGGAATAAAGTGTAATTGTAGCCTTGTGTTGTACCCAGGAGGGTTTGTGGACTGTGCTGGACCTGTTAGACTTGGAGTTATCAATTTCCTGGTATTTTCAGCTGTGGAATCTTGGACAGTTAGCGCCTTCAGGTGGGTGTCCTTGTCTCCAAGTTTTATGGACTGAATAGTAATTCTACTGATGTAGGATCATGCATGTTATAGTATTTCTTGTGTAGCATGCTAGATTGTAGGAATTGTTATTTCCTTTATTATCTGAGGTTCTTGTGACCTCCTTGCTCTCTATCATCTGTTAATGATAGTTATCTTGGAACCTGACCTAGCACCCCCGTCATATGTTGCATGTGTAATCAGACCAGTAGAAAACCCTCACTTGGGCTAGGGTTATTTATGTTTAGACATCCACACTTTATGTTCATTCCTGGACTTAGTGTTATCCTCGCCCGGGTAGTGGGCCGAGCGGTCGGGACATCTTTTCAGTGTGGGATGCATTTGCACTCGTGCTTGGGAGCAGAGTGGAGTCTGGTTGATGTAGTGGATCGCTTGTCTGTACCGGGAACCGTTTGGGGTAAACGGTGGTCCCGGGAGGTCTTGCTTTTCCCCTGTTTGGGTTGTCGCCACTGTGTTAGTGGCAGTAGTTTACTAGTGTTAGCCGGACCTAGAACCCAGAACCCTTTTTGACATACACATGATTTTAGTCTACCAATGTTTTCTTCCAAGCATCGAAGGGCCGCTGGAGTCTGTTCTTGTTTGATTGGACAAAGGCATCAGCCCTTCGGGGTTTGGGTAAAACACTTGTTTCTAACTGTTTTTTTCTAAAAAGAACTAAAAATCATTAAAAATGGATTTCTTCTCAAAACAAGATAGCTTTTCAAAAAAAAAGGGTACTACTTTTAATCCTCACCCTGTGTGGGTTGAGTGAAAATGGTTTTCAATAACAAATGGCACCTTTTCCTGTAAATCTCACCACTCGAAAGGATTCGAGTGGTCTGGGTTCTAGGGGCCGTTCCTTTGTCGGGACGAAAGCCACGGGGGCCGAGCCTGAAACCTGTTCTTGTTTGATAGGGTTGTAGGTGTAGGTCTCCCGGGACTTTCGGGCCCTGTTGGTGTCTTCTAGGTGTTGTACCGTGATTATTGTGTTCCCGAACTATAAGGGGGTCGGGAACATCGATAGGCGGAGCCTAGAGTCTGTTCTTGTTTCATAGGGACACCGGTCTATCGGGTTTCCGCACCCTTATGGTGTCGGTCTTTCCTGTGAGTTTAGTGTTCTGTTGTGGGAACCGTCTGGTGGACGGTGGTCTTGGCTGTGGAGTATCTCCAGCCAGTGTGTTTGTGCTGTGAGCGGTTGGTGAGGCTAGTGTCTCGTGTTTCGTGTGAGCTAATCAGCTAAGTCGTCGAGAGTGCTCCGACTGTTGTGCGAGATGTTTGAGGATTGAGTCTTTCCGTTCAGTGCGTGAGCGTGGATTTTGACTATAGCCTGCAGTGCCACTTGAGCTCGACAAAGTGCGCGGATACCCTTGTCCTCGTTGGGGTCGCTCTCCTCGAATGCCATGTCCGGAGTGGGTTTGCACTTTGGTATCGCGACTTGTCGACGCCGTCCATCTCACTGGCCCAGTTTTGGCAGTCACGGACACAGTCCCTCTGGCTGGCCCAGTTTTGGCAGCTACGGACGCCCTACGTCAGTCCGGTCCTCCGGGATGTAACGGCAGTAGGTAGGCGCAGGTTTGACTAGACCCGAGGAGGCAGTCAGTGTAGATTGGGTGACTATACTTGAGAGTCAGTAGATGCATCATATTATCATTTGTTCCACTACTTGAGCATCTAGATAGAGGCATAGTAGCTATAGAGTTACTTTTCCAGCCCCTTTCATTTCAGTATTACTTTGTTACTTTATGCCTCTAGTAGACTTAGTGGGCAGACCGTTGGGCTTGTTGACGGCACCCACTGAGAACTACTGTGGGAAGTAGTTCTCACACCCGTCGTGGTGTTTTTCCCAGGGACTTCTTCTCCTGATCCTATTGCTCCAGTTGCTGTTTCTTCTGACCGAGGCGAGGGAGTCGCGAGATAGTTCCCTACCCGTCGTTGGAGTGTAGCGGTACCCTTTCTGAGGAGAGCTTCAGTAGATTAGTTTACCTCTTTTCCCTCTGTTGAGAGACCCTTGTTGTGAGGTATAGAGTTGTATTTTATTTTACAGTTTGAGAGACTAATGTAGTGAGGATATTTTTGTATTGAGAGCTTGTACACTGATGTATTTATTGGAGATGTCTCCCTTTTGAGTTTTGTATCAGAGGACTTGTATATGATCGTCTTTTTTGGGAGATGGATATTGTATTATTTTTAGTTGTACGGGGATTGGATTTTAGTTTTTCAGTAGTTTACTTTCAGCTCTGATATCTGTATACTGTAGTTGGTTCTTTTTGCAGGTTAGACGCTTCGTCTATACGGGGTTTCCGTATGGGCGGCGGATCTGTTGGCGAGCCCGGGTCGCAGTTTCGACGTCGGGGCGTGACAGGTTGTGCTGGATTACAGACGGCAGGGTATTGCGGCAACCGCGGATATTGGGCGGTTAACCGGACATTTATTTATGCACCAGATTGGTCATTAGATTTCTCTAGTGGGCGGAGTTTCCTACTTATTTTGTGTGCGACCGTGCCGGTCAGGAGCCGGTCTGTCATTCATTTAGTGTGCGACCGTGCCGGTCAGGAGCCGGACTGTCACTTATTTAGTGTGCGACCGTGCCGGTCAGGAGCCGGTCTGTCATTCATTTAGTGTGCGACCGTGCCGGTTAGGAGCCGGTCTGTCACTTATTTAGTGTGCGACCGTGCCGGTCAGAAGCCGGTCTGTTACTTATTTTGGGTGCGACCGTACCGGTCAGTAGTCGGTCTGTCACCTATTTTGCGATGCGACCGTACCGGTCAGTAGTCGGTCAGTATTCCCGCATATGAGTTCTTGAGTTCGACAGTAGGCATAGCAGGCATAGCAGGCATAGCAGGCATAGCAGGCATGACAGGCATAGCAGGCATGGCAGGCATAGCAGGCATGGCAGGCATGGCAGGCATAGTAGGCATAGCAGGCATAACAGGCATGGCAGGCATAGCATGTCACGCCCCGGGTGTAAACCAGAACCCGGGCTTGTCCACAGATCCGCCGTGCACACGGTATTTCCCGTGTACACGAAGCGCTGGTAACCTGCTCAGATATATATAAATGAAATAATAAAGAAGCATGAAAGCAGAGCTAAACTAAAACTAGTACATCTCAGACAAATGTTGGAAATAAAAGTACAACATAACTCTCAAATATACATGTGTCTCTCCCAGCTCACGAAATAAATACAGCCAGCTGGCCGCAGCCAGACTCAAAATAAAAGAAAATACAACCGTCTGAGTGTACAGGGGATACATCAAAATCTACCGAACTCAGGATCAGGGAAGCAGCTAGCTTATCAACGATCCTCTTACCTCGGTTCTGGGAAGAGGGTCCCGCAACTCCCGCAGAGGACTCTGCAAAACAAAGGGGGAAAAGAAGAAGAAAAAGGGGTGGGGGTGAGAACTACTATAAAGGCAGTAGCCTCCCCTAGTGGGTAAACCTCAACTCAAACATGCCCACTAGGACTACCAGAGGCTAAAAGAATAAAGGTGGTAAACTATAAGTATGACTATTGATAAAAGCTACCACTAATATGCCTCTACATGCCCAGCTAAAGGATAGCTAAATGTATGCATCAGAATATCAAAGCCTGTCTGACAAAATCCAATCTATGCCCCAGTAAACGCTGGTACTGCCTGCGGTGCCTGCCAAATCGGGTATGCCAGCCTACGCATAACACCGATAGGGGATAGGAGTCTCAAGGACTCAAGTCTGTATATCGCGCACTCCGGAGTGGCCCTCGAGGGGAGCGACCCACACGAGGAAAAAGCCTGAGTAATAAGTATCCAAGGAGAATAAGTCCGCAGGACTGGATCATGACACTGATCTATAGGGAAAAGTACCATCCCCTAAAAGAACCCGAAATCCTCTCCCCGATCTGATGCAATAACAACTGTCCGGTCAACCGCCCGAAATCCGCGGTTGCCGCAAATACCTGCCATCACAGCCTGTCCGTCCCGAAACCCAGGTATCTGAGTACACTATCCCAGCCCCTGCTCTAACCCGAGCATGATATCCCCTATGTCTAGATAACTGGAGAAAATAAAATCATGGTTTCTCCTAAGTCAATTCCAGCATGATAGTGCAGCAGAAAAAATGTGGCCTAACTAGGTGACCATTCAAGCATGCAAAAGTCCTTTTTCTTAACAATATAATTTCATTGTTCCAATTCTCACAAGAATTACAGTATGCCTTTGTTTACATATCAGAAGTACTAACGTGCCATAAGCGAATTTATACACATGCATAGGTTTCCCAATTATTCCTAAAACATGATATGGTTTAGCTGATTATTACCAAAAAGGTTTAAGCAATTGTTCCCAGGGATTTTAATCAACTTAACACTTGTAAGAATTACCATTATTAGCACTTAGTCCTCTAAAGGTGCAAGTATCAACCATAAGTCCAATTCTTCCAATTTAAGCATGCCATAATCATTCCACTAGTATACTAGCTACATTACATAAGACTAGCTCCAATATGCCTAGTGGGTTATCACAAGTAGGAGGTTGACCACGGTACCCACCTCGAGTGCTAAATCCTGGTCCCCAAAGGTGCAGTCCACGCTCGGCCAAAACCAACTCTACAACACTGCACAAAATTACCCAGAAGAATAAACATATTTTAATCACACCTTGCCTCACAAAATCTGTCCCAAAATACATAGTCCAAAGTTCCTCTGTTTTCACCTGCTAAAAATATCCGGAAAAATCCAAGAAAAATACTGTCGTGATCATCGCGACGAACCCGTCGAAACGAGTACCTGCACGTTCAATTCTCAGTTTTCTACGCTGAGATAAAAATCCGGCAAGGGGAACACCCCAAAACAAACTGTCCAGAAAATCTGTAACAAAGAACCACAGTAAAAGGAGACTTTCACCTTTGGAAAATATTCCAAAAATTCAGGGAAAAAATCCAGGAGATTCCTTGCGAAGTGAAGATGAAAAATGCCTTTTGAATCGCCCCGTTCCGACGCCTGTGCGAAAAGATACGGCTAGTACACCGCAGTGCTGTCCAAGAATCCGCGAAGAAAAATGGGTCAAATGGGTGCTCAGAAAACTCCAAGGTCAGCACGGAAATCGAGGAACCTCAAAACACAGGAGTTGAAATCCTACCTGTCATGAGTCCAACGGCGCAAGAATCGCCGGAAAAGGAGGTCGGGGTAAGTCGGGGGAGCGCAAACACTGAGAAGGGGCGAAGCGAGTCGCCGGAGAACGAGCATCGCGCCGCGCCGTAAAATAGCGAACCTCGGGATGCGTGCCTCCAAAAATCCTCCAAGTCCTCCAATGGTTAGTGCTCTGTGAGAGGGAAAACTCTTCTGAAGACTCCACAGCGAAAAGGTGTCTAAAAAGCCCAAAGAAGACACAAGGAAGCCTATTTATAGGCTCAGCCCACTAGCTGTTAGTGGGCCGGATTCGGGCGCAACTTTTGGGCGCCCGAATCCGGAAGAACGGTCGGACGCCTCCCCGTCCGACGCGCCCGAAAGATTGTGGTGATGACACGTGTCCCCATAACACGGGACAGCGGTGCAAAGCCCCCCGCTGTGCGCCACGTGTCCCGCCGCGGTCAGCGGGGTGGGTACGGCCCGCCACTCGCGTCGCGACGCGTGGCGCACTCGAGTACGGCCGCCCTCTCGCGTCGCGACGCGTGGCGTACTCGAGTGCGGCCAACCGCCGCGTCAGGCGCCCCTGTGGGCGCTCCATCCCGAGGCGGGCCCTCACACACTCCGTGCGCCGCGCAAACTGAGCCCGCCAATAGCCTGCCGCCACGTGTCCCAGCGCCGGGTCCATGCACCCACACGGGGAACTCCGTGGACCGCGCATCCCAGCGCCCGCCAATCAGGGATCGAAACGTGGTTCCCGCTCAGATCCCTGCACCGGCGCTCAAACCGTGCACCTGCCGGTCAAAATCCCGTGGACCGCGCACCAAAGGCCAGCCTATCCTTGCCTGCCACGTGTCCTGCGCCGGGCTCATGCACCCAGCCGCGCCGCTCCGTGGACCGAACGTCGCTAACCGGCCAATTACAGGCCACCACGTGGCAGCCGGCGGTCCACCGACACTCCCCATGCACCGAAAAGCCCCGAAAACTTCCGGAAGCCCCTTTTTGGTCATCCGGACTCCAAATTTAACCGGCAAATAGCCGTTTTCAAGCGTTTTTCCGCGCTGAATCCAAATCCAACCTCCGTTCGGCTCGAATCATTTTCTAAAATTCGGCAAATACAGCCGAAGGCCAAATCTGCTACAGAAATCTCGCAGGGTCCATTTGTGGCACTCCTTTGATGCACCATGGGCTAGACACCATCACTAGGTGTTATACATAGTGGATTCATCGGGAAATTGCATGGGAAAAACCAGAACACTACATCCTCCCCTACAAGAAAAAGTTTCGTCCTCGAAACAAAAGTCATACCTCAAGCTGGGGCCTCGAACAAGTAGGGGTAAGCATCCAATATTGCTGACTCCAGCTCCCTAGTAGCCTCGCGCTCATCGTGACTGCTCCAGAGAATCTTCACATAAGGGATGGCTCGGCTGCGGAGCTCCCTAACCTCACGGTCCAAGATCCTCAACGGCCGCTCAACATAGCTCAGGTCCTCAGCAACCTCCAGTGGGGTGAAATCGATGATGTGAGACGGGTCAGGAACATACCTCCTCAGAGTCGATACATGAAAAATATTGTGAACACCTGAAAGCCTGGGGGGAAGTGCAAGCCTGTAGGCAACTGGCCCTAAGCGCTCCAACACCTCGAAAGGTCCAATATAACGAGGGCTCAGTTTCCCACGAATACCAAATCTCCGAATCCCCTTCGAAGGCTAGACTTTCAGAAAAACATGGTCACCCACCTGAAACTCTAAGTCTCACCGTCGAGTATCAGCATAACTCCTCTGTCGACTCTGGGCGGTCTCGAGATGTCGTCGTACCAATCTGACCTTTTCCTCTGCCTCTAATAATAGATCAGGACCCAAAGTCTTCTTCTCACCCACGTCACTCCAATATAGGGGTGACCGACACTTGCGTCCATACAACGCTTCAAACGGAGCCATCTGGATGCTCGATTGATAGCTGTTGTTGTACGCAAACTCAACTAATCCCAAGTGTCGGTACCACTCTCCTCCAAAGTCTAGAACGCATGCTCTCAACATATCCTCGAGGGTCTGAATAGTGCGCTCTGACTGTCCATCGGTCTGTGGGTGGAATGCTGTACTAAATCGGAGCTGTGTCCCCAAGGCTGTCTGTAAACTCCTCCAAAAATGCGAGACAAACCTCGGGTCTCTATCTGATACGATGGAAACGGGTACCCCGTGCAATCTAACCACCTCAGCCAAGTACACCTGTGCCAGTCGCTCCATCGACCAAGTCATCTGTACCGGTAAAAAGTGAGAGGACTTGGTAAGCCTGTCCACGACTACCCAGATAGCATCCGCTCCCGTCTGTGCTCTCGGCAAACCCGTGACAAAATCCATCGTAACATGTTCCCATTTCCATTCAGGGATTGGGAGACTCTGCAACCTGCCAGCAGGTACACGATGCTCAGCTTTTACTTGCTGACAAGTTAAACAGTGTGCTACAAATCTCCCAATGTCTCTTTTCATCCCATTCCACCAAAACTGTGCCTTGAGGTCCCTATACATCTTAGTCCCACCAGGATGGATGGTATAAGGTGTATAGTGGGCCTCCCTCAAGATCTGCTCTCGGATCTCTGCATCCATAGGCACACAGGCTCGGTCCCTGTACCGCAGTACTCCCGAAGCATCAACTGAAAAGTCCCCTGTCAAACCAGTCTGAATCTGCTCTCGAATCCTCATCAGGTGGGGGTCCTCACTCTGTCTCTCTTGAATCCTGTCCAACAGAGTGGGCTGCACGACTAGAGACATAAGTCTAGCAGAGACCCCAGGGGACACAACCTCGAGCTCTAACCACCTCATCTGCTCAAGTAATGGCGCCTGATCGGTGATCATCAAAGATAGACTCTGTACTACTCTCCTGCTCAGGGCATCAACAACCACGTTGGCCTTGCCAGGATGGTATAATATGTCTACATCGTAGTCCTTTAATAATTCCAACCATCTGCGCTGCCTCAAGTTGAGCTCCTTCTGTGTAAACAGGTATTTCAGGCTTTTGTGGTCTGTGTAAATCTCACAGTGCTCCCCATACAGGTAATGGTGCCACAACTTCAGTGCGAAAATTACTGCAGCTAGCTCCAAGTCATGGGTAGGGTAATTCTTTTCATAGTCCTTCAGTTGCCGAGAGGCATAAGCGATTACCCTTCCCTCCTGCATCAGCACGCAACCAAGTCCACTGTGCGATGCATCACTGTAAATCACGTATCCTTTCCCCATAACAGGGAGGGAAAGGATAGGAGCCGCCATCAATCTATTCTTTAATTCCTCAAAGCTCCTTTGGCAATCCTCACTCCAAATAAACTTAATCCCTTTTCGCGTCAGACGAGTGAGGGGTGTGGAAAGTTTCGCAAAACCTTCCACAAACCGATGGTAATATCCGGCTAGGCCCATAAAACTGCGGACCTCTGATACCGTCGTCGGTCGAGGCCAATCCCGGACTGCCTCGATCTTCGCCGGGTCTACTGCCACTCCAGCGGCTGAAATCACGTGGCCCAAAAAGACAACCTCCCGAAGCCAGAATTCACACTTAGATAACTTGGCATACAACTTCCTCTCTCTCAGAAGTTGCAGCACAATCCTCAAGTGCTCCTCGTGCTCCGCATCGCTCCGGGAATAAACCAGAATATCATCAATAAAAACGACGACGAACCTATCCAGGTATGGTTGAAAAACTCTGTTCATTAAATCCATAAAAGCAGCAGGGGCATTTGTCAATCCAAAAGGCATGACGGTAAACTCATAATGCCCGTACCGCGTCCTGAATGTCGTCTTTGGGATGTCCTCGGCCTTCACCTTCAATTGGTGGTAACCGGACTGTAAATCAATCTTGGAGAAGACACAAGACCCTTGCAGCTGATCAAATAAGTCATCAATGCGTGGCAAAGGGTACTTGTTCTTGATGGTCACTTTATTCAGCTCCCGGTAATCAACACAAAGTCGGAGTGAACCATCCTTCTTCTTCACAAATAGCACTGGCGCTCCCCAAGGCGATACACTCGGTCTCACAAAACCTTTGTCCATTAAATCCTGGAGTTGCGCCTTTAATTCTCGCAGCTCAGCCGGTGCCATTCGGTAAGGACCCTTGGAGATTGGCGCAGTTCCTGGGACTACGTCAATCAAAAACTCAACCTCCCTATCCGGCGGCATACTAATCAGCTCTGGAGGAAACACATCCGGGAACTCATGGGCAATCGGGATATCCGCGAGTCCCGGGGCCACCGTAGGCTCCTTAACCACAGATGCCAAAAAGGCCACGCATCCACTGCGCATCATCTGCCTCGACTGCTGCTGCTGCTGCCTCTGCCGCTGTGACCCCTGCTGTCGCGACTGCGACCTCTGCTACTGCGAGTGCTGCTGCTGTCGCTGGGGCTACTGCTGATGCTGCGGGGGCCTCTGGGATCCCCCAGGCCCTCGCCGCTCCGAATGCCCACGGCCCGTAAACTGAGGCGGTAGCGGTCGGGGCGGCCTCCCAGAACCGGCCTGTCCCCCATCATCAGGCGCCGGTCGCTTCCTCTCAGAACTCTGAGCGACCGAGCCTCCACGTCTAGCGACGACGTGGTCTCCCCTCTCGACCTACTGTGCATGATCCACTGCCTCTGATAAGGTCTGAAGCCTCTAGGCATGCACTAAGGTATAAATCTCTGGGCGTAGACCCGTCTCAAAAAGCTCTACCTGGTGCGGCCCATCCCTGGCAACATAGGGTACGCAGTTGAGCAACTGCGTGAACTCCTGAAAGTAGTCCCACACTGTCCGATCACTCTGCTGAAGATTCTTCAGATCATCTTCAAGCTTTTTCTTCACGCTCGTGGAGAAATAAGTATCAAGGATCATCCTCCTGAACTCCGACCAGGGTAGCTGTCGGGTGACCTGAAACTCTAAGGGCTCGACCCGACGCCACCAAGCATCTGCATCCCCCTCTAGACAGTGTACTGCCAAATGCGCTCTGTATCTATGCTCAATGAAGAAGTCCCGAAATAACTTCTCCATTGCTGCCAGCCACGATCCTATCTCCCAAGGGTGAGTGCTCCGCCCAGAGAACCTAGGCGGTCCTCGCTTACAGAACTGGGTGAGTTTGTCAGAAAACTCCCGCTCCTCCGCTGGGGTCAAGGGCCTGAACATCCCCTGGGCCCTACTGCTCGATGACGGTGCCGTAGGGACTAGTGGTATAGCCGGCGGTACAACCGGCGGTACAGGGGCCTCTACGGTAGTAGGGGGAGGTGCCCCAACCTGGGCAAGCAACTGCTCGAACCTCTGCTCCTGTCGGCGGTGGCTCTCCGCCAACTGGGCCACCATGGCCCTCAGCTAACTGATCTCAGAAGGCCCGGACTGCTCCGGCTCCTCCGGGGGTGTAGGAGTACCCCGGGTAGGGATCTGCCGCCTAGGAGGCATCCTGCCACACAAGAATCCACGGGTCAGTAAACAAAACCACTCTCGACCCAATCCAGCGAAAGTCGTGGTCATCCTCCTATTTCTGTAACCTTATGTCGTCTACAGCCAACATAATGGTCCCCCAGAAATAGGATATGCCAGTCCCTCTCCACTCACAGGAAGAGTTTAATAATAAATTGCCGACTTTCGCAAAACATCGCGTCACTCACGCCCTGCCTTCCTAGGGTCTGCCAAAAAAAAAGCCTAGGGTTTCCTAAGTCCCAACTGACCTATCCCTAAGCTCTGATACCATCTTAATCTGTCACGCCCCGGGTGTAAACCAGAACCCGGGCTTGTCCACAGATCCGCCGTGCACACGGTATTTCCCGTGTACACGAAGCGCTGGTAACCTGCTCAGATATATATAAATGAAATAATAAAGGAGCATGAAAGCAGAGCTAAACTAAAACTAGTACATCTCAGACAAATGCTGGAAATAAAACTACAACATAACTCTCAAATATACATGTGTCTCTCCCAGCTCACGAAATAAATACAACCAGCTGGCCGCAGCCAGACCGAAAATAAAAGAAAATACAACCGTCTGAGTGTACAGGGGATACATCAAAATCTACCGAACTCAGGATCAGGGAAGCAGCTAGCTAATCTACGATCCTCTTACCTCGGTCCTGGGAAGAGGGTCCCGCAACTCCCGCAGAGGACTCTGCAAAACAAAGGGGAAAAGAAGAGAAAAAAGGGGTGGGGGTGAGAACTACTATAAAGGCAGTAGCCTCCCCTAGTGGGTAAACCTCAACTCAAACATGCCCACTAGGACTACAAGAGGCTAAAAGAATAAAGGTGGTAAACTATAACTATGACTACTGATAAAAGCTACCACTAATATGCCTCTACATGCCCAGCTAAAGGATAGCTAAATGTATGCATCAGAATATCAAAGCCTGTCTGACAAAATCCAATCTATGCCCCAGTAAACGCTGGTACTGCCTGCGGTGCCTGCCAAATCGGGTATGCCAGCCTACGCATAACACCGATAGGGGATAGGAGTCTCAAGGACTCAAGTCTGTATATCGCGCACTCCGGAGTGCCCCTCGAGGGGAGCGACCCACACGAGGAAAAAGCCTGAGTAATAAGTATCCAAGGAGAATAAGTCCGCAGGACTGGATCATGACACTGATCTATAGGGAAAAGTACCATCCACTAAAAGAACCCGAAATCCTCTCCCCGATCTGATGCAATAATAACTGTCCGGTCAACCGCTCGAAATCCGCGGTTGCCGCAAATCCCTGCCATCACAGCCTGTCTGTCCCGAAACCCAGGTATCTGACTACACTATCCCAGCCCCTGCTCTAACCCGAGCATGATATCCCCTATGTCTAGATAACTGGAGAAAATAAAATCATGGTTCTCCTAAGTCAATTCCAGCATGATAGTGCAGCAGAAAAAATGTGGCCTAACTAGGTGACCATTCAAGCATGCAAAAGTCCTTTTTCTTAACAATATAATTTCAGTGTTCCAATTCTCACAAGAATTACAGTATGCCTTTGTTTACATATCAGAAGTACTAACGTGCCATAAGCGAATTTATACACATGCATAGGTTTCCCAATTATACATAAAACATGATATGGTTTAGCCGATTATTACCAAAAAGGTTTAAGCAATTGTTCCCAGGGATTTTAATCAACTTAACACTTGTAAGAATTACCATTATTAGCACTTAGTCCTCTAAAGGTGCAAGTATCAACCATAAGTCCAATTCTTCCAATTTAAGCATGCCATAATCATTCCACTAGTATACTAGTAACATTACATAAGACTAGCTCCAATATGCCTAGTGGGTTATCACAAGTAGGAGGTTGACAACGGTACCCACCTCGAGCGCTAAATCCTGGTCCCCAAAGGTGCAGTCCACGCTCGGCCAAAACCAACTCTACAACACTGCACAAAATTCTCCAGAAGAATAAACATATTTTAATCACACCTTGCCTCACAAAATCTGTCCCAAAATACATAGTCCAAAGTTCATCTGTTTTCACCTGCGAAAAATACCCGGAAAAATCCACGAAAAATACTGTCGCGATCCTCGCGACGAACCCGTCGAAACGAGTACCTGCACGTTCAATTCTGAGTTTTCTACGCTGAGATAAAAATCCGGCAAGGGGAACACCCCAAAACAAACTGTCCAGAAAATCTGTAACAAAGAACCACAGTAAAAGGAGACTTTCACCTTCGGAAAATATTCCAAAAATTCAGCAAAAAACTCCAGGAGATTCCTTCCGAAGTGACGATGAAAAATGCCTCTTGAATCACCCTGTTCCGACGCCAGTGCGAAAAGATACGGCTAGAACACCGCAGTGCTGTCCAAGAATCCGTGAAGAAAAATGGGTCAAATGGGTGCTCAGAAAACTCCAAGGTCAGCACGGAAATCGAGGAACCTCAAAACACAGGAGTTAAAGTCCTACCTGTCGTGAGTCCAACGGCGCAAGAATCACTGGAAAAGGAGGTCGGGGTGAGTCGGAGGAGCCCAAACACTGAGAAGGGGCGAAGCGAGTCGCCGGAGAACGAGCGTCGCGCCGCGCCGTAAAATTGCGAACCTCGGGATGCGTGCCTCCAAAAATCCTCCAAGTCCTCCAATGGATAGTGCTCTGTGAGAGGGAAAACTCTTCTGAAGACTCCACAGCGAAAAGGTGTCTAAAAAGCCCAAAGAAGAACAAGGAAGCCTATTTATAGGCTCAGCCCACTAGCTGTTAGTGGGCCGGATTCGGGCGCAACTTTCGGGCGCAACTTTCGGGCGCCCGAATTCGGAAGAACGGTCGGACGCCTCCCCGTCCGACGCGCCCGAAAGATTGTGGCGACGACACGTGTCCCCATAACACGGGACAGCGGTGCAAAGGCCCCCGCTGTGCGCCACGTGTCCCGCCTTGGTCAGCGGGGTGGGTACGGCCCGCCACTCGCGTCGCGACGCGTGGCGCACTCGAGTACGGCCGCCCTCTCGCGTCGCGACGCGTGGCGTACTCGAGTGCGGCCGACCGCTGCATCAGGCGCCCCTGTGCGCGCTCCATCCCGAGGCGGGCCCTCACACACTCCGTGCTCCGCGCAAACTGAGCCCGCCAATAGCCTGCCGCCACGTGTCCCTGCGCCGGGTCCGTGCACCCGCGCAGGGAACTCCGTGGACCGCGCACCCCAGCGCCCGCCAATCAGGGATCGAAACGTGGTTCCCGCTCAGATCCCTGCACCGGCGCTCAAACCGTGCACCTGCCGGTCAAAATCCCGTGGACCGCGCACCAAAGGCCAGCCTATCCTTGCCTGCCACGTGTCCTGCGCCGGGCTCATGCACCCAGCCGCGCCGCTCCGTGGACCGAACGTCGCGAACCGGCCAATTACAGGCCGCCACGTGGCAGCCGGCGGTCCACCGACACTCCCCATGCACCGGAAAGCCCCGAAAACTTCCGGAAGCCCCTTTTTGGTCATCCGGACTCCAAATTTAACCGGCAAATAGCCGTTTTCAAGCGTTTTTCCGCGCTGAATCCAAATCCAACCTCCATTCGGCCCGAATCATTTTCTAAAATTTGGCAAATACAGCCGAAGGCCAAATCTGCTACAAAAATCTCGCAGGGTCCATCTGTGGCACTCCTTTGATGCACCATGGGCCAGACACCATCACTAGGTGTTATACACAGTGGATTCATCGGGAAATTGCATGGGAAAAACCAGAACACTACATAGCAGGCATGGCAGGCATAGCAGGCATGGCGGGCATGGCAGGCGTAGCATGCATAGCAGGCATAGCAGGCATAGCAGGCATGGCTGGCATAGCAGGCATAGCAGGCATAGCAGGCATGACGGGCATAGCAGGCATGGCAGGCGTAGCAGGCATGGCAGGCATAGCAGGCATAGCAGGCATGACAGGCACAGCAGGCATGGTAGGCATGGCAGGCATGGCAGGCATGGCAGGCATAGCAGGCATGGCAGGCATAGCAGGCATGGCAGGTAGTGCTAGTGATTACTGGTCTATCGATTGGGTCGACTGTGCACTTCATGTGCTAGTGGTTGCATACCATTCTTTGGTTCTCCCATTTTGGGCATTTAGATAGAGGCATGATAGCTGTTGAGAGTCTCCAGCTTCCTTATTTCAGTCTTTACGGTTTTGGTTAGTTTTTGTCTCTTGAGGACTTAATGGGCAGACCGTCGGGTGCGGCGGTGGTACCCACTGAGAACTCCCTTTATGGTATAGTTCTCACACCCTTTGGGGGTTTTCCCCCTCCTTTTTCCTTCCTCTTCTTTGTTTTGCAGAGTCTTAGCGGGTGTTGCTGATTCTGCGGTGGTTGATCGAGGCAAGGGAGTCTCGAGCTAGATCCCTACCCATGTTTGGAGAGTAGCGGTACCCCTTCAGAGGAGAGCTTCAGTAGATTAGTTGTTTTATTTCCTCTTTTGAGAGACTGATGTAGTGAGGATATGATATGTATTGAGAGCCTATACACTGATGTATTTATTGGAGATATCTACTTGTTGATCTCAACCTTTTGTATATGTGGATATTGTATGTTTATCATTTTGGGAGATGGACATTGTTGCATTATTTCCAGTTGTACAGTAGTTGATTTTAGTTACAGCAGATTTTCATTTATAGCTCTGATATCTGTTAGCTGTAGCACTTTTCTTGCAGGTAGGACGCTTCACCTATGCAGGTTGGCATAGGCGGCGGATCTGTTGGCGGGCCCGGGTCGCAGTTTCGACCCCGGGGCATGACAATACTGTTGCGCCACGTCAGCCCGCACAGCAAACAGGGACCACAGCCAACCGCTCCGCTCCACGTGGCAACCACACGCGGCCACGTGGACCGCACCCACTCACGGCCCACTTGCGCTCGCGTGCTCCCCGCACAGCCGCCTGCCTCCCTGATCGGCACGCAGCCCGAGGCGTCCCCCGCCTACTCCGTGGACCAAGCACATGCACCAACAATCCTACGCGGCCACGTGTCCCGAGGCGAACCAACAGGAAAATGACACGTGGCAAGGCGCTCCTGTGCACCGCGCGCCTGCCCGCGACCGCGCTCTGCCCGTCGCCGCTTCGCCGCCTGCCCGAGCCCGCGCCGCCGCTGCCCGCCGCCGCCGCCGGTCGCCGAAACAGTGCCAAGTGCCTCGAAAACTGCGCGCGTCATCCGGGCTCCGAAAAATACAAGTAAATAGTCCGTTTTCATCATTTTCGCGCGCAGAATCCAAATCCGATGTCCGTTTTGCCAAATTCCAACTCTGAAAATTGCCGGCGGCATCCGAAAAGGTGTTCTTTTGTCCAAACTTCGCACTGAGTCCAATTATGATATCCGTTTCGCATGAAATCACTTCTAAACATCCGACGGGGTCAACCGATTACCCACGTGATCCATTTAAGCCCGAAGTCCACCACTTGTGTCCAATTGGTGCACCAACACCGCCGACACGACACATAGGCCTCTAGAAGCTACTGATCACACTGTAGAAGCCCTGCAGAGATCCGGGTCACCACAGCCGCATTCGTCGCCCCCGTGTGGGCAGAGGCAGAGGTCGTGCTCCCTATGTGGTTAATCAAGATACTTTCTGGCAGACTGAGCGACGACCACATGCATTGAGCAGATGAATCTGTGCCGCCCGGTTGGAGGGCGCCACGGCAGTGGATCGAGTGGTCGTAGGTGTGATTTCATCACAGCAGTCGGAGTTAGAGCATTTTACATTCCTGCATGGACCGGAGGCAAGGTCGTTACCACGTGCACTAGAGGTACAGGTTACTGTTGGTGTTGTGCATTTGGACGAGGCTTGTGGGTTAGGTCTAGCACAGTTGAGGCCGCGAGTTGTACCGGCAGACTTATGGGTATTTGTGGCAGTTCGGTGTTTTGACCTAGTGCTTGGGATTGGATGGCACAGTACCAAATAATGTTTAACTGCGGAGAGAGAGGATTATAACCTTCTGCGAGGCAGACAAGAGAGACTTGTTTGTTGAGACAGTTAGAGCGAACAGGTTATAGCGACGGTGTGAGTGGTGCCTGCGGCGTCACCGGGACTCAAGGATATCCCTGTTACCCGTGAGATCCCGGGTGTGATTCCACCTGAGTTGACGATTATGCCGCCGGTTATGGACATCGAGATTGCGATGGATATGGTTCTGGAAACCGCGCCAACCTCGACAACACCTCATTGGATATCGCCAGTAGAGCTGAGAGAGCTGATGGCGCAGTCGCAGAATTTGAAGGATCGAAGGTCTGTTTGACCTAGCACACTCTGTTGACACACAATGGTGATGCCACATCGGTGATACACGACAGTGAGGGTTTTACTGCCGTTTGAGTGCAGGCAGGTCCGGGCTTTATTTTGGACCTTTTGATGGAGTTATACTCCGGCAATTGTTCGTCTGTGATGCCTGTACCTATTTGGAATTATACAGCTTCGTATTTTGCCAAGACGGCGTTCAGGACACGGTAGGGGCATTATGAGCTCACGATGAGGCCAATTGGATTGACTAATGCCCTGCCGCCTTTAGGATTTGAGGAGTTGGGTGTTCCAGCTGTACATGGACGGATTGGTAGCGGTATTCTCCTAGGGTATTTGAATTTACTCCCAGAGTGACTTAGAGCACGTGGAGTACTTGTGGGTAGTGCTACAACGCCTGTGTGGAAGAAGCTGTATGCCGAATTGTTGAGGTGCAACTTTTAGCTTCGGGAACATACCGTCTTGGGCCACATTATTCTAGCCGTAGAAGCGGCTATGGAAATCCGGCCAAAAGGGATGCTATTCGAGGATTGGCCGAGATCGACGTTTATTGTTGAGACGAGGAGCTTCTTGGACTGAGCAGTGCCAGCAGAGCTTAACGAATGGATGATTAGACTGATACCAGCGCCGATTTTAGCTTTGCCAGAGATGGGAGATGGACCTTTGAGTTCTGGTGATGCCTCCCATAGTGGCTGTGGAGTTACCGTGGGTCCGTTGGGGTTAGGATAGCATGTTGAGTGACCAATAGTGGCATGAGATTGTATCTCTGAGGGTCCCTTTTGATGGTAGACTGCGGTGGAGCAGTCCATGCGGATGGTCAGGATCCGAGAGTGAGCGAGGACTCCAGTTGGTTAGAGCTTCTTTCCTCTTTGGATGATCGTGTGGGCGTGTTTCGGGTCGCCCTGGTTGGGTTGACACTTGAGTGTGGTGTTAGTGCGTGTTGCACTGGTTATTCTCCCCTTTCCCCCATCTTTGGTTGGAGTCCCCGAGGTTTTTCCACGTCTCAGCTCAGGAGTGTTAGGCTTCTGGATCCCTCGCCCGTGATGGACTCGTTTCCTTTGAGATCAGTGAGTGATTGGAGTACGAGGGACGCCCGTTGCGAATTCTGGCTCGTGAGATGAGAGGACTGCACAACCGGGGCATGTTGTACGGGTTTTATTGTTGTTGAGGAGTAATCACGGGGAGTGACAAGTGACTTGGGAGCTGGAGACGGCGGTGTTAAGTACCTACCCTTGGTATATGAGACTCTTTTTTGAGTTGTTTTAGTTTCGAAGACGAAACTTTCTTTTAGTAGGGGAGGATGTGATAATCCGGATCTCTGTAGAGCACTTGCAGTGTGATCAGCAACTTCTAGAGGCTCTTTGCACGTGTTGGAGGTGTGTGTGCACGTATCGGACTCAAGAAATGGACCCAGTGCAAAATTTGGATTAAGTTTACCTGTCTGGATGCCTTCGACAAATTTCAGAAGTGGAATTTGGCAAAACGGACATCAGATTTAGATTAAGCGCGCGAAAATGATGAAAATGGACTATTTACTTGTATTTTTCGGAGCCCGGATGCCAAAATACGGATTTCGAGGCACTTTGTTACTGTTCCGGCAGGCTAGGGCAGCACCGGCGGCGCAGGCAGGCGGCGGAGCGCGGCGGCACGGGCGCGGGCAGGCAAATGCGCACGGTGGACCCCGCCAGGCCACGTGTCGCCCGCTCATTGGCGGGCGCAGCGACCCGGCTGGGCCGCCGTGAACCGCGGCCCACGGTCCCCGCCGTGGACCGCGCTGCCACACGGCGCGCCACGATTGGCGGGCGCGCGTGCACCGGGCGCGCGGGGCGAGGAACGGGTGACGTGAAGGACCGTGTGAGATTCCGGCTTGCACAGTAACGGGTTCGGGCCGGATTCGGGAGCCCGAATCCGGCGCTCGAATCCGGATCCTCTTGTATGTTGGATTTGGGCTATAAATAGCCCCTTTGGGCTTCTTTTTGAGGGCTTTCCCGAGCTCCTCTTGGGTTGAGGCCTTAAGAAAAGTTGTTCCTCTCAATCACCTCCACCCTTCAATGGATTCCCGAATTTTTGGAGGCCGCGGCATCGGCGTTTTCTGCGACGCGGCGCACTTCGACGCTTCTTGGATTTTGGCTTCTACCGTCGCATTTCAGTGCGCGAGACTCCCTGAGCTACCCCGTTAGAATTTTGAGCTGATTTTTTGAGGCAACACGTTCATAAGAGGTACGACTTCGATTTCCGTGTTGATTACTTCGCCTCCTTTTGAGTTATTAGCATGGTTTATGAGGCATCTTTGAACCCCTTTTCTGCTGGTGGTTTTCTGGACAGCGGAGGTGTCACGCCCCGAGTCCGCCAATTTGTACGGTTCGGGCACGCCAACAGACCCGCCAATCTGGTAAGACCTTTTCCTACCCGAAAGGAACGGTAACATCCATAGTAACACAACAAGTGTATGCGGAAGCTCAATATCAGAGTACTAAAAATCACTACAAATTTAAAACTTTCATTCAATAACAAATAGTTAATGCGGAAATGAAAGCATACAAGAGTGAACCATAACTTAAATTTATTACACTTTACATTTCTGAACTTGCAAATAAAATTATTACAATTCCTTTACATAAATTTCCTCACCATACAAGGTTCACTCAAGAAATATATAAAAAGGGGTACCTCTGCTAGACCCTCTAGGTCTCTATGCTGCTGGGCTCTTGCCCCTGTCGTATGCCTCGCCGTCTGCATCTGAACCGTCTCGACCGCTGTATCCATACCTGAACCTGTGGGGGGGGGTCACCCAAGGGGTGTGAGAACTCCGACAGAGTTCCCAGTGGGTTCAACCTCTGAGAAAAAGTGTCCTACACCACTTGGTCCAATGGAAGCAATAACAATAGTATGCTAGGAAATCTAAAATCCTCAATATCAAAATGCGGCTAAGCTATATATATATATCACTATCTGTATACTCATCGATCCAGCACTACTCTGTCTAGCCATACTAGGCTACTAAGCACCAACTCGGCCACTATGCCGCTGTATATAGGGTCAAGCTAACCCGGCCACCTTGGCCACTCTATTTTTCTTTATTCTTTAAATTCTGTTGCTTTAGTTCAAGTTAACCCTCAGAAATTCTTATCCAACGGGCCCCAGCCCGGTAGTCCTGCTACCATAAGATAAGATTTCTAAGGTTGCCGATAACACCCGCAAGTGCTACCCCGCCCAACGGGGAACTTGTCCTACGGGTCACTGCCCGGGAGAGGGACACTGCCCATGGCTCCGACAAGGCTACTTTTTACCCCCGAAGGTACGCTCGTTTTATCTTTATATTTTCTTTCTTTTCTTTTCTTTTTCTTTCTCTTTTTGCTTTAGTTCTTAGCCTCTTTGCCTTTGAACACTTGCTTTCCTTTCTTATTCGAGCTTATAGCTCCCTTTTTGCCACTGGCAAATCTCTTTCTCTTTCCCTTGAGCATTTAGCTCATTGCTTTCACTTTAAGCCTTTCGAAAGTACCTCATCCGACGGGTCACTGCCCAGGGAGTCCTGCTCCACATGACGAGTCTCAAATTCGAAGGCGTCTGTTACATTCTCTTTCTATTCCCTTTTATCTTAAGCAATTTGCTTGTCTTGGTTATTAAGCCTCTTTTAGCTTACTTTTAAACTTTGCCTTTTGCATTAATTACCTCTTATCCTAGGTCTCGCCATAAGGATAACCAGAGGGTCTCTTGTTCTCTTATCATTCCCTTTCATTTATTTAACTCAGATTGAAGTTAAAGTTGCTGTCCATTTGCCCAGGCACTCTATGACCCACTCTAGGGTTGTATTATTTAGCTTTTTGACTTTGTGATTACACAAACTTTTCCTTAGAGTTTGACTCTAAGTTGATCACTCTGCTATCAGTTTAATTCATTAAACTTTGTGGCCACATACTCTTTTCTTTGCCGAACCTGGAGTTACATTATCTCTATTTACCTGTTGCACCTTGCATTTAGAGTTAACTTAACTCTAATCCATTTTCTGTGAGTATAAACTCTACTAGTTCACCTTAGGTTCTCTTACCTAAGTTTCATATCACGTTTAACCTAGAGTTCCTTGACTCTATGTTGACTAGTCTATTCTCAACTCACTAACTTACCTTAGGTTTCCTTTACCTAAGTCTTATATCATGCTCATCCTAGAGTCCTTGACTCTATGTTGATCACTCTATCCAAAGTCCTTAGGTTATCTCCTAAGATAATGCCACTCATTCAATCCTAGGATAAACTTCTAAGTTTGATCCACTCATTAACCCTGAGTCTAAGTTTTCTCCTAGTCTTACTACCAACATGTTCTTTTCCTTATGCTTTCACATGATTCCTAGGGCTATACCCTAACATGATCACAATCATGAAATAATAAATCCCTTCTTATGCATGCGATTATTTCCATCTCAATCATGAATAATATTCATCGTCTATGTAGATAAATCAAAATTTCATTTCCCTCTATATTCATTTAAACATGTAAATACATCATCTATTTTCCTTTTTCCATCATTCATAATCACAATTAAAATTACACTACACTAGCATGCTTACTATAATGCTTCAAAATCAAAAGTAGAGGAAAAAGTGGAGAGGTCACCCATTTTCGGTAGAATCCCCCACCTCGGTGTATTCTTTTGGTCCTTGAAGGAAACAATTTCAACTCCTTGGATCCGTGAGACTTCCCTACATTGTAAGGAAAGCAAAAGATAAAGCAATTGCTTTTACACGATTCACTAAAATTCATAAGGCGGTAAAACTAACCCCTTTTTGACAACTTAAAGCGAAAAATCCCTAATTGGTCATTTCCCCCCACCAAAAGGCTAATTTTTGATTGGTTCATAAAAATGAGAGGAGAATAATCCTCCCATGGCATGTTGCCAAAAAGAAACTTGCTCAACTCGATCCGAGGTCAAAATGCTCTCAAGAATTTGAGAAAAGCTCAATTTGAGCAATTTCCCCCAATTAATGATTTCGCACATCGGCAAAAATCAAGAATTTGCATTCATTCACTTCCTTCTTCTTTAAAATTTGAGAAGAACTCAATTGGAGCAATTCACTCCCTTTACAGATTTTTTTTTTTGCTCATTGGAGAAAAGAAAAGAAGAAGAAATTTTCTTCTTTCTTCTTTCCTTCTTTTCTTTTCTTTCTTCTTTCTTCTCTTTTCTTCTTCTTTCTTTTTTGTAAAGGCCCCTGCTGCTGGGCAGCAGCATGCATAGCTGCTGCCCAAGCAGCAGCTCCTGCTGCAGCTGCTGCTCCTGCTGCTGCTTGGGCAGCAGCAGCTGCAGCCAGCCCTGCAGCTGCATGCAGCTGCCAATGCATGCCCTGCCCCCTTTTTCTTTTTTTTTTTTTCTTTTTTTCTTCCAAAATCTGCTGCTGGGCAGCAGCTTGCACAACTGCTGCCCAGGCAGCAGTGCTTGCTGCTGCTGCTGCTGCCTGTAGCAGCAGCAGCTGCTGCAGTTACAGCAGGCTGCGCAAGGCAGCATTGTAGCTGCCTTGCGCAGCAACCATGGCTGCCCAGCTGCTGCTGCTAGCAGCAGCAGCAGCTGAGCAGCAGCATGGTGCAGCTGCTGCTGCATTGAAGCAGCAGCAGCTGCAGCACATGCTGCGGCTGCAGCACACACCCCCCCCTCCCCATTAATTTTTTTTTTGTGTTCTTTCTTCCCAAGTGAAATAGGGAAAAAAAAGATAGAGAGAGAGAGAGAGCACCTTTTTGGAGAAAACTGAGAGGGAAGGTGAGAGAGAGATAGTCTTCTCCTTCTTCTCTTTCTCTTCTTCTTCTTCTTCTTCTTCTCTTTCTCTTCTTCTTCTTCTTCTTCTTCTTCTCTTTCTCTCTTTCGTTTCCTTTCTTGCTCCAGCAGAAAAGAGAGAGGGAGAGAGAGAGAGAGTGAGGGTTCAAAAGAGAGGAGAGAGTAGAGTATTTACTCTCTGCAGGGGTAGGTGGGGGAAAGGGGTGATTTTACCAAAAAGCCCCCAACTTAACCCCAATTTTACTCAAATACCCTTTAAAAATGCTGCAGTTTTCCTGCAGTGAGCAAATTTGAGTACCCTCTTTTCACTGCGCTTTGCCGTCAGCTGGGAGATCGAAAATAAAATTTTTCTTCTTCCCTTTATTCTACAAATTTTTCTTAAACTTCCCACGATTTTTTTAAAATTTTTGGACTACTCTAAGCCCTCGAAAGAGAGCCCCGAAAAAGCTTCGCGATCAACTGCACTGTCAAAAACTGCAGTTTCAGAATTCACGAAGCATTTTTCTTCGCTTCGTTCTCCAATTTTTTCCTTAATCGCTCACCTAGGTTTTTCACCCATTTTAATTAGAAAACTTTTGTGAGACACCCCACGATTTCTTTTAAATTTTTGGCCTACTCTAGGTCTCCGAAACAGGGCTCCCAAAAAGCTTCGTGATCAGAAATTGCAGGAATTTCCAGAATTTGCTAAGTCCTCGGGTTCAAGTCACTTTTCGACCCGATGCCCTTCGCGTCAGCCCGAAACGCACCGAACTCGACTGTAATCATATTTAAAACATTTTACAAGTCTTCTCGCCGAACTTCGCCATTTTGCGAACTCGGCGAACACGAATCCAAATTTTGCAAACTTGAGGCTTCGCTTCTCAACCACAACTCACTTTTCGACTCAACGGCTTTTTCGTCGATTCGAAATGCTTCCAACCCACTTGTAATTACATTTGAAATGTGTAACAAGCATTTTTGCTGAGTTTCGCCACTTTCCAGAAATCGGCGAACTTAAGCTTTAGAATTTGAAACTTCAAATTCTCAACTTACAACTCACTTTTCGACTCAACGGCCTCTGCGTCGATTCGAAATGCTTACAACTCACTTGTAATTACATTTGAAATATGTTACAAGTATTTTTGCTGAGTTTGGCCATTTCTGGGTCACCAAAAGCCTCGCTGTATCAAAAATCGCTGGCGGACCCCGTTCTCGCAATCCGGGTGTCCGATCAACGCGAAATTTTTACTGTGGCCTTAAAACAATATTACGGAGCTCCCAGAATTTTCTCAGAATTTTCTGACTCTGTGAATTCTCTGCTCAAAATCTGGGCCCATTTTTCAATTAAAATTCTAAATCCCTCATTTTTAATCCGATTTCGGCCCAATTCGCTTCCACATCATCCACACTTCTCTAACTTTCATAAAAATAGTATTTCATACCATTTTTATTTAGATTTATTATATGTGCCGAAAATCCGGTACATTACAGGAGGCTTGTCGAATATTTATCTCTACACTCGGGTATCAGATTTCGACGTACGAGGACTCTATCGACATCTACATTTCGAGAGAAACGGACTCATGTTTTTATTGGAATTTTTGGAGGACTCTTCGAATGTGATAATTAAGCTTCTTTGGGGACTGTTTTTCTGCAGGCTTGTGTTTGTGAAAGTTTTGGCTTACGGCGATGTTTTAATTGTATCTTGGCCTACAGGTGTCGGAATAAGGTGTATAAATACTCAATTCGCATCTACTCGTCGCGAGGATCACAGCGGTGATTTTTTTGAGATTTTTGGAAGACTGCACGCAGGTGAAAAATACCCTTCTTTGTGCTGGTTGGTAAAAACAGCGTGTGCTGTTTGGGTGTTGGGGGGTATTTATCGTGTTGCTGTTGGTTGTGTTGTTTGTTGAGCAGAGGCTTGCACGACCGTGTACCGAGGGTTCAGTTTCGACGGATTTTGATAGCGTGTGACTACGGACTTCACCGACTTCAGGTGGGTTGCCTTGTCCCCAGAACTGGTGGACAGTTCTCTAATTCTATCTGATAGAATGCATGCATGTTTAGGGTACATTGTTTGTGATTGAGAGGTAAGCTTAGTAATGTTGATTGTCTAAGAGAATTGCACGATTAATATTCATGTAATATATTATGAGGACTTGAATGATTCGGATATCCATGTTGGTGATTAGGGAAAGCTTACCTAAGGGATTGTTACCCTCTGTGACTTATAGCATGCATGATTAAAGTACAACTAATAGAATTGAGATGTAAGCGTGAAAAGTGGCTTAGATCATGTGGATTAATGCTTACTTGATTATTGTACATGCTTTAGAGGATTTGAGATCTAGCATTCTGGATGGCTATGTTCATGTTATACTAGATGAGATAGAGTTCATGCTCGATTACCCTTTGGCATATTTATGCAGAATTGATATATTATAGTAGTGATTTATTAGCATGCCATGTTAGCACATAGCCTTTCGTGAGGACTGATCATTCAATGGGACAGGATGATGTAGCTATATGCGGATATTACTCTGAGGAGTTATTATGGATTATGGATCATGGATTATGGACAGGTGTAGTTCATTAGTGATTCTGGCATGAGCTTATACTTATGTGGAGCTGCTATTTGTTATTATCTTGTATCTTCCTTGAGGACAAATGCATGCTTGTATGGACATCTAGATAGGTCATCTTTTATCGCTACACTATCAGGTTGGAACTTAACTTAGGAGAAACCATGTTTGCTTCTTTTCTCCTTATTCGTTAGTCAGGCGATTCTTGTTGCTCGAGTTGAGCAGGGGTTTGGGATAGTGTAGTCGAGACTTCGAGTCTGGGGCAGGTTGGACTTGATTGTGGGTTGTAGGTGTTGCGGCGACCACGGATATTGGACGGTTGACCGGATATGTACTTATGCATCACATTGGGTATCATATTTTCTTTAGTGGATGGAGTTTCCCACTTATTGTTTACTGTTATATCAGATTGGGATCGGGTTTCCCTTTAGTGGATGGGTTTTCCCACTTTGATCAGAGTCGTGATCCAGTCCTGCTATAGTGAGATATTGAGATATGGTTACTATACTTGTGAGACTTGATTACTTTACTTGTGTGGGTCGCTCCCCTCGAGTGCCACTCCGGAGTGTGCGATCGTGCCGGACAGAAGCCGGTCTGTTACCTATTTTGGGATGCGACCGTACCAGTCAGAAGTCGGTTTGTATCCCACGTATGCGTTCTTGAGTTCGACAGCAGAGCAGACAGTGCCGAGTTCTATACCGGTGTCACGCCCCGGGGTCGAAATTGCGACCCGGGCTCGCCAACAGATCCGCCGTATGTGCGGAAACTGCCGCACAGACGTAGCGTCTATCCTGCAAAAGATCTATAGCTAACATGTATCAGAGCGGAAAAAGAACTAATAGCTAAAGAAATCAACAGAACAACTGGATAAATGAAAGTCCTCAATACAAGTCTGATAAGCTATGAAAAAATAATACAATTCTCACAAGTCTCTCAGAATGTCCAGTACAAAAGTGGAGTCATAAAATAAAAACAGGTACATCTACCTCTGACTCTCAATGCTGGTAAGGAACTAATCGGCCACGTCCTCACCTCGATCTGCTGTCTCCGCGCGAACCAAGCCGGAACAGCTACCTCAACCTATCACCGCAGCGGGTGTGAGATCAACTGCAGAAGGCAGATCTCAGTGGATACCGTCCCAATATCCACGGTATGCCCACTAAGTCTACTGGAGGCAAAACAGATAGATATGTAGATAGATAGATAGATAGATAAGGAAAAGCAGGA
This sequence comes from Tillandsia leiboldiana, assembly GCA_029204045.2. Taxonomy (NCBI): domain Eukaryota; kingdom Viridiplantae; phylum Streptophyta; class Magnoliopsida; order Poales; family Bromeliaceae; genus Tillandsia; species Tillandsia leiboldiana. The sequence continues at coordinate 29,868,696 of CM055064.1, forward strand.
AAAGAGCTACAACTAAATGTCTCAACATACCGCCCATGTAAATCTCTACTATGAACCTGCTATTCATACACCCTCACTACTAAATGCCTCAAGTATCATGCTCAAAGGAATGCCCATCTAAGAGCCAGCTATGCAACATTCGCACCCAAGGTGCTCTCAAAACCCAAATCTCAAAGATTGTCCAAAGCTGGCACAGTCAAGCCCGCGCATGTCATCAAGGAACGAACCTGCCCACTCCACGTGGGGCGTCCTATTGACCACAATGGACACACCTGCCCACTCCCCGTGGGGCGTCCTACGCACCTATCCACTGCGTGTGGGGCGTACTACGCACCTGCCCACTTTCTGTGGGGCGTACTACGCACCTACCCACTCCGCATGGGGCGTACTGCTGACTACTATGGACGCACCTGCCCACTGCGTGTGGGGCGTACTACGCACCTGCCCACTCTCTGTGGGGCGTACTACGCACCTACCCACTCCGCGTGGGGCGTCCTCGAGGGGAGCGACCCCTCAGAGCTCTAGTATCGAGTCTGTCTCAACTGTCTCATAAATGGCACATGCAGGCTATGATCCTCGATCAAACAAATCGGATACCCAATACCAGATAACACATCACAGTCGGGAAACCCTCCACGACTGGATCAGGGAATGCCAGACCCTCTCAAAGCTATGTCGGAGAACCCTCAACGACCCAATCTGATAATGGACATCCCATGGCTAAGTCGGGAAACCTCCACGACTCAATCTGCCAGAGCCAAACATCTCAAAACCAAATCGGAGAACCATCTCCACTACTAAATCAGAATATATATATCCCCATGATCTAGAATAATCCCACCAGGGATCTCAACTCACCTGACACTAGAAGCTCGTCACACAGAGCTCTAAAAATCCACTCGGCCCCCTGGCACGAGGATACATGCATCCTGAACCTACTCAAACCCTCTGGAAGCTCACAAATATCCAAAACTATTTTTAGAGTCTCAATTTCATTAAAATCGGTCCAAGTCCGCCGATTTTTAATACGGTTCAGATGCCAATCTAATGTCAACTAAACATGCAGTCTAGTGTCATGTCATCCCTAGATCATGCTAAAAATATCTGGGGCCTATAATTATCTTTCTACAGTTTCCTAGGCAACTATCAGATTTACCAGCTATATAAATAGTAAGCTAAACATGATCAACATGCATACAATAGCTTTAAAGGGCATTCCATAAATCTCGAAGAAATTCCAACCCACCTCGGTTTGCCACCAATTGCTTGTCGACACTTGCAATTGGCCACCACGCGATTCCCTGCCTCCACCGGAGTCCGCACGTAAAACGGACCACACCGCCGGAGTCCGCGCGCAAAACGGAGCACGATGCCGGAGTCCGCACGTAAAACGGAGTCCGCACGCAAAACGGAGCACGCCGCCGGAGTCCGCACGCAAAATGGAGCACGGTGCCGGAGTCCACACGCAAAACAGAGTCCGCACACAAAACGGTGCACATCGCCGGAGTCCGCACGCAAAACGGAGCAAGGTGCTGGAATCTGCACGCAAAACGGTGCATGGCGTCGGGGTCCGCACGCAAAACGGAGCAGTAAAAATACGGTCCCTAACACAGATAAGAACAAGGGGTCAATCCAATATCCAAAAGAACGCCCCAAAACTGTGCCAAAACACTACAAAAATCAACACGCGGGACCTACCTCGACAGCGCAGCACCGCCCATCAGGCTAAATGGAACGCCTTGCGCGCTCCACGAGGTTGCCGACGTGCCGCTCCACCTCACGAAACCTCCTCCCACTCTCTCCCCTTGTGCTCGGTTAGAGAAGAAAAGGAAAAAGAGAGGAGAGGGGTGCTCGGGTGGAGAAGAAAGAAGAAGAGAGGAAGGTGGAGGGGGAGGGGTGGTCCATTGGACCCACCCCACGGAGCCCCCCAATGGGGGCCCGCCACCCGACGGCCCACCACACAGGGGACGCGCGCACCAGGCCCAGCGCGAGCCCCCTGCGCCACGTGGCGCGCGTCCCGCGCGCCACGCGGGCGCGGCAGCCCGCGCGCCACACGGGCGAGCGTGACACCGCGCCACACAGGTGCGGGACACCACGCGCGCCACACGGGCGCGTGCCCCCCACGCCCGCGCGCGCGCCAACGGGGGCCCGCCACGTGGCGGCCCCTGCGTTGTCCCGCGCGGAAGGCGCGTGTTCCCGACGCGCGCCAGCTGCGCGCATTGCGCAGCACGCCGCGCGCCTCGAGCCGCCGCCGCCTCGGGATCCGTGCCGCACCTCGGGATCCGCGCCGCACCTCGAAAAACGCGCCGTCATTCGGGCTCCGAAAAAAACAAGTAAATAGTCCATTGTCAACGATTTCGCGCGCTGAATCCAAAAACGATGTCCGTTTCTCCAAATTCCAACTCTAAAAATTGCCGAAGGCATCCGGAGAGGTGATCCTTATCCAAACTTCGCCCTGAGTACAATTTTGACATCCGCGTCGTGCGAAACCACTTCTAAACACTCGACGGGTCCTCCAATATCCCACGTGATCCCTTCTTAAGCCCGAAGTCCAGCACTTGTGTCCAAATTGCGCACAAACACCACCGACACACCACGCAGGCCTCCAGTGATGCAAACTAAATCCCAAATGGCACCATAAATCCATTTCTTGGGCCCGACACGCGCACAGACACTCCCAAAGGCCACTAATCCGACAGTAAACTCTTAAGTGGGGATTCGGGTCCTCACATCCTCCCCCACTAAAAGAAAGTTTCGTCCTCGAAACTAACACGGCTCAAAAGGGGAGTCCCAAAGCCAAAGGTAAGTATCCATCAACACCATCTCCAGCTCCCAAGTCGCTACGCACACTCCGTGAAGCAAGTCCACATGGCTAGGAGTCCAAAAGCTGGAAAACCTCAAGAATCCCAAAGGACAAAGGACAAGGAAGAACAACTAAAAGTAGCACCTAGCCCTAAACCGCTGAAGCCACAGCTGCAAGAAGGATACCCCGGTGATCTGTGAAAATGAACTCCTCTAGTCCTACTCGCGGAAAGGTCACTGATCTCATTCCACTATCAGCAGTTGCACGATACCGCACCAACTGGTCCATCCTGTGCGCTCAAGCTGAGTCGTGGAGCTGTCACAGAACCGTAACACCTGCCGGTATAATTCCAAGTCTCAACTGTACTGGACACGATCCACAAGGCTCCCCCACATGCACCACACCAACAGGAATCTGTACCTCTAGTGCACGTGGTAACAACTCTACCTCCAGTCCATACAGGAAAGCCAAAAACACTCAACTCAAACTGCTGTAAAGAAAGCATGCCCGCGACAACCCGATCCAGTGCCGTAGCGCCCTCCAACCGGGCGGTACAGACTCATCCACTCGATGTAGGTGGTCGTCGCTCAGTCGGCCTCTGCTCACACTGGGGTGACAAATGCGGTCCTACGTAGATAACCAATTCATGCTACCGTCGCGCCACTCTGATGCAGGTGCTGATGCTGCCATCGGGATCCACCCGATCTCTGGCATCTCTGAAATCTGCTATCTTGGAAAGAATTCAGCAATGCCTCTGCCGACCGATCTATGCTCCATCCCCCGTCACGAAGCTCAAAAATCCAGAACTCGCCTCTGGCGGCAGGTCCCTAACCAATGGAACTGCAACGCCACGCTCCATACACCACGCCAACTCCATCGAAGCGTCAATATCCGTAACGGAGGGACCAACTAAACTGAAAGGTGTCCTGGCGCAATCCACTCCCAATCGCACATATCCTATGCGCCTCGTCCCTCGAAACCTGGAGTGTGCAGTTCAACCACTACATAAACTCCCTAGCACAGGGAGGCTCTCAAATAGTCTCTCCATCACCACCAACCCCAATTCTGCCAACAAGGGCTCCCACTCAAACCTACGAATCGGGATAGTTCAGACTGCCAGGACTGACTCCATCGATCGATGATGTCCCAAAACTCATCTACTATCCGCTATCCACCCTGCCTCGGTGCCTCGGCACTACTCATCGGCACGGAGGGGCTGCTCGCTCCAACGGTGCCACTGGTATAACTGAATATGTCACTACATAGGAAGAAAGTGCTGGAGGACTCTCAAGCGGTACTGCAACTGGCTATGCTCTCTGCTCCAACAGGCGCATCAAACGTTTCATGATCTCCTCCTGGCGTCGGGCAGCCTCCGACAACTGTGCCATCTGGATCCATGAATAACTCAATTCTCTCTCTCTATCGCTGGCAACATCTACATCAAAGCTGGTATCCTCCTCAGCTTTATCTCTTCCAAGCTACACTGGCCTTGCATAGTCCAAGAGCTTTGACCTTTGTCGCTAACATAGGCTAGGAACAAAACCTTCCGAAGTCAAAAGGCACTCTCTCAACTTGGCCAACAACTTCTTCTCTCTTAGAAGTTGCAGCGTTATCCCCAAGTGCCCTTATGCTCTAGATCACCTCGGAAATAATCCAAACATCCACGACGGGTATGATCACCAACCCGTCCACACATAGCTGGCGTATACACAATTTATCCAATAATAAGGGCGGCAGGGCATTAGTCAATCCACTTGACCACGTTAAAAGCTCATAATCCCCTTACTGGTTCCTGCACACAATCCGGGCACAGCCCTCGGCTGTATGGTTCCATAACGCTATCAATCTCACAAAGGGCATCTGCCGCAACACAATCCAACCTGCCTGTGTTCGAACCATCATAGAACTCTCACCGTTGTGTACTCACAACGTGGCATCACGGCCGCGTACCAACGGCGTGGCATCACCACCGTGTATCATCGGTGTGGCATTAAACTCAAGTATCAATCTCTCGGATACTCACTGTCGTATCCCCACGATGTGGTACTAGGTCTCACAGACCTCTCGATTCCTCAAATCTCGCAACTGCGCTAACAGCTCTCTCTGTCTCACGGGTGATACTCCACGAGGTGCTGCCGAAGTTGGCGCGGTTTCTAAAACCACGTCAATCACAGTCTCGATCTCAATCTCAATCAAGTAACCACCTGGTAACTCGGCCAGGGGCATCAACCACCTGGTATGTGAGGACTTGGTTTTCCCCGATGTGATTACTGGTTGACCAACCACTTCTGGGGGCCTTTGTGGCGTGTCGGTGGCGTTTGTACACCAATTGGACACTTTTGTTGGACTCGGTGTGTTAATTGGATCACGAGAGTAGTCAGATGGCCCCATTGAATGCTTAGAAGTGATTTCACGCGCAATGGATATTAAATTGGACTCGGGGCGAAGTTTGGATAAAGGATCACCTCTCCGGATGTCTTCGGGAATCTTTAGAGTTGGAATTTGGTAAATCGGGCTTTAGAAATGGACTCAGCGTGAAAATCGGATCAAGTGGGCTTTCCGGGGGCTTTCGGTAAATTTTCGGGTGAGAATTTAGAGAATCGGACACCGTATTTGGATTCAGCGCGCGAAATCATTGAGATTGGACTATTTACTTGCTTTTTTCGGAGCACGGTTGGCACGCGCATTTTTCGAGGCGTGCACGGATCTCGAGACGTCGCGGCATGAATCCCGGGGTGCGCGCGGATCCCGAGGTCTGCTCGGGTGTACTGCGCGAGGGGGGGGCGCAGACAGGCGCGTTGGGAAAACGCGCCTGATTGCGCGAGGTGACGCGGGGGGCCGCCACGTGGCGTGCCCCCATTCGCGCCCGCGCGGACGCGGGGGGACACGCGTCCGCTCGGTGTCGCGCGCCCGGTGTGGCGCGGTGTCACGCGCCTGTGTGGCGCGTGCCGCGTGGCACAGGGGGCGCGCGCCCCTGTGCGGTGGACCGGCGGTCTGTGGGGGCTTTGGGGGTGGTGCACCGTGGACCCGGTCCACGGGAGCCCTCCCTCCCCTCTTCCTTCTCTTCTTCTTCCTTTTCCTCCCCGCGCACCATTTTCTTCTCCCATTTTGCTTCTTCTCCAACCGAGAGCGAGAGGGTGTGAGGGAGAGGGTTATGGGTGGTGCGGCGGTGCATCGTGGGGCTCGTGGAGCGCGCGAGGTTTTCCAACGGAGCGGTTGGGCGGCGCGGCGCAGTCGCGGTAGGTCCCGCGTGTTAGTTTTGCGGTATTTTTGGCACAGTTTTGAGGCGTCCTTTTGGACATTGGATTTGACCCCTTATTCTTATCTGTGCTGGGGACCGTATTTTACTGCACCGTTTTGCGTGCGGACCCCGACGGCGTGCACCGTTTTGCGTGCGGACCCCGACGGCGTGCACCGTTTTGAGTGCGGACTCCGTTTTGCGCGCGGGTTTCGGCACCGTGTTCCGTTTTGCGTGCGGACTCCGTTTTGCGCGCGGGTTTCGGCACCGTGTACCGTTTTGCGTGCGGACTCCATTTTGCGCGCGGGTTTCGGCACCGTGCTCCATTTTGCGTGCGGACTCCGGCGGTGTGCACCGTTTTGCGTGTAACTTGTTGTACGAGCTCGGATTGAGTCGTGCCTTTTCACTCTTTGGATCTACGCGTCGCAAGGATTACCGTCGTGTTTTCGGGGAATTTGCTGAGATTCGCCCAAGGTATACTTCTTTCCCCTTTACTGTGCGGCGTATTACAGTTGTGTTTGTTGTGGACTTTCGCGCTCTCCGCGTTGTGGAATTTGTAACTCGGCCTCCGGGACTCAGATTTTGGCGTGCAGGTACTCGTTTCGAAGGGCTCCACGCGACGATCGCGTCTGTATTTTTGGTCGATTTTTCTGAGTCCGTTCTGCAGGTGAAAATTGCACATCTTCAGGGCTGGTTCCAGCAGATGGTGTATACTTGGATATTTTAGCATAAAATGTAACCTTGGACCTTTTGTTGTACCCAGGAGGGTTCGCGAGTATTTTTGGAACACTGCTAGGAGCCAAGGTTTGCGCAACATGTACCGTGGTTACGGGTTCAGCTGATTGTGCGTGCAAGTGGCCACGCTCTTCACCGACTCCAGGTTTGCCTTGGATTGAGCACTTCAGGTGGGTAAGCTTAATTTAGTAACTGTATAAGATTTTTATATCATGGTGAATGTAAGTGCACATGTGGGGTTATCATCCCTCTATGATTGATAACAGGCGTATTTGATGTGCAACCGATATGAGCGAGAGGTAAGCAAGGAATGGCCCACTTGGGTGGGATTGGTATACCATAGTAGGAATGTTTTAGCATGCTTTACTAATATATGCTTCACCCACTTTTATTATTTCTGAGAACAAAGCATGCGTGCATGGACATGTAGTTAGGCCATCTTTTACCGCTGCACTACTTTTGGAACTTGACTTAGGAGAAACCATGTTATCCTTTTCTCCTTCTTTGTTAGTCAGGTGGTTTGTGTTGCTCAGGTTCGAGCAAGGGTTCTGGGTAGTGTAGTCGGGACTTGGTGTCTGGGATAGGTTGGATTAGTTGTGGGGCTTTGCGGCAACCGCGGATATTGGGCGGTTGACCGGACATTTATTTATGCACCAGATTGGGTATCTGATTTCTCTAGTGGATGGGTTTTCCCACTTTGATCATAGTCATGATCCAGTCCTGCTGATTATGATACTTATGTTACTGGATACTGAGATACTTTACTCGTGTGGGTCGCTCCCCTCGAGCGCCACTCCGGAGTGCGCGGCAGACAGACTTTGAGTCCTTGAGACTCCTTTGCTTCGGTGTTATGCGTAGGCTGGCATACCCGTCGCGGCAGGCAGAGCAGGCAGTACCAATGTCTACTGGTGGCATTAGATTGGGCTTATTACAGACATTTGCTTTATAGTTGCGCTCGTGTCAGGGGGACCGAGTGGAGTCTAGTGGCGGTGTTTGGACCAGTGCTAGTGTTGTTGGGAACCGTTTGGGGGTACGGTGGTCCCAAGGTCATTGTGAGTTGTTGACCGTTGTAGGGCAGGCATAGGCAGGCATGGCAGGCAGGCGGGCATGGCAGGCATAGGCAGGCATGGCAGGCATAGTAGGCATAGGCAGGCAGAGCAGGCATGGCAGGCATAGGCGGGCATGGCAGGCATAGTAGGCATAGGCAGGCAGAGCAGGCATGGCAGGCATAGGCGGGCATAGCAGGCATAGGCAGGCATAGGCAGGCAGAGCAGGCATGGCAGGCATGGCAGGCATAGGCAGGCAGAGCAGGCATGGCAGGCATAGGCGGGCATAGCAGGCATAGGCAGGCATGGCAGGCAGGCAGACATGGCAGGCATAGTAGGCATAGGCAGGCAGAGCAGGCATAGCAGGCATAGGCGGGCATAGCAGGCATAGGCGGGCATAGCAGGCATAGGCAGGCATGGCAGGCAGGCAGGCATGGCAGGCATAGTAGGCATAGGCAGGCAGGGCAGGCATAGCAGGCATGGCAGGCATAGGCAGGCAGAGCAGGCATGGCAGGCATAGGCCGGCAGAGCAGGCATGGCAGGCATAGGCAGGCATAGCAGGCATAGCAGGCATGGCAGGCATAGGCAGGCATGGCAGGCGTAGCAGGCATGGCAGTCATAGCAAGCTTAGTGGCTTGATAGCTGTTGAGAGGGTCCAGCTTCTTTTTATCAGTCTTTACGGCTTTGGTTAGTTTTTGTCTTTTGAGGACTTGGTGGGCAGACCGTCGGTCCTGGCAGTGGTACCCACTGAGAACTCCCTCCTTTGGTGTAGTTCTCACACCCTCTGGGGGTTTTTCCCCTTCTTTTTCCTTCCTCTCCTTTGTTTTGCAGAGTCTTAGCGGGTGTTGCTGATTCTGCGGTTGTTGATCGAGGCGAGGGAGTCGCGTGCTAGATCCCTACCCATGTTTGGAGAGTAGCGGTACCCCTTAAGAGGAGAGCTTCAGTAGATTAGTTGTTTTATTTCCTCTTTTGAGAGACTGATGTAGTGAGGCTGATATGTATCGAGAGACTGTACATTGTTGTATTATTTTTCGGTTGTACAGTGGTTGTTTTTAGTTATACAGCAGTTTTATCTTATAGCTCTGATATCTGTTAGCTGTAGCACTTTTCTTGCAGGTAGGACGCTTCGCCTATGCGGAGTTTGGCATAGGTGGCGGATCTGTTGGCGAGCCCGGGTCGCAGTTTCGACCCCGGGGCGTGACAGATTAGAGTGGTATCAGAGCCTAGGTTGTAGGTCGTGGTGGACTTAGAAACCCTAGGCTTATGGTTTGACCCTTGGTTGACTTCGTGAGAGTCGTGGCTTTTAGCGAGAGTCCTGATTGAGTTTTATAGCTCTCCCAAGGGACGGGAAGAGTGATTGGCATGTTTATTCTTCTAAGTGATTATGTTGGCTGCAGACAACATAATGCTGTGGAACGGGTGACATGCTTTAGACTTTCGCTGGATTGGGTCGAGCATTGTTGTGTGCTGTTTTGTTGTTTCGTCGTGGCGAGCGGTGTCTCCCCGATGCTGGGTTTTGACCCGTGTGTATCCTGTCATAGCAGTTGAGCTTGAGCGGTTGGTTTTGGGCCGGACACCCGGATTGAGGTCAGGGAACTCCGGACCCAGATGACAGGATTGTCAGAGGCTTATCAACGACAGAGTGAGCAGTTGGTCTCGGTGACACAGTTGTCGGAGCACTGAGTAGCCCCCTCTGTGCCAATGGTTAGTGTCGAGGCACCGAGGCAGGGTGGATAGTTGACGGCAGAGGAGCTGTGGGACATGATCGATCTATTGAGCCAGATTTGGCAGATGATCCACCCCGACTCGTAAGATTGAGTTTGGAGCCTTTGGAGGCAGAGTCGTGGTTGGTGTTGATGGAGTGATTAATTGAGAGCCTCTCTGGGCTAGAGAGTGTATGCAGTTGTTGAACTGCACGCTCCAGGTTTCGAGGGACGAAGCGCATAGGATATGTGAGACTGGGAGTGGTTTGCGCCAGGATACCTTTCAGTTTAGTTGGTCCCTCTGTTATGGATTATTGATGCCTCGGTGGAGTAGCCGTCGTGTATGGAGCGTGGCGCTGCAGTTCCTTTGGTTAGGGATCTGCCGCAAAGGGCGAGTTCGGGATATTGGCGCTTGGCGCCGGCTGATGGAGGACAGATCGGCCGGCAGAGGCATTTCTTATTTCTTTCTCCAAGGTATTGGATTTCTAAGATATCAGGGATCGGGTGGACCCCGATGGCAGTATCAGCGTTTGTATCCGAGTAGCGCAGCGGTAGCGTGGATTTGTTATCTGCGGAGGACCCTATTCGTCGCCTCAATGTGAGTAGAGACAGAGGTCGTACTCCCTTGTGCATAGTCCTGATTTTCAGGCAGATTGAGCGACAACCACCTGCATCGAGTGGATGAACCTGTGCCGCCCGGTTGGAGGGTGCCACGGTAGTGGATCGAGTTGTCGTAGGTGTGATTTCATCACAGCAGTCGGAGTTAGAGCCTGTTGTATTCCTGCATGGACTAGAGGCAGATTTGTTACCACGTGCACTCAAGGTACAGGTTCCTGTTAGTGCTGTGCAGGTGGAGGAGGCTTGTGGATCATGTCCAATGCAGTTGAGGCCGCGAGTTGTACCGGCAGACTTATTGGTAATTGTGGCAGTTGGTGTTTTGACCAGGTGCTTGAGATTGGTTGGCACAGTGCCACAGGATGTTAGACTGCAGAAAGAGAGGACTTTGACCTTCTGTGAGGCAGACAAGAGGGGGGCTTGATGGTTGAGATTATAAGAGCACACAGGTTGTAGCGACAGTGTGAGAGGTGCTTTTGGTGGCACCGGGATTCAAGGATATCTCTGTTGCCCACGAGATCCCGGGTGTGATTTCACCTGAGCTGTTTGTGATGCCGCCGATTAGGGAGATAGAGATTGCGTTTGCCGTGGTTCGGGGAACCGCGCCACCCTCGACAGCACCTCATTGGATGTCGCTTGTAGAGCTGAGAGAGCTGATGGCGCAGTTGCAGGATCTGATGGATTGAGGGGTCTGTTTGACCTAGTGCCACGTCGTTGATACACGACTCTGAGGGTCCTTTTATGGTTCGAGGGTAGACAGGTCCAGGTGGTATCTAGGACCTTTTGATGGAGTTGTGCTCCGGCATTTATAGTATGGTGCGAATACCTACTTGGAAGCGGGCAGCCGAGGATCTTGCCTAGATGGCGTTCAGGACGCGGTAGGGCATCTTGAGCTCATAGGGAGGCCAAGTGGATTGATTAATGCCCTGCCACTCTTATGATTTGCGGAATTGTGCTCCAGCTATACTTGATTGGATTGGTAACAAGATCCTCCAGGGATATTTTTACTCCCAGAGCGACTTGGGGCATGAGGAGCACTTGTGGATGTGCTATAATGCTTAGGTGAAAGAAGCTGTATGCCAAATTATTGAGATTGCTACCAGCGCTAATGCTAGTATTTCCAGTGTTGGGAGAGATATCTGCGAGTTTTAGTGATGCCTCCTAAAGTGACTGTGGAATTACCGTTGGGTTATTGTTGAGCATTTTGGATTACCCCGACAGGGCCACTGTGATGGCGGATACCTGGTGCAGGAAAGGTGTCTGGGGATGAGTTTGATAATTCCACAGCTGGCGCTGTGTGGACTATTGGGGCAAACATGGCTTGTGGTTGTGTCCCTGAGGGTTCCTTTGGATGATAAACCGCGGCTGAGTAGTTCACTCGGATGGTCCAGATTCGGGAGTGACCGAGTGAGGACCTCTCCTTGTTAGGGCTCTTTTCCTTATAGGTTAATCGTGTGGGTGTGCTTCGGGTTGCCTTGGTTGAGTTGACACAGGTTGTGGTTTGGTGTGTGTTGCACTGGCGGTTATCTGGTTTCCCCAACTTTGTTGGAACCCCGGTTGTATTTCATGTCTCAGCTCCGGAAGGTTATGTTTTTGGATTCCTCGCCCGTGATTGACTCGCCCCATTTGACATCTAGGAATGTTTGGAGTACGAGGGAGGCCCGTTGCGAATTCTGGCTCGTAAGATTAGTGGTTGCGCAAACGGGCTATGCCGTACTGGATGTTGCTGTTGTTGTTGTTGGGGAGTAATCACGGGGAGTGAGTGATGACTTAGGAGCTGGAGATGATGATATTGAGTACTTACCCTTGGTGTTTGTGACTTCTAGTGGAATTGAGCTAGTTTTGAGGACGAAACTTTCTTTAGTGGGGGAGGATGTGAGGACCTGGTTTTCCCCGATGTGATTACTGGTTGACCAGCCACTTCTGGGGGCCTTTGTGGCGTGTCGGTGGCGTTTGTACACCAATTGGACACTTTTGTTGGACTCGGTGTGTTAATTGGATCACGAGAGTAGTCAGATGGCCCCATTGAATGCTTAGAAGTGATTACACGCGCAATGGATATTAAATTGGACTCGGGGCGAAGTTTGGATAAAGGATCACCTCTCCGGATGTCTTCGGGAATCTTTAGAGTTGGAATTTGGTAAATCGGGCTTTAGAAATGGACTCAGCGTGAAAATCGGATCAAGTGGGCTTTCCGGGGGCTTTCGGTAAATTTTCGGGTGAGAATTTGGAGAATCGGACACCGTATTTGGATTCAGCGCGCGAAATCATTGAGATTGGACTATTTACTTGCTTTTTTCGGAGCCCGGTTGGCGCGCGCGTTTTTTGAGGCGTGCACGGATCTCGAGACGTCGCGGCACGAATCCCGGGGTGCGTGCGGATCCCGAGGTCTGCTCGGGTGTACTGCGCGAGGGGGGGGCACAGACAGGCGCGTTGGGAAAACGCGCCTGACTGCGCGAGGTGACGCGGGGGGCCGCCACGTGGCGTGCCCCCATTCGCGCCCGCGCGGACGCGGGGGGACACGCGTCCGCTCGGTGTCACGCGCCCGGTGTGGCGCGGTGTCACGCGCCTGTGTGGCGCGTGCTGCGTGGCACAGGGGGCGCGCGCCTGCGCCTGGCGCACGCGCCCCTGTGCGGTGGACCGGCGGTCTGTGGGGGCTTTGGGGGTGGTGCACCGTGGACCCGGTCCACGGGAGCCCTCCCTCCCCTCTTCCTTCTCTTCTTCTTCCTTTTCCTCCCCGCGCACCATTTTCTTCTCCCATTTTGCTTCTTCTCCAACCGAGAGCGAGAGGGTGTTAGGGAGAGGGTTATGGGTGGTGCGGCGGTGCATCGTGGGGCTCGTGGAGCGCGCGAGGTTTTCCAACGGAGCGGTTGGGCGGCGCGGCGCAGTCGCGGTAGGTCCCGCGTGTTAGTTTTGCGGTATTTTTGGCACAGTTTTGAGGCGTCCTTTTGGACATTGGATTTGACCCCTTATTCTTATCTGTGCTGGGGACCGTATTTTACTGCACCGTTTTGCGTGCGGACCCCGACGACGTGCACCGTTTTGCGTGCGGACCCCGACGGCGTGCACCGTTTTGAGTGCGGACTCCGTTTTGCGCGCGGGTTTCGGCACCGTGTTCCGTTTTGCGTGCGGACTCCGTTTTGCGCGCGGGTTTCGGCACCGTGTACCGTTTTGCGTGCGGACTATGTTTTGCGCGCGGGTTTCGGCACCGTGCTCCGTTTTGCGTGCGGACTCCGGCGGTGTGCACCGTTTTGCGCGCAACTTGTTGTACGAGCTCGGATTGAGTCGTGCCTTTTCACTCTTTGGATCTACGCGTCGCAAGGATTACCGTCGTGTTTTCGGGGAATTTGCTGAGATTCGCCCAAGGTATACTTCTTTCCCCTTTACTGTGCGGCGTATTACAGTTGTGTTTGTTGTGGACTTTCGCGCTCTCCGCGTTGTGGAATTTGTAACTCGGCCTCCGGGACTCGGATTTTGGCGTGCAGGTACTCGTTTCGAAGGGCTCCACGCGACGATCGCGTCTGTATTTTTGGTGGATTTTTCTGAGTCCGTTCTGCAGGTGAAAATTGCACGTCTTCAGGGCTGGTTCCAGCAGATGGTGTATACTTGGATATTTTAGCATAAAATGTAACCTTGGACCTTTTGTTGTACCCAGGAGGGTTCGTGTAGTGATCCGGTCTTTCGGGGTACTTTTGACTTACGTGTAGTCGTTTAGGCCTTTAAGTGAAATAGAATTATTCAATTCTTGAAGTTGGCCATTGTGGGACGCTAGTATTTTTCCGCGATTGTGCGCGGAAAAAGAAAGCCGACGGCGCGATCGGATCTGAAATCCGATATCGGGAACCCCCTGAACGGGATTCAAAGTGATACGGTAATTAGTCGTGCATCGGAATCCATGCTAAATATCTTGCACCCGTTAGAGATAAGGTGGTTTATCTCGTGGGGGATAATTAATTAGTTAATTAATTATCCCAGACGGAAAATTAATTAATTCTCTTGCGTACGAATTAAAGAGGAATTAATTAAAGGTAAAGTACGACTATATAAGGGATCCCGATTATCGGAAAGGAAAAGAAAAAGGAAAAAAAAACCCTAATCGGAGAGAAGGAAAAAAAAAAAAGAAAAAGAAAAGACGAAACCCTAGCCGGAAGAAAGGGAAAGGAGAAAGAGAAGGAGCCCGATCTTCCCGGACGCCGAACCGAAGACAAGAACACGACCGGACAACCTTCCCGTCGATCTTCGGTTAGCAAAATAATTTATTTAAATTATTTGGGATTTTTGTTCGTTGTCTTTTTCGTGAGTTCTTGGTTTCTTGTTTTCTTCGTCGTATCCGTCACCGTCGCCGACTTCGTCTCCTTGAAAAGGCGCGGAACGGACGGCGGAGGCGCGCGATGCCGCTAGGGCATCGCGCGGAGGAGGGTCACGGACGGCACCGCACGGGCGCCGCGCGGCCACCGCGCGGACCCGCAACCATGCGGGTACCGCGCGGACGCCACGCGGCTGCCGCACGGGAGGCACCCGCGCGGGCCCGCAATCTTGCGGGCACCGCGCGGGCGCCGTGCGGCTGCCGCGCGGGCGGCCCCCGCGCGGGCCCGCATCCATGCGGGCACCGCGCGGGCGCCGCGCGGCAGCCGTGCGGGAGGCACCCGCGCGGCTGCCGCGCGGGCGGCCCCCGCGCGGGCCCGCATCCATGCGGGCACCACGCGGGCGCCGCACGGCTGCCGCGCGGGAGGCACCCGCGCGGGCCGGCACCCGTGCGGGCACCGCGCGGGCGCCGCGCGACTGCCGCGCGGGCGGCACCCGCACGGACCCGCAACCGCGCGGATGCCGTGCCGGGCCGCACCCGCGCGGGCACCGTGCGGCCGTCGCACGGGCAACCCGCGCGGGGCACCGCGCCGCGAGGGCATCGTCCGCGGAGATACGCCGCGCGGTTCTGAACCGCGCGGGGCTCCGGCAGACGGCGACGGCGGCTCGGGAATTCCGTTTCGTCAACCGGACAATGTTGGACTTTTCCGTCAAAAACAAATGAGTAAATGGGGTCTTATGTTTTCGGATGTAAGTACACGCTTTTAACTATAGTTATCCTTGCGGACTTTCTTTAGGTCCAGACGCGCAGCGGGGGTGCGCAAAAGATTCGAGTGTTCCGATCTCTCTCCAAATAGGTGGGTACGGTTGCTGTAAATACAACCAGTGCAGTAAGTGCATCTATCGTCATTAAAGTGCTCTCAATTTATCTAACAAAGTAGATGGACAGTTTAACCTTTCGCATAATTGTGTTATTATCTAACAATTGAAGCGGCTGCGGTCGCAATGTTCATGACACGCCGATCTCGGCAAAAACCGTTTTGGGATGCTGCACGTACACAGGCGGATTGGCCTCCGCATGGGTGTACTTTTCCGGAAGAGTGGTCTTATATGACCCGTGTTCCTCACAAAGGGGTGGGAGCCGTGAGGACCCCTTCGCGCCCGCTGGAAATAGCACACCAGCACCGTGGAAGGGGTTAAATGCATCAAAGGAGTGCTTGCGCACGAGGGGAGACTTTGGTCTCTCCGATAAACATTCTGGGGTTGGTGCCCAATTAAATTGATAAATCTGGGGTCGGGGCCCAGCTTAATATGTGCAGGGTTTTTAGCGAAATGGTTACGGTGTTTCCGGTTTGCTCCTTATTCCTTATTGTTGTTAGACATCTACTTTGTTTGTCACTGACTTTACCCACTCCGTGACAGGCACTACTAGGGGCGTTACCCGGGAGATTGTTGAGACTGCGTCGCGAGGACCGTAGTCAGATCGCTTGGTTATTATCATTATCTAATCTCTTTTACGCATGTTAGTTAATTTGCTTGTGAGTAGAAATATTCGTGGACATGTATTACTTGGCACTGTGGATGAGTTGTGCTTTTATAGTTTAGTTCTTCTGATGATGTTTCTTATACGGCATGTTTTCATGATAAACCAAATGATTTCAAAAAGGGTTTTCTCAAAACGAAGTGCCGTGTGGGCACGGGTTTTGCAAATGCTGGCTTTATCCTTTCTAAACATTGATGCCGCTTTAATATTCCGCTTGATGTAGAATGTCTATTGTATGGTTGATGGTTGATGATTGTTGTATGTTGTTGTAAATGAGACGCCGTGCATATACAAAGGAGACTCTGTCCGCGGACAGGGAGAATTTTGTGTATGTGGCGGTCTGGCACGCACCGGGGATGAGGTTTAATGTACCATGTTCAGAGAAAAAAAAAAAGATACACACGAATTTACGCTTTGATAGACTCAAAAACCCCCGGGGGCGTGACAGATTAAATGGTATCAGAGAAAAACAACCATAACCATAGTAGACGAGATCCACATCCACAGTGTAGGGTAGCACAAGCAAATTAGACATGAGATAACCAAGGTATAGGTGCGTAGTACGTGAGAGTACGGGGAATAGGGGAACGTAACGTAGGTATAATCGTAAGGCAGGGTATTAGGGTTATAACCTTAGGGTTAACGTGGTTTCTTTGTATTACAGCGGACAACGGCCAGGATCCGGCCACCGAGTGCTAACCATTCTCAATGGACAGGATGGATTCCATAGCTGCAGCCAACTGCATACTCCGCAACCAGCTACGCGACATAGCGGGGCAAATGCTAACTCTCACAGAGAGCCTAGGCATACTGACTCAGGATTTTGAGGGTGTCGACCGCATCCGGCAAGACGCCAGGAATGGCGCCTATCGCGGAATGCCGCCGACAGGATTCCCTACTTTTAATGAAGCGGTTATATCGGCCCAGCGGGCAGAGCAAGAACTGGCCGAGGCACGCGCTCGGCAGTGTTATTCCTATCCCAGACCGGCAGAGAACCCCTTCCAGCAGGGCCCGGCACTCAAACGTCCGAGGACAGAGGGAACCTTTGGAAAGGTAAGGAGAGGAGGATCCAAACCGCAGGGGAAACCGTGTCCCATATGCAGCGGGGCGCATCAGGTGACTGACTGTCCATGGAGTCACGACCACTGCTACCGGTGTGGCAAGCCAGGACACGCACGCTTCGAGTGCCCACGGAAACCGGGCACCACCAGGCCTCCGGCACCGCGACCGAAGAGGACGGGGAAGACTGCTGCACCCGTTCCACGAGGGGGCCCCGCCCCGGAGGGCCAAGGAGGAAGACGACCGGAGAAAGCGCGAGAGGACGAACCGACACCAGCAAGGGACGCGAAACCACTTCAGGGACCGTGCGTAATCTGCAAGGGAGCTCACCCGGTGGCAGAATGTACGTGGAGGTACCACTACTGCAATCAGTGCGGCTTACCGGACCACTCCCGTGCCTTCTGCCCTCAGAGGCCCACTTCCGCCGCCGCCGCGCCACCACAGCAGGAAGGACCAGAGAATGCCGCGGCCCCCGTTCAGCCAAAGGATTCGCCTGACGACCAGCAACCTGCAGACTCCTCAGACGACAAGTCCCTTTCCCAGCACGCCGTACGACGCTGGCCCAGGGGCTGTGGACGGGCTTCCCGGGATACTACGGTGGAGGACGCCACGTCCCAGACCTAGTGACGGCAGGTAAACTTTTGGTTCCACTTTTTCCTTCTTAGATTAGGAGCACCGGTCACACCTTAGCCTGCTACCCCTGTTAGACGCTCTCTCTCTCTCTCGCTCCCTCTCTTTAGAATCCTTAAGTATTAGGCGAAGCCTCCCCCGGCCGATGTGCGCGGGCGGGCTTCGAAGCATAGGAGAACCTTGTGTACTCGGGGCCCGTTAAGGGCCATGCAAGGAACAAATAGGCTCCACCCTATGCCTTGCAGCCGAGGACCCAATGGGTCGATAGGTAGTTCAGGGCCGCTCCCCAGATAAAGATCAGCGGTCCCGTGGTAAGGGAATTTCCGGACGTATTTCCGGCAGAGCTCCCCGGAGCGCCGCCGGAACGAGAAGACGACTTTCCCATTGAACTACTTCCCGGCACCAAACCCATCACCAAGGCACCGTACAGGATGGCCTTCGCAGAGTTGAAGGAACTCAAAGCACAGTTGGAGGACCTTTTGGATAAAGGCTTCATCAGACCTAGCGCGTCACCCTGGGGCGCGCCCGTCCTGTTTGTGAGAAAGAAGGACGGAAGTCTCCGCTTGTGCATCGACTACCGGGAGATGAATAAGGTCACCGTTAAGAACAAGTACCCCCTGCCAAGGATCGACGACCTCTTCGACCAACTACAGGGGGCGACGGTGTTCTCAAAGATTGACCTGCAGTCGGGCTATCATCAGGTCCAGGTCAAGGGGGAGGACATCCCCAAAACGGCTTTTCGGACTCGCTACGGTCATTACGAATTTACAGTAATGCCGTTCGGGCTCACGAATGCCCCGGCAGTGTTCATGGACATGATGAACAGGGTATTCAAACCTTTCCTGGATTTATTCGTGGTGGTCTTCATCGACGATATCCTCATCTACTCCCGTACAGACGAGGAACATGAAGAACATCTGCGCACAGTCCTCCAGACCCTACGGGAACAGAAACTCTACGCCAAACTCAAAAAGTGTGAGTTTTGGCTCCGAGAGGTTGGCTTCTTGGGGCACGTAATCTCAGCGGCTGGAGTCGCAGTCGATCCGAAGAAGATAGATTCGGTGACGGACTGGTCCCAACCGACGACGGTAACAGAGGTTCGAAGCTTTCTAGGATTAGCCGGGTACTACCGGCGCTTCGTGGAGGGTTTCTCCAGGATAGCCACCCCCTTAAACCGTTTGACTAAAAAGGGGGAAAAGTTCATCTGGACGGACAAATGTCAGAGGAGCTTCGAGGAGCTCAAGGATAGATTGACACGAGCACCGATTCTCGCCCTACCGGAACCAGGGGAGGATTATGAAGTGTATTGCGATGCGTCGCGAAATGGACTGGGTGGAGTGCTCATGCAACGGGGAAAGGTTATAGCCTATGCGTCAAGGCAGCTCAAAGAATACGAGCGAAACTACCCCGTGCACGATTTGGAACTCGCAGCAGTTGTGTTCGTCCTCAAGCTTTGGAGACACTACCTGTATGGGGCACACTGCAATGTGTACTCAGATCATAAAAGTCTTAAGTACCTTTTCACCCAAAGGGAGTTAAATTTGCGACAAAGATGGTGGCTCGAGCTATTGAAGGATTACGATTTAACGATCCACTACCACCCGGGAAAGGCAAACGTGGTGGCCGACGCCCTGAGCCATAAGGGACAGGCCGAGAAGGCAGGGGTAAGTACCATCACCCAGCAAAATGGTCTGATTGCGGAATTTTCGCGATTAAGACTAGAAGTAGTACCAGCGGGTACAGTTGAACGACTTCTGACACTGGTGGTCAGACCTACCCTGCTTGACAGAATTCTCGAAGGGCAGTCGACTGATGACCAACTCCAGCTGGTGCGAGGTAGAGTAACTGCCGACCCAGGAGGTGATTTCACAATAAACTCCGACGGCACCATACGATTTCGGGGATGAATCTGCGTGCCGGATCTACCAGAACTCAAAGAGGAAATCCTGCGGGAGGCGCATACAGCTCCATATACAGCGCATCCCGGGGGAACGAAGATGTGCAAGGACGTCAAACAGACCTTCTGGTGGCCCAAAATGAAGGGAGACGTGACTCGATTTGCGGCACACTGCCTGGTGTGCCAACGAGTGAAGGCCGAGCACCAGCGTCCAGCAGGAAAATTGCAACCCTTACCGGTGCCCGTGTGGAAGTGGGACATGATTACCACGGATTTTGTGACCGGGTTCCCGAGATCGTCACAGGGACACGATGCAATATGGGTAATCGTGGACCGTCTGACGAAATCGGCCCACTTTCTGCCCATACACACGACGTGGGCGCGGGAACGACTGGCGCAAACCTACATCAACGAGATAGTAAGGCTGCATGGGGTGCCGACGTCCATCACGTCGGACAGGGACACGCGATTTGTGTCAAACTTTTGGCAGAGCCTGCAGCGAGCAATGGGAACCAAGTTGCACTTCAGTACGGCTTTTCACCCGCAGACCGATGGACAATCAGAGCGGGTGATACAAATTGTGGAGGACATGCTTCGGGCATGCGTTTTAGACCTGGGCGAAGGATGGGCACGGTGCTTGCCCCTAGTGGAATTTGCCTACAATAATAGCTACCAGGCCAGCATTCAGATGGCACCATACGAGGCCCTGTACGGGCGCCGCTGTCGGTCTCCAATATGCTGGGACGACCTGGGTGAGCGTAAGTTTCTGGGCCCAGATTTGGTGGAGGAGACTGAAGCAAAAGTGCGATTGATTAGACAGAGGCTACTAACCGCCCAGAGCAGACAGAAAAGCTACGCGGACAACAGACGTCGGGACTTAGAGTTCATGGTGGGTGAGCACGCGTTACTCCGAGTTTCGCCCTCCAAAGGGAACCGACGCTTCGGCATAAAGGGAAAGTTAAGCCCGAGGTACGTAGGACCGTTCGAGATCCTAGAACGCGTAGGACCGGTGGCGTACCGATTAGCCCTGCCGCCGAATCTCGAACGAGTCCATAACGTATTCCATGTCTCAATGCTCCGGAAATACTTAGCTGACCCCTCTCATGCCTTGGATGCCTCCACCATCGAGTTGCGAGAGGATTTAAGCGTCGAGGAGACGCCGGTGCGGATTTTGGCAAGAGATGACAAGAAGTTGCACAATCGAACTATCCCCTATGTGAAGGTCCAGTGGAGAAACCACGAAGAGCGCGAGGCAACGTGGGAACTGGAATCGAAGATGAGGGAATGTTTTCCCGAATTAATTAATGGGGTTTGTATATAAGTTTCGGGACGAAACTTTTTATAAAGTGTGAGTGGTGTAGTGATCCGGTCTTTTGGGGTACTTTTGACTTACGTGTAGTCGTTTAGGCCTTTAAGTGAAATAGAATTATTCAATTCTTGAAGTTGGCCATTGTGGGACGCTAGTATTTTTGCGCGATTGTGCGCGGAAAAAGAAAGCCGACGGCGCGATCGGATCTGAAATCCGATATCGGGAACCCCCTGAACGGGATTCAAAGTGATACGGTAATTAGTCGTGCATCGGAATCCGTGCTAAATATCTTGCACCCGTTAGAGATAAGGTGGTTTATCTCGTGGAGGGATAATTAATTAGTTAATTAATTATCCCAGACGGAAAATTAATTAATTCTCTTACGTACGAATTAAAGAGGAATTAATTAAAGGTAAAGTACGACTATATAAGGGATCCCGATTATCGGAAAGGAAAAGAAAAAGGAAATAAAAACCCTAATCGGAGAGAAGGAAAAAAAAAAAAAGAAAAAGAAAAGACGAAACCCTAGCCGGAACAAAGGGAAAGGAGAAAGAGAAGGAGCCCGATCTTCCCGGACGCCGAACCGAAGACAAGAACACGACCGGACAACCTTCCCGTCGATCTTCGGTTAGTAAAATAATTTATTTAAATTATTTGGGATTTTTGTTCGTTGTCTTTTTCGTGAGTTCTTGGTTTCTTGTTTTCTCCGTCGTATCCGTCACCGTCGCCGACTTCGTCTCCTTGAAAAGGCGCGGAACGGACGGCGGAGGCGCGCGATGCCGCTAGGGCATCGCGCGGAGGAGGGTCACGGACGGCACCGCACGGGCGCCGCGCGGCCACCGCGCGGACCCGCAACCGTGCGGGTACCGCGCGGACGCCGCGCGGCTGCCGCACGGGAGGCACCCGCGCGGGCCCGCAATCTTGCGGGCACCGCGCGGGCGCCGTGCGGCTGCCGCGCGGGCGGCCCCCGCGCGGGCCCGCATCCATGCGGGCACCGCGCGGGCGCCGCACGGCTGCCGCGCGGGAGGCGCCCGCGCGGGCCCGCACCCGTGCGGGCACCGCGCGGGCGCCGCGCGACTGCCGCGCGGGCGGCACCCGCACGGACTCGCAACCGCGCGGGCGCCGTGCCGGGCCGCACCCGCACGGGCACCGTGCGGCCGTCGCACGGGCAACCCGCGCGGGGCACCGCGCCGCGAGGGCATCGTCCGCGGAGATACGCCGCGCGGTTCTGAACCGCGCGGGGCTCCGGCAGACGGCGACGGCGGCTCGGGAATTCCGTTTCGTCAACCGGACAATGTTGGACTTTTCCGTCAAAAACAAATGAGTAAATCGGGTCTTATGTTTTCGGATGTAAGTACACGCTTTTAACTATAGTTATCCTTGCGGACTTTCTTTAGGTCCAGACGCGCAGCGGGGGTGCGCGAAAGATTCGAGTGTTCCGATCTTTCTCCAAATAGGTGGGTACGGTTGCTGTAAATACAACCAGTGCAGTAAGTGCATCTATCGTCATTAAAGTGCTCTCAATTTATCTAACAAAGTAGATGGACAGTTTAACCTTTCGCATAAATGTGTTATTATCTAACAATTGAAGCGGCTGCGGTCGCAATGTTCATGACACGCCGATCTCGGCAAAAACCGTTTTGGGATTCTGCACGTACACAGGCGGATTGGCCTCCGCATGGGTGTACTTTTTCGGAAGAGTGGTCTTGTATGACCCGTGTTCCTCACAAAGGGGTGGGAGCCGTGAGGACCCCTTCGCGCCCGCTAGGAATAGCACACCAGCACCGTGGAAGGGGTTAAATGCATCAAAGGAGTGCTTGCGCACGAGGGGAGACTTTGGTCTCTCCGATAAACATTCTGGGGTTGGTGCCCAATTAAATTGATAAATCTGGGGTCGGGGCCCAGCTTAATATGTGCAGGGTTTTTAGCGAAATGGTTACGGTGTTTCCGGTTTGCTCCTTATTCCTTATTGTTGTTAGACATCTACTTTGTTTGTCACTGACTTTACCCACTCCGTGACAGGCACTACTAGGGGCGTTACCCGGGAGATTGTTGAGACTGCGTCGCGAGGACCGTAGTCAGAACGCTTGGTTATTATCATTATCTCATCTCTTTTACGCATGTTAGTTAATTTTCTTGTGAGTAGAAATATTCGTGGACATGTATTACTTGGCACTGTGGATGAGTTGTGCTTTTATAGTTTAGTTCTTCTGATGATGTTTCTTATGCGGCATGTTTTCATGATAAACCAAATGATTTCAAAAAGGGTTTTCTCAAAACGAAGTGCCGTGTGGGCACGGGTTTTGCAAATGCTGGCTTTATCCTTTCTAAATATTGATGCCGCTTTAATATTCCGCTTGATGTAGAATGTCTATTGTATGGTTGATGGTTGATGATTGTTGTATGTTGTTGTAAATGAGACGCCGTGCATATACAAAGGAGACTCTGTCCGCGGACAGGGAGAATTTTGTGTATGTGGCGGTCTGGCACGCACCGGGGATGAGGTTTAATGTACCATGTTCAGAGAAAAAAAAAAGATACACACGAATTTCCGCTTTGATAGACTCAAAAACCCCCGGGGGCGTGACAGTTCGCGAGTATTTTTGGAACACTGCTAGGAGCCAAGGTTTGCGCAACATGTACCGTGGTTACGGGTTCAGCTGATTGTGCGTGCAAGTGGCCACGCTCTTCACCGACTCCAGGTTTGCCTTGGATTGAGCACTTCAGGTGGGTAAGCTTAATTTAGTAACTGTATAAGATTTTTATATCATGGTGAATATAAGTACACATGTGGGGTTATCATCCCTCTATGATTGATAACAGGCGTATTTGATGTGCAACCGATATGAGCGAGAGGTAAGCAAGGAATGGCCCACTTGGGTGGGATTGGTATACCATAGTAGGAATGTTTTAGCATGCTTTACTAATATATGCTTCACCCACTTTTATTATTTCTGAGAACAAAGCATGCGTGCATGGACATGTAGTTAGGCCATCTTTTACCGCTGCACTACTTTTGGAACTTGACTTAGGAGAAACCATGTTATCCTTTTCTCCTTCTTTGTTAGTCAGGTGGTCTGTGTTACTCAGGTTCGAGCAGGGGTTCTGGGTAGTGTAGTCGGGACTTGGTGTCTGGGACAGGTTGGATTAGTTGTGGGGCTTTGCGGCAACTGCGGATATTGGGCGGTTGACCGGACATTTATTTATGCACCAGATTGGGTATCTGATTTCTCTAGTGGATGGGTTTTCCCACTTTGATCAGAGTCATGATCCAGTCCTGCTGATTATGATACTTATGTTACTGGATACTGAGATGCTTTACTCGTGTGGGTCGCTCCCCTCGAGCGCCACTCCGGAGTGCGCGGCAGACAGACTTTGAGTCCTTGAGACTCCTTTGCTTCGGTGTTATGCGTAGGCTGGCATACCCATCGCGGCAGGCAGAGCAGGCAGTACCAGTGTCTACTGGTGGCATTAGATTGGGCTTATTACAGACATTTGCTTTATAGTTGCGCTCGTGTCAGGGGGACCGAGTGGAGTCTAGTGGCGGTGTTTGGACCAGTGCTAGTGTTGTTGGGAACCGTTTGGGGGTATGGCGGTCCCAAGGTCATTGTGAGTTGTTGACCGTTGTAGGGCAGGCATAGGCAGGCATGGCAGGCAGGCGGGCATGGCAGGCATAGGCAGGCATGGCAGGCATAGTAGGCATAGGCAGGCAGAGCAGGCATGGCAGGCATAGGCGGGCATGGCAGGCATAGTAGGCATAGGCAGGCAGAGCAGGCATGGCAGGCATAGGCGGGCATAGCAGGCATAGGCAGGCAGAGCAGGCATGGCAGGAAGAGGCAGGCAAAGCAGGCATGGCAGGCATAGGCGGTCATAGCAGGCATAGGCAGGCATGGCAGGCAGGCAGACATGGCAGGCATAGTAGGCATAGGCAGGCAGAGCAGGCATGGCAGGCATAGGCGGGCATAGCATGCATAGGCAGGCATGGCAGGCAGGCATGCATGGCAGGCATAGTAGATATAGGCAGGCAGGGCAGGCATAGCAGGCATGGCAGGCATAGGCAGGCAGAGCAGGCATGGCAGGCATAGGCAGGCATAGGCAGGCAGAGCAGGCATGGCAGGCATAGGCAGGCATAGCAGGCATAGCATGCATGGCAGGCATAGGCAGGCATGGCAGGCGTAGCAGGCATGGCAGTCATAGCAAGCTTAGTGGCTTGATAGCTGTTGAGAGGGTCCAGCTTCTTTTTATCAGTCTTTACGGCTTTGGTTAGTTTTTGTCTTTTGAGGACTTGGTGGGCAGACCGTCGGTCCTGGCGGTGGTACCCACTGAGAACTCCCTCCTTTGGTGTAGTTCTCACCCCCTCTGGGGGTTTTTCCCCTTCTTTTTCCTTCCTCTCCTTTGTTTTGCAGAGTCTTAGCGGGTGTTGCTGATTCTGCGGTTGTTGATCGAGGCGAGGGAGTCGCGTGCTAGATCCCTACCCATGTTTGGAGAGTAGCGGTACCCCTTCAGAGGAGAGCTTCAGTAGATTAGTTGTTTTATTTCCTTTTTTGAGAGACTGATGTAGTGAGGCTAATATGTATCGAGAGACTGTACATTGTTGTATTATTTTTCGGTTGTACAGTGGTTGTTTTTAGTTATACAGCAGTTTTATCTTATAGCTCTGATATCTGTTAGCTGTAGCACTTTTCTTGCAGGTAGGACGCTTCGCCTATGCGGAGTTTGGCATAGGTGGCGGATCTGTTGGAGAGCCCGGGTCGCAGTTTCGACCCCGGGGCGTGACATGGTAACTCGGCCAGGGGCAAGTAATCACCTGGTAACTCGGCCAGGGGCAACTAACCACCTGGTAACTCGGCCAGGGGCAAGTAACCTCCTGGTAACTCGGCCAGGGGCATCAACACATCTACGCATCCTCTATAAACACACTCCTCCTGACCAGGTCCACGGAGGGTCAATGTCCTCTCTCGACAATCCGTGATAGCATAAATTGGGATGACCGATTCCTATCCAACCTCATATCAACATCTCTGAACTGATGTAGGACTAACATCTCGATGATCAAATCCAACGTCCTAGTTGCACTGGCAGGACAGGCAACACTCTTCTATGTGCTATTCGTGATCTGGAACTTGATCCTCACGTGTACAAGCCAACAGTCCCGTCTCTGGCCCACTCGACGCTATCCCAGCTCTACTGAAACACACGAGCGGCGTCGGCATCAACAAGCTCTAAATCCAATGGCTATAGGGAAGACCATACCAGGTAAGTCACAATCCACTATCCTGGTGCCCGCTGACCAACTGTGCAATCTCATCCACTAGATGCTGGCGACCATCGCTCTATCTACAACGACATGACGGCTCCATCAGTCTGTCGGTACATCGGATGAACCTCTTCATCCTGAAGGGGTAGTGGGAATGCCGTCGCAAGCGGCAAAACCATGAGTACCACTCTGGGACACTCTGCTTGAAGATATCCTGACACTACTGTTGGTACCTCGTCCGTCGAGAACCTCCTGGTCTCATCTTGGGCAACATGGGGTACTCGGCTCAACCGTCGCAGAATCTCGCTCCGGGTTATCAACTACGCTCCCGGTGGTCCAACGGGACGAACTCGACGCCACCAACTCGCGCCGTCCAAATCCAAGGGTGCGCAACCAAGTGCACCTGATGCTTCTCCTGGATGAACAAGTCCTCAGCCAACTTTTCCAAAAGCAGCAATCCAGTTCTCGGCCTCCCAAGGCTCCAACTCTGCCCCGAAATCTGCAGGGAATAGAACTGGATGAGGTAAATAACCGGTCAGCAACCTCGCGCTGCTTCTGCACCATCCGTGGTGCGATCAGGGTTGAAATCGACGATGTCGCAGCCGGTAGTACTACAGGTGATACTCCGGGAGATGCTCTCGGTCCAAGCATGCGCATCACGCGCTGCATGTTCTTTTCCTGGCGCCGCATCGCCTCAAACATCTGGGCTACTTGGCCCGTAACTCCTAGACCTCTCTCTGGTCTGTCCAATATCCTCCCGTTGTTGGGGCTCCTCATCCAAGGTAAAACACGCCCTTGCCATTGCACGGCGTCTCGGAAGCATCAAATCACTACAACAGAACAACCATTAGGACCAAAACTCTCTCGACCAAATCAAGCGAAAGTCTAAAACATGTTAACCCTTCTAAAGTATTATGTTGTCTGCAGCCAACATAATCACCTTTAGAAAAATAACATGTAAGATTACTCGCCCCAATCCTCTGGGGGAGGTACACACTCAATCGGGACTCTCGCTAAAGTCACATCTCTCTCGACAGTCATCCTACTGTCCAACCAATAGCCTAGGGTCTCTAAGTCCTCAATGACCTATATACCTAGGCTCTGATACCACCTAATTTGTCACGCCCCGGGGTCGAAACTGCGACGCGGGCTCGCCAACAGATCTGCCGGCTGTGCGGAAATTGCCGCACAGACGAAGCGTCTATCCTGCAAAAGATCTATAGCTAACATGTATCAGAGCGGAAAAAGAACTAATAGCTAAAGAAATCAACAGAACATCTGGATAAATGAAAGTCCTCAATACAAGTCTGATAAGCTATGAAAAAATAATACAATTCTCACAAGTCTCTCAGAATGTCCAGTACAAAAGTGGAGTCATAAAATAAAAACGGGAACATCTACCTCTGACTCTCAATGCTGGTAAGGAACTAATCGGCCACGCCCTCACCTCGATCTGCTGTCTCCGCGCGAACCAAGCTAGAACAGCTACCTCAACCTGTCACCGCAGCGGGTGTGAGATCTACTGCAGAAGGCAGATCTCAGTGGGTACCGTCCCAATATCCACGGTATGCCCACTAAGTCTACTGGAGGCAAAACAGATAGATATGTAGATAGATAGATAGATAAGGAAAAGCAGGAAAAGAGCTACAACTAAATGTCTCAACATACCGCCCATGTAAATCTCTACTATGAACCTGCTATGCATACTCCCTCACTACTAAATGCCTCAAGTATCATGCTCAAATGAATGCCCATCTAAGAGCCAGCTATGCAACACTCGCACCCAAGGTGCTCTCAAAACCCAAATCTCAAAGACTGTCCAAAGCTGGCACAGTCAAGACCGCGCCTGTCGTCTAGGAACGCACCTGCCCACTCCACGTGGGGCGTCCTACTGACCACAATGGATGCACCCGCCCACTCCCCGTGGGGCGTCCTACGCACCTATCCACAGCGTGTGGGGCGTACTACGCACCTGCCCACTCTCTGTGGGGCGTACTACGCACCTACCCACTCCGCATGGGGCGTACTGCTGACTACTATGGACGCACCTGCCCACTGCGTGTGGGGCGTACTACGCACCTGCCCACTCTCTGTGGGGCGTACTACGCACCTACCCACTCCGCGTGGGGCGTCCTCGAGGGGAGCGACCCCTCAGAGCTCTAGTATCTAGTCAGTCTCAACTGTCTCATAAATGGCACATGCAGGCTATGATCCTCGATCAAACAGATCGGATACCCAATACCAGATAACACATCACAGTCGGGAAACCCTCCACGACTGGATCAGGGAATATCAAACCCTCTCAAAGCTATGTCGGAGAACCCTCAACGACCCAATCTAATAATGCACATCCCATGGCTAAGTCGGGAAACCTCCACGACTCAATCTGCCAGAGCCAAACATCTCAAAACCAAATCGGAGAACCATCTCCACTACTAAATCAGAATATATATATCCCCATGATCTAGAATAATCCCACCAGGGATCTCAACTCACCTGACACTAGAAGCTCGTCAAACAGAGCTCTAAAAATCCACTCGGCCCCCTGGCACGAGAATACATGCATCCTGAACCTACTCAAACCCTCTGGAAGCTCACAAATATCCAAAACTATTTTTAGAGTCTCAATTTCATTAAAATCGGTCCGCCGATTTTTAATACGGTTCAGATGCCAATCTAATGTCAACTAAACATGTAGTCTAGTGTCATGTCATCCCTAGATCATGCTAAAAATATCTGGGGCCTATAATTATCTTTCTACAGTTTCCTAGGCAACTATCAGATTTACCAGCTATATAAATAGTAAGCTAAACATGATCAACATGCATATAATAGCTTTAAAGCGCATTCCATAAATCTCGAAGAAATTCCAACCCACCTCGATTTGCCACCAATTGCTTGTCGACACTTGCAATTGGCCTCCACGCGATTCCCTGCCTCCACCGGAGTCCGCACGTAAAACGGACCACGCCGCCGGAGTCCGCACGCAAAACGGAGCACTCCGCCGGAGTCCGCACGGAAAACGGAGCACGGTGCCGGAGTCCGCACGCAAAACGGAGTCCACACGCAAAACGGTGCACATCGCCGGAGTCCGCACGCAAACCGGAGCACGGTACCGAAATCCGCACGCAAAACGTAGTCCGCACGCAAAACGGTGCATGGCGTCGGGGTCCGCACGCAAAACGGAGCAGTAAAAATACGATCCCTAACACAGATAAGAACAAGGGGTCAATCCAATATCCAAAAGAACGCCCCAAAACTGTGCCAAAACACTGCAAAAATCAGGATGCGGGACCTACCTCGACAGCGCAGCGCCGCCCATCAGGCTAAATGGAATGCCTTGCGCGCTCCACGAGGTTGCCGACGTGCCGCTCCACCTCACGAAACCTCCTCCCACTCTCTCCCCTTGTGCTCTGTTAGAGAAGAAAAGGAAAAAGAGAGGAGAGGGGTGCTCGGGTGGAGAAGAAAGAAGAAGAGAGGAAGGTGGAGGGGGAGGGGTGGTCCATTGGACCCACCCCACGGAGCCCCCCAATGGGGGCCGGCCACCCGGCGGTCCACCACACAGGTATAAAACCCATCCCAGGCCCGGCGCGCGCCCCCTGCGCCACGTGGCGCGCGTCCCGCGCGCCACGCGGGCGCGGCAGCCCGCGCGCCACACGGGCGCGCGTGACACCGCGCCACACAGGCGCGGGACACCACGCGCGCGACACGGGCGCGCGCCCCCCACGCCCGCGCGGGCGCCAATGGGGGCCCGCCACGTGGCGGCCCCTGCATTGTCCCGCGCGGAAGGCGTGTGTTCCCAACGCGCGCCAGCTGCGCGCATTGCGCAGCACGCCGAGCGCCTCGAGCCTCCGCCGCCTCGGGATCTGTGCTGCACCTCGGGATCCGCGTCGCTCCTTGAAAAACGCGCGCGTCATCCGGGCTCCTAAAAAAACAAGTAAATTGTCCATTCTCAACGATTTCGCGCGCTGAATCCAAAAATGATGTCCGTTTCTCCAAATTCCAACTCTAAAAATTGCCGAAGGCATCCGGAGAGGTGATCCTTATCCAAACTTCGCCCTGAGTCCAATTTTGACATCCGCGTCACGCGAAACCACTTCTAAACACTCGACGGGTCCTCCAATATCCCACCTGATCCCTTTTTAAGCCCGAAGTCCAGCACTTGTGTCCAAATTGCGCACAAACACCACCGACACACCACGCAGGCCTCCAGTGATGCAAACTAAATCCCAAATGGCACCATAAATCCATTTCTTGGGCCCGACACGCGCACAGACACTCCCAAAGGCCACTAATCCGACAGTAAACTCTTAAGTGGGGATTCGGGTCCTCACAACCGATCCATTGATCTGGGCAGGTACTTTTTTCGTTGAATTCGTGCCTGGGGGCTGAGTGGAGTCTAGTAGCGGTGTTGAGACCAGTTCTAGTATTGTTGGTAACCGTTTGGGAAAGACGGTGGTCCCAGGGTCATTTTAAGTACTTCAACCGTTGTGCGGGATGTTAAGGATCTTGAGTCTTTCCATTTTGAGAGAGAGCGTAGATTTCGACTATAGCCTGCATGTGCCACTATTCGATAGCGAATTAGTCCGGTTGGACACCCTACGTTGATACACTAGGGAGGCGCAGGCTTGACTGGACCAGATGTGGCAGTCAGCTCTATTGGGTCGATTGTGCACCTCGTGTGCGAGTGGTTGCATACCTTTCATTGGTTTTTCCTATTTGAGCATTTAGATAGAGGCATGGTAGCTATAGAGTATCTCCGGCATCCTTGTTTAGTTTTTACTACTTGGTTATCTTATGCCTCTAGTAGACTTAGTGGGCAGACCGTCGGGCTTGGTGACGGTACCCACTGAGAACTTCCTTTTGGTGTAGTTCTCACACCCGCTGGGGGGTTCTCCCCCTCCTTTTCTTCCTTTCCCTCCTTTGTTTTGCAGAGTCTCCTGCGGGTGTTGCTGGTTCTGCTGTTGCTGATCGAGGCGAGGGAGTCGCGAGCTAGATCCCTACCCGTCCGTGGAGAGTAGCGGTACCCCCACTTTGGAGATTTATAGTACAGTCAGTAGATTATTTTATTTCCACTTTTGAGAGATTATTGTAGTGAGGATGTCACGCCCCGGGGTCGAAACTGCGACCCGGGCTCGCCAACAGATCCGCCACCTATGCCAAACCCGCATAGGCGAAGCGTCCTACCTGCAAAAAGAGCTACAGCTAACAGATATCAGAGCTAAAAGATAAAACTGCTGTAGAATAAAATCAACCACTGTACAACTGAAGATAAAACAACAAGGTCCATCTCTCAAAAATGATGATCATATAATAACCTCGAGTACAAAACTCATAGCTAAACAGGGAGATATCACAAATACAACATCAGTGTACCAGCTCTCAATACATCATATCCTCACTACAACAGTCTCTCAAAGAGGAAATAAATACTAATCTACCGACTATGCTGAAGATCTCCTCAAAAAAGGGGGGGGGGGGGGGGTACCGCTACCCTCCAATGGGTCAGGATCTAGCTCGCTACTCCCTCACCGCGAACAGCAACCGCAGAAACGGCAACACCCGCCAAGACTCTGCAAAACAAGGGAGAGAAAGGACAAAAAGGGGAAAAACCCCCGACGGGCGTGAGAACTACGCAAAAAGGGAGTTCTCAGTGGGTATCGCCACTAGGCCCGACGATCTGCCCACCAAGACCACTAGAGGCAAAAGATAACTAATGCAGTAAAACTTAAAGAAGAAGCAGAAGACACTCTACAGCTACCATGCCTCTATCTGAAAGCTCAAATGGGGAAACTCTGATAAATATATGCAACACTCGCACACGAGGTGCTCAATCGACCCAATCGAGCTGACTGCCACATCGGGTCCAGTCAAACCTGCGCCCACCTACAACCACCTCCCGCTGACGGGCAGGAATTACGTAGGGCGTCCAAACGGACTAACTCGCTATCGAGTAGTGGCTCATGCAGGCTATAGTCAAAATCCATGCCCTCACTCTCAGAATGGATAGACTCAAGATGCTCAACCTCTCACACAAAGGTCAAAGAACTCGCAACGACCACGTGACCACCGTCAAACCCCGAACGGTTCCCAACAACACTAGTACTGGTCTAAACACAACTGAAAGTATGCATCAGTGTCTAGAAGCCTGCCTAAATAACCCCAATCCGACCACCAGTAGACACTGGTACTGCCTGCTCTGCCTGCCGCAACGGGTATGCCAGCTGATGCATAACACCGAAGCAAAGGAGTCTCAAGGACTCAAAGTCTGTCTGGCTCTGCCTGCCGCAACGGGTATGCCAGCTGATGCATAACACCGAAGCAAATGAGTCTCAAGGACTCAAAGTCTATCTGACGCACACTCCGGAGTAGTACTCGAGGGGAGCGACCCACACGAGTAAAGTAAGTAGCCGAAAGTAATATGATGTAGCAGGACTGGATCGTGACTCCGATCAAGTAGGAAAAACCCTCTACAGAAGATAGCCCGATCCCTAAATGGATACAACAGTAAATGATAAGTGGAAACTCCATCCACTAGAGGAAGGTCTAATACCCAAATCTGATACATCAATAAATATCCGGTCAACCGCCCAATATCCGCGGTTGCCGCAATACCCTGCCGTCCATAACCAAAGTACTATAACCGACCTCCGGTCAACCGCCCAAAGTCCGCGGTCACCGCCAAAACCCTGCCAGCCGCAATCCAGCACAACCCGTCCCTGTCACCAATGTCCCTACTATACTACCCCAGACCCCTGCTCGAACCCGAGCAACACAGACCGCCTGACTAACAAGAAGGAGAAAGGAATAACATGGTTTCTCCTAAGTCAAGTTCCAATATGTAGTGCAGCAGTAAAAGATGGCCTAACTATATGTCCATACACATATGTCCATACAAGCATGCATTTGTCCTCAAGAAGAATAAAGAAAATAAACCTCATGCCGGAATTAGCAATGACCATACATGTCCATGATTTTCGATCGATAATCACTCCTTAGAGTAGAACCTGCACATAACTACATAATCCTATCCCATTGTATAAACCAGCCTCATAAAAGGGTTATATGCTAACATGGCATGATAATTAATCATATAGGGTAACCTTGCCTTAGGTAAGCTTCCACTAATCATCAACCTGAATGTCTGATTCATACCATTGTCATAATATGAATAATTAACTTGCAATTCCCATAAATCAACATTGTTAAGCTTACCAATCAATCCCAGGTATTGTACCCTACACCTGCATGCAATTGTAACATATAGAGTTAGAGAACCGTCCACCGGTTCTCGGAATAAAGCACCCACCTGAAAAGCTGAATGTCCAAAGCCCAACAGCTGAAAACACCAAATAACTCTAATCCCTTGCTCCAATAAGTTCAGCACACCCGTAACTCTCCTGGCACAATACAAAGTCCACTAATTACACTAGGCTCCCAATTAAAGCACTTAAAACCACATACAACCTCGAATTCTGAACTGTTAAATTATCACCTGCAGATAGTGCCCAGAAAATTCCAATAAAAATATCACAGCAATCCTTGCGTCGATAGCTTCGAAACGGTACCTTGCACGCCCAAATCGGAGTTCGGTAAGTCAAGATAAAAATTCGGCAAGGGGGTACACTCATAAAAAAATCTGTGTTAAAACTGTACACTGTTCACTGAGAAAACAGTAATTTTCACCTCTGATGAAATCTCAGAAAAATCCAAGAAAAATACGAACGCGTTCCGTGCGATCAGTAGATGAAAAAGTTGTATAAGCTCGTTTCCGGCTGACGCTCGTACGCAAAGATATGGCCAAAATACCCCGCTGCTGTCAAGGAAGTCCACACAGAAAATGGGGTTACAGTTTGCCTCGGGATCCGTGCCAAAACCTCGAACGGGAAAGTGCGACCAAAACGAAAGATGAAGTCCTACCTCTTAGGAGTCTGCTGGCGCAAGAATCACAGCAAAATGATCTCGGGGTAGCCCAGGGGAGCTAAAACACTGTCGCTGCGCCGAAGAAGAACACTAGAAAGCAACATCGCGCCGCACCGTAAAATGGGGAACCTCGGGATGCGTGCTCCCAAAAATCCCAAAACTCTGCAGGAAGATCAAGGACTTGAAGATGAAAATCTTCCAAGAAGGGAGCTCGGGGAGATCTTGCAAGGGCTGAGAGAAAAAGAGCAGAAAAGAGGGCTCGGGCTGCCTATTTATAGGCTGAAGGAAACAATTGGGAAAATTCCCATCCTGTCCCAAATTCCGGGCGCCCGGTCCGGTCCGCCCGAATTCGGGCGCGCACAGTGCGGCCCGGCCCGCCAAGTTTCGGGCGCGCACAGTGCGGCCCGGTCCACCACACAGCCCAGTCCACTACTCCCCCGGGCCCCACTGCACCCGGTGCACCTGCGCCCGCAAATGGCGACGCGACACGTGGCCCGGCAACCCGTGCACCGCGCACGTCGCGCCGTGGACCGCGCACGTCGCGGCTGACCCGGGCCCGTACGGCCACCTGCCCCGCCGTACGGCCACCTGCCCCGGTCAACAACTCCACCGATTGCGTGGACCGGGAGCACAACACCGGACCAACTACCTCACGCCACGTGTCCACCCGGTCTACCGTGCACCACCGGCCTGCTCCGTGAACCTAGACCACAACACCGACCAGTGAGAACCTGCCACGTGTCCCTTCCTCGGGTGCACGACGGCCGCGTGGACCGCGCACCTGACCGCGCCCCCGCGCGCCTGCCCGCGCCCCTGTGTGCCTGCCCGCGGCCGCGCGCCGCCTGCCCGAGCGCCTTCCGCCGCCTTCCGCCGCTGCCCGCCGCCGCCAGCCGCCGCTGGCGATCGCCGGAAACACTGTTCCGGCGATGAACAGTAACCGCCAACCCAAAAACATCAAGCAAATAGCCCATCTTGACCGTTTTCGCGCGCTGATTCCAAAAACGACGTCTATTTTGCCAAAATCCAATCCTATAATTTGCCGGAGGCTCCCGGAAAGGTATTCTTAATCCGAATTCTGCGCCGAGCCTAAATTCGATATCCACTCCGCGCGTAAACTCTTCTAAACATCCGATGGGGTCCCCCGATTACCTACGAGATCCATTTTAAGCCCCGAGTCCATCTCTTGTGTCCAAACTGGCGCGCGAACACCGCCGACATGCCACGTAGGCTTCCAGAAGCTGCTGGTCACACTGTAGAAGCCCTGCAAAGATCCGGGTCACCACATCCTCCCCCACTAAAAGAAAGTTTCGTCCTCGAAACTAAGGCAACTCCCAAGGAGTCTCAGAAACCAGGGGTCAATATTCAACACCGCCGTCTCCAGCTCCCAAGTCACCTATCACTCCCCGTGATTACTCCTCAGCAACAACAACAGCAACAACCAGTACGGCATAGCCCGATTGCGCAATTCCCTCACCTCACGAGTCGGAATCCGCAACAGGCGTCCCTCGTACTCCAAACTCTCACAGACCCCAAAAGGAACGAGTCAATCACGGGCGAGGGGTCCAAAACATAACACTCCTGAGCTGAGACGCAGAAAAACCTCCAAACTCCAACAAAAGACTGGGGGAAAGGAACGAACAGCCTGAGTAACACGCTCTAAAATCACTCCCAAGAGCCAGCTCAACCAAAGCGACCCGAATCACAACCACACAAACACCTGCACAGAAAAGGGGCCCAAACAGGCAGGGGTTCACACTCGGTCGCCCTCAAAACTCAACCACCTAAGTGGATTGCTCAGCCGCAGCCTCTCATCAAAAGGGATCCTCGGGGACTCAACTCAAACCCTGCACACAAGGATGGCCCCACACAGCGCCAGCTAAGGAACCGCCAAACTCGACTCCCAAAAGCTCTTCCGCTCCAGGTATCCGCCACCACAGTAGCTCAGTCAAGGTGATATTGGATGCTCAACAAAAATCCAAATGGTAGCTCTTCAGCTCCTAAGGGAGGTATCACAAAACTCACAAATCCATCTCCCACCACTGACTAGGTTAGAATCGGCGCTGGTACCAATCTCATCACCCGGTCATCAAGCTCTGCTGGCACTATCCAGTCCAAAAACTCCTCACCCCAACAATGACCGTCGATCTCGGCCAGTCTTAATTAGCATCCACTTTGGCCGAATTCCCACCGCCGCCCCTTCGGCTAGAATAAGCAATCCAGGAAGATATGCTCTCGAAGCTAAAACTTGCACCACAACGACTTGGCAAAAAGCTTCTTCCCCACAGACCTTGTCACACCATATACAAATGCTGCACAAGCTCTAAATCACTCAAGGAGGGGGGGGGGGGGGGTAAAACCAAAATATTCCTGGAGGATGCCGCTATCAAACCGTTCAAGGCCAACTGAAACACAGAATTCCTCAATCTAGAGGCAACAGGGCATTAGTCAATCCATTGGCTTCACTGTACTCGTAATGCCCCTACTGTGTCCTGAACACCATCTAGACAATGCCCTCAGCTGAAATTCCAAATTGGCGCATGTTGGGTTATATGTAATACGGATCTAAATAGGGGAAAAAACACCTAGAGGGGGGTGAATAGGTGTAAACGTATAAACACTCAAAAAATCGTTGCGATAAAACCCAATGCGGAAATAAAAATAATACGCAAGATTTTTACGTGGAAAACTCCATCACCGGAGTAAAAAACCACGGGACCGATAACACGGCAGAAATCCACTAGAATTAAAACACGTACAAGGTGATTTACCGTACACACTTACGACTCAACCTTTTCCATACGCTCCTAGAGGATCTTCTCCGCTCGCTCCGCGACGCTTCTCGAATCCACGATCTGCGCCCAACGCCGAATCCACGGCGTCCAACGTCGAATCCACGACGTCCGACCGAATCCACGGTCTTCACCCAATAGCACCCTTCGAATCCACGAACGTGCCTCGCTCCGAATCCACGAGAGCGGTTGAACCTTGAATCCACAAGGACACGCGAATCCACGCGCCGATTTTTGGGGTAAATCGTTGTTTTGGGTGGTGATGATCCGCCGAATACTTAGATCAAAGATAGATCGGAAATACCATCTAAGTATTCATTAGTTTGATTCAACTCGAGATGTGAGTATGAAAACCTAGAATCAAACTAATCAATATAGATGAAGAAACATAGAGTATTCTCTAATGATTTCCTTTCTTCTCTATATGTGGATCTATAGCCGTATAAAATGATATATGAAAATGACGGCTATTGACTATGTGGATTAACCCTAGAAAAAGAGTCATAGGGTCTATTTATAGGTTAGAAACCCTAGGAAGGAGATAAGAATCAAAAACCTAACATTTCTGGAAATTTTACGGACGGCGATCCGGATCGGACTAGCTGTGATCCGGATCGTCGTAACGAGTCAGCCAGTTCCAGAAAAACGAAGGTTCGGGATCCGGATCGAAGTGCATGATCCGGATCGTTCATACAGTTTACCAAACATCAACGTTCGGGATCCGGATTGCGAAGCATGATCCGGATCGTTCAAGGAAAATGGTAA
Organism: Tillandsia leiboldiana; assembly: GCA_029204045.2. Lineage (NCBI taxonomy): Eukaryota > Viridiplantae > Streptophyta > Magnoliopsida > Poales > Bromeliaceae > Tillandsia > Tillandsia leiboldiana. Next base: position 29,906,313 of record CM055064.1, read on the forward strand.
ACTCACTGTTCGGGATCCGGATCAAGAGACTACGATCCGGATTGAACTGGTGTATGAATGAACCACCTTCGGGATCCGGATCGAACAACCTGATCCGGATCCTGAACATGTCCCAAGTCCAGTTTTTGATTTTTATGCAATGAAAGATTCTTCCAAGTGTTTCTACACTACAAGAAGTATTCGGATCACACAAAATCTTTAGTTAAACATACCTGATCCTTTTGAATTCTTCTTTCTTGAGATTGAGTTAAATGATCCAACTTTCTTCACCTTCAATCTTCAAGACTTGAGACTTTCACGAAACTACGCCAACTCAAATTCCGTAACAATCTCCCCCTTTGGTGGTTTCGTGACAAAACACAGATCCACTAAAGAAAATTCAAAAAGATATTTTTGTTGCTATCACCATACAACAAAAATTTACAATGGAGATCCAAAAATTTAAAAACATGAGATAAACTCCTAAAACAGACTCTAGACTTAGACATCTGTACTCTCTGCACAAAGAAATTATTCTTGACAAAAAGAGATCGTTAGATACCTCAAGAATATTTAGCATACAAAACCTAGTACAGAGATAGAGTTTATCTAATCATCATGACATTTGAGAATTCAGATATGTAAGAGAATCATAGTCAAAAACCAACATATCTTCTATGCAACTAAAAACCAAATGTCACACAATGTTAGTCCAACATCAACTTGTTAGTTATATTACATGCCCAAATAGTTAGTCGAATAGTTAGTCGAGACATGCAAACAATCACAAGATGAAAACCAAAGTTGAAGTTGAAGAGATACTTACCTTGATGTATACAAAATCTTTATCATCAAGATTTTCACAATCATTGTTCAAGTTCCCTTACCTTGATGTTCATTCACATCATCATTGTACCTTGATATTTCATCATTCAATTTCATCATTCATTGTTCAAAGTTCTCTCTAACTCTCTCATTGTTCTAAACTCTCTCCCCCTTTTTGTCACAAATAAAGCCAAAGATTACAGAAGTGGAGAGAATGGTTAACAGTTTAAGTTAGAGAACTAAAAACTCAAATTAAAACTTAAAAACCTGCACAACAGAAGGATTTAAGCATATGCATAATAAACAGAAATTAGAAGGATACGGATTATTCAGACTCGTCTGAACTGATACAGCCGAGGATTTGGAAAATCTTCTTTATTCGCTTGTTCATTGCTGATTGATTTTTATTTACCTTCTTTATTTCTTCCTTTACCTCAATTAGTTCATTTGATATACGTTCTTGCTCGTTGGAGAGCCTTTGCTGTTCTTTATAGATTGAGGTAACAGATGCATCATCATCAGAAGTTGATTGTGGTGCTTCTTGTGCCGGAGGTGCTGGTTGAACTGGAGGAGCTGCTGCCGGTGCAGAGGATGTTGCTTGTTGTCGTTGTTCTCGTTGCCGGTGAAGAGGTATGAAAGGTTCATCTGGCTTCGTCGAAAGAGACTTTACAATTGTTGTGTCATTGATCGTTCCTAGACTGTGCAGATAGGAACTCGCATTTGTGTCAGCTTTAAATTTGCGAAGAATGCGCATGATGATCATTGGAAAAGGTAGTCTCTCTGACGGATGAGCTTGCTCCACATATCGTGCCATCCTTGACCAGATGACGTAGGGAATGTTTAAGTTAGCTCCCATTGCTGCTGCGGGGTTTCCAAGTAGATAAAGGAATATCATTCTTTCCCACCGAAGAACCTTTGTGTTCATGTTTGGAATAATATTGTAACAAACAATAAGATTTAAGATGCGGTACTCAGGTCGTAGTTCTTTCGAGAAAACGAAGTTTCCTGTCGACCGAGTATCTGGAACACAGATTCCATCAACTACCACTCTCCAGGAGAAGGTGTTGAAGACTTGATTCTTCAGGTAATGAGTGCCATCGGCTCGGGCGTCCATCCCTAGTACTTCACCAATTAGCTGAGGCGTTACTTTGATTCTGACATTCTTAACTAATGTTTGAAAATCCCGACGCCCGCTTTCCTGATCAACTAGATAGCAGGCATTCTGATAAAACATCCTCACTGAGTGAAGACAATACCCAGTGGTCTCCGGGAACTCGCAAATGGAAGCAAGACCTCTCTGGTCAAACAAAGTCCAAACGTCTGAGAACGCTGCTTTAAGGCTTTTACATCAACATGCCTTCTCCAATGCATTCTCTGTTTTTCAAAATCCTTTATTCTTGCCGAGCTGACAAAGTCTTGAGGAGGTGCTTGCCTATCAGCTGGTTGCTCAATGGAGATTCCTTGTGCACTCCCTCTTTTGCGAGCAATACTTTTTCTTCTTGTCTTCCCAGAAGTTTCTTCCATTGGAGCTTTGCCTTTCTCAGCAGCAGTGGGCGGAGCCTTTGATGTTTCTGCAGGTGCTTTTCCCTTTGAAGCAGTCGGAATAGTCGTTGCTTCAACTTGCAGTCATCCCAATTAATTGATTCCGTTTCAGATTCTGTATCGGAATCATCTGTAGCTTTCTTCGCTTTCTTAGCCTTCTTAGCCCTCTTGGGCTTGACGGTGTCTCTTGTATGAACCATAGCCGCAAGTAGAAAGACAATCCAAGTGATCACCATTGCTAATGGTTTCTTGAGAAAAGGAATCCTATGTAGACCAACTCAAGAACACATGAAAAATTGTTAATTTTCAAAGATTGAAAAATTGTACCCAAACAATCATAATCATGTAGAGAAGCTAAGAATCAAATTAGTTTTACAAAAGGACTTTTAAACTAGATCAATTGCATGATTTTCGAAAATCCTTATTATATGCCCTAAAACCGAAATTTTAGAAATCGAAGCCTAAAAATCCGTTAATCAGAAGAATACCTAGCATATAATCAAAACTAATCTACCCAGAGTTCTTATTTCAAAAGAAATTTGATCAAAAACCATCCACAAACAAAGTTGATCCACGAAATTCATCACGTTTGAGGAGGAAAAGAGAAAAACGGTGAAAAACCGAGATTTGATCAATAAAACTTACTTGGATTTGAAGAACTTGAGTTTGAAAGCTTCCAGGAAGGATGAAATCTAGAGAGAGAGGCTCTGGAAACTTTGGAACAAAAGATTGGAGTAAAGAAATCAAAAACCCCTTTCGTTCCTTATAAAACCTAGCCGAGATCCGGATCAGTTCATAACTGCGATCCGGATCGGCTACCCGCAGTAAGAAACTGCGTTCGGGATCCGGATCGGCAGATACAATCCGGATCGTCAGCCCGCAGAAGAATTCCTGCGTTCGGGATCCGGATCATCTAGCCCGATCCGGATCGGCCCCAACCTTTTCTTTAGAAAATTTCAGAGAAATTCAAGAAAAACCAGAAAAAGATGTAAGCACAAATGTGTATCAACTTTAAACAAAAATCATCGTTTCATACAACAAGAATTAGATTATGCCAAATCTATCAATAATATCCAAAAATGAAACGAGGATTTACAAGAATTAAATCCCTTAAAGTTGAACACCTTCAATCACATCTAACTTGATCTTATGAGTAATGCCTTTATCAAATCATCAATTCAGTAAAGAAAATGAAATACAAAGATCAATAGATGTTTGAAATCCCAAATATAATAGATAATGTATCTAGACAATCTGTTGAACGAGAGTGGCTCTTTGAGCATCTTTCTTTAAACCCCCACCTTATACCAACCTTGAAATTTGACGAGGTCAAGTATTTCACATGCATTTTACTTAATCAAAAAGTTGAACAACCATGCTTGGTATACATGTGGTAGCTGCACACAATACTCGGACGACCGAGGTGGTAGCTCTTTCCCTCCCTGTGGTGGTAGTTTTCACACTCCTCATTGGGATGTAACTCTTTCCACATCTTTTGAGCATTTTACCTTTTCTATGACTCCCCCTCAATTGGCTATCAATTATTTAAGATATAAAGTATTCAACCAAATATTGATCTCGATTTCATACTCGACTAAGCAGTCAAATAAGATAATGACTATACCAAGAGATCATAGAGAGAGAGAAATTGACTTTGATCACTTTGAAGATGATTTAATTAACATAATGATCATTGCAACAGTGGAATATTATGATGGCAAAAGCATAATAAATTTCTAAATGTGCGAAAAGATGCAATTAAGTCAATTATGATCTATGCTCACTTAATGTCCTATGTACAAACATAGATAATGAACAAAACAAAAACAAATACAAAACCTATCCTAAGCAAAGATTTCAAAAAGAAGAGTATTTCAAGGAAAGCATCCCAATTGCTTTTCGTAAATGAATAAACGTTTTTGATCCAAAGGTTTTGTTAGAATGTCAGCTAATTGATCCTCAGTTGAAATATATGAGAGTTGAAGAGTATTTGATTCAACTAGCTCTCTAAGAAAATGATATCTAAGTTCAATATGTTTTGTTTCTAGAGTGCAACACAGGGTTTTTAGAAATGTTAATAGCACTAGTGTTGTCACAAAGTATTGTTACCGAAGATGCTGAAATGCGGAAGTCGCTCAATACGCTTTTCATCCAAATGAGTTGAGTTGAGCAACTTCCAGCTGAAATGTATTCCGCTTCGGCAGTCGAGAGTGCTATGCAGTTCTGCTTTTTACTGTGCCATGCAACAAGGCAATGGCCAAGATAGAAGCATGCACCACTCGTGCTTTTCCGATCATCCACTGATCCTGCCCAATCGGCATCTGAGTATCCAACAATATCCAAACTTGTTCCCATAGGATACCAAATTCCGAAATTAATTTGATCCTTTGATATACCGGATGATCCTTTTCACCGCTTTCAGGTGAACCTCCTTTGGTGCTGATTGATATCTCGCGCAAATCCCAACACCAAAAGATATATCCGGGCGACTAGCCGTGAGGTAAAGTAGACTTCCAATCATACTTCGATACGTTTCTCGTCTACATTCTCACTATGTGATTCACTTCCAAGTCCCTTGTGGCTAGTTCCCATTGGAGTCGGAAAAATCTTTACAATTTTCTAGATCAAACTTTTTGACCAACTCCATTGCATACTTGGATTGACTCAAGTGAATACCTTCATCATTTTGTTTAATTTGCAATCCAAGAAAAAAGTCAATTCGCCCATCATGGACATCTCAAATTCGCTTTCCATGGTCTCCGCGAATTTAGAAGCATCGTTATCTCTTGTTGCGCCAAATACAATGTCATCCGACATAGATTTGTGCTACAATGAAATTGCTTTGAAATGCTTCACAAAGAGAGTCCTATCAGCTCCCCCTCGAGTATAGCCCTTCTCCAAAAGGTGCTTTGTTAACCTTTCGTACATGCTCGCGGTGCTTGTTTCAGGCACCGTAAAGAGCCTTTTTCAAACGAACAAACATGGTTAGGTTGTTTATGATCTACAAAACCTTTCGGTTGAGCCACATAAACTTCCTCATTTAAAAACCCATTTAGAAATGCGCTCTTAACGTCCATTTGAAATAATTTAATTTTAAAATGACAAGCAATAGCGAATAGTATACGAATGGACTCGAGTCTAGCTACAGGGGCGAAGGTTTCATCAAAGTCTATACCTTCTACTTGAGAGTAGCCTTGAGCAACTAATCGTGCCTTGTTCCTGATGATAGTACCATCCTCATTTTCTTGTTTTTGAAGATCCATTTGGTACCTTCACATTGTGTTGCTTTGGAGGCTTCATTATTCCCAGACTTTGTTTCGCTCAAATTGATGGAGCTCTTCTGCATTGCTTTAATCCAGTAGTCATCCTGAAGAGCTTCATCTATGTTCTTTGGTTCGATTAAAGATACGTAGCAGCGAATCCACAAACCAACTGCCTCCGAGTTCTGACTCCTTCTTGTGGATCTCCAATAATATTCGATGCCGGATGATCCTTGAGATTCGTAACGTTTGTTGAAACGGAGTACTCGGAGATATATGAGATGAATTCCTGCACATCAGATAAACTAAAGAACCATTAGATGCATCATTAATATTGGAAGTATTATTATGAGAAGATGCACTAGCAGGAGAATCATCATCTAGAGAGATATCGAGGGTAGATTTTCCAGATTCAAAGTGAAAAGCTTCATCTACTTTAACATTTATAGATTCTACGATCGTCTTAGATTCAATGTTAAATACTCGATATGCTCTGCTATTCGTAGAATAACCCAAAAAGATCCCTTCATCACTTCGAGAGTCGAACTTTCCAAGATTTTCACGGTCACGTAAAATGTAACATCGACTCCCGAAGACACGAAAATATTGATATTGGTTTTCTACTAAACCACAGCTCATATGGTGTATTTAAAGTTCCTGGGCGCAAGTAACACTCTATTAATGACATAGACAGCGGTGTTCACAGCTTCAGCCCAAAAATGTAGCGGTAAATTCCCGGCTATGAAA
>CM055064.1:29912765-29952823 GCA_029204045.2 Tillandsia leiboldiana
AAAGGAATCCTGTGAGCCACTCAAGAACACATGAAAAAATTGTTAATTTTCAAAGATTTGAAAAATTGTACCCAAACAATCATAATCATGTAGAGACTAAGAATCAAATTAGTTTTGCAAAAGACTTTTAAAAATAGATCAATTGCATGATTTTCGAAAATCCTTATATATGCCCTAAAACCGAAATTTTAGAAATCGAAGCCTAAAAATCCGTTAATCAGGAGAATACCTAGCATATAATCAAAACTAATCTACCCAGAGTTCTTATTTCAAAAGAAATTTGATCAAAAACCATCCACAAACAAAGTTGATCCAAGAAATTCATCACGTTTGAGGAGGAAAAGAGAAAAACGGTGAAAAACCGAGATTTTGATCAATAAAACTTACTTGGAGTTGAAGAACTTGAGTTTGAAAGCTTCCAGGAAGGATGAAATCTAGAGAGAGAGGCTCTGGAAACTTTGGAACAAAAGATTGGAGTAAAGAAATCAAAAACCCTTTTGTTCTTTATAAAACCTAGCCGCGATCCGGATCATTCATAACTGCGATCCGGATCGGCTACCCGCAGTGAGAAACTGCGTTCGGGATCCGGATCGGCAGATCAATCCGGATCGTCAGCCCGCAGAAGAATTCCTGCGTTCGGGATCCGGATCATCTTGCCCGATCCGGATCGCCCCAACTTTTTTTTCTTAGAAAATTTCAGAGAAATTCAAGAAAAACCAGAAAAAGATTGTAAGCACAAATGTGTATCAACTTTAAACAAAAATCATCGTTTCATACAACAAGAATTAGATTATGCCAAATCTATCAATAATATCCAAAAATGAAACGAAAATTTACAAAATTAAATCCCTTAAAGTTGAACACCTTCAATCATCTACTAACTTGATCTTATGAGTAATGCCTTTATCAAATCATCAATTCAGTAAAGAAAATGAAATACAAAGATCAATAGATGTTTGAAATCCCAATATAGTAGATAATGTATCTAGACAATCTGTTGAAGAGAGTGGCTCTTTGAGCATCTTTCTTTAAAACCCCACCTTATACCAACCTTGAAATTTGACGGAGTCAAGTATTTCAACATGCATTTTACTTAATCAAAATTTGAACAACCATGCTTGGTATACATGTGGTAGCTGCACACAATACTCGGACGACCGAGGTGGTAGCTCTTTCCTCCATGTGGTGGTAGTTTTCACACTCCTCATTGGGATGTAACTCTTTCCACATCTTTTGAGCATTTTACATTTTCTTTGACTCCCCCTCAATTGGCTATCAATTATTTAAGATATAAAGTATTCAACCAAAATTGATCTCGATTTCATACTCGACTAAGCAGTCAAATAGATAATGACTATACCAAGAGATCATGAGAGAGAGAAATTGACTTTGATCACTTAGAAGATGATTTAATTAACATAAATGATCATTGCAACAGTGAAATATTATGATGGCAAAAGCATAATAATTTCTAAATGTGCGAAAAGATGCAATTAAAGTCAATTATGATCTATGCTCAATTAATGTCCTATGTACAAACATAGATAATGAACAAAACAAAAACAAATACAAAACCTATCCTAAGCAAAGATTTCAAAAAGAAGATTATTTCAAGGAAAGCATCCCAATTGCTTTTCGTAAATGAATAAAACGTTTTTGATCCAAAGGTTTTGTTAGAATGTCAGCTAATTGATCCTCAGTTGAAATATATGAAAGTTGAAGAGTATTTGATTCAACTAGCTCTCTAAGAAAATGATATCTAAGTTCAATATGTTTTGTTCTAGAGTGCAACACAGGGTTTTTAGAAATGTTAATTGCACTTGTGTTGTCACAAAGAATTGTTACCGAAGATGCTGAAATGCGGAAGTCGCTCAATACGCTTTTCATCCAAATGAGTTGAGTTGAGCAACTTCCAGCTGAAATGTATTCCGCTTCGGCAGTCGAGAGTGCTATGCAATTCTGCTTTTTACTGTGCCATGCAACAAGGCAATGGCCAAGATAGAAGCATGCACCACTCGTGCTTTTCCGATCATCCACTGATCCTGCCCAATCGGCATCTGAGTATCCAACAATATCCAAACTTGTTCCCATAGGATACCAAATTCCGAAATTAATTGATCCTTTGATATACCGGATGATCCTTTTCACCGCTTTCAGGTGAACCTCCTTTGGTGCTGATGATTGATCTCGCGCAAATCCCAACACTAAAGATATATCCGGGCGACTAGCCGTGAGGTAAAGTAGACTTCCAATCATACTTCGATACAGTTTCTCGTCTACATTCTCACTATGTGATTCACTTCCAAGTCCCTTGTGGCTAGTTCCCATTGGAGTCGGAAAATCTTTACAATTTTCTAGATCAAACTTTTTGACCAACTCCATTGCATACTTGGATTGACTCAAGTGAATACCTTCATCATTTTGTTTAATTTGCAATCCAAGAAATAAGTCAATTCGCCCATCATGGACATCTCAAATTCGCTTTCCATGGTCTCCGCGAATTTAGAAGCATCGTTATCTCTTGTTGCGCCAAATACAATGTCATCGTGACATAGATTTGTGCTACAATGAATTGCTTTGAAAATGCTTCACAAAGAGAGTCCTATCAGCTCCCCCTCGAGATAGCCCTTCTCCAAAAGGTGCTTGTTAACCTTTCGTACCATGCTCGCGGTGCTTGTTTCAGACGTAAAGAGCCTTTTTCAAACGAAAAACATGGTTAGGGTTGTTTATGATCTACCAAACCTTTCGGTTGAGCCACATAAACTTCCTCATTTAAAAACCCATTTAGAAATGCGCTCTTAACGTCCATTTGAAATATTTAATTTTAAAATGACAAAGCAATAGCGAATAGTATACGAATGGACTCGAGTCTAGCTACAGGGGCGAAGGTTTCATCAAAGTCTATACCTTCTACTTGAGAGTAGCCTTGAGCAACTAATCGTGCCTTGTTCCTGATGATAGTACCATCCTCATTTTTCTTGTTTTTGAAGATCCATTTGGTACCTATCACATTGTGTTGCTTTGGAGGCTTCATTAATTCCCAGAGCTTGTTCGCTCAAATTGATGGAGCTCTTCCCTGCATTGCTTTAATCCAGTAGTCATCCTGAGAGCTTCATCTATGTTCTTTGGTTCGATTAAAGATACGTAGCAAGCGAATGCCACAAACCACTGCCTCCGAGTTCTGACTCCTTCTTGTGGATCTCCATACTATTCGATTCCGGATGATCCTTGGAGATTCGTAACGTTTGTTGAAACGGAGTACTCGGAGATATATGAGATGATTCCTGCACATCAGATAAACTAGAAGAACCATTAGATGCATCATTAATATTGGAAGGTATTATTATGAGAAGATGCACTAGCAGGAGAATCATCATCTAGAGATATCGAGGGTAGATTTTCCAGTTTCAAAGTGAAAAGCTTCATCTACTTTAACATTTATAGATTCTATGATCGTCTTAGATTCAATGTTAAATACTCGATAGGCTCTGCTATTCGTAGAATAACCCAGAAAGATCCTTCATCACTTCGAGAGTCGAACTTTCGAAGATTTTCACGGTCACGTAAAATGTAACATCGACTCCCGAAGACACGAAAATAATTTGATATTGGGTTTTCTACTAAAACCACAGCTCATATGGTGTATTTAAAGTTCCTGGGCGGCAAGTAAACTCTATTAATGACATAGACAGCAGTGTTCACAGCTTCAGCCCAAAAATGTAGCGGTAAATTCCGGCTATGAAGCATCACACGCGCCATCTCTTGAACAACCCTGTTCTTGCGCTCAACAACACCATTCTGCTGAGGTGTATAGGGTGCCGAGAATTCATGTTTGATTCCATTTGAAGTGCAAAAAAATCAATGAATTTTGAATTTATGAATTCTCCACCTCTATCACTTCTAACACGAATGATCTTTTCATTCTTTTCAATCATAATACGATGGCAAATCTCATGAAAAGAGTCAAACGTATCAGCTTTCTCTTTTAAAAATGCGACCCAAGAAAACCGAGAGAAATCATCAACGCATAAAAAAATGTACCATTTACCTCCCAAAGATGGTTGACGGGTCGGCCCCATTAAGTCCATGTGCAAAGTTCCAAGGGCCGTTTTGTACAACGTGGTTCAGTTCTTGTGTGCAGTCCTAGACTGCTTTTCCCCTTTTGGCAACCGACCACACACAATGTTTTGTTTAAATAGAAAGCTTTGGAACCCCCTTGCACCACGTCCTTGCTTGAAATTCTAGTAAGTTCCTTAAAATTTAAGTGACCTAGCCTTTCATGCCAAAGAGTTTCATTATTCAAAGCGGCTAAGTTACATATTTTCAGAAAATTTATTAGGAACAACATAACAATTGTTTTCAGATCTAACCCCTTTTAGAAAGAAGACATGGTCCTTATCAGTTACAACGCATTCAACAGATGAAAAGTTAACTGAAAAACCATTGTCGCAAAGTTGACTTATGCTTATGAGGTTAGTCTTAAGGCCATCAACAAATAAGACGTTTTTCAAAATCAGGCCATCTGGAATAGCTACCGTCCCTTTTCCAACAATTTTGGAAGATCGACCGTCTCCGAAAACAACGTGTCCTCCGGAGATTTTCTCAAGATTTTGAAAACTATTTTTGTCACCAGTCATATGACGGGAACACCCGCTATCCAGATACCAAGACGAACTATCATATGCATGCAAGGAAACATTGGAAACAAGACAAGGGAAAATTTCACCTTTGCGCACCCAAACCCTTTTGGAGTGCGTCGGTAATGGTCGTGAAGTTATATGCCTAGGTGAAGGCGTCTTGTTATAGCGATTGTTGTTCCTTGACTGTAATCGTCTTGCGCGATGAACTACCAAATCTCTTTTCATTTGAAAAGTTTTGCTTTGATTTTCGGGGAGGAGCCATTTTGGTAGTTGTTGCAAGAGGTCCTTGAGATGAGCGTTCGACTCCCGTCTTGCAATATCTTCTTATGTGCCCTGAAACACCACAACGAAAACATACCTTAGATCTTGACGATCCCAAAGAGGATGAAGTAGGTTTGTTGTCGTTGTTTGTCTTGAATTCCGGTGTCGGAGGAGGAGATACCGACTGAGGCACAAAAACTGTCTCACTCGAACTTGGACTGTTTCCAGTTTGAGTGTATCCGAGGCCGAACCTATTTGATTGACCAAGACCAAGAAGTCTATCCAACTTACTCCTTCCTGAAGAGAATCGCTGTAAGTCATTCTTGAGTTGGACAATGGTCTTTGTCATTTCCAAGTTATCCTGTCGAGCCTCATTGTAGAGCTTTGAGAAGTGATTCGCGTTATCCACCAGATTTGTATGTTCCTTCTCAAGTTGCTCATTGGACTCTTGAAGGGAAGCATTTGCCTTTATCAGGTTTTCCCTTTCCACTTCAAGAGCGTTTGAGAGAGAAGTCGCTCTTTTTGCTTCTTCTTCGAGATCATGCACTCTCCCTCTCAAACTCTTGTTTTGCTTAGCCACTTTCTTTGAGTCCCTCAAAAGTCTGTGGTAGGCTAGAGCAAAATCTTCACCTTCCGAATCATCCGATTCGTTGTCCGTTGCGTTCTTTTCAATAGTGGAGTTGGACAACGACTCAGATGTACTTGCCATAAAGCACATGAAGGGTGAAGATACGGACGCGTGGAAAGCGGTGGAGCTCTTTTCTTCATCACTCGAAGACGACTCATTTGACGTTGAGTTGTCATCCCAAGTGACGACTTGCATCGCCTTCTTCTTTGCCGGATACTTGTTAGGACACTCCGTTGCAATGTGGCCGTAGCCTCGACATTTGAAGCATTGTAGTTGTCCTTCTGAACTTTTCTTATCCTTTGAGAAGTTCTCTTGCTTTCTTGACTTGTAACCTGAAGTACCCTTGCCTTTGTTCGACTTTCCGAAGGATGGAGATTTGCTTGAATTACCCCTTCGAAAGTTGCGGCGAAACTTCCTTGTCAAGAGAGCGAGCTGCTTCTCAAATTCCTCCATAGAAAGGTTCTCGTCATCGTCTGAGGAGGACGTATCCGCGTCTTCTTCCTTAGTTGTTTTCAACGCATAACCTGAAAACTTAGAAGTGGATGCCTTTCCAGAAGAATTGTTAGTAGTAAATGTCATTTCATAAGTTTGCAATGAACCAACTAATTCTTCTACACGTATTTCGTCCGGGTGTTTAATAGTTTCAATGCCAGTAACCTTTGGGCGAAATCGTTCAGGAAGAGTTCTTAAGATTTTTCTTACAATCTTAAATTCTGGAATCTTCTCTCCCAGATTAGCACATGAGTTTACGATGTCTTGCAATCGTGTATAGTAGTCCGTGAAAGATTCATTTTCTGCCATTAAGATAGAGTCAAACTTGCTCGTAAGCATTTGAAGTTTCTGAATTTTCACGAGGTTAGTTCCCTCATGTGTAACTTGAAGAACATCCCAGATTTCTTTCGCAGTCTCACATGCCGAGACGCGAGAGAATTCAGTTTGAGATAAGGCATTAAAGATAGCATTAATTCCCTTGCCATTGTAAGAAGATGAATCTAACTCTTCCTTGGTCCATTTCGACCTAGGTTTTAAGGTGCGAACATCACCAATAAGTTCAGTTGGATTAGACCATCCTAATTCAATTGATTGCCACACCCGTTCGTCGATGGAAATTAAAAAGGCTTTCATCTGTACTTTCCAGTACGCATAATTTGTTCCATCGAAGAACGGGGGTCGGTTGATGTTTCCACCTTCAACCATTGTTTACAACCCTATTCCCGCTCTGATACCACTTGTTGGGTTATATGTAATACGGATCTAAATAGGGGAAAAAACACCTAGAGGGGGGTGAATAGGTGTAAACGTATAAACACTCAAAAAATCGTTGCGATAAAACCCAATGCGGAAATAAAAATAATACGCAAGATTTTTACGTGGAAAACTCCATCACCGGAGTAAAAAACCACGGGACCGATAACACGGCAGAAATCCACTAGAATTAAAACACGTACAAGGTGATTTACCGTACACACTTACGACTCAACCTTTTCCATACGCTCCTAGAGGATCTTCTCCGCTCGCTCCGCGACGCTTCTCGAATCCACGATCTGCGCCCAACGCCGAATCCACGGCTTCCAACGTCGAATCCACAACGTCCGACCGAATCCACGGTCTTCACCCAATAGCACCCTTCGAATCCACGAACGTGCCTCGCTCCGAATCCACGAGAGCGGTTGAACCTTGAATCCACAAGGACATGCGAATCCACGCGCCGATTTTTGGGGTAAATCGTTGTTTTGGGTGGTGATGATCCGCCGAATACTTAGATCAAAGATAGATCGGAAATACCATCTAAGTATTCATTAGTTTGATTCAACTCGAGATGTGAGTATGAAAACCTAGAATCAAACTAATCAATATAGATGAAGAAACATAGAGTATTCTCTAATGATTTCCTTTCTTCTCTATATGTGGATCTATAGCCGTATAAAATGATATATGAAAATGACGGCTATTGACTATGTGGATTAACCCTAGAAAAAGAGTCATAGGGTCTATTTATAGGTTAGAAACCCTAGGAAGGAGATAAGAATCAAAAACCTAACATTTCTGGAAATTTTACGGACGGCGATCCGGATCGGACTAGCTGTGATCCGGATCGTCGTAACGAGTCAGCCAGTTCCAGAAAAACGAAGGTTCGGGATCCGGATCGAAGTGCATGATCCGGATCGTTCATACAGTTTACCAAACATCAACGTTCGGGATCCGGATTGCGAAGCATGATCCGGATCGTTCAAGGAAAATGGTAAACTCACTGTTCGGGATCCGGATCAAGAGACTACGATCCGGATTGAACTGGTGTATGAACGAACCACCTTCGGGATCCGGATCGAACAACCTGATCCGGATCCTGAACATGTCCCAAGTCCAGTTTTTGATTTTTATGCAATGAAAGATTCTTCCAAGTGTTTCTACACTACAAGAAGTATTCGGATCACACAAAATCTTTAGTTAAACATACCTGATCCTTTTGAATTCTTCTTTCTTGAGATTGAGTTAAATGATCCAACTTTCTTCACCTTCAATCTTCAAGACTTGAGACTTTAACGAAACTACGCAAACTCAAATTCCGTAACAGCGCAGGCATCAAACAATAACTGCCGGAATATAGCTCCTTCAAAAGGTTCTAAATAATACCTGGACTTGCCTGGATTCCAATCCCAAAGGGCTCTCACCGTCGTGTATCAACGACGTGGCACTAGGTCAAACAGACCCTCTATCCATCAAATCCACGCACCTAAGAAATCAACTCTCGCTGCTCTAAAGGCGATATCCAAAGAGGGGCTATTGAAGTTGGCGCGGTTTCCAGAATCACGTCAATCGCAATCTTAATCTTCCTTTCTGGCGGCCTAATCATCGGCTTAGGTGGACTCACACCCGGGATTTCATGGGCAATAGGGACATCCTTAAGTCCCGCTGCCGCCGTAGGCACCTCTCACACGGACGCTGTAACCTGTGTGCTCAAATAGTCTCAACAAACAAAATGCCTTACATTATCTGCCTCGCAGAAAGTCAAAGTCCTTTCTCTCAGCAGTCAAACATCCTGTGGCACTATGTCAACCAATCCCAAGCACTGGGTCAGAACACTGAGCTGCCGTAAAAACCATTAAGTCTGCCGGCATAACTTACGGCCTCTGCTGCACTGTACATGATCCACAAGCCTCCTCCACTTGCACAATGCCAACAGTAACCTGTACCTCAAGTGCATCTGGTAACGACTCTACCTCTAGCCCATGCAGGAACGCAACATGTCCTAACTCCGACTGCTGTGAAGAAATCGCACCTGCGACAACTCAATCCACTACCGTGGCGCCCTCCAACCGGGCGGCACAGATTCATCCGCTCGATGCAAGTGGTCGTCGCTCAGCCTGCCAAAATATCTAGACCAATCACAAAGGGAGCACGACCTCTGTCCATGCTCACACTGAGATGCCGAACGTGGTCTCTCGCAAACAACCAATCCACGCTACCGCTGCGCCACTCTGATAAAATGGCTGTTGCTGTCATCGGGGTCCACCCAACCCCTGACGTCTCAGAAATCCACTTGGGTATCATCGTCATACGACCAAGCACGATTGATTCATGCAATTCCTTATACAATTATCCTTACTAAGCTCACCCCTCAATCACATATATTGCACCCCAAACATGCCAGTTATTAATCACACAGGGTAACATCCCCCTTGGGTAAGCTTTACATTAACCATCCACAAGGATATCCACCACCCAGGAGAGCAAAACGAAAATGCCTCTGCCTGCCGATCTGTCCTCCATCACCTAGCGCCAAGCGCCTCCCTCCAGAACTCGCCTCTAGCGGCAGATCCCCATCCAAGGAACTGCAGTGTCCAGCTCCAAACACAATGCCTACTCCGGCGAGGCATCCACAGTCCAAAACCCGAACAGGAGGGACCGAAAAGAAACTAAGGAGTATCCTGGCGCAATCCACTCCCAATCTCACTTATCCTATGTGCCTCGTCCCCCGAAACCTGGAGCGCCAGTTCAACAACTGCATAAACTCTCTAGCACAGGGAGGCTCTCAATTGATCACTCCATCATCCCCAACCACGACTCTGCCTCCAAAGGCTCCGAGCTCAATCTTACGAGTCGGGGTGGTTCATCTGCCAAATCTGGCTCACTTAATCAAACATGCCCCACAGCTCCTCTGCTGTCAACCATCCACCCTACCTCAGTGCCTTGGCACTAAACATTGGCACGGAGGGGGCCACTCGCTCTATTGGCACTACAGAAGTCCCTGCCGCTGAGGATACTACATCCTGGTGGTCTCAGAAGGAAAGTACTGTCGGGCTGCCCACTGCTCTGACAACTGCGTCACCAAACTAGCTGCTCGCTATGCCGCTGATATGCCTCTGACAATCCTGTCATCTGGGTCCGGAGTTCTCTGACCTCAATCCGGGTATCCGGCCCAAAACCAACCGCTCAAGCTCAACTGCCATGACAGGATGCACGAGGGTCCCAAACCCAGCGTCGGGGAGACACCGCTCGCCACGACGAAACCACAAATCAGCACACAACAACGCTCGACCCAATCCAGCGAAAGTCTAGAGCATGTCACCCATTCCATAGCGTTATGTTGTCTGCAACCAACATAACTACTTAGGAGAATAAACATGCCAATCACTCATCCCGTCCCTCGGGAGAGGTGTAAAACTCAATCAGGACTCTCGCTACAAATCACGACTCTCACGAAGTCATCCTAGGGTCCAACCACAAGCCTAGGGTTTCTAAGTCCACCATGACCTACAACCTAGGCTCTGATACCACCTAATCTGTCACGCCCCGGGGTCGAAACTGCGACCCGGGCTCGCCAACAGATCCGCCACCTATGCCAAACCCGCATAGGCGAAGCGTCCTACCTGCAAAAAGAGCTACAGCTAACAGATATCAGAGCTAAAAGATAAAACTGCTGTAGAATAAAATCAACCACTGTACAACTGAAGATAAAACAACAAGGTCCATCTCTCAAAAATGATGATCATATAATAACCTCGAGTACAAAACTCATAGCTAAACAGGGAGATATCACAAATACAACATCAGTGTACCAGCTCTCAATACATCATATCCTCACTACAACAGTCTCTCAAAGAGGAAATAAATACTAATCTACCGACTATGCTGAAGATCTCCTCAAAAAAGGGGGGGGGGGTACCGCTACCCTCCAATGGGTCAGGATCTAGCTCGCTACTCCCTCACCGCGAACAGCAACCGCAGAAACGGCAACACCCGCCAAGACTCTGCAAAACAAGGGAGAGAAAGGACAAAAAGGGGAAAAACCCCCGACGGGCGTGAGAACTACGCAAAAAGGGAGTTCTCAGTGGGTATCGCCACTAGGCCCGACGATCTGCCCACCAAGACCACTAGAGGCAAAAGATAACTAATGCAGTAAAACTTAAAGAAGAAGCAGAAGACCCTCTACAGCTACCATGCCTCTATCTGAAAGCTCAAATGGGGAAACTCTGATAAATATATGCAACACTCGCACACGAGGTGCTCAATCGACCCAATCGAGCTGACTGCCACATCGGGTCCAGTCAAACCTGCGCCCACCTACAACCACCTCCCGCTGACGGGCAGGAATTACGTAGGGCGTCCAAACGGACTAACTCGCTATCGAGTAGTGGCTCATGCAGGCTATAGTCAAAATCCATGCCCTCACTCTCAGAATGGATAGACTCAAGATGCTCAACCTCTCACACAAAGGTCAAAGAACTCGCAACGACCACGGGACCACCGTCAAACCCCGAACGGTTCCCAACAACACTAGTACTGGTCTAAACACAACTGAAAGTATGCATCAGTGTCTAGAAGCCTGCCTAAATAACCCCAATCCGACCACCAGTAGACACTGGTACTGCCTGCTCTGCCTGCCGCAACGGGTATGCCAGCTGATGCATAACACCGAAGCAAAGGAGTCTCAAGGACTCAAAGTCTGTCTGGCTCTGCCTGCCGCAACGGGTAAGCCAGCTGATGCATAACACCGAAGCAAATGAGTCTCAAGGACTCAAAGTCTGTCTGACGCACACTCCGGAGTGGTACTCGAGGGGAGCGACCCACACGAGTAAAGTAAGTAGCCGAAAGTAATATGATGTAGCAGGACTGGATCGTGACTCCGATCAAGTAGGAAAAACCCTCTACAGAAGATAGCCCGATCCCTAAACGGATACAACAGTAAATGATAAGTGGAAACTCCATCCACTAGAGGAAGGTCTAATACCCAAATCTGATACATCAATAAATATCCGGTCAACCGCCCAATATCCGCGGTTGCCGCAATACCCTGCCGTCCATAACCAAAGTACTATAACCGACCTCCGGTCAACCGCCCAAAGTCCGCGGTCACCGCCAAAACCCTGCCAGCCGCAATCCAGCACAACCCGTCCCTGTCACCAATGTCCCTACTATACTACCCCAGACCCCTGCTCGCACCCGAGCAACACAGACCGCCTGACTAACAAGAAGGAGAAAGGAATAACATGGTTTCTCCTAAGTCAAGTTCCAATATGTAGTGCAGCAGTAAAAGATGGCCTAACTATATGTCCATACACATATGTCCATACAAGCATGCATTTGTCCTCAAGAAGAATAAAGAAAATAAACCTCATGCCGGAATTAGCAATCACCATACCTGTCCATGATTTTCGATCCATAATCACTCCTTGGAGTAGAGCCTGCACATAACTACATAATCCTATCCCATTGTATGAACCAGCCTCATAAAAGGGTTATATGCTAACATGGCATGATAATTAATCATATAGGGTAACCTTGCCTTAGGTAAGCTTCCACTAATCATCAACCTGAATGTCTGATTCATACCATTGTCATAATATGAATAATTAACTTGCAATTCCCATAAATCAACATTGTTAAGCTTACCAATCAATCCCAGGTATTGTACCCTACACCTGCATGCAATTCTAACATATAGAGTTAGAGAACCGTCCACCGGTTCTCGGAATAAAGCACCCACCTGAAAAGCTGACTGTCCAAAGCCCAACAGCTGAAAACACCAAATAACTCTAATCCCTTGCTCCAATAAGTTCAGCACACCCGTAACTCTCCTGGCACAATACAAAGTCCACTAATTACACTAGGCTCCCAATTAAAGCACTTAAAACCACATACAACCTCGAATTCTGAACTGTTAAATTATCACCTGCAGATAGTGCCCAGAAAATTCCAATAAAAATATCACAGCAATCCTTGCGTCGATAGCTTCGAAACGGTACCTTGCACGCCCAAATCGGAGTTCGGTAAGTCAAGATAAAAATTCGGCAAGGGGGTACACTCATACAAAAATCTGTGTTAAAACTGTACACTGTTCACTGAGAAAACAGTAATTTTCACCTCTGATGAAATCTCAGAAAAATCCAAGAAAAATACGAGCGCGTTCCTTGCGATCAGTAGATGAAAAAGTTGTATAAGCTCGTTTCCGGCTGACGCTCGTACGCAAAGATATGGCCAAAATACCCCGCTGCTGTCAAGGAAGTCCACACAGAAAATGGGGTTACAGTTTGCCTCGGGATCCGTGCCAAAACCTCGAACGGGAAAGTGCGACCAAAACGAAAGATGAAGTCCTACCTTTTAGGAGTCTGCCGGCGCAAGAATCACAGCAAAATGATCTCGGGGTAGACCAGGGGAGCTAAAACACTGTCGCTGCGCCGAAGAAGAACACTAGAAAGCAACATCGCGCCGCACCGTAAAATAGGGAACCTCGGGATGCGTGCTCCCAAAAATCCCAAAACTCTGCAGGAAGATCAAGGACTTGAAGATGAAAATCTTCCAAGAGGGGAGCTCGGGGAGATCTTGCAAGGGATGAGAGAAAAATAGCAGAAAAGAGGGCTCGGGCTGCCTATTTATAGGCTGAAGGAAACAATTGGGAAAATTCCCATCCTGTCCCAACTTCCGGGCGCCCGGTCCGGTCCGCCCGAATTCGGGCGCGCACAGTGCGGCCCGGCCCGCCAAGTTTCGGGCGCGCACAGTGCGGCCCGGTCCACCACACAGCCCAGTCCACTACTCCCCCGGGCCCCACTGCACCCGGTGCACCTGCGCCCGCAAATGGCGACGCGACACGTGGCCCGGCAACCCGTGCACCGCGCACGTCGCGCCGTGGACCGCGCACGTCGCGGCTGACCCGGGCCCGTACGGCCACCTGCCCCGCCGTACGGCCACCTGCCCCGGTCAACAACTCCACCGATTGCGTGGACCGGGAGCACAACACCGGACCAACTACCTCACGCCACGTGTCCACCCGGTCTACCGTGCACCACCGGCCTGCTCCGTGAACCCAGACCACAACACCGACCAGTGAGAACCTGCCACGTGTCCCTTCCTCGGGTGCACGACGGCCGCGTGGACCGCGCACCTGACCGCGCCCCCGCGCGCCTGCCCGCGCCCCTGTGCGCCTGCCCGCGGCCGCGCGCCGCCTGCCCGAGCGCCTTCCGCCGCCTTCCGCCGCCGCCAGCCGCCGCCGGCGATCGCCGGAAACACTGTTCCGGCGATGAACAGTAACCGCCAACCCAGAAACATCAAGCAAATAGCCCATCTTGACCGTTTTCGCGTGGTGATTCCAAAAACGACGTTCATTTTACCAAAATCCAATCCTATAATTTGCCGGAGGCTCCCGGAAAGGTATTCTTAATCCGAATTCCGCGCCGAGCCTAAATTCGATATCCACTCCGCGCGTAAACTCTTCTAAACATCCGATGGGGTCCCCCGATTACCTACGAGATCCATTTTAAGCCCCGAGTCCATCTCTTGTGTCCAAACTGGCGCGCGAACACCGCCGACATGCCACGTAGGCTTCCAGAAGCTGCTGGTCACACTGTAGAAGCCCTGCAAAGATCCGGGTCACCACAGAGGATATGACTTGTACTGAGAGTCTGTACACTGATGTATTATTTCAGGTTATCCTCCATGTTGAGTTCTGGGTTATTGTATCTGAGGATTTTGTATTTGATCATTTTTGGGAGGTGGATATTGTATTATTATTTCTATATGTACAGATGGTTGGTTTTTAGTTTTACAGTAGTTTTTATTTTTATAGCTCTGATATTTGTTTAGCTGTAGTACATTTTCTTGCAGGTAGGACGCTTCGCCTATGCGGGGTTTTGCATAGATGACGGATCTGTTGGTGAGCCCGGGTCGTAGTTTCGACCCCGGGGCGTGACACCTCTAGTAGGCTTAGTGGGCAGACCGTCGGGTCTGGTGGCGGTACCCACTGAGAACTCCCTTTTGGTGTAGTTCTCACACCCGTTGGGGGTTTTCCCCCTCCTTTTTCTTTCCTCTGCTTTGTTTTGCAGAGTCTTAGCGGATGTTGCTGATTCTGCGGTTGCTGTTTGAGGCGAGGGAGTCGCGAGCTAGATCCCTACCTATCCTTGGAGAGTAGCTGTACCCACACTGCGGAGATTTGTAGTACAGTCAGTAGATTATTTTATTTCCACTTTTGAGAGATCATTGTATTGTGAGGATCTGACTTGTACTGAGAGCCTATACACTGATGTATTATTTCAGGTTACCTCCCTGTTGAGTTATAGTTTATTGTATTTGAGGATATTGTATGATTATCACTTATGGGAGATGGATATTGTATCATTATTTCCAGTTGTACAAATGGTTGGATTTTAGTTTTACAGCAGTTTTATTTTATAGCTCTGATATCTGTTTAGCTGTAGTGCCTTTTCTTGCAGGTTGGATGCTTCGCCTATGGGGGTTTTGTATAGGCGGCGGATTGTTGGCGAGCCCAGGTCGCAGTTTCGACGCCGGGGCGTGTCACATTCCTCCCCCCTTTAAGCCCTGACGTCCACGTCAGGATCAAGCACATTCACTAGTACCAGGCGATGTGAGACTCGTCTCGCTAGCCTTAGCCGACCTAGTAGGGAGCTGCACTCCACCTACAACGGTCATTAGCTAGGGAGCCACGCTCTACCCGCTATATTAACCTGGCTCAGCTGAGACACATCTCACATTTCCGGCTGATGATTGGCTCTGATACCAATTATGACATCCCAACTTCCCAGGGCGTCACCCATCCTAGAACTACTCTACCTCTAGCACGCTTAACTCTCTTAACCTCTTGGGTCTTGCTACCACCCAAAATGCTATAGCCAGGTTAAGAGATTTAGTCCTATTATATCATTTATAAATAGTACTATTTCAAATTTCGGGGGTGTCACACTTTCAATTTAAAATTTAAGTCTATTTTCACTTTTTTTTATGAATTTTTTTTTTCAGCCGCTCGTTTTGGACCTACTCGTTCACTAGGCAAACGAAGTTAAAAAGCTATGAAATTTGGTTTCTAAATAGTTCCAACAATATAGATCATGTTTAACAGAACCATTCGCCAAATCAAATGTCTTATCATTAAAAATAACTTACAAGCACAGAGGCTTTTGTACTTTCGAAAGCATAGAAGGCTGGCTCTCTCTCTCTCTCTCTCTCTCTCTCTCTCTCTCTCTCTCTCTCTCTCTCTCTCTCGCTCTATATATATATATATATATACATATATGAGTCCGTCTACTATGCTATCGATAGCACCAAGCACTTGGTGCTACCAAGCTTCCCACCGTTAGATCTACACCGTTGACCATTTTCATCTCTTAGATCATACTATTCCACCAACCAACCACTAAATTTTAAGAGACCACTATCATCCAAACCACACATCCCTTATTCCAAGGGCAAAAAACCTAATAGCACCAATGACTTGATACTATTGATGGCATAGTAGCCAAATTCGTGTGTGTATATATATATATATATATATATATATATATATATATATATATATATATATATATATATATATATATATAATAGTATAACTTTTTTCGTAAATAGTGCAATATATATTTGAATAGGATAATCATTTATTAAATAGTGCAATATCACGTGGTCGACCAAATTATTACTTCTCACTAATGCTAGTGCCTCATCGCCGTCGGCTCAATCTCTAGTGAAGTGTCACTACAATAAAATTAGGGTATAGGGACATATGTTTGTCACATTTTTGTATAAGTGTCCTATCTATATTTCATCTATATCCAAAATTAGTTTATAGCGATACATTTTTGGGACACATTATAAAAATATGTCGCTATACACCCTAGCGACGGCACATATAGCAACACTTATAATAAGTGTCGGTATTTTTGTCAGCGACACTTTTTTAGATTTTAAAAATATTTAAATATGTCGCTATAGCCTAATTTTATTGTAGTGTGTTAACCGGCCACAATGATAAGCAGGTCAAATTCGCCATGTTTACCACTCGTAAGACATTCATGCGGACACAATGGAGGAGTTGGTGGGAATGCATTCATGAGGCGAACACAATGGAGGAGTTGGTGGGAATGCATTCATGACGCGAACACAATGGAGGAGTTGGTGGGAATGCATTCATGACGCGAACACAATGGAGGAGTTGGTGGGAATGCATTCATGACGCGAACACAATGGAGGAGTTGAGTCAGCAAATTAAGGTGGGATGAGGCTGTCGCCAGCGGTGGAGATATGACTCGTGAGGAGGGGTCAGAGGGAGGAGAGATTGGATTTTTAAGGCATATGAATATTTTGGTCTGTTTTAAAATTTTTGATTTGAATATGCAAAAAAAAATTTATATATATAGCTCATTTTTTGCAAAAATATAACAAACAGTGATTTTGTTTATTTGCAAAAAAGCTATATATATATATATATATATATATATATATATATATAGAAAAATGCTACGTGTACATTCGTAAGGGGTGTACATCTCACACCCTCACCCATCTAAGGGTGGGGGTGTGATGATGGATCACTTGATGTGACCTGTAAAAAATATCGCCATCATTAAAATAATAGAAATATATGATATACATCCTTTCGGGATGTACATGTAGCATTGCTTTAAAAATTTAGAAGTAATATATAGTATTCCAATAACATTATATATTCTCGGACATGTAATGCACCGCAACTATAATGTTATTGAATACTATATATTACTTCTAAATTTTTATATATATATTCTCGGACATGTAATGCACCGCAACTTTATGATTGATACAGATGGGACGCTGTCCTTTACAATGCAGATTGCTTTATTATGCTCAGGTACGGTCATAAATAAATGGGTGATGCTAAGGTACGGTCATAAATTTTAATTTTAAAATTTATATAAATTTTAAAAAATACATAATAAAAATTAAAGTTTAAATAAGAGTAAAAATTTTAAATAAAAGTAAATAAAAATTAATTTTTAAATTTTAAATTGGAGTAAAAATTTTAATTTTAAAATTTATATAAATTTTAAAAAATTTATAAAATAATTGTATAAATTTTAAAATTTTAAAATTAATAATTTTTTTTTCAAAAATGAAATAAAATAAAATTTTTAGATTTATTAAAAAATAAGTTAAAAAAATTAAAATTTTTAAAATAAAAAATTTTAAAATTTAAAATTTATAAATTTAAATTTCTTTTAAAATTTAAAAATTCTAATTTAAAAAAATAAAAGAACTAATTTTTATTAGTATGCAAAAGAAAGGAAAAAAAGAGAGAGAGAGGAAAGAGAGAGAGAGAGAGAGAGTGCCTTGCACCCACGTGAATAGGTTTTCTCGATTCTCGTGTAAAATGTAATTCTGCCTTATTTCGCCTCAGATTGGGAATTGATATTTCCAACTTATACCGGAATAAGAATAATAATGAGATTTTGTAATTTTCATTGACCTTATTTTTATTTGGATATAAATTCGGGGATAAAAAGGTTATCTCCTTCTTATTCTCGTTACCAAACGGGGGCTTAAAATATTTAGAATAGGTATGAATGCATAGGACATGAACATAGAGCCAATAACTCTCTGTACTGGATCTGCAACAAATTTATAATTATTAGAAGTTATTGCACGGTGTACAAGTACATCTTATATATACACGACCCTCTGGAAACCGTATGATTGAGTTTTAAAGTTAGAAATTAACACATTGGATAATATTTTATGATATTTAAAAAGAGTAAGTGACCAAATATAATAAATTTTGTTCGTCTATTTATTACAACTAGTTACAATTGATTTTTTAAACTACTTGAATAATAATTTTTTAAACCCTAAGGTATCGTTTGTTTCGGGGCTAGAACCGGGAATAAGAGATTTATCCACTTATTCTACCAAACGCATTAAAAATTATTCGGTACAGTAATTCTAGTACAAGCAGAATAAGCTGGAACAACAATTCTTATCTATTATTTTATAATTTTTTTTTTTTATTAAACTATCCCTCCTCCCATTCTTTCTCTTTTTTCAATACACTCTAATATAATGAATTCTCAAAATAATAATTTTTTAAATAATAGCTTTTTAGAAGAGATGATATGGATTATATTTATCAAGTCAAATTTAAATTTAGAATAATTAAATCAGGCCAGATTTAAATTTAGAATAATAAATCATTAAATATTAAGTGTAGTATGTGGAGAGAGAAAGAAGGAATATTGTACTTTTATGAGTATAGAGCCATGTATAGTAATAAGTTATTTTCGATGATGAAAATTTTGAATTAACGATCCATATAATTAAATATAATCTAAAATATTTGAAGCATCTAAAAATTGAATATCATAATATTTTGAATTTATAATAAAGCTCATCAAGTGGACGTAATATAAACAATTAAAATCGAATAATTCTTAAAAATAGGGCTAGAATAGGATTTTTATCACGCCCCGGGTTAGGGCAATAACTGAGCTCATCAATAGATCTGCCGCATGTATGAAAAATCCCGCACAAACGAAATGTCTAACTTGATATATATATATATATATATATATATATATATATATATATATATATATATATATATATATATATATATATATATATATATATATATATATATATAACTACAATATAAGGCACCAGAACTAAAATAAACTGCTAAAGATAAAATGTAGTCTACTGTACATACAACTCGACAATAAAACTATCAACTCCCAACAACAAAAAATAAAGATACAAGCATGTACAATAAGCTGCTCTCCAAAATCAGCCTTTACTAGGAGCTCCTCTAACGCAATCAGCAGAGGAAGGTAAAGAACTTGCGACTCCCTTACTACCTCGATCAGACGCAGCAATAGGAGTGGAGGTCTATGCAAAAAGGTCAACAACGGAATGCGTGAGTGTTGGGTTATGATAAAATATGGATCTAAATAGGAAAAAAATCACCTAGAGGGGGGGTGAATAGGTGTAAACAATAAACACTCAAAAATCGTTGCGCAATAAAACCCAATGCGGAAATGAAAATATAACACGCAAGATTTTTACGTGGAAAACTCCAAAACCGGAGTAAAAAACCACGGGACCGATAACACGGCGAAATCCACTAGAATTAACACACGTACAAAGGTGATATACCGTACTCACAGACGACTCCACCTTTTTCTATACGCTCCTAGTAGATCTTCTCCGCTCGCTCCGCAACGCTCCTCGAATCCACGATTAGCGTCCAACGCCGAATCCACGGCGTCCAACGTCGAATCCACGACGTCCAACCGAATCCACGGTCTTCACCCTATAGCACGTCTCGAATCCACGAACGTACCTCGCTCCGAATCCACGAGAGCGGTTGCACCTTGAATCCACAAGGCCATGTGTAATGTACCGGATTTTCGGCACATATAATAAATCTAAATAAAAAGGTATGAAATACTATTTTTATAAAAGTTAGAGAAGTGAGGATGATGTGGAAGCGAATTGGGCCGAAATCGGATTAAAAATAAGAGATTTAGAATTTTAATTGAAAAAGTGGGTCCAGATTTTTACCAGAAAATTCACAGAGTCAGAAAATTTTGAGAAAATTCTGGGAGCTCCGTAATATTGTTTTAAGGCCACAGTAAAAATTTTGCGTTGATCGGACACCCGGATTGCGAGAACGGGGTCCGCCAGCGATTTTTGATACAACGAGGCGTTTGGTGACCCGGAAATGGCCAAACTCAGCAAAAATACTTGTAACATATTTCAAATGTATTACAAGTGAGTTGTAAGCATTTCGAATCGACGAAAAAGCCGTTGAGTCGAAAAGTGAGTTGTAGTTGAAAATTGAAGCTTCAAGCTTGTAAAATTTAAGCCCACGTTCGCCGAATTCGCAAAATGGCGAAATGCGGCGAGAAGACTTGTAACATGTTTTAAATATGATTACAGTCGAGTTCGGTGCGTTTCGGGCTGACGCGAAGGGCATTGGGTCGAAAAGTGACTTGAACCCCGAGGACTTAGCAAAATTCAGAGATTCTGAATTTTGAGATCGCGAAGCCTTTTCTGAGCCCTGTTTCGAAGACTTAGAGTAATCGAAAAATTTAAAAGAAATCATGGGGTGTCTCAGAAAAGTTTCTTGATTAAAAGGGATGAATTGCCGAGGTGAGCAATTGGAGGAAAATAGGAGAACGAAGCGAAGAAAAATGCTTTGTGAATTCTGAAACTGCAATTTTTAACAGTGCAGTTGATGGTGAAGCTTTTTCGGGCCTCTCTTTCGAGGGCTTAGAGTAGTCCAAAAATTTACAAGAAATCTTGGAGAGTTTAAGAAAAATTTGTAGAATAAAGGGGAGAAGAAAAAATTGCTATTTCGATTCTCCGATTGGGCAAAACGCGGAGGAAAATGGGTACCCGAAACTGCTCTCTGCAGGGGTAAACTGCAGCATTAAGGGCATTTGGGGGATTTAATTATGAGTTGGGGGCAAAAGCGTAATTGCACACCCTCACTCCAACTACCCACCTGCAGGGCATTTAAACACTCCCTCTCTCTCTGCCCCTCTCTCTCTCTCTTTTCTGCTGGAGCAAGAAATGAAAGGGAGAAGAAGAAGGAAGAAGATGAAAAGAGAAAGAAGAAAGGAGAGAAGAAGAAGAAGAAGGTTAGCTCTCTCCCTCTCCATCTAAGTTTTTTTTAGGTGCTCTTCTCTCTCTCTCTCTCTCCCTCCACTCTCTCTCTCTATCCTCTGCTAGCAGCAGCAGCTTGTGCTGCTGCTGCCAGCAGGGCCTGCAGCTGCAGCAATGCTGCTGCTGCCAGCAATGCCAGCAGCAGCAGCATTGGCTGCCCCACCAGCTGCAAGGGCAGCAGCTGCTGCTGCTGCTTCTACAAGCAGCAGCAGCTGCAGGAGTTCAGCTGCTTCTAGCAACTGCCTGGGCAGCAGTTGTGCAAGCTGCTGCCCAGCAGCAGGAACTTGACAAAAAAAAAAAAAGAAAAAAAAAGAGGGAAGAATTGCTGCTGCCTGCAGCAATGCTGCTGGGCAGCAGCAGCAACCATGCTGCTGGCTGGCAGCAGCAATGCTGCTGGCCAGCAGCAGCCAAGCTGCTGCCCATGCAGCTGCTTAGGCAGCTGCATTGGGCAGCAGCTGCACCAGGCAGCAGGGGAATTGACACAAAAAAAAAAGAAATGAGAAAGAAAAGAAAAGAAGAAAAGAAGAAAGAAGAAAATTTCTTCTTCCCTTCTTTTCTCCAATGAGCGAAATCGGTAAATTGGGGGAAATTGCTCAAATTGAGTTTCTCTCCAATTTTTTTGAATGCGAATTATGGATTTTGCCAATGTGCGAAATTGGTAAATTGTGGGAAATTGCTCAAATTGAGTTTCTCTCCAATTTTTGAATGCAAATTCTTGATTTTGCCAATATGCGAAATCGGTGAATTGAGGGAAATTGGTCAAATTGAGCTTTTCTCAAATTTCTGAGTGCATTTTGACCTAGGATCGAGTTGAGCAAGTTTCTTTTTGGCAACATGCCATGGGAGGATTATTCTCCTCCCATTTTTGTGAACCAATCAAAAATTAGCCTTTTGGTGGGGAAAATGATCAAATATGAATTTTCCCCTTTTAGTTGTCAAAAGGGGTTAGTTTTATCGTTTGATCGAGTTAGTGGATCGTGTAAAGACAGTTACTTTATGTTCTTCCTTCCTTACAATGTAGGGAAACCTCAGAGGCAAAAAGAGCCAAAATTTTCTCCTCCAGGAACCAAGAAAGCACATCGAGGTGGGAGATTCTGCCGAAATTGGGTGACCTCTCCCCTTGCTCCTTTGTTTTCGATCTAGAAGCATGATAGTAGCCTGTTAGAGGCGTTGGGTAATTATGATTGAATTTGCATGTGTAGATGGATATAGAAGAGAAGTAGACTTTTCAAATTGCCAAGAAAATAGAAGATAAACTTGCATGTGTAGAAGGATACAGATAGAAAAGTGGATTTTTCTGAACTACTAATTATGGATGATATTTGCATGCGTAGATGATAAATTGCATGTGTAATTGGACAAAGAGAATAGTGGTTTCTTCCTAATTGCCAAGAAAATAGAAGATAAACTTGCATGTGTAGAAGGATACAGATGGAAAAGTAGATTTTTCTAAACTGCTAAATATGGATGATAATTGCCTGCGTAGATGTTAAACTTTATTTATAATTGAGATGGAAATAATTACATGTGTAAAAAGGAGAATCAATTATTTGTTGTCTGTGACCATGTTAGGGTATAACCCTAGGAATCATGTGAAAGCATAAGGAAAAGGACATGTTGGTAGTAAGACTATGAGAAAACCTAGACTCAAGGTTAATGACTGGCATCAAACTTAGGAGTTTATCCTAGGATTGAATGAGTGGCATTGTCTTAGAAGATAACCTAAGGACATTGGATAGAGTGATCAACATAGAGTCAAGGAACTCTAGGTTAAACATGATATGAAACTTAGGTAAGAGAACCTAAGGTGAACTAGTGGAGTTTATACTCACAGGAAATGGATTAGGGTCAGGATAACTCTAAATGCAAAGTGCAACAGGTAAATAGAGATAATGTAACTCCAAGTTCAGCAAGGAAAAAGTATGTGGCCACAAAGTTTAAAGAATTTAAACTGATAGCAAAGTGATCAACTTAGAGTCAAACTCTAAGGACAAGTTTGTGTAATCACAAAATCAAAAAGCCAAATAATACAACCCTAGAGTGGGTCATAGGGTGTCTGGGCAAATGGACAATAACTTTAACTTCAATCTGAGTTAAATAAATGAAAGGAAATGATAAGAGTCCAAGAGACCCTCTGGTTATCCTTATGGCGAGACCTAGGATAAGAGGTAATTAATGCAAAAGGCAAAGTTTAAAAGTAAGCTAAAAGAGGCTTAATAACCAAGATAAGCAAATTGCTTAAGATAAAAGGGAACAGAAAGAGAATGTAACAGACGCCTTCGAATTTGAGACTCGTCATGTGGAGCAGGACTCCCTGAGCAGTGACCCGTCGGATGAGGTACTTTCGAAAGGCTTAAAGTGAAAGCAAGGAGCTAAATGCTCAAGGGAAAGAGAAAGAGATTTGCCAGTGGCAAAAAGGGAGCTATAAGCTCGAATAAGAAAGGGAAGCAAGTGTTCAAAGGCAAAGAGGCTAAGAACTAAAGCAAAAAGAGAAAGAAAAAGAAAAGAAAAGAAAGAAAATATAAAGATAAAACGAGCGTACCTTCGGGGGTAAAAAGTAGCCTTGTCGGAGCCATGGGCAGTGTCCCTCTCCCGGGCAGTGACCCGTAGGACAAGTTCCCCGTTGGACGGGCTAGCACTTGCGGGTGCTATCGGCAACCTTAGAAATCTTATCTTATGGTAGCAGGACTACCGGGCTCGGGCCCGTTGGATAAGAATTTCCGAGGGTTAACTTGAACTAAAGCACCAGAATCTAATGAATAAAGAAAAATAGAGTGGCCAAGGTGGCCGGGTTAGTTGGACCCTATATTTAGCGGCATAGTGGCCGAGTTGGTGCTTAGCAGCCTAGTGTGGCTAGACAGAGTAGTGCTGGGTAGATGGTTATACACAGATAGTGTAGTGATATGTTATATTGCATAGCTGCATTTTGATATTGAGGATTTTGTTTCCTAGCACTATTATTATTGCTTCCATTGGACCAAGTGGTGTAGGACACTTTTTCTCGGTGGTTGAACCCACTGGGAACTCTGTCAGGAGTTCTCACACCCCTTGGGTGCACCCCCCACAGGTTCAGGTATGGATGCAGCGATCGCGACGGTTCAGAGGCAGACGGCGAGATATACGACAGGGGCAAGGGCCCAGCAGCATAGAGACCTAGAGGGTCTAGCAGAGGTATTCCATTTTTATATTTCTTGAGTGAACCTTGTATGGTGAGGAAATGATGTAAAAGAATTGTAATAATTTTCTTAGCAAGTTCAGAAATGTAAAGTGTAATAAATTTAAGTTATGGTTCACTCTTGTATGCTTTAATTATCGCTTAAACTGTTTGTTTATAAAATGAAAGTTCAAATTTATATTGATTTTTAGTACTCTGATATTGAGCTTCCGCATATACTTGTTGTATGATTATGGATATTACCGTTCCTTTCGGGTAGTGAAAGGTCATACCCGATTGGCGGGTCTGTTGGCGTGCCCGAACCGTACAAATTGGCGGACTCGGGGCGTGACAGATTAGAGTGGTATCAGAGCCTAGGAATAGTCCTAGGTGGTTAGCAAACCTTAGGGAGACCCTAGGGATTAGCACGAGAGAGTGTGTGGATTGTTGGGCGAAAGCATTCGATTGGTTATTGTTTTTCCCAAAAAGGATGTTGGGACTGATCGAGGGCGACGAGCTTTCATTCTTCGGATATTACGTTGGCGGCCGACAACGTAATGTTGGAGATGAAAAGGAGTACCCTCCTATACTTTCGCATGATTGAGTCGACGAGCCTTTTTGTCGGTATATAGACTGCGCGTTGTTCAAATGGCTAAATTTGGGCTAGTTGTTTCGTTGTGGTGTGCATATTGGCGATGACACCACCTAGGGAAACGCGCTTGTTTCGACTCGTGCCGGGAGAGCGCTCTGGGTCGAACAAGGTACACGAGCTGCGATAGTAGGTGGCCGCACTTATTGGTGTGGTCCAGCAGCAGACGAATCTTCTTGCCGTTAGTGGAAATTCCCCGCCGACAGGAAGACAAATTTCGACGCCTAAGAGTGGCGTCAGGGTGACAGTCGGACCAGATAGATAGGCTCCAGTGGCTGATAGCGCAGCAAGCTGAGGCTGCACAAACAACGTATGAGTATACGGCGTCGCCGCCTGTAGGGACGACAGTAAAGGGAATGGCAGTGGCCGCCGAACTTTTGTCGGCGCAGCCAACACCTTCAGCATAGGGTGTTTTACGCTTGTGTCAGCTAGGTTGCTGGCAAAGTATGGTTAGTAGGTCCAGTGAGTGACCGACTCGCGAGGTAAATGGTGATCGCTATGTCGCGAGAGCCAAGTTGCTGTGCCCTAAGGGTTAGGGCAAGAAAGATTTACGGGCCAGGCGGCGGGAATTTGCCCCGGATGACGGTAGCAACCGTGTGGCGTGACAACTGTGGCTGTGCTGCCATATAGTGGAGTTGGTAAGGCCTAGAGTAGGCCACAGGATGCGAGAACCTCTCGAAAGAGCGAGAGTTTTGTGGCGCCGTTCTGATGGATCGGTGTAATAGCAAGGATTGTCACCGCAGGATTTGCGTTTTAATCACCAGAGTTGGTGAACAGTTATTGTGGTGCCTCGACCCAGTTGGGAGAGTTGCACAAGCGCCGTAGGTGTGCTGAAGTAAGTCGCTTAACACTGGATTTTTACGAGTTAGCGTAGGGTCGTCGGATGCCCAACTGTTTGGGTGCTTATGGAGCACAAGTATCGTTTAGCCAGAGAGAGCTGATTAGGTGGCGTATTAGCTTTTGCCTAGTGTGGCCAGAGTTGATAGAGAGTTCGGGTCGTGGATTGACGACTTGTCACGCCCCGGGGTCGAAACTGCGACCCGGGCTCGCCAACAGATCCGCCACCTATGCCAAACTCCGCATAGGCGAAGCGTCCTACCTGCAAGAAAAGTGCTACAGCTAAGAGATATCAGAGCTAAAAGATAAAACTGCTGTATAACTAAAAACAACCACTGTACAACTGAAGATAATACAATAATGTCCACCTCCCAAACGGATAAAAGAACAACATCCTCAGACACAAAACTCATAGCTCTACCGGAAGGTATCTCCAATAAATACATCAGTGTACAGGCTCTCAATACAAATCATATCCTCACTACATCAGTCTCTCAAAAGAGGAAATAAAATAACTAATCTACTGAAGCTCTCCTCTGAAGGGGTACCGCTACTCTCCAAAACATGGGTAGGGATCTAGCACGCGACTCCCTCGCCTCGATCAACAACCGCAGAATCAGCAACACCCGCTAAGACTCTGCAAAACAAAGGAGAGGAAGGAAAAAGAAGGGGGAAACCCCCCCAGAGGGTGTGAGAACTACACCAAAGGAGGGAGTTCTCAGTGGGTATCACCGCCAGGACCGACGGTCTGCCCACCAAGTCCCCAAAAGACAAAAAGCTAACCAAAGCCGTAAAGATGTATAAAAAGAAGCTGGACCTTCACAACAGCAACCAAGCCACTAAGCTTGCTATGCCTGCCATGCCTGCTATGCCTGCCTATGCCTGCTTATGCCTGCTATGCCTGCCTATGCCTGCCATGCCTGCCATGCCTGCCATGCCTGCCCTGCCTGCCTATGCCTGCCCTGCCTGCCTATGCCTACCATGCCTGCTCTGCCTGCCTATGCCTGCCCTGCCTGCCTATGCCTACTATGCCCGCCATGCCTGCCTGCCTGCCATGCCTGCCATGCCTGCCCTGCCTGCCTATGCCTGCCCTGCCTGCCTATGCCTACCATGCCTGCTCTGCCTGCCTATGCCTGCCCTGCCTGCCTATGCCTACTATGCCCGCTTATGTCTACTATGCCTGCCATGCCTGCCTATAACGGTCAACAACCCACAATGACCTAGGGACCACAGTACCCCCAAACGGTTCCCAACAACACTAGCACTGGTCCAAACACCCCCACTAAACTCCACTCGGTCCCCCTGACACGAGCGCAACAAAACAAAACAAAAGCCTGTAATAAGCCCAATCTAATGCCACCAGTAGACACTGGTACTGCCTGCTCTGCCTGCCGCGACGGGTATGCCAGCCTACGCATAACACCGAAGCAAAGGAGTCTCAAGGACTCAAAGTCTGTCTGCCGCGCACTCCGGAGTGGCACTCGAGGGGAGCGACCCACACGAGTAAAGTATCTCAGTAACAAAAGTATCATAATCAGCAGGACTGGATCATGACTCTGATCAAAGTGGGAAAACCCATCCACTAGAGAAATCGGATACCCAATCTGGTGCATAAATAAATGTCCGGTCAACCGCCCAATATCCGCGGTTGCCGCAAAGCCCCACAACTAATCCAACCTGTCCCAGACACCAAGTCCCGACTACACTACCCAGAGCCCCTGCTCGAACCTGAGCAACACAG
Organism: Tillandsia leiboldiana; assembly: GCA_029204045.2. Classification (NCBI taxonomy): domain Eukaryota; kingdom Viridiplantae; phylum Streptophyta; class Magnoliopsida; order Poales; family Bromeliaceae; genus Tillandsia; species Tillandsia leiboldiana. Next base: position 29,940,603 of record CM055064.1, read on the forward strand.
ACCACCTGACTAACAAAGAAGGAGAAAAGGATAACATGGTTTCTCCTAAGTCAAGTTCCAAAAGTAGTGCAGCGGTAAAAGATGGCCTAACTACATGTCCATGCACGCATGCTTTGTTCTCAGAAATAATAAAAGTGGGTAAAGCATAAATTAGTAAAGCATGCTAAAACATTCCTGCTATGGTATACCATTCTCACCCAAGTGAGCCATTCCTTGCTTACCTCTCGCTCATACCGGTTGTACATCAAATACGCCTGTTATCAATCATAGAGGGATGATAACCCCACATGTGCACTTACATTCACCATGATATAAAAATCTTATACAGTTACTAAATTAAGCTTACCCACCTGAAGCGCTTAACCCAAGGCAAACCTGAAATCGGTGAAGTGGGTAGAGGCCCGCGGTCCAAAATTTGCCAACAAAACACCCTCGGTACAATTCGCGCAAGCCTTGGCTCCAAACAGCTGAAAACACCCCTGAGTACAACAATAAGGCTTAACATTACACTTTTATTCCAAAATCAACCAAACATACACAATCTGAAAATCAGTCCCAAAGCCGCGCATATTTCACCTGCTGCAAGTGCCCAGAAAAATCCAATAAAAATACCACAGTAATCCTCGCGTCGATACCTTCGAAACGAGTACCTGCACGTCCAATTCCGAGCTTCCTACACTGAGAAACAATTCGGACAAGGGAACCACCCCGAATCAAACTACACTCAAAAACTGTAGCAACAATTACTGTTCACAGATAATCTTCACCTTCGAGAAATATTCAGAAAATTCCAAGAAAATTTGGGCATATTCCTCGTGATGTGTAGATGCAAATCGCCTCTTGAATCGCCCCAATCCGATGCCTGTGCGCGAAGATATCGCCAAAATACCGCACCGCTGTCCCAAAACTCCGCCCAGAAAAAGGGGTTACAAGATGATCCGAAAGACCCATGAAAAACTCGGAATGGGAAAAACCAGTAAACGTGGGAAACATAGCCCTACCAGTCGTGAAGCCAACGGCGCAAGAATCGCCTCATTCGGAGGTCGGAGTAAGCCGGGGGAGTCCTAGCACCGAAATGCGACGAAGAAGAACACAAACGAACGAGCGTCGCGCCGCGCCGAAAAAATGGTAACCTCGGGATGCGTGCCGCTGAAAAATCTGGAAATCTGCAGATGGAATCGCCACTGGGAGAGGAAGATTTCTTGTGAAGGTTGCACAGTGAAATTCCGCGCGGAGAAGAAGCTCTCTGCAAAAGAACTCGGCCTCTATATAAGCTGGGAAAAACAAATCACTTAATACCCAACATGTCCCCGTTTCCGGGCGCTGGGAACTTTCGGGCGCGTACTGTAGCAGCCCGAAAGATCACTGTAGCAGCCCGAAACCTTCCTGGGCCTCCACGTCGCCCGCCAAACAGGCAACAGCCGAACCCGCCGCACGCGTCGCGCCACGTGGCCACCCGCGGACGACGACACGTGGCACGCAACCCGGTCAACGCCCGCCTGCCGCGCCCACGTGCCCGCCTGACGCCGCCGCCTGCCACCCTGCCGCGCACAGTAGCCCCACCAATAGGAGAATGCCACGTGTCAAGCCTCTGCCTAGTGAACCCGGTGCACGCAATCATGTGGACCGAACCGATGCAAACCTGCCACGTGTCCAAGCCCGGTGCACCGTAAACCATGAGCCATCCCGAAAACTGCGTAGACCATCCGCCGTGAACCCACCTCTAGGGTGATGCCACGTGTCACCCCCGGTCCACCGTGCGCCCCGCACTCCCCCGTAGACCGCGCCCCGCGGACCGGCCCACTCCCGAGCCGCCACGCGTCCCGCCCCCGGCGCACGCCTGCCGCGTGGACCGGGCGGCCCGCGCCACCGTCCGCCGCGCTGCCCGCGGCCGCTCCGCCGCTGCCGCCGCCGCCGGAAACACTGTTCCGGCGTGAACAGTACCCGAAGCTCAAAAATGACAAGTGGGTAGTCCGTTTTAACCGTTTTCGCGCGCTGAATCCGAATTTGATGTCCATTTCGCCAAATTCCAACTCCAAAATTTGCCGAAGGCATCCGGAAAGGTAATCCTTGGTCCAAACTTCGCACTGAGTCCAATTTAAATATCCTTGGCGCGCGAAACCACTTCTGGAACTCCGACGGAGTCCGCTAATCACCCACGTGATCCATATAACACACTGAGCCCAACACTAATGTCCAATTGGGGCACAAATCCCACCAACACGCCACATAGGCCTCCGGGAGCTGTAGATGATCCAGTAATCTCGTCGTGGGGATCCAGGTCCTCACATCCTCCCCCACTAAGAAAAGTTTCATCCTCGAAACTAGCTCAAATCCACCAGGAGTCACAAATACCACGGGTAGGTATCCGTCAATCACGCCTCCAGCTCCCCACACACCACACACTCCCCGTGATCACTCCCCAATAACAACAATACCCAGTACGGCATGGCCCGATTGCGCGATTCCCTCATCTCTCGAGCCAGAATCCGCAACGGGCGTTCCTCGTACCCCAACAATCACATATCTCAATAGACAAGTCAATCGCGGGCGAAGAATCCCAAAAACAAAACACTCCTGAGCTGAAACATGAAATACAACCGGGGTTCCAACAAAGTTGGGGGAAACCAGATAACCGCCAGTGCAACACACACCAAACCACAACCTGTGTCAACTCAACCAAGGCAACCCGAAGCACACCCACACGATTAACCAATAAGGAAATGAGCCCTAACAAGGAGGGGTCCTCACTCGGTCACTCCCGAATCTTGACCATCCGAGTGAACTACTCAGCCGCGGTCTATCATCCAAAGGAACCCTCAGGGACACAACCACACGCCACGTCTGCCTCAACAGTCCACACAGCGCCAGCTGTGGAATCATCAAGCTCAACCCCAGCCAGCTCTCCTGGCACTGCCCAGTCCAAGAAGCTCCTTACCTTGACAATAACTGTCGATCTCGGCCAAAACCCGAGTGATATCATATTGGCCGGATTTCCACCGCCGCTCCTACGGCTCGAACAACGTGACCCAAGAAGGTATGCTTCTGGAGCTACAACTTGTACCTCAATAACGTGGCATACCACTTCATCCACACGGGCATGGTAGCACATCCACAAGTGCTCCTCGCGCTCCACTTCGCTCTGGGAGTAAATCCAAATATCCCCGGAGGATCTTGTTACCAATCCAATCAAGTACAGCTGGAGCACAATTCCCTCAAATCATAAAAGTGGCAGGGCATTAATCAATCCACTTGGCCTCACTAAGAGCTCGTGATGCCCTACCGTGTCCTGAACGCCATCTAAGCAAGATCCTCGGCTATCTGATTCCAAGTAGGTACTCACACCATACTATAACTGCCGGAGCATGACTCCATCAAAAGGTCCTAGGTACCACCCGGACCTGTCTACACTCGAACCATAAAAGGGCCCTCACAGTCGTGCATCAACGACGTGGCATCACCACCGTGTACCAACGGCGTGGCATCAGGTCAAGCAGACCCCTCGATCCATCAGATCCTACAACCGCGCCATCAGCTCTCTCAGCTCTACAGGCGATATCCAATGAGGTGCTATCAAGGGTGGCGCGGTTCCCCGAACCATGTCAAACGCAATCTCTACCTCCCTAACCGGCGGCATTACCAACAACTAAGGTGAAAACACACCCGGAATCTCGTGGGCAACAGAGATATCCCTGAGTCCCGGTGCCGCCGTAAGCATCTCTCACCCTGTCGCTAAAACCAGAGTGCTCTAACAACCCTAACGAGCCTGCCTCCAATTGCCCGCCTTGCCGAAGATCAAAGTCCTCTCTTGCCGCAGTCGAACATCCTGTGGCATAGTGCCCAACAATCTCAAGCATATGGTCAAACACCGAACTGCCACAATTACCAATAAGCCTGCCGGTACAACTCGCGGCCTCAGCTGCATTGGACATGATCCACAAACCTTCTCCACACGCACAGCACTTAACAGGAACCTGTACCTCGAGTGCACGTGGTAACAAATCTGCCTCTAGTCCATGCAGGAATGCAACATGCTCTAACTCCGACTGCTGTGATGGAATCACACCTGCGACAACTCGATCCCCTACCGTGGCGCCCTCCAACCGGGCGGCACAGGTTCATCCATTCAATGCAAGTGGTTGTCGCTCAATCTGCCTGAAAATCAGGGCTAACACTAGGAAGCACGACCTCTGTCTCTGACCACAATGAGGCGACGAATAAGGTCCTCCGCAGATAACAAATCCACGCTATCGCTGCGCCACTCGTGTAAAATACTGATGCTACCATCGGGGTCCACTCGATCTCTGGCATCTCAGGAACCCGTCATCCTGGAAAGGAAATCAGAAGTGCCTCTGCCGGTCGATCTGTCCTCCATCATCCGGCGCCAAGCGCCAAAATCTAGAACTCACCTCCTGGCGGCAGATCCCTGTCCAAAGGAACTGCAATGCCGCGCTCCGTACACGGTGCCTGCTCCAACGAGGCGTCTAAATCTAAAATGGAGGGACTGAATAACAGAAAGGTGTCCTGGCGCAATCCACTCCCAGTCTCATATATCCTATGCGCCTCGTCCCTCAAATCAGGAGCGCGCAGTTCAACAACTGCATACACTCACAAGCACAGGGAGGCTCTCAATTAAGCACTCCATCACCACCAGCCGCGACTCTGCCTCCAAGGGCTCTAAACTCAATCTTACGAGTCGTGGTGGTTCATCTGCCAAAAATGGCTCAATAGGTCGATCATGTCCCACAGCTCACCAGCTGTCAACCATCCACCCTACCTCGGTGCCTCGACACTAAACATTGGCACAGAGGGGGCTACTCAGTGCTCCGACAACTGTGTCACCAAGACCAGCTGCTCCCACAGCCGCTGATAAGCCTCAGACAATCCTGTCATCTGGGTCCGGGGTTCTCTGACCTCGATCCGGGTATCCGGCCCAAAACCAACTGCTCAAGCTCAACTGCCATGACAGGATGCACCCGGGTCAAAACCCAACGTCGGGGAGACACCGCTCGCCACGACGAAACAACAAAACAGCACACAACAACACTCGACCCAATCCAGCGAAAGTCTAAAGCATGTCACCCATTCCACAGCATTATGTCGTCTGCAGCCAACATAATTACTTAGGAGAATAAACATGCCAATCACTCCTCCCGTCCCTTGGGAGAGGAATAAAACTCAATCAGGACTCTCGCAAAATCACGACTCTCACAAAGTCAACCAAGGGTCAAACCATAAGCCTAGGGTTTCTAAGTCCACCATGACCTACAACCTAGGCTCTGATACCACTCTAATCTGTCACGCCCCGGGGTCGAAACTGCGACCCGGGCTCGCCAACAGATCCGCCACCTATGCCAAACTCCGCATAGGCGAAGCGTCCTACCTGCAAGAAAAGTGCTACAGCTAAGAGATATCAGAGCTAAAAGATAAAACTGCTGTATAACTAAAAACAACCACTGTACAACTGAAGATAATACAATAATGTCCACCTCCCAAACGGATAAAAGAACAACATCCTCAGACACAAAACTCATAGCTCTACCGGAAGGTATCTCCAATAAATACATCAGTGTACAGGCTCTCAATACAAATCATATCCTCACTACATCAGTCTCTCAAAAGAGGAAATAAAATAACTAATCTACTGAAGCTCTCCTCTGAAGGGGTACCGCTACTCTCCAAAACATGGGTAGGGATCTAGCACGCGACTCCCTCGCCTCGATCAACAACCGCAGAATCAGCAACACCCGCTAAGACTCTGCAAAACAAAGGAGAGGAAGGAAAAAGAAGGGGGAAACCCCCCCAGAGGGTGTGAGAACTACACCAAAGGAGGGAGTTCTCAGTGGGTATCACCGCCAGGACCGACGGTCTGCCCACCAAGTCCCCAAAAGACAAAAAGCTAACCAAAGCCGTAAAGATGTATAAAAAGAAGCTGGACCTTCACAACAGCTACCAAGCCACTAAGCTTGCTATGCCTGCCATGCCTGCTATGCCTGCCTATGCCTGCTTATGCCTGCTATGCCTGCCTATGCCTGCCATGCCTGCCATGCCTGCCATGCCTGCCCTGCCTGCCTATGCCTGCCCTGCCTGCCTATGCCTACCATGCCTGCTCTGCCTGCCTATGCCTGCCCTGCCTGCCTATGCCTACTATGCCCGCCATGCCTGCCTGCCTGCCATGCCTGCCATGCCTGCCCTGCCTGCCTATGCCTGCCCTGCCTGCCTATGCCTACCATGCCTGCTCTGCCTGCCTATGCCTGCCCTGCCTGCCTATGCCTACTATGCCCGCTTATGTCTACTATGCCTGCCATGCCTGCCTATAACGGTCAACAACCCACAATGACCTAGGGACCACAGTACCCCCAAACGGTTCCCAACAACACTAGCACTGGTCCAAACACCGCCACTAAACTCCACTCGGTCCCCCTGACACGAGCGCAACAAAACAAAACAAAAGCCTGTAATAAGCCCAATCTAATGCCACCAGTAGACACTGGTACTGCCTGCTCTGCCTGCCGCGACGGGTATGCCAGCCTACGCATAACACCGAAGCAAAGGAGTCTCAAGGACTCAAAGTCTGTCTGCCGCGCACTCCGGAGTGGCACTCGAGGGGAGCGACCCACACGAGTAAAGTATCTCAGTAACAAAAGTATCATAATCAGCAGGACTGGATCATGACTCTGATCAAAGTGGGAAAACCCATCCACTAGAGAAATCGGATACCCAATCTGGTGCATAAATAAATGTCCGGTCAACCGCCCAATATCCGCGGTTGCCGCAAAGCCCCACAACTAATCCAACCTGTCCCAGACACCAAGTCCCGACTACACTACCCAGAGCCCCTGCTCGAACCTGAGCAACACAGACCACCTGACTAACAAAGAAGGAGAAAAGGATAACATGGTTTCTCCTAAGTCAAGTTCCAAAAGTAGTGCAGCGGTAAAAGATGGCCTAACTACATGTCCATGCACGCATGCTTTGTTCTCAGAAATAATAAAAGTGGGTAAAGCATAAATTAGTAAAGCATGCTAAAACATTCCTGCTATGGTATACCATTCTCACCCAAGTGAGCCATTCCTTGCTTACCTCTCGCTCATACCGGTTGTACATCAAATACGCCTGTTATCAATCATAGAGGGATGATAACCCCACATGTGCACTTACATTCACCATGATATAAAAATCTTATACAGTTACTAAATTAAGCTTACCCACCTGAAGCGCTTAACCCAAGGCAAACCTGAAGTCGGTGAAGTGGGTAGAGGCCCGCGGTCCAAAATTTGCCAACAAAACACCCTCGGTACAATTCGCGCAAGCCTTGGCTCCAAACAGCTGAAAACACCCCTGAGTACAACAATAAGGCTTAACATTACACTTTTATTCCAAAATCAACCAAACATACACAATCTGAAAATCAGTCCCAAAGCCGCGCATATTTCACCTGCTGCTAGTGCCCAGAAAAATCCAATAAAAATACCACAGTAATCCTCGCGTCGATACCTTCGAAACGAGTACCTGCACGTCCAATTCCGAGCTTCCTACACTGAGAAACAATTCGGACAAGGGAACCACCCCGAATCAAACTACACTCAAAACCTGTAGCAACAATTACTGTTCACAGATAATCTTCACCTTCGAGAAATATTCAGAAAATTCCAAGAAAATTTGGGCATATTCCTCGTGATGTGTAGATGCAAATCGCCTCTTGAATCGCCCCAATCCGATGCCTGTGCGCGAAGATATCGCCAAAATACCGCACCGCTGTCCCAAAACTCCGCCCAGAAAAAGGGGTTACAAGATGATCCGAAAGACCCATGAAAAACTCGGAATGGGAAAAACCAGTAAACGTGGGAAACATAGCCCTACCAGTCGTGAAGCCAACGGCGCAAGAATCGCCTCATTCGGAGGTCGGAGTAAGCCGGGGGAGTCCTAGCACCGAAATGCGACGAAGAAGAACACAAACGAACGAGCGTCGCGCCGCGCCGAAAAAATGGTAACCTCGGGATGCGTGCCGCTGAAAAATCTGGAAATCTGCAGATGGAATCGCCACTGGGAGAGGAAGATTTCTTGTGAAGGTTGCACAGTGAAATTCCGCGCGGAGAAGAAGCTCTCTGCAAAAGAACTCGGCCTCTATATAAGCTGGGAAAAACAAATCACTTAATACCCAACATGTCCCCGTTTCCGGGCGCTGGGAACTTTCGGGCGCGTACTGTAGCAGCCCGAAAGATCACTGTAGCAGCCCGAAACCTTCCTGGGCCTCCACGTCGCCCGCCAAACAGGCAACAGCCGAACCCGCCGCACGCGTCGCGCCACGTGGCCACCCGCGGACGACGACACGTGGCACGCAACCCGGTCAACGCCCGCCTGCCGCGCCCACGTGCCCGCCTGACGCCGCCGCCTGCCACCCTGCCGCGCACAGTAGCCCCACCAATAGGAGAATGCCACGTGTCAAGCCTCTGCCTAGTGAACCCGGTGCACGCAATCATGTGGACCGAACCGATGCAAACCTGCCACGTGTCCAAGCCCGGTGCACCGTAAACCATGAGCCATCCCGAAAAACTGCGTAGACCATCCGCCGTGAACCCACCTCTAGGGTGATGCCACGTGTCACCCCCGGTCCACCGTGCGCCCCGCACTCCCCCGTAGACCGCGCCCCGCGGACCGGCCCACTCCCGAGCCGCCACGCGTCCCGCCCCCGGCGCACGCCTGCCGCGTGGACCGGGCGGCCCGCGCCACCGTCCGCCGCGCTGCCCGCGGCCGCTCCGCCGCTGCCGCCGCCGCCGGAAACACTGTTCCGGCGTGAACAGTACCCGAAGCTCAAAAATGACAAGTGGGTAGTCCGTTTTAACCGTTTCGCGCGCTGAATCCGAATTTGATGTCCATTTCGCCAAATTCCAACTCCAAAATTTGCCGAAGGCATCCGGAAAGGTAATCCTTGGTCCAAACTTCGCACTGAGTCCAATTTAAATATCCTTGGCGCGCGAAACCACTTCTGGAACTCCGACGGAGTCCGCTAATCACCCACGTGATCCATATAACACACTGAGCCCAACACTAATGTCCAATTGGGGCACAAATCCCACCAACACGCCACATAGGCCTCCGGGAGCTGTAGATGATCCAGTAATCTCGTCGTGGGGATCCAGGTCCTCACATCCTCCCCCACTAAGAAAAGTTTCGTCCTCGAAACTAGCTCAAATCCACCAGGAGTCACAAATACCACGGGTAGGTATCCGTCAATCACGCCTCCAGCTCCCCACACACCACACACTCCCCGTGATCACTCCCCAATAACAACAATACCCAGTACGGCATGGCCCGATTGCGCGATTCCCTCATCTCTCGAGCCAGAATCCGCAACGGGCGTTCCTCGTACCCCAACAATCACATATCTCAATAGACAAGTCAATCGCGGGCGAAGAATCCCAAAAACAAAACACTCCTGAGCTGAAACATGAAATACAACCGGGGTTCCAACAAAGTTGGGGGAAACCAGATAACCGCCAGTGCAACACACACCAAACCACAACCTGTGTCAACTCAACCAAGGCAACCCGAAGCACACCCACACGATTAACCAATAAGGAAATGAGCCCTAACAAGGAGGGGTCCTCACTCGGTCACTCCCGAATCTTGACCATCCGAGTGAACTACTCAGCCGCGGTCTATCATCCAAAGGAACCCTCAGGGACACAACCACACGCCACGTCTGCCTCAACAGTCCACACAGCGCCAGCTGTGGAATCATCAAGCTTAACCCCAGCCAGCTCTCCTGGCACTGCCCAGTCCAAGAAGCTCCTTACCTTGACAATAACTGTCGATCTCGGCCAAAACCCGAGTGATATCCATATTGGCCGGATTTCCACCGCCGCTCCTACGGCTCGAACAACGTGACCCAAGAAGGTATGCTTCTGGAGCTACAACTTGTACCTCAATAACGTGGCATACCACTTCATCCACACGGGCATGGTAGCACATCCACAAGTGCTCCTCGCGCTCCACTTCGCTCTGGGAGTAAATCCAAATATCCCCGGAGGATCTTGTTACCATCCAATCAAGTACAGCTGGAGCACAATTCCCTCAAATCATAAAAGTGGCAGGGCATTAATCAATCCACTTGGCCTCACTAAGAGCTCGTGATACCCTACCGTGTCCTGAACGCCATCTAAGCAAGATCCTCGGCTATCTGATTCCAAGTAGGTACTCACACCATACTATAACTGCCGGAGCATGACTCCATCAAAAGGTCCTAGGTACCACCCGGACCTGTCTACACTCGAACCATAAAAGGGCCCTCACAGTCGTGCATCAACGACGTGGCATCACCACCGTGTACCAACGGCGTGGCATCAGGTCAAGCAGACCCCTCGATCCATCAGATCCTACAACCGCGCCATCAGCTCTCTCAGCTCTACAGGCGATATCCAATGAGGTGCTATCAAGGGTGGCGCGGTTCCCCGAACCATGTCAAACGCAATCTCTACCTCCCTAACCGGCGGCATTACCAACAACTAAGGTGAAACACACCCGGAATCTCGTGGGCAACAGAGATATCCCTGAGTCCCGGTGCCACCGTAGCATCTCTCACCCTGTCGCTAAACCAGAGTGCTCTAACACCCTAACGAGCCTGCCTCCAATTGCCCGCCTTGCCGAAGATCAAAGTCCTCTCTTGCCGCAGTCGAACATCCTGTGGCATAATGCCCAACAATCTCAAGCATATGGTCAAACACCGAACTGCCACAATTACCAATAAGCCTGCCGGTACAACTCGCGGCCTCAGCTGCATTGGACATGATCCACAAACCTTCTCCACACGCACAGCACTTAACAGAACCTGTACCTCGAGTGCACGTGGGTAACAAATCTGCCTCTAGTCCATGCAGGAAGGCAACATGCTCTAACTCCGACTGCTGTGATGGAATCACACCTGCGACAACTCGATCCCCTACCGTGGCGCCCTCCAACCGGGCGGCACAGGTTCATCCATTCAATGCAAGTGTTGCCGCTCAATCTGCCTGAAAATCAGGGCTAACACTAGGAAGCACGACCTCTGTCTCTGACCACAATGAGGCGACGAATAAGGTCCTCCGCAGATAACAAATCCACGCTATCGCTGCGCCACTCTGGTAAAATACTGATGCTACCATCGGGGTCCACTCGATCTCTGGCATCTCAGGAACCCGTCATCCTGGAAAGGAAATCAGAAGTGCCTCTGCCGGTCGATCTGTCCTCCATCATCCGGCGCCAAGCGCCAAAATCTAGAACTCACCTCCTGGCGGCAGATCCCTGTCCAAAGGAACTGCAATGCCGCGCTCCGTACACGGTGCCTGCTCCAACGAGGCGTCTAAATCTAAAATGGAGGGACTGAATAACAGAAAGGTGTCCTGGCGCAATCCACTCCCAGTCTCATATATCCTATGCGCCTCGTCCCTCAAATCAGGAGCGCGCAGTTCAACAACTGCATACACTCACAAGCACAGGGAGGCTCTCAATTAATCACTCCATCACCACCAGCCGCGACTCTGCCTCCAAGGGCTCTAAACTCAATCTTACGAGTCGTGGTGGTTCATCTGCCAAAAATGGCTCAATAGGTCGATCATGTCCCACAGCTCACCAGCTGTCAACCATCCACCCTACCTCGGTGCCTCGACACTAAACATTGGCACAGAGGGGGCTACTCAGTGCTCCGACAACTGTGTCACCAAGACCAGCTGCTCCCACAGCCGCTGATAAGCCTCAGACAATCCTGTCATCTGGGTCCGGGGTCTCTGACCTCGATCCGGGTATCCGGCCCAAAACCAACTGCTCATGCTCAACTGCCATGACAGGATGCACCCGGTCAAAACCAAACTCGGGGAGACACCGCTCGCCACGACGAAACAACAAAACAGCACACAACAACACTCGACCCAATCCAGCGAAAGTCTAAAGCATGTCACCATTCCACAGCATATGGTCGTCTGCAGCCAACATAATTACTTAGGAGAATAAACATGCCAACATCACTCCAAACTCCGCGTCCTTGCAAGGAAGAGAGATATCAAAAAACTGCAAACTCCACCACTGTACTCTACGCAAATCACTACTCTCAAAAAACACAACACTGTCAACAAGTTCTCAGAAAAAAGAACCGATCACTCTAGGAAGGATCTCTAGGGTCTTCTCATGTCTCACCATGACCTACCAACCTGGGCTCCTGATAACCACCGCAGAATCAGCAACAC